>CANTUV010000019.1:36507500-37707500 GCA_947685225.1 Garcia nutans | reverse complement strand
CACTCTTAGTTCTTGGAGCTTTGCTTTTGTCCCTAGATCTTGTAATTAACAGGGTAGTAAATTGGATGGCTTCAGCTATTTTTAAGGTCACTCTAAAATACAATACAGATTTCAAGCAAATTTTAAAAAAGAAAATAAATATTTTTAAAGATATTTTCAATTTTTTAGATATGTTTATATAAAAACCTAAATTAAACAATACAATCTGTGTTTTATAAACCGGTCTAAAGAGTGCTCTAAGAAAATTCGAGATATGCAATGATTTGAATTCAAACATTAAATGGAAAAGGTGACATATTAAATATTGGTTTCTGATTTTTGTTTTTTCATAACTTTGATTTTAATTGAGATATTAGAATTTGAATTTTTGCAGTTTTTTTTAATATTATAATATAGGGAGGAAAAATAGAATCTGGACTTATCCAAAGAAAGCTATTTTTTAGCTTGCGAATTGTTGCAGTTTTTGAAAATGATATTAATGTTACTAAATTAAAATTTCATTCACTAGAAATAGTAAATATTGATAAATACAATATAATAATGTAACTTTAAATAAGAATAATTGTTTTTAGATAATTAATTTTTAGATTTTGTAAAGTTAATTAGAAACAAAGAAACATAATAATTCTGGCATCTTCCTGTTAGTTAATTGCATCAAATCACCCTATTTTGTCATTACATTACATTGAGAACGTGGACTTGTATACCAAAAAATAAATTTCTTTATATATATATATATTTTCTCAGGAAATAATTATTGAAAATTGGTGAAAATCATCTATGGCACTTTTTAAATTTGGAATTAATTAAGATATACGTCATATACGTATATCATATACATACGTATGCATCATCATCTTCCCACTATATGCACATACAGATAGAAGAGGATATCAGCAGCGCTTACGCAAAGTTTGGAAGAATCAACGAGAATACATATATTGATATAAGAGGTCCTAAGCTACGCATATTGTGGACCTCACAGCTACCCTAATGGAATAACGTTTGATTAGGTCTTCTTTTCAGACTTAACAATTTGGCCTTCTTTGTTTCTTATTCTTTTTCTTTGTTTCTTTGTTTCTTATTCCTTTTATCCAAGACTTTGCAGCTACTATTTCCAATTCAATCACTAACTCAAGTAATAATACGAGTAGATGTTGGATCATTGATTCTGGGGCTAGTAATCATGTTTGTGCCAACAAGAATTTGCTGAAGTGTCTGACCAAAATAAGTTACAGCCATACAGTTCAATTGCCTAATGGAAGTATTCTAGCAGTAGAAATGACAGGAATAGCGCGACTTAACAAGAATTTGAGCCTAAAAGGAATACTCTATATGCCTCAATTTTGTTACAATTTACTGTCAGTTAGCAAGTTAGCTACTAACAGTAACATTGTGTGTACTTTTCACTCATCATTTTGCTTGTTACAGGACCCCAAGACTAAGACGGTTATTGTTGTTGGTAAAGCAGTTGGCTGCTTATATCTCCTACATGAATCTTCTTTTACTTCTACTACTATAGACCATTACCTAATGCTTTCCTCTACTTGTAATATTCTTACTAATACCATTGTGAATACCACAGTAAACTTCAATGTTTGGCACAAAAGGCGAGGACATCCATCATCTTTTGTTCTTGATAAGATGAGTTTCCTTAATAAAGGAGATGCTTCTTCCTCCAATCCTTGTGGTGTGTGTGCAAAGGCTAAACAGACTAGATTGTCATTTCCATTAAGTGACAGTCATAGTAGTGTTTTGTTTGAGATTTTACATATTGATATTTGGGGCCCTTATAGTAAGGAAAGTATTTCAGGTGCTAAATATTTTCGAACAGTTGTTGAAGATAAAACTAGATCAACTTGGACTTTCTTAATGAATTCCAAAGATCAAGCTTCTATGGTGTTGAAGAGGTTTTTGAAGATGGTTGAGAATCAGTTCAATGCATCTGTCAAGTGCATTAGAACTGATAATGGCAAGGAGTTCTTAAGCAGTGCATGGCAAGTAGTATTAAGTGATCTTGGCATTCAACATCAGAGGACTTGTGTGTATACTCCACAACAGAATGGTAGAGTGGAGAGGAAGCTCAGGCATTTATTACAGGTTGCAAGAGCCCTTATCTTACAGGCTTCTTTACCAGTGCAATTTTGGGCTGAAGCAATTTTACATGCTACTTATTCGATTAATAGGTTGCCCTCTGCAGTCCTTCAATGGAAGAGTCCTTATGAGTTGTTGTTCAATACTAAGCCTGACTTCAGTACTCTTAAGACGTTTGGGTGTTTATGTTTTTCTAAAATACTAGACCTGGTAGAGACAAGTTTGCTCCAAGAGCCTCAAAATGTATTTTTTTTGGGATATATTACAGGGCAAAAACTATATAGAGTGCTAGATATGGAAGATATGGAGTTGTTTGTATCTAGAGATGTGGTGTTCCATGAAGAGATTTTTCCATATTATGAAGTTTCAGCTACACCTCAGACTGCTACATTACCCTTAATACCTACTGACACTTTAGATTTTCTTCCAATTTCTACCCATACTGCAGTACCTGTAATCTTTAACACAACTCCTGCACAACAAACACAGCAAGCAACGTTTTCACCACCTCTTGATTCTATACTACAGCCTTCTAATCAAAACTATAATTCAGTTTCAACCACACATCCACAACAAACCATAAATGAAACCATTCCACCACCAATTCCTACAATTCCACCTAACACATCTACTCATACATCAACCAGAATCAGCTCCAGACAAAAGAAACATCCATCTTGGATGAAAGATTTTATTACAAATGTTAATTCTACTCATTTTTTTATCTTCACCCCATATCACAAACACATTTCCATTTTCCATTAATCCCATTTTGTCTGAGGTTCATGTTGAATTTCTTGCAAATGTTAATTCTGTGGTTGAGCCAACATCTTTTCATGAGGCTAATCAGTCTATTGAATGGCAGTTAGCCATGGCTGCGGAGATTGATGCTCTTGAACAAAACAATACTTGGTCTTTAACTTCTTTTCCTCCTGGAAAGTCTGTAATTGGTTGCCGGTGGGTCTTCAAACTTAAGCTTAATCCTGATGGGTCTGTAAATAGACACAAGGCCAGATTAGAGACGAAAGGCTATCATCAAGTTGCTGGAATTGATTACAATGATAGTTTTTCTCCAGTAGCTAAAGTAGTGACAGTCAGAGTTTTTCTTTCTATTGTTGCAGCTCGAGGCTGGTCTCGTCATCAAGTGGATGTAAACAATGCTTTTCTGCATGGATACCTTGATGAGGAAGTGTACATGACTCCACCCAGGGACGAACTCAGACTTTTCAGTGAAGAGGGGCAAAATAAAAATATTATATATTTTTAAAAAAATTAAAGGGGGCAATTAAGTCTTTTAAAAATTTTAATAATATAATACATAAATATATATATATAATTTTAAAAATTTTCAAAAGAGAAGGGGGGCAGCTGCCCCCCTTCTCTCCTTACTATCTTCGCCTCTGACTCCACCCCCAGGCTATACACGAGCTCAACCAGGTCAGGTTTGTAGGCTACATCGTTCCTTGTATGGCCTTAAATAGGCTTCACGCCAGTGGAACAATGAGCTTACCATTTTTTTACTTCAGTTGGGTTTTCAACAGTCTGTGAACGATAACTTTTTGTTCACATACTCCAGAGGTGATGTTTTTCTAGTTCTCTTGGTGTATGTTGATGACTTGCTCATTACTGGAAATTCAGATGTTGACATACGGTTGTTCAAACAGCAATTGGACAAGAAATTTACTATCAAAGATTTGGGAGAGGCAAAATATTTTTTAGGGCTCGAGCTTTTTCGAACTGGGAATGGAATTTATGTGAATCAAAGGAAGTATGTGCTTGATCTTCTTAAAGATGCTGGATTGTTAGGTTCAAAGCCAAAGAATGTTCCTCTTCCAAAAGGTACTCACCTCTTCTCTTCAGATTCTCCTCTGCTCACTGATCCTCAATCTTACAGAAGTCTTGTGGGTCATCTCTTGAATCTTAGATTTTCTCGACCCGATATATCCTTTAGCATTCAACAACTCAGTCAGCACGTGCATAACCCACGTGAAGTCCACTTACAGGTTGCACCTCATGTGCTTCGGTATTTGAAGAAAGTCCCTTCTCTTGGACTATTTTTTCCAGCAGTCAACACTCTCCAGATTTCAGCTTTTTGCGATTCAGACTGGGCATCCTGTGTTGAGACTAGACGATCCACGACTGGGTTCTGCATCTTCCTTGGTTCTTTGCCGGTTTCAAAGAAAACTAAGAAACAAAACACAGTGAGTAGAAGTTCAGCAGAGGCAGAGTATAGGTCAATGGCAACTACTGTGTGTGAGTTACAGTGGCTTATCTATCTTCTCAATGATTTCCAACTCCAGCATCACTTCCAGTTGCTCTTCATTGTGACAACAAAGCAGCTATTCACATAGCTAGTAATCCAGTGTTTCATGAACGTACGAAACATCTGGACATCGATTGTCACCTTGTTCGCAGTAAACTCAAAGAGGGCCTTATTACTCCAATTCATGTTAGTTCAACTTCGCAGCTTGCAGATATGTTCACTAAGGCTCTACCTTTCCCTTTGTTTTCTCATTTTCTTTCCAAGTTGGATTTGGATGACTATCATCAACATCCAACTTGAGGGCGGGATGTAGAATAATTAGCACGTGTAACTTATGTAACAGCTCACTTCTTAGTTAGTTACAAAGTTGCTATACTTGTTTTTTGTTAGTTCAGTAGCTTGTATATAAACACAGTAAGCTAATTTAAAATACAGAGAATACTTTTCATATTTTTCCTTCTTCGATCATATTTAAAATTTTATTTTAAATAATGGCAGTCCCTTAATGAATCCCCATCAAAGTGAAATGATCCTTCTCATTTTAGTAAGAAGTGAGACTTGTTTCACAATGGAACAAATCCCATTATGGGATTGGGACCAAAAAAGAGCTCCGTTGGGGTGCTCTTACAACAATCACATCATTAAGTACAATGCAGTACTCTAGTATTGCAAAAAATTGTTTGACGGTAGTGTTGATGTGAGGGGAAGAAAGAACTTATATAAGGTGAAAATTGAAATGAATCAGCATATCCTCTATGAAAATTGAAATAGGGTTAATAGTTTATGGATTGAGTAGTTATATTGAAATGTAACATTTTAAAATTTTAAAATTTTAATTTTTTTAATAATTTCTTTATGAATGAAAAATATCCAATAATGGCGTCGATAAGACCTTTTTCAGTCAACAGAAAATAAAAATACCGTTGCTTCTGAGATTTGATTGCCTCTTCTCCACGGCAATAAACTCCACAAATAAAACCACCTTTGAAATGCGAACTGGAAAGAAAGACTTTTGAGGTCACACACACACACACACACACATATATATGAGGAAAGCTCTTGTAGGCTTCTTTTGCAGTATTATAACTAATTAGTTGCATTCCAAAATTTCACTTAACAATTTTAATTTTTGATATGGAAAAAAATTGTGCAGTAGTTTTATAATGAGATAATTTGGAGAAAGGAAATATCCTTGTAATTTCCAAAACCGACTGAAAGGAAATCAAGGTGTGCATTTCTTAGATCAATTCATCATACTTCTCTCCTTATTACATCCAAAAGCCTGTCAAATCAAATGCAACAATTGCTCTCCAAAAACTTTAATAAACTTTTAGCATATGTTAGAAAAAAAAAAAAAACTTAATTTTACCCCAAGGAAATATCCTTGTGATTTCCATGACCGATAGAAAGGAAGTCAAGGTGCCAAAGAATATATATATGCAATTTCAATATCACAATTCGTCATACTTCTCTCCCTATTACAATCAAAAAGCCGGTCAAAGTAACTGCGGCTGGTAACAATTGCTGTCCAAAAATTTCAATAATTTTTGAGCTTTTATTAAAAAAATTTAATAAAATAACTTTTCTGAAAAAATAATTTTTACCCCCTCAAACATTTTAAGAGTTTAGATAAGTAAATAAAACCCCTGGCAAAAAAAAGCTAGCCAAGATGAAACGAGAGCCAAGCAAAGAGCACAAGGTAAGACCCGGCAACAAAGAACAGCAGGGACACAGAGCTGCATAGAAGAAAGCAAACTAAACAAAAATGAGAAACTAAAGATCAAATGAATCCATGAGGAAGGTTAATACCAGGCATTTTTCTGCAGTACAACAATAACCATCATTGAGTTTATAGTTGGATATGATATTAGTGGGTCCGGTTGACCCACTTTTAGCTAAATTTTCAGGTACTCTTATTTGATAAAATAAATTGGAGTATTTGCTTATAAATAAGAAATTAACAGTGATACTTAAAAAAATAATAATAATAACAGAGGTCATTTTCACGCTTCACTTACGTTTCTACTATATGTCTTATTTATTTTATCATTTGATTATTTTAAAATGTCAATTAATGGTGTAGTTCTTTTTCCTTTAATGGTGTAGTTTATAAAATTTATTTTCCTTTAAATACAATGTTTGTCTTGTATTAATTCTTTTTAAAAAAATTCCATTAACAAAGTACCTATTATTATTTCAATTTTGTAAAATAAAAGAAATGCACTTTCTTTAATATATAAAGTTGTAATAGATATTGAATCATTAGAAAATTCAATATCTTATAAAAGATTATGAGAAAAATACTTAGTACCTTAAATATGAATGAAATAAATATTTTAATTTAAAAAAATTTTAAATGATGTGAGTGCAATCATTAATAACTATTGAAAATTTATTAAATGTAATACTGATGAATATCTTAACTTTTATAAGAGTTAAAAATGAATTTTACCTTGAAACAGTAAGAGTAATAAATTAATGGCCTGAAGATTTCCTTTGTTTTGCAATGGATTTGATCTCCAAAATAATTTCCAACGCATAAAAACAAATTAGAAGGAGATAAAAAAATAAAAAAAATAAAAAATTGCATCATATTAAATTTAAATTATATGAAGAGTAGTAAATCTACATCAATCTCTGCAAAAAAAAAAAAAAACCCATAAAATGTATAGTATTTTTCTGAAATTAAGAAAATTTGATATAAAATTCATATAAGAGAGAGTCGCACGTTTTTATGATATATTTATCCATATTATTATTATATATATATATATATATATTATACACATATGAGAAAACAGTATGGATTCTTCAATTCAAACATTTGAGCAACGCAATTGTTATATTTCAGATTAATTAATTTATCTAGTACAAATTAATTAATTTTATATAAATAAATTTAATTTTTGTTCATTTATAAATTAATTCATGCGTGTCTTGCTAAATCTTGAAATTCACATTCAAAGTTGTCAGTGATAGATGAATTTGTTATATTCTCTAAATTCTAAGAGTTAAAGTAAGATAAAAAAAAAGTAATAGGTTTATATTAAAATTCATACTTTATATATTTAATTTTTATTTGTTATTTCTTTGTTTGATTTTTCATTTTGCTTTATCACCTTTCACATTATATGTAAGGTTTCACATTATATAAGGTTGCAAGAAAGTAAAGTGAAACAGCAATGAATGAACAGAAACTACACAGAGTTGTTTAGCTATTATAATTAGGGAAAGCCAACATTAATACTAGTAGATATTATATGAACTTAATTCATATTTAATTAATTTATGAGAGTTTGTGCAATGCATATTTCCAATTAATTAATCTTTTTTACATTTACTTTCTTATTTCTTTTTTAAAGGGAATGTAATTAAGAGGGTTTTCTCAAAATTAGAGCTTTTCAGCTTATTGTAAATAAGTGATTTTTAGATTATAATCAGATTAAAAATAAGCAGTTAATTGTTTCTGTAAATTAGTTAATAATCAGTTGATAATCAGTTTATAATCAGTTAAGAGTGTTTCTGTAAAATCAGCTTATAATCAGTTTTTAATTACAGAAACTGTCAAAATGACCAAACTGTCCCTGAATTTATTTATTGTATAAAAATAATTTTTTAAATGTCAATTCAAAATTTATTTTGCAATAATAATAATAATAATAAAATTTATTTAATAATAATAATATTGGTGTTATCAATAAATTATACAAATAAAAAACTACCATGTAAAATATATAGGGTGGGCAAATTTAAAATATTGAAGATTAGGTAGGGATAGTATGGTCTTTTTCTTGGTCAAAACTGCTTAAAAAATAAGTACTTAAAAAAAGTAGCAAAACTCAACTTTTAAAAAATGATTAAAATCAGATTATAATCTACTATTTAAGTTTTCAGAAATACTTAAATAAACAACTTATAATCTAAAAACTGCTTATAATCAATTTTGACCAGCTTTTAAGTTTTGAGAAACACCGTATAAATGAGTATTAAATAACTTCACTTTTAATTAGTGGATGAAGATCTCTTTGGATTGCTGTGGAGACAGCTTGTGTGATTAGTGAGGGTGTTAAAAAAGGAGAATTATTGAATATGCAGTAGTTATGTAATTATGGATTAAAAGTATTAAAAACTTATAAGTGATTAATTAATAATTAAGAGACTTTATTTCTTAATTGATGATGATTCTTTTCAGTCAAAAAAAGAAGTACATGCGAGAAGGAATTTTCCAAGTTCTAAAGTCTACACGCTTTTAGCTTTTGTTTTAAAGAGCTATGAAAAAGTCCTATGATGAATCGGTTTCTATTTTCATTGGCTTATCTATATAATTTTTAATTAATTTAATTTAATTAACCTCATCTTTAATTACTAATTAGTCTAATAATTAAGTTCTTGTAATTAATTAATAAACAATGCCTGAACCCAGCCTATTGATTCCAATCTAATTTACTTAATGCTGCGTTATTTTTGGACCTCAAAGTCACAGACGATAAGATTAATTATCGGCCAATTAATCAGTTGGTAGTAATAGATTTTTTATTCTTAGGTATAAATTTGGTGACGCAAGTGGCCGACCAACAACCCAGTACTGTCCTAAATCTCACAAGTAGAAGGCAACGATTTACAGCTTTCCTTCATAGAATTTTGTTTTGGATTATTCCATTCAAAAACATCTTTATGTATATTTGTTTATGATAGTGATAATTGATGAATAAATATAAGATATTACCTTTCAGACTTTATTTTAAAACTAAATTTTCTTATACAACCTATATATGATATGATATGATATGATTTTTAAGTTAATCTAATTCTTTTGTCACCACTGAAACAACAACAACAACAACAACTAAGCCTTAATCCCAAACAAATTGGGGTCGGCTGTATGGATTCTCAACAAAATAAGCTCAAAAGACACCAAAAAAGATACTCCAGCCTTAGGCCCCTTCCAAGACACGGATTTTACGTCTCCATTCAAGTCTGTCATTAATCAAATCCGCATCAAGATCTAAGGCACGTAAGTCTCTTGCTATCACCTCCTTCCACACAGTTCTAGGTCTGCCACGACCTCTAGCCCCCTCAATCAACAAATTCTCACACTTACGAACCGCAGCATTAGGAGGTCTTCTTAAAATATGCCCATACCATCTAAGTCTTCCTTCCCTCACCTTATCTCCGACGTCCGCTACTTGGACTTTTTGTCGAATATGAACATTCTTAATTTTGTCCAGTCTGGTATGACCACACATCCATCTTAGCATTCTCATTTCTGCCACACTCATCTTATGCAAATGTTGTCCCGTTGGTGCCCAACACTCACTACCATAGAGCATCGCAGGTCTAACAACCGTCCTATAGAATTTACCTTTCACTTTCAGAGGTATTTTCTTATCACATAAAACCCCAGTCGCACCCTTCCACTTCAACCACCCTACCTGTATTCTGTGAGCCACATCTTCATCTATACGGCCATCATTCTGGAACACCGAACCCAAATATTTGAAGTGGTTGGTTTTAGGAACCAAAACTCCATCCAACTTAACCTCATGTTCCTGCTTCTTCCTTAGACTGAACTCACAGTGCATATATTCCGTTTTACTCCTACTGAAAAATTATCACCACTGAAAAATTATCAAATTTTGTATTGACATATTGGAATTTGTATCCCTAAGGCGAATTAACAAGTCCCACTCTGTTCTTTTTCTTATATACCATGGAAATTTACCAATCTCTTATATATCCTGTTAAAAAAAACAAATAAGGAAAAAGAAGCAAAACAAATTTACCATGAAGCAAATAATTAGAGCTTAAATTTAATAATTAACAATAGCAAATTAATTAAAACACATTATAGGATTTTAAAAAAAAGCACACTATTGCAACGGCAAGAGGGAAAAAAGATAATGAAGGTAATAGCTGGGTAGATAAAATTGCCATAAATAATAGTGTGGGAGCCCTAGTTAAGGGTTTGGAAATATGGCCTTGCTTTTCTTCTTGTTTGGATCTGGGGAGCAACCAAGTGCCTTGTTTGGTGTAGTAGAAATATGGAACAAGCAATCAAAGACCATCTTCTTCACTAACTTCTTTTTGGGTAAAAGAACCCTGCCCTTCTTTGGTTTGAACCATGTTTCTTGTTTTGCCTTATTGCTGGATCCTTCTTCTTCTTTCTCCATTTCTCTCTGGAGTTCCTCTCCTCGCTATGTTTTTATCAAATATGCTTGGTTATCTTGTGTACTCATTATATAAATAAATGCACATTTCACAATTATGTGAGAGGAAAACTCGGTGGCTAAGACTACATAATTAATTATGTTGCAACTACTTTAGGGAAAGGAATTGCATATTAATTTGCGAAATTCCCGCAATTTCTTTTTCACTTTTTGGGGTTTTGTGTAGGGAGCTTTGGCTTTAATTCCCAAGTATGAGTTTTACAATATCCTTGAAATGAAATACTAATATTCAAACCAACTTATGCAAACTTTGGAGTATAATGAACGCTACCTAGTTTAAGATAAAGGCATTTAATTTCCCCTAAAATTAATTTGAAATTATTATATTTCATTTACCTTTCCTAATTAAATGAAATCTTGCAAAAGTTCTATCACAAAATTTTCGATTTTTTTTCAATAGAATCCCCAACAAGCATTTTCATTAATTTTAATTATCCTTAACTTTAATTAATAGCTCTAATGTAACTTAAAACTAAAAGTTAAAACATATTAAAACTAAAAGTTAAAACTTCTTTTAATGGAGAGAGATTTATATGCATATAATACTAATCCATTATTATAACTAATAAAGTTAATATTTTCATTTACTACATACTTCTCCACTTGCAAAATGATTTTTTTTTTATTTTATTTTTATCCATTATAATTTGTTTTTTATTTTTTGAAGCTATCCATTATAATTTGTTATTTATTCTTTACTTAGTAAAGTTGGGCATTAACAATAAGGACAAGCACACGTGGACAGATATAGATTCCATTCTAGAATGTTTTGTTTTTTATTTTTTATTTTTTATTTTTTGAGTTTCTGTCACTGGAGATTTTTCTCAGTGTTCCAACAAGTGCGTGAATACACACTCTATCGCTGCAGAGAAAAGAGGTACTGTTCTTGCAGAGCCATTCAAGTTGCCCTATGTTCTGAGCTCTGATTAAGCCGACAACCCTAGGAAGTTCACGCGCCAGGTTCGATCGTGAACTGGCTGACGCATCCTCAAAATTGACCTTCTCGTCATTTTTGACGTAATAGAATTTGGAATTTATTGCTAAAAAAAAAAAATGGAATTGCCGATTTTACTCTATCAATTAATTTATGTAATGTGATTACATTCTTAATAGTAAAAATGGAAAAGACATGCGAGCAAAAAAATTTTGAACGAACTAAATTTTCTAATTTCTCATCCTCCCATCTATAAATATTAATAGAAATAATTTTTTTGGAATTATTTTTACTTTGTTTAATTAGTATGATTATTTACTGATAAAAAAAATTAGTATGGTTATTTTTATATATAAATTTCAGTGGTATATCTTACAATATCATTTCTCCTAATTTGTGTAAAGGAAATCATTTTTAAAAAAAACCTCTTTTTATAATTTAATTGTAAATTCAATTCCAATTAATATGGCGGTTGGGAAAAATAAAATTAAAATAAATTACAAATTAAAATTAAGAAAGACTTAAATAATTATAATCCAATTTCTGAAATGGGTATGCCGTATAGGATTGGGCCCTCCGCCCGCGAGGAAAATGGATCAAAAATGACAAATTTAGCCTTCTATGGAGAAAATTTTTCATCGGTGATTTTGCCGATTACCACCTTTTATTTGTCGCAGTTTTTCTCCAACAAAGGCTGCCGGAGTTGTCTCATCAAGTTCTTGGGCATGGGTTTGTCCTCTGGCGTTGGCCCGTTGGGTATTACGTAATACTTAACAAACCTCTAACTTAAACAGTTAAAGTTAATTATATATGTTCCAATGACTGAAAATCGTATTCAAATGTGAATTTGGTCGCCGCCGGCGACACCTAGATGAGAAGGCAGCGGGCGACACCCAGATGAGAAGTAAATCTTACAGTCAAAATATCATAGAAAAAGAACAGAAAATCAGCCAATTATATATATATTTCTCTGACAGGGGAAAACAGCAAGGCTTTATGCGTAGGAAGCGCAACAAGTCTAACGTGGGATCACGATTTTATACTAAAACATAGAATCTCCACAGAAATTACAACAATAATAAACAATAAAAGAAGAATTTCAGTCACCATTTGATAATTTTGCAGAAGAAGTGATATTTCCAAGGCAGCTAGCTACGCTTGTGGGTTCGGGTACTACAGGGGAAGAACAAGGAAAGCAGAGAGAAGCAAAAGATTGGCCCAAGAAATAAAAAATCATTCGCTTAACAAGCTTCCTCTTCTTTGGAATCACACTTCCATTCTTGGATTTGAACCATGGCTCCATCTCCATCTCCATCTCCATCTCCATCTCCATCTCTCTTCTCTGCTTTGCTTTGCTATGCTCTGTTTACTTACGGCGTTGTGGTTTGCGGGTGAATGTTGCACATAATTTATAATGGCCTTTGTTTCTTCTTCTTTTTTTTTTTTAAAAAAAATTAATTTCCTCTGAAAAACCAACCAATCAAAAGAATAACTTAGTTGAAAATATCATTTGAATTGCGTCACGTGCCACGTGGCTCTTAATCCACTTGCAGCCATTCTCAAACCATAAAGTTACATTAATATTCGCAAGTACTCCTTCTAGATGATCAAATTTACTTCATCATTTCTAAGACACTGTCATTACAAATAATTTCAAAAGGGGGAAGTGAAAAATAAAAACAGACCTTCCTTTTATGATTGTTGTTAGAAATATTCCTTAGTGTTTATGCATCGTTAATTATATTAATGTTTAATATTTATGATGAATTAACTAATACAAAATGCTTAAATTTGCTTTAATTATGCTGGAGATAAATAAAAAAAATAATTGTATTTTCTTAAGGACTCTTATAATATCAAAATATTAATTAATAGTTTGATATATATATATATATGATTATTTTTGTTTAAGAGATAATTTAAAACATTAATTTATTCCATTCAATCCCTTTATGAATTATTTTCTTTAAATTTAATTTTATCATATAGCAGCATTCATTTAATAAAAACTTTCATAAAAAATTAAGTTTAGTTGTTAACAATGATTTTTTTTAATTTGACATAATTTGTAAATTAGGTTAATTACATTGATGTTCTTTGATATTTTGTTTTTGCACCATTAAAATTTTTAAATTTTATTTTATAAAAATAAAATCTCTAAATTTTTATAAAAATAAAATCTCTAAATTTTTTATTTTATCCCAATAAAATTTTTGAAACAGTTTTTTGATAATCAAAATGGGACGTGATGACAATACATCTCCATAGGACAAAAATTAAAAAAAAAAATCAATTTTACCTTATTTTATATCGTCTATGAGGAACTAATGGCACAATAAGTAATTTAGCGTAAAAATAAAAATAAAAATTATCCAGCCACGAAATTTGGAGTACGAAACAAAAAGGAAATTAACTTATATATTGATATTAAAATAAATTTTGTAGCATACTTCGAATCATTATATATAAATTATATATTTCCAAGTAAAATTCAATAAATAATAAATAATAGTAATAATAATCAAATAATTTATATTTAAAAAGATCTTAAAATATTCTTCCAATAACTATGATTTATATCATTTTAAATAAAATTTAATAAAAATAACAAATAATAATATAAATTTAAATGAGATGAGTTAATGTGTAATTATTATTTTGGTAATTTTTTTTAAGAAAAGTATAATTGAGTGTTTGCTTTCTATAATAATAACATTAATAAAAAAATGGAAAAGTTCTTGGACAGTTCCTGGTGAAAATGACCGTGATATATATTATATATAATTTCTTACTTTTTAGAAAGATATTGATTTTAAAATTTTATGTTATTTGTCATTATTATTATTACTAATTGTATTTCCTTGAAAATAATTGATATTTTATTAATTATATTTTTAATATTGAATAAAATTAAAATTATAAATAAATTAAATTATTCAAGTTTAGTTTGGGTCTCGGTTCGATAAAAGTTCGTTCAGATTCGAGCTCGAATTATTTATTTGTTAAATGAGTTAAGCTCAAGTTAAGAAATACGCGGCTCGTTAATTTGTGAGTTGACTCATTTAAAAAGCTCGTAAATTAAATTCATTTATTATGTTAGATTAAAAATATATATATTTTAATTTATATATATTAAATTATATATGTAAATATACTAATTTTTTTGACTAATTTAACTTATATAATTTATTAATATATAGTATATGTAATAAATAAATTAAATAATATAAAATATAATATAATTTAGTAATTTATAATAAAATATAAAATTATTGTAATACTATATTTTATTTTTGGTAATATATAATCATATTGTTCATTTTTCATACACATATTAATTTTAGTATATTTTCTATGAAAATATAGAAAAAATAAATAAATAATGAGAATTGAAATAAGTTTGTTGAGCTCATTAGGTTTGTTTAAATTAAACTCGGATTCAAACTCGAGATACATAATAAATAAACTAGCTCGATATAAGATTGGACTCCATTTAAATTTAATTTTAAACTCGATTATTTTATAACAAGTCGAGTTTGAGTTTTTTAAAATTCGATTCTACTCTGCTCGATTATAGCTCTAAATAAAACAAAATATAAATAGTATTTATATCAAATAGATCACCCAGTCTATATACTCAATATTGATAATCTCTATGCTCAGTATTCTATTTTTTTGTAAATTTTTTATATGTTATTTAAATATTTAAAATGATTAAAAATAAATAGGAGGTAATTGTTAACGTATTTAATATATCAGTTTAAGTTTTTTAAGTATTTTTTTTATAATAACCTTACTTAAAGCAAATTAAGTGAGAAAAAATAGAAAAAAATATTAAAAAATAAAAACAAAGAATAGAATTAATATATAATATCTTTAATATATTTTAATATTTTTATTGATATATTCTTCAATAAAATAATATTTTAATACAGTTTAATTGTTTTCATTGGTATGTGCTCTCATAATTCTTTTTTTTTTCTTTTGAATATTTGAATTTTTATAACTATTTATATAAAAATATTGAAGGGAAAACTAACTTAATTAGAAATCATCGTCAACAGTAACATCAATAATAAATTGTATAAATTTTACAATAATTTTACATTTATTTTTATGTGACTTTTTCTTTAAAATAATATTTATATGTTATTTTTTTACAGTTTATAAAAATTAATTTAAAATATTTTTAATTATAATGCAGATTTATGAATTAGTAGTTTATATCATAAATTATAATATTTAAAATAATAAAAAAAGGGGAAAAAAGTATAATGAATTTCTCATTCCCAAAGGTTGAGAAGAATAAATGCAGTTTCTGATAAAAGACAAGGAATTCAGTGACTTTTGTGGTTGATTTGAGAAAGTTTAATTAGGTATGAAATTTAAGAAATAAGAACCATGAGAACACGATAAAATGAAACTATCCATCAAATACTTTGAGCCCCAAAATAAATTAATTAATCCAAAAATCCTTCATTTTCAAGAAAAAAAAGAAAGTAAAAGAAAATCTAAAAAAATAATTAAAAGAAATCTATTTGATCAACTTCTTGATATGTCTTAAATCTTAATCGCATAGTGCTACTGTTGTGGGTTTAATAAAAGTCAAAATTGTTCTATGGAAAAGAAGAGTAAGAGTCAAAATTGAATGAAAATCATGTTATGCATACATCTTCCAAGTAGGTGGTTAATTTAAAAAAAAAGTCAAAAAAATACAAAGTGTATTTAAGTATACGAAATGTTATGTATTTATAATCTGTCTTACATATATACAAAATACCATTTAAATAATATAAACTAAATTTAATGCGTTTATTTATGAGTATAATAAAAAAAATTATATTTCGATATATGTAATAAATATATTGAGATATATATATTGGACAATGATTGGTTATAAATAGACATGTTTAATATTGGTTGATCCAACCAAATATAAATTTTTATGTTTTGGTTTTTAGGGCTTAATTAGTTTCTGTTTATAAGATAGAAGTCTAATTAGATCTTCAAATCCAACTCAGTTATATAAGAACATATATATATTAAATGTTGATATAAAATAAGTATTTTTTTTTCTTGTTGAGTTTAGTTAGCTATAAAGTAAAATCAGTTATTTAAATTGGTTTAATTATTTTTGAATTAGTCAATATAATCTTGTCCAAATAAAAAAATTCGGTTGAGATTGAGATAGATCTCCTCACTCATTGTATTATTTTCTATGTTTATATTAAGAATAATTCCTGATGTGAACAAATAAACAAACTAAATGTTATAAAGGATTTTTCTTTTAATGTGTTGATGGGAGATTTTCTTAGCTTTTCCTTTTAAGGGTGGAAAAGAGTCATGCATGGAGAATCCTAATTATTTGCAATTTTCAATATGGGTATCCTTTTTCGCCACAAAAGAGTGGAAACAAAAAAATTCATTTCACCATAAACTGATATAATAAATAAAGATACATGAAATAGAAAAGAATATTAATATATTTTCATTTGATAAAAATATAAATAAAAATTATATTAATTAAAATATCTCATTATAAATATAATATAAAACTATACATTTAATGTAGACAAAAATTCAATTAATTTAATTGATTTCCTCTCCTCTTTATATACTTCTCCATTTATTTTTTACTTAATTTTGATCTTTAGTAGGATAATGTGTTTTAGAAGTTTTAAAATGTAAAATTTAATTTATTCAAATTTTATATGAATTTGAACGTCAAATAAAACAAATTCATATATTCTTTTTTTATTTTCTCAATTCTAATATCTAATCAACGAGCTCTTTTAATTAATCCTAGTGATGGTAGGATCCGTGGCAGAGGAAACACAAAAAACCCTCTCAAAAATTAACTTAATTTATAAATATGGATACTGCAAAATATAACAATAAATGAATTGAAATATACTTTATTAATAAAATAAAAGTAAATGAAATTCTATCACATGATTTCGTGTCGTATCATATGTTAATTAATACTTCCTTTATTTCCTAAAGTCAAGTGATTATATAAACTTCTAATTCACTAATTATTATATATAGTAGTGGTTTTTTAGATATGCGGGACCAGTTGATTTAGATCAAAATATATGAATAAGTCCTACAACAAATGAAGAAATTATGTAATTATTTTACTAATTCATTACTAATACTTAATTAAAGCCAGTGGAGCATCGATCGGATCAGTTTTATACAGGCACATATACGTAATGTACAACTGACAGGGTCCTCATGCAAAGAAAAGTTATAATTAATTAAGATTAAATTTTGATCGGAAATATTTAAAATTCACGAAATTTATGAAATTATGAAGTGTGAAATTAATGGAATTAATAAATTTCACCACTTGGTATTAAAATAAAATTTTTGGATTAGTTATTTACATTCCCATGAATCATATATTCATGCGGTTAAATAACCAAATTCTATATTCCATAAATTTTAAAAGTAAATTACTGGCTTGTCCGGCATTTTTTTTATTACACTTCCTAACATTAAATTTCAGAAAAAAAAATTATAAATATCAAATAGTGGCTTCAAAAAAAAATAATGTTCAAGAATATAAATAATTTAAGGTTAAAATAATATAAAAATAAATATTAGTAGTAATTAAATGTTCAGAAATTTTGAATCAGCCTCATCTTTTATTAGGATGTCACATTTATATGTAGTAAAATTATCACAATCATTTAATAAATACACTTGTTGACTTTCTGTTCGAACTTATTAATCTATTACTATTACTAATATATAGTGGGTCAAATATAATGAATAATGAATATATTCGTGCAAAATTAAAGCTAGGAACTCTACATATATACATATATGTATATATGCATATATGTGTATATGCATATATGTGTATATGTATTTATTTTCTTAAAAATTAATGTTTAAATATTAATTACTTTAAAATTTTAAAATTAATTTTTAATTTTTTGTTTTGATAATTATTGAGTATTATTAACTATTTATAATTATTATTTATTTTAAAGTATAATTTATAGGTTTTAGTTTATTGTTTTGTTTGTTGGGTTATTATTTTGGAATTTGATTATGAGTTGAAATTTAGAGTTTTTATGATTAGGTAAATTATTTTGAAATTTGATTATGATGTGAATTGAAAATTTAAGATTTATAATTATGTTAATTATTTTGCAATTTAAATTTATATTTTTGTGATTAGTTTAATAAAATATATTATATGATATAAATTTATTTAAAAATAATTAGTTTAATCACTTTTTTAAAATATCTCAAAAATATATAAATATTATTTAAAAAATAATATATATTGTATAATTTTATTTATAATTTTTTAAAGTAAAATTTAAATATTAAAACAAAAATAATAAAAATTTTAATATTTAATTATTTAATATAAAAATAAAATTGAATATAAATAAAAATATTAATTATTTACTTTAATTTTATTAATATAAAAATAAAATCAAATATAAATTTACCTATAATTTTTTTATTTATAAATTTTATCCCCTTCTTAAAATTCTAATTCCACTGCTTATTGAGATACCATTCACTAAGGTATTATCAATTGTCAATAGACCACATACTGATTACTTACCCCCAAATTCTTAGAATTTCCACTTGATCACACGTGACTTTGACATTTTTTTCTTATTTTATTTTATTTCCTTTTCAAGATCTTTATTTAATTTGTATTTTAATTTTTTTAATTTGTATTTTAATTTGTGGTGTGGTTGTTTTGCAAGTAGATGGTGACTGTTGCACTTTTTTCTTAAGTGAAAAAATTTATTGTTTTGCAAATTGATGCTGATTTTTGCACCATTTATTTTGTTAAATGAAGAAATTAATCTTAAGAAGTTATTATACTCACTTTGCGTTTTAATTGGTAGCAGCTACTGACTTGGAACCCTCCTGGGCTGAGGTACAACAATGCTATACTCTTATTATGTGCTTTATTGTTTTACATGCTTTGTATGTATAACAAGTCCACGTGATATCTCATTTGCTTTAAAATAATAGTCTCATCAGTGAATCAATTTATTGAGTGATTCATTTTGTTTTAGTTTCTAGAAGAATTTGGTTTGCCTATGAAATGGACTTTAGTTGCAAAATTGAATTTGTGTATACCTTTTAATTTCATGCTGCAAAATCAAATAGCTTACTTAACTGAAGATTCTTGAAATTTGTTGCATGGAGTTTCTCATTCCAGCCTATCTTTAAGCAGAAATAACTTAACTAAGCCATAATCGTAAACTAGTTTGGAGTTGTTGCTTGAATCCATTTCTCATATTCTGCGCTATCTGGGGCCATGTTTATAAGTTGTTCTAAAATCAAATCCTATAATATCTTGGGCTGAAGTCTATGTTGGTCCTGCTTACTCTTTGTCCATCTTTGTCCCTTCTAGTTGTATGTTCCATTTTTTTTTATCAGTGATACACGTAAAAGTGAAAGGTCCGAACGCCCCTCAATTTTTGTTTTGGCCCCACCTCCAACTTTTGTCTTCAGTCCTTGCTCTACTATTTCTAGTATTAATGCACAGCTATTTCAGCATACTTCTAAGACATATATGAAAATATATTTATTTGCTATATGTTAGACTAAAAAACAAAAGAAAGTTATGGAGATATTGATTAGGAGATTAGATTTTAGATCACAATCTTTATGATGTCTAAGTCCTACACTTATTGATTAGCTGGATTCCTGACTGGTTGGAAGACTTGACTATTGTGTTAAATGGCAATTCCAGCTAACAATATAGCTGATGACTCAACAGTCTGCATCATTATTCTAATGAATTCTTCATCTAAATGTTGGGGTAATCCCAGTGAAATTGAAGTACCTAGTTCATTTGTTTATGTCCTAATTATTCTGCTCTTTATTACGTTGCCCGATTTTTCAGGCATGGGTCACTCTTGGTAAAGCCCAGTTAAACTTTGGAGAGCCTGATACCGCCATCATACCGCCATCGAAAGCTTTGATAAAGCCTTAGCTATAAAGGTATATTTCTAATTTCTTTAAGGCTTTGACCCTTTTGTTTTAGGACAATTTTTTGTACGGACATTGGGCAGAGAACATATACAGTTTTACCTTGCATGTACCTTTACTAGATTTATGGTGTAATGCCTGATCTCTGATGATGACAATAAGAAAACTGCATAATAATTTTCTTATTAGTTATGGTAGCAAATGGGCTGAGAGGGAATATGAATTTCATGTTGGAATAGAGGATCTTAATCAAACCTCTTGAAAGAGAGAAATGGGAAAATGCATAGAGTAGGAACAATCTAGTATCTCACTTGCATGGTATTTTTTGTTTGCTTTACTTGTTGGAAGAAGCAGAATCATAAAGGATCTTCTCGCATTCAAGTATTTGATCATGTTAGAGTTTGTGGCACAAATTATGAGGTATTCTTTATGATGCCTGGTCCATCTCATTTTCTATGCTTTGCTCCTAGAGGTTGAGAGCCGTCACTTGTTATGTTGCATACTGTTATTCTGTGCTCAAAGTTCTCCTTCTGTAGGCTGATTATAAAGAAGCTCAAGATGACAGACACACTGCGGTAAATCTTGTGAAGAGACGGAAGCAGCTTCATTTATCTCGCATGAGTGCTAGTGAAAGCCGTTTTCTGGTTGGTGACAAGGTCGACAGCTCCTGGAAGCTACATCGAAGTTGAATTAAAGCATCAGTTAAAATCCTCATGTATTATGTCAAGATTTTGGCTATTGTAAAATATGAGAGAATGGGGGAGTATGGGAAGAGAACATGGATTTCAGATCATTGGTTCGCGATGATTGAATGGAGCAGTATTTTGTTATTTCAGTTGTATATATAGAATGTACTTATTAATTATTCCCTATGTAGAGGTCAGGTCACCTCGAGTTAGAACTATTTGTGACAAAGCTTTAGACTTGCATATTGTTTTCTGCCAAAGAAAACCAGCTTTTTCCTCAGAAGGGTCTTATTTCCAAGGAGGCTATAGGAAATTTTTGTAGACCCTTTTACTACTACTGAAATATCTAATGTTTATTGTATGTTTCACTCTTCTTTTTCTAAAATTATGAGCATTCTCACTTGGAATTGTCAAGGAATTGGTAAGGCTTTACAAGAAGAGGCCTTAAAGATAATATTTTCACTTATAAACTTGGCATAAATTTTTTGTCTGAAACTAAGCAGAGAAGAGGCTTAATGGAAAAACAAAGGAGAAAATTTGGATTCACTTTTGCAAATTATGTGGATCCGATTGGTATAGTGGGAGGACTTGCATTGTGGTGGCAAGACAATTGGCTAATTCAGGTTTTATGTAAAGATGGCAGTTTCATTCATGCGGCAATTTACGACCCAAATCAAAGCTTTTATGTTATCACTTTTGTGTATAGATATCCTTATCGCCATGGAAAAAAGGAATTTTTTGATAAATTATCTAAGCTCAACTGGTGATTCTATATCTTGGGCTATTATTGGCAATTTTAATCAAATGTTATATTCTCATGAGAAGTAGGGGGAGAGGCTTATACCTTTAACTTGAACAATGTTTTCTCTAAATGGATTGATGATCACAGGTTATTGGACCTGGGCTACAAAGGACCAATCTTTACTTGGACTAATAAACAACAGGGCCAGAGCAATATTCAAGAACGATTGGACAAATGCTTTACCAACTGTAAATGGAGATCCCTATTCCCTTCTTCTATGGTCATTCACGGTAGCTACCTCAGATCAGATCATCGATCTCTAGCCTTACTCACTCACTCCATCCTTAAACATGTGAAGAAGAGTTTTAGATTTGAACTTAAGTGGTTGGAAAAAATAGAATGCATGACAGTCATAGAAATGGCCTGAAATCAAGAATGCAATGCTCTTCACTCAGGGGTACTTATTCAAAAATTACATGTAACTGCCACAAGTCTAAAGAAATGGAGCCGAGCACAGAATCTCAATGCCTAGAAACGCATTGAGGAGATCAAATTGAGACTTGAAGAAATTCATTTTAATCCCATTGCAGAGGATGGCCATATGGAAGAAAAGTTACTGGTGCAGGAACTTAAAACTTAACTTTTTTGGAAAATGGAAGAACTTTATTGGTATCAAAGATCAAGGCTAAAATGGCTCGAAGCGGGTGATAAGAATACTAAGTTTTTTCATGCTACTACCCTCCAACGAAGACAAGCCACCTTTATATCAAGCCTTAAAGACTCTAATGGCTCATGGGTAGAAGATGAAAACTATATTCAAAAGATGGTATCGAATATCTTCAAGGAGCTTTATTCTTCAAGTACTATAGACTTTCAAGGCCATTTAATGTCTCACATCCCCTCAATGGTTTCTGACTTGTGCAATCAAACTTTGCAATCTATCCCAATGAAAGAGGAGATTCGCACAACAACTTTTAGGCTTGGTGCCTTTAAATCTCCTGGATCGGATGATTTTTCGAGTTTTTTCTACCAAAGGTTTTGGGATACAATTAAGGGCGATCTTATGGATAGGGGTGTAACTTGGTTTGGAATATTACCGATTTAAACCGAAATCCAAACCGAAATTGTTATTTGGATTGGAATTTTGGAATGTGGAATATGGAATGGAATGTATTTTCTAAAATTTTGGAATATGGAATATGGAATGGAATGTTATAATGAAATTCCAAATTCCATTTCATATACCGAAATTTTATTATAAGATTTTTAATAATATAATTAATAATACATATTTAAATAAAATCATTAAATATTAATATTAAAATATGTAATTCAATTTTATACAATATTTTATTAACCCTACCCTATTAGGTTTAATATATATTCGTTTAATATATATTCATTGCCTGCTTTGGCAGCTTTGCTTTGTGAATACTGATAACAAACAAAAAACACAGGAAAGCTGGTAGTCTGCTACAAATCCTAAAGATTAGAATACTGACTCTTTCTTCTTGGCTTTTCATCCTACCTATTGGCACAATCTATGATAATTATTATTTTATTTGCTTTACAACTAATGGTGGCTTAGGGATTATATTTATATAGGTTAGGGTTCTTGACACAATCATCAACTTTTATTGCTAGCGTCAGTTTATATATGTATAGTATATTATTTAGAATCATTAGATCCATATATATATAGGATTATATTATGCTTTTCCTCCAAAGTTGTAACAACCATTATGATATTGTAATAAAACTGTTTTTACGTTACTGGTAATAGTTTTTTTTCTTTTATGCTATTAAATGTTTTGTGAGTATTACTGAATATATATATATGTATATATATATTTTCAATATCAGATGACTGAAAATAGCGAACCAATTCTCATAGACGGAGAAGGTGCGAACCCTCAACCTACTAATGAAGCAAATGCTCCTTCTAAAGAGATTACTACAAAAAGAAAAAAGATGGCCCCTCGATCTGTAGCTTGGAACCACTTTGTTCGAAAAAATGATCCTAAAAAAAGTATGGTAGCTCAATGCAAACATTGTAATTTACAATATGGATATAACACCTCCTTATTAGGCACAAGCGGTTTGTTGGCACATTTAGACAGATGTCCTTAATATCCATATACTAGGCCTAAGGATCATAAGCAAACCCAACTTAACTTTCCTTGTGTCACAAAAGAAAATGATGGTGTGAGTAATCTAAAGTTTCAAGCATGCTTGGACCCAATTGCTTTGAGAAAGGCTATATCATACATGGTAATTGTGGATGAACTTCCTTTTAAATGTGTTGAGGGACAAGGTTTTAAATATCTTTTTAGTGTTGTGGATCCTTCTTTTCGTGTTCCTTCACGAATAACAGTTGCTAAAGATTGCTACCAAGTTTATTGTGATTCAAGGATAGAACTTAAAAAAGTCTTACCCCAAAGGAGGATATGTCTCACAACTGATACATGGACTTCTATACAACAAATCAATTATATGTGTCTCACAGCACATTATATTGATGACAATTGGAAATTACAAAAGCGAATTATAAATTTTTGTCTAATTACTAGTCATAAGGGTGAGCAAATTGGAAAAACAATTGAGAGATGCTTATTAGATTGGGGCATTGAAAAAGTTTTTACTATCACAGTTGATAATGCAAGTTCGAATGATACAGCAATCAATTATATGATAACTAGACTTAATACTTGGGGAGGTAGTGTCTTGAAAGGTGATTTTCTTCACATGAGACGTGTGGCTCATATAATTAATTTAGTGGTTGGGGATGGATTGAATGAGGCAAAAGAATCAATTCTCCGTGTTCGACAAGCTGTAAAATATATGAAACAATCTCCATCTAGATTGGAAAAGTTCAAAAAATGTGCATTAGAGGAGAAAATTCAAAGTAAAAAATTATTGTGTCTTGATGTTTCTACTAGATGGAATTCTACCTATATGATGTTGGATGCTGCTTACAAGTTTAAAAAGGCATTTGATAGGTATGACTTAGAGGATACTCGTTATGAAAGTGAGTTAAAAGATAGAGATGGGGGTGGAAAGCCTTCTGATGATGATTGGGTTAATGTTGGTAGGTTGGTGACTTTCTTAGAAAATTTTTATGAGTTGACTTTGCGTGTTTCTGGCTCTTTATATGTCACATCTAATAATTTTTTTCATGAGATGGTTGCTGTAGATGCTCTTTTGAATGAGTTGAATATAGCTCTGATTTGAATATGAGTTTTATGGCTGAAAAAATGAAAGATAAGTACTACAAGTATTGAGGAAAGCCTGAAAAAATGACCATGATGATTTTTATTTCAGTTGTACTTGATCCTCGCTTCAAAATGAGCTTATTAGAATGGGGTCTTAATCAATTGTTTGATTTTTATACCTCATCTAGTATTCTTAAAAAAGTGAGAGAGACAATTAATTGCATGTTTAAAGAGTATAAGGGTGCTGGTGGTTCACTTACAAATGAGGTTGGGGTACAAGTTACTGAAATAAATCTGCATTCTAATGATATGGTGGATAGTTTTCAACCTTCTCAAAAAATAAGACAAATAATGAAAGAAAAATACAATAAGCATAAATGTGAGAAAAATACAGGGTATATCAAATCTGAGTTAGATAGATATCTTGAAGAAGATTGCATTGAGGATGTAAATGAATTTGATATTTTACTTTGGTGGAAGCACAATGGTTCTAGATTTCCAATAATTGTAGAGATGGCACGTGATGTGTTAGCCATTCCTGTTTCTACTGTTGCTTCTGAAGCTGCTTTTAGTGCTGGAGGTCGTAAACTTGATAATTTTAGAAGTTCTTTGAGTCATAAAGTCGTGGAGGCTCTTATATGTGCACAAGATTGGCTTCGTGTTTCTCCATTTCCAATCAATTATGAAGAATCACAAGAAGATATTCAACAACTTGAGGAAGGTACATATAATAATTTTTATAATTTTAATTTAAATATTTTATTTAATACAAATTTTAACAACCTTTTATTTATTCTTTTTTTTTTCAATATTCAGATTTGTCAAGACTACCATGATGCGGTGAAGAAATTTTTTGGAAAGATATAGAAGTTCAAAGGATTACTTGAGATGAAAAGTTTTTCTTAAATTATTAAGTGCATTTGTTTTTAAAAAGAATATTATTAAGTACTTATTTAGTAATTTAACTTGAATGATATAATTTTATGAATTTATTTAGCTACTTTGAAATTTAAACTTATATAATGTTTCCATTTTTAGATTTATTTTAAATCTATTCTAATTTTAGTTTTGATGGAAAAATTTTGGAATTACCGAATACCATACCGAATTTTAATGGAATGGTATAGAACAAAATTTTTAAGTCCGAATAATATTTGAATTGGTATGGAATAAAATTCTAAATACCGAAATATTTTGGAATGGAATTGAAATAGAGGCGATTCCATTCCATATCGACCGAATTACACCCCTACTTATGGATGTTGTCAAAGCTTTCTTTATTTTCGGAACAATGTGCAATATGTCTTATAATGGTGGGATTTTCAATCATAGTTCCTCTTCATCTAAATCCCAACTATGGAAATCTATTTGGAACTTAAAAATCCAACCTAAAATTAAGAGCTTTATTTGGAGAATTTGTGAGAATGCTCTCCCTTCCATGGTTAATTTATGTAAAAGAAATCTCAAGACTTATAATCAGTGCCATATATGCAATAGGGCAGAAGAAATTGAGATGCATATTCTATTTCAATGTGAACATACTAGAGCATCGTGGTTTATGTATAACTTGGGTTTCAATCCACTCGCTTATAATCAAACATCTTTCTCTACTTGGTGGCTCAACATATCTTATGCTCTAAATTCACTTGATAAATACTCCATGTTGGTTAAAATTGCATATTTGTGTTGGAGTCTATGGAAAAGCATAAACTAATTCATTTTCAATGGAACACATCCAGATCCGTCCTTTTCAGTGAATAGAGCACATATGTTATACAAGGATTTCTTGGAGGCCAATTCACCAGCAACTTCTCAATTCGACCTTTGTCCTAATATGAGTAAACCAGGTCCAAATACTACTTCCACTCCTAAATGGACTCCTCCTCCGGCGGTGGATAAAGTTCAACACAGATGCATCATATGATAAAAACTTATAATGGGCAGGAGCAGCTATGGTTGCCAGATCATGGAATGGTAATTTCATCGATGGAGTGGCTTGCATCATCGGTTCTTCCTCCCCTTTAAGGAATGAAGCTTATGTTCTCTTATTATCAGTTCAACGAGCAAGAAGATTTAATTTTACTAATTCTATTTTTGAATCCGATTGCTCCATTCTTGTCCTTTAAAAATTGAGGGATATGTTCATTGCATTAAAAGTCTAAGGAGTTACTTTGTAGAATGTTCCTTTGTTTTTGTTAGAAGAGCTTGTAATCTTGTTACAGATTGGCTTGTATCTGCAGTGCTACATAAATAGCTTAGGTTAGATTGGGGTTTTAATCACCCTCACTACTTATATGTATTGTTGACAAATGATATTTCTTCATATTATCATTATCTTTTTTGATAAAAAAGAAAAGGAGGCTATAGGAAATCACGATTAATACCGCTACAACCATGTTTGAATAATGATTATCCATTGTTTCATAAGGTATATAATATGGTTTAATTTTTCATGTGTTTTGAATGATGGTGAAGTCATAGTTTGAAAATCATGGGTTTTATAATTTGAACTTTCAAAAATATTTAAAGTAAATTTTTAAATATTAAATATATACTAATAAATGGTAAAAATCCTTACGTTACAATATAGTTCAGATGTTAAAGAAAAAGAACACTCCCTATGCTTAATAGCTCATAAATTCACAAACACAAGTATCTTGCAAGTAGTCGCCATTTTCCAAATTATCCTGGAAAATTGTTGTACCTTTTTTTTTTCTAATCGGTTAATTAATGAACAACATAAACTTATGAAGTTTCAAGTTCTTAAGTGCTTGATTGTTTTTAAGAATTGCCAAAATCAAATAGTTGCAGAAATCAAATTCAAATAAATGTTGAAAATATGTTAATAGTTTAACCATCATAATCTACCCTGATCTTGTTCGCACATTCAGCTATACTTAGCAATCGCTAGCTGCAAACAAAACAACTTTCTGATGTGCAATAAGAGACACGAACTCCATGCTATTGCTAGCTTATTATTTTTTGATTAATTAAAAGTGGGGAAGGGAAACACTTAGACTTGAGCCCTAGATTTAAGAGAGAGCAACACAGGCTTTTAGCTATCAGACTATACCTTGGTGATTATTGCTAGCTTATTATTGAAACTTTATTTTATTACATTATTTAGGTCATCAATCGAGTAACTGCACACATTGCAAGTAAAAAGCTGTAATCTATGCTTTAGATTGATAAATTACCATGTTCAACTTTCTCACTTAGCGGCTCAATGTATTCAATCAATTAACAGGAACACTGCGTAGAATAAGTCTCCAGAGTTAAACCAGGTCCAAATCCAAGAAGAACATGTTAGAATTAATTTTATATTGATTAAAATTAATCCTAAATGTGGGCTAAATATATTTAATATTTAAATGTGTATTGCAGTCAAATTAAGATAGTCAAATTAAAGTTGTGATCAAATTAGGATTGTTGACTATTGAGGTGTCATATTCGTAATAGGATTATAAGTTTAGAGACCGATAAGAATTTCTGTTTTGTTGAAGGACCAAAATAGAAATTAATCATCATTTATTCAGTTACAAATAAGTGGTCATGGTCTCCGGAGGAACATAACAATTTTAGAGAACATTACATTCCTTCAGTAGTGCTTTCGCATAACCTAAAGTGTGTATCCCCTGGAAGGCGACAAACCCCAGAATCGTCTTCAGCATCAACATACGATGATGTCAGGTACGCAATTCTACCCTTTGCAATTTAATTTGAATAATCTAGTGATCTATGCATATTTTAGGTTTTAGGGGAATTAAGTTTTCTTCCCCTTTCATTTAGGGGAATCAGGTTTTTTTTCCCTTTCAATTGGTATCAGAGCCCTATGCTAGGTTGCTAGATTTTCTGATTAAATTGCGGTATTGATTATTGTTTTGATTCTAGAAAATTAATTCGGTAATTGTAATTTTCTAGAATTAATTTGGAATCGAAATTAGTAATCTGAAATCAATTTTGGTTTGATTTATTTTTTGGATTAAATTATTGAAATTATTTAATTAATTCTGGAAAAATCAAATTTTTTAGACTTCAATTTTGGGTTTGTGATTTTTTATGGAATTAATTAATTTAGTTTATTAATTATGTAAATTAATTAATTAAAAAAATTCATTTAATTTTAAAATTGTAATTTTGATTGTAATTTAAAATTTAATTCAACTGAGTTTAAATTTTGGTATTTTAGTCATGATTGTGTTTAATATTTTTAATAATAAATTAATTGAAGCAAAAAGTCACCAAAGTGACATCTATTGTGTAAATTGATTTATTTGGGATATTAGACAGGTGTATTAAAATTCATTGCGGGTAGCATACCGGCCCAAAGGAAGGTTGCTATCTGGCTGAATTGAGAATACATTGCGGTAATAAATATGTGATAATTATTATGTGTTCATCCATGTGGATAATAAATCGGTCCAAAGGAAGGTTTATTATTTGACAGGACTGAATTGTCAATATTTGATTACTGCGTTGAGGTACCAATTACAGTTAATATTTTATGTCCAAAGATGAGAATATTAATGTTGTGTCCGGTATCTTGTTTCCAATATTTGAACTCTACTTCTGTGATTTGTTTCAATTTTTGTGGATTGTGAACTTATGTTATTTATTTATTATTTATTTTCTCTGAATTCAGCTAGCATGCCGTGTAATCCCAACTTTGTCCCTATGAATGAAAATACTGATAATAAGACTGCTGATAAGGAAAAATATTTGGTTTTAGTCTGTTCTGAAGTTAATTTAACTTCGGTACCTAGAAACACTTGGTGGATAGATTCTGGTGCTACTAGTCACATAAGTGTTTCAATGCAGGGTTGCCTAAGTTACCGAAAGCCAACTGACGGTGAAAGATACGTTTATATGGGAACTGGCAAACCGGTAGAAGTAGAGGCAATAGGACATTTTAGATTGCGTTTAAGAACTAAAATTTATTTTGGTCCGTCTTTTAGGCGGAATTTAATTTCTGTTTCCCATTTGGACAAATCTGGTTTTACTTGTTCATTTGGAAACAATAAAGTTACTTTATCTATGGATTCAAAAATTTTAGGTACTGGTTTCTTGTATGCACTTCATAATCTATATATGTTAGATATCGATACCTCTTATAATGAGACCCTGCAAGTTAATACTATAGGTACCAAAAGGAAGCTGAATATGGATAACTCAGCTGCTCTATGGCACAGATGTTTGGGTCACATATCCAAATCTAGAATAGAGCGTCTTGTGTCAGATGGTATCATAAATACACTTGATTTTCACAGATTTGGACTCCTGTGTTGAGTGTATTAAAGGTAAACAGACTAAACAAAAGAGATTAGGTGCCAATAGGTCATCAAACGTCTTAGAGTTGATACATACGGACATCTGTGGCCCATTTCCTACAGCAACTAGGAATGGTCAAAGATACTTTATATTATTCATAGACGATTACTCACGTTATGGGTACCTATATCTCATTCATGAGAAATCTGAGTCTCTGGACGTTTTCAAATCTTATAAGACCGAAGTTGAAAATCAACTCGGAAAGAAGATTAAATCTGTTAGATCTGACCGTGGAGGTGAGTACTATAGCAGATATGACGGTTCAGGTGAACAACGTCCAAAGCCATTTGCTATTTTCCTGCAGGACTGTGGTATAGTCCCTCAATACACAATGTCTGGTACACCCAGCATGAATGGTGTATCTGAGAGACGTAATAGGACTCTTATGGATATGGTTAGAAGTATGATTAGTCATTCTTCTTTACCTGAGTCTCTGTGGGGAGAAGCATTAAAGACAGCAGTCTATCTTCTTAACAGAGTACCAACTAAAGTAGCTACAAAAACACCTTATAAGCTTTGGACTGGACGCAAGCCCAGTCTAAAGCACCTTCATGTTTGGAGATGTCCTGCTGAGGCTAGGCCTTATAGGCCTAATGAAACAAAATTGGACTCCAAAACTGTTAGTAGCTACTTTGTTGGTTATTCTGAGCGATCTCGGGGTTTTAAGTTCTATAATCCTACTTCCAGATCTATTTTTGAGACGGAAATTGCAACATTCTTTGAGGATATTGAGTTTGGGGGGAGAAATAAGGTTAGAAACATTGTCTTTGAGGAGGGATCGAGTCAGGAACACTCAGTGTCGATTCCTATATTTGCTCATGGGACTGTTCAGGTTCCTAGAAATGTTAATATCCCAGAAGCAATTCCGGATCCAATACAAGACAATGTTGATCAACTTCCCCATCAGGATGAAGAAGTTGTTCTTCCTCAAGTACAAGCTCAACAACCTCAAGAATTTAAGCCAGAACCTGTGCCTTTAAGAAGGTCCACTAGAGAGAGAAGAAATGCTATTCCGGATGACTATGTAGTATATCTTCAGGAACATGAGGACACTGTAGACATAGTGGAAGATGATCCTATCAGCTTTCATTATGCCATGCAGGATTCCAACTCTCAGAAGTGGATTGAGGCAGTGGGTGAAGAATTTAAGTCAATGCAAGACAATCAAGTTTGGGATCTTGTTCCATTACCTGAAGGAAAGAAACCCATTGGTTGCAAATGGATATTTAAAACCGAGAGGCATTCTAAAGGTAATGTGGAAAGATATAAGGCACGTCTTGTAGCTAAGGGCTTCACTCAGAAGGAAGGAATTGACTATAAAGAGACATTCTCTCCGGTTTCATCGAAGGACTCTTTTAGGACAATCATGGCTCTAGTTGCTCATTTTGATCTTGAGCTTCATCAAATGGATGTGAAGACTGCTTTTCTCAATAGAAACATTGATGAAACCATCTATATGGTGCAACCAGAAAACTTTGTGTCTGGAGACCCAAAGCAACTGGTATGCAGATTAAAGAAATTCATTTATGGACTTAAGCAAGCTTCTCGTCAGTGGTACTTTAAGTTCCACGAAGTAGTTGTCTCTTTTGGTTTTGAGACAAATGTTGTGGAAGATTGTGTGTATCACAAGTTCAGTGGGAGTAGGTTTATCTTTTTGGTCTTATATGTGGATGACATATTGCTTGCTACTAACTGTAATGACTTGCTGCACGAGACCAAAGTCTTTCTCTCAAAACACTTTGAGATGAAAGATTTAGGTGAAGCTTCTTTTGTATTAGGGATTCAAATACATCGAGACCGTACTCGAGGTATTCTTGGATTATCACAAAAGGGCTATATTGAGAAAGTGCTCAAGAGATTTAGTATGCACAATAGTAGACCAATTGATACTCCAGTTGCTAAAGGAGATAAATTCAGTCTTGATTAGTGTCTAAAGGGTGAACTTGAGATTTAGGAGATGCAGAAGATTCCTTATGCGTCAGCAGTTGGGAGTCTAATGTATGCTCAAGTTTGCACTCGTCCAGATATTTCATTCATAGTTGGCATGTTAGGACGATATCTCAGTAATCCAGGAATGGATCATTGGAAAGCAGCCAAAAGAGTCTTGAGGTATCTTCAGAGAACTAAGGGACATATGCTCACATACAGGCGATCAGATCAGCTTGAGATCATTGGGTATACTGATTCTGATTTCGCGAGATGCCAAGACAGTCGAAAATTCACATCAGGCTACATATATCTCTTGGCTGGCGGTGCTATTTCTTGGAAGAGTGTGAAACAAAATCTAGTAGCTACCTCCACCATGGAAGCAGAATTTGTAGCAAGTTATGAGGCATCCAATCAGGCAATCTGGCTGAGGAACTTTGTCACAGGGCTGCGCATTGTGAATGGCATTGAAAGGCCATTAAAGTTATACTGTGATAATAACTCAGCAGTCTTATTCTCCAACAACAACAGAAGCTCTTCTCGATCGAGACACATTGAGATAAAGTTTCTGGCTGTGAGGGAGAGAGTACAGAGTGGACAGATATCCATAGAGCATATTGGAACGAACTCCATGATTGCGGATCCGCTCACTAAGGCTGTGATACCGAAAGTTTTTCATGAGCACACTGCTCATATGGGTGTCATATTATTTGAGACTATTTAGTTTCAGTGGGAGTTTGTTCATTAAGTTTGCATTAAGTTTTATGTATGCTATCTTTGACATTGGATATATTTTATAAAGTACATTCAGTTTCTGCAAAAAAATTAGTTTTTCTTTCATTTTATTTTACACTCTGTATTATATTTATATTTGATCTCACTTAAGATTGACCAGTTGGAAACAGGCATGATTAGATCACATTACATGTAGTTTCCATGCTACACTCCTATTATTGATCTATGTCATTTGAGAGTATTGGTAATGTGATTGATGGTGGTTTGAGTCACGATGAATGTGGCGACTGGCTCTTCAGTCCTTTATCGATATAATCAATGGACGAGATTGTTTGAGGCACCTTCAGTATGACTGCTTTTATGAGCTCATTAAGGTATATACATTTATATTTAATATATGTTAGCCCAAGTGGGAGATTGTTAGAATTAATTTTATATTGATTAAAATTAATCCTAAATGTGGGCTAAATATATTTAATATTTAAATGTGTATTGCAGTCAAATTAAGATAGTCAAATTAAAGTTGTGATCAAATTAGGATTGTTGACTATTGAGGTGTCCTATTCGTAATAGGATTATAAGTGTAGAGACCGATAAGAATTTCTGTTTTGTTGAAGGACCAAAATAGAAATTAATCATCATTTATTCAGTTACAAATAAGGGGTCGAGGTCTCCGGGGGAACATAACAATTTTAGAGAACATTACATTCCTTCAGTAGTGCTTCCGCATAACCTAAAGTGTGTATCCCCTGGAAGGCGACAAACCCCAGAATCGTCTTCAGCATCAACATACGATGATGTCAGGTACGCAATTCTACCCTTTGCAATTTAATTTGAATAATCTAGTGATCTATGCATATTTTAGGTTTGAGGGGAATTAAGTTTTCTTCCCCTTTCATTTAGGGGAATCAGGTTTTCTTCCCCTTTCAGAACACCCAAGTCCAACCCTTCTCCAGTGGTAGCCTTTACAGTTGCAGATCCTTTTCTAATCTCATCAAGAACGAATAACACACTTGGACTGCACATATTACCATATTCACTCAGCACATGCCGACTTGCTCTAAGCTTTTCTTTTGTCAAACCAAGTTTCTGTTCCAGTCTATTAAGGATAGCCGGACCGCCTGGGTGAACTACATAAAACAATTTATTCCAATCTTTAATATTCCCAAACATTTCAGTCAAGCATTGCACAATATTGTCTTCAATAAGTTTTGGGACATCTTTAGACAAGTAATAAGAAAATCCCATTTCACGATTTTGTCCTACTATTCCATATTCTGAATCAGGTATAGTAGTCTGGGACGCAGGCATAATATGAAACAATGGACGCTCTGTAGTGGTATCGGGATCAGCACCAACAATTACAGCAGCAGCTCCATCAGCAGAAATTGCAGAACCAACAAGAATATCCAAATGGGTATCTGAAGAGCCTGGAAATTTGCTGTCGTTTTTTCAGAAGCGACTATCAGAATGCGCGAATTAACATTATTTTCAGAAATATCCTTGGCTAGACGAAGAGCTGCAGCGCCTGTAAAACAACCTTGGTGATGTTATGGCAGTGGGTATTTAAAATTGCTTTGAGGCGTGAAAGATCACTATCTTCCAGGAGTTTATTGCCCCCACTATGAATGCTGCAAGGTTTGGCAATAATCCTTCAGGATACAACAAAGCATAAAAAACTTAGACAGCAATTCCTAAGTTTTCACTAAAGAACTTTTTAATGAATTAATTTTGTAGGAAGAAGATATGTATATTATATAGAATTTAAAACAGTTATTACATCTTAATGTAAAGATGTGGCTGTTAGGAGAAAACTGTTTTACAGTTTTAATAAATTCAAATTTCAAAATTAATAAACTGTTATTAAAACTATAAATTTCAGTTTATTAAAATTCAGATTTGAAAAAATTAAAACCATAAATAGAAAGGTTTTCTTCCAAATTGTCCTTCAACTCAATATCGGACACTCTCTTTTCTTTCTAATATAACTAGCTATTCCAACAATCCCCCACTTAGCTAGTTATATTACAATTTCATAATTTTCTACATGTAAGAGGTATCTTTCGACTTAAACCATCTTATTAGTATAAGAGTTTCAAAATTCTAAGAAAATTATAGGTACTAAAATAAGTTTAAACCCATATTTTAAGTCTTAGAATCGGAATCAATTATACATACAAAATCATTTCTGTACTTAAAAGTTCACTTATCATTAGTTTAGCACATTTTATTGCCTTGTGCTACATCCTGAATTCATGGACATTTACAATTTATTATTGTTGAAGTGGCACCACTTCATATGTCCATATAGGTGAAGTTCTTATTATCAATAAGCCAATTTTCTTCATTAAGAGTATTTCTACTCATCCTCCCAGTACTAATTTTATGTATCATTCACAATGACCATGAACTCAGTACTTAGTTCCATTACTAAAAACTTGTTATTACCCTTTAAACTTTTAATTAGTGATATTCTAACAAAAGTTGGGTTACCATAATTAGTAGTTTAATCAATCAGTCTTAGACCCAAACCTGCGGAAGTACTTTTGATCATGTCTCTTGGAAGACCTTTAGCAAACGGATCCGCTAGGTTTTTAGAAGACCTTACATAAACAATGGTTATTATACCATCAACAATTAATTGCTTTATATATTCATGTCTCAAGCTTATATGTCTAGATTTTCCATTATAAATTTTATTGTAAGCTCTAGACATAGTTGCTTGACTATCGCAGTATAAAGAAATAGTTGGCATCGGTTGTGGCCACAACTTAATATCTAACAATAGATTTCTCAACCATTCTGCTTCTTTACCTGCTACTGCAAGGGCTATAAATTCGGATTCCATTGTAGAATGTGTTATACAAGTTTGTTTCTTTGAGGCCCAAGAAATAGCACCACCTCCTAGGATAAATACCCATCCAGAGGTTGATCTATTTTCATTAGCACTAGTCATCCAACTAGCATCAGTATAACCTTTTAACACTATAGGAAATTTGCTATAAAATAATCCATAATTTATAGTTTTCTCTAAGTAGCCAAGTACTCTTGCGATTGCTTTCCAATGTTCTACACTAGGATTACTAGTGTATCTTGACAATTTACACACTATAAAAGCAATATCAGGTCTTGTACCATGCATTGCATACATTACACTTCCTATAGCACTTGCATATTCAAGTTGAGCTACTGCTCTACCTGTATTTGCTGTCACTTTGCATGATATATCATATGGAGTATTTTCTTCTTTAATGTTTAAATTTATTTAACATTTTCTCAATGTAGTGAGATTGACAAAGAGCAAAACCCCCACTATGTTTCGTTACTTTGATACCCAAGATTGTATCTACTTCATTTAAATCTTTCATTTTAAATTGTGAAGTTAGATACTTCTTTATATCATTTACACCCAGCATATTTGTTCCAATAATTAACATGTCATCAACATAGAGACAAATAAATACTCCAAAATCGTCTGTAAACTTAGAATAAATACACTTGTCTGCATATTATGTTTAAAACCATATTGTAAGATTACAAAATCAAATTTCTCATGCCATTGTTTTGGTGCTTGTTTTAGACCATACAAAGATTTGATTAATTTGCAAACTTTATTTTCATTACTAGGTAAAACAAATCCTTTAGGTTGCTCCATATATACTTCTTCGTCCAAATTACCATTCAAAAAGGTTGTTTTAACATCCATTTGATGTACAAATAAATTATAAATTGATGCTAAGGATAATAGTACTCTAATGGATGTTATTCTAGCTACTGGTGCATAAGTATCAAAATAATCTATTCATTCCTTTTGTTTAAAACCTTTTGCTACCAATCTTGCCTTGAATGTTTGTATTGAACCATCTGTATTATATTTTCTTCTAAAAACCCATTTACTACCAATAGGTTTTGAACCAGGTGGTAGTTCGGCTAGAACCCAAGTATTATTGTATAATAACGAATCCATTTCATCATTTATTGCTTCCTTCCAAAAAGATGCATCTCTTGAATGCATTGCTTCTTGAAACGTTTTAGGATTATCTTTCATATTTAATAAAATTGGAATTTTATTAAGTATTTCAGTTCTATTACCTTCCACAAGAAAAACAATAGACTGTGAAGAAATAAAATCTGACCGCTCTTTAAATACTCTAGCATGTTGACTTCTTCTAATTTCATTAGAAGTAAATTTATTTGTGCTAATATTTGTTCCAGGAGCAATTCTTGATTCAATGATTGGTTCACAAGTTTCTTCTGGATTATTAGAAATTAATGGCTCAACTATAGATTCATTGACTTTAGTAGATTCATGCACAGAATGTGAATCATTGTGAATAAATTTCACATCTCTTGATTCTACAATCAGATTTGAATCTAAATCCAGAATTCTATAGGCTTTGGAATTTTCTGCATAACCAACAAATACTCCTTTCAAGGCTCTAGGTCCCAATTTCATTTTCTTTGGATCTGGAACTTTATAAAATACTATACAGCCCCAAACTCTAATGTAATTTAAGTTTGGCTTTCTATTCCTCCATTTTTCATATGGAGAAATTTTAAATTTCCTTGAAGGAATTCTGTTGTGAATGTGGCAAGCAGTAAGTAAAGCTTCACCCCACAAATTCATTGGCAAATGTGACTTAACTAACATTGAATTAAGCATATCAACTAAGGTTCGATTTTTTCTTTCCGCCAAACCGTTTTGTTGGGGTGTATATGGAGCACTTGTTTGATGAACTATTCCATTTTCTTCACAAAACTTAGAAAATTCGAATGGAAAATATTCACCACCCCTATCACTTCTCAATATTTTAATTTTCTTTTCCTTTTGATTTTCAACTTCTGATTTGTAATTCTTAAACATTTGAAATGCTTGATCTTTGGTTTTCATTAAATAAACATATGTATATCTAGAGGCATCATCTATAAAAGTGATAAAATATCTATTTCCTCCTCTAGTTAACATACCATTTAACTCACAAATATCAGAATGTATAAGTCCTAATAATTCAGTATTTCTTTCTGCCTTAGGAAAAGGTTTCTTTGTCATTTTGGCTTGAATACAAGTTTCACATGTTCTCATATTATCTTGAGTGTAAGAAATTAATCCATGCTTTGACATATATTTCAATGATCTAAAGCTAACATGTGCCAATCTATCATGCCATAAAGATAAAGATAACTCAACCATATAAATAGAATTATTAATTTTATTAATTGAAAGTTTAAACATTCCATCACAAGCATAACCTTTTCCTACAAACAACCCATTCTTGGACACAATTATTTGATCAGACTCTAAAACAACCTTAAAACCTTTCTTAGATATCAAACTAGCAGAAACAAGATTTTTTCTTATTTCTGGTACATACAATACATTGACCAGCACAAGCTTCTTTCCAGAAGTGAAATCAATTTCAACTGTCCCTTTTCCCATCACTTTTGCAGCATTATAATTTCCCATGAGAACTTCTTGTCCATCTTCAACATTTTCGTAAGTCTTAAAAAGATCTTTATTGTTGCAAACATGGACTGTGGCTCCAGAATCATACCACCAATCTGTTGTGCTTTTGTTTGCAGCCATGTGAAGTTCAGTAATCATACCAATATGCAAATCAGAAACCATAGCAACAAGATCTTCACTTTGAAGTTCAACAATATTTGCTTTATTGGTATTGTGGGCAGAATTATTATTGTCTTTCTTTTTCTTTTTCAAAGACCAGCAATCATGTTTTAGATGCCCTTTTTTGCCACAATTATAACAGGTCTTTCCTTTCTTTGAATTTGTGGACTTAGTAGAATTTGAAGTTCCTGGTCCTGTTGCATCATTATATTTTCTCTTGTTTCCATTTTTCTGATTTCCCTCAACAAAATTAACTTTTGTATTGGGTTCAGAAGCAACACCTCTTACACGAATTTTAGATTCTTCTTCAATTCGAAGGTGTTTTTGAAGTTGCTCAAGAGAAAATTCTTCAGTAGAATGCAATAATTTCTTCCTGTAATTATTCCAACTAGGAGGAAGTTTTGCAATTATTCCTCCTACTTGCAATGATTCAGGAACTATTATTTTCAAATCTTTTAATTTTGATACCAGAACTTGCAACTCATGGACTTGATCCATGACAGAAATATTATCAACCATAAAGAACTCAAAATATTTCATGATAAGAAATTTATCCGCACCTTGTTTTTCTGTATTGTATTTGTATTCCAATGCATTCCAAATTTCTTTTGGCGAAGAGACAGAAGTGAAGAGATCGTAAATTCAATCGGACAGATTGTTGAGAATATGTCCTCTGCACAGCAACTCATCTTCCTTCCTCTTCTTTTGTTCCGCCTTGGTTTCATCATTGTCTTCATCGGTGGGTTCAGCAAGGTCAGGCAAATTCGGATCCAGAACATATGAGATTTTGAGAGCAGTAAGAAGAAACATCATTTTATCTTTCCAACGAACAAAGTTCGTTCCATCAAAGCGATCGAGTTTTACAAACTCTTGATTCATCACGGAAACAATTTTTGATTCCATAATAAACTCCTGAAAATTGTTATGGCAGTGGGTATTTAAAATTGCTTTGAGGCGTGAAAGATCACTATCTTTCAGGAGTTTATTGCCCCCACTATGAATGCTGCAAGGTTTGGCAATAATCCTTAAGGATACAGCAAAGCATAAAAAACTTAGACAGCAATTCCTAAGTTTTCACTAAAGAACTTTTTAATGAATTATTTTTGTAGGAAGAAGATATGTATATTATATAGAGTTTAAAACAGTTATTACATCTTAATGTAAAGATGTGGCTGTTAGGAGAAAACTGTTTTACAGTTTTAATAAATTCAAATTTCAAAATTAATAAACTGTTATTAAAATTAACTATAAATTTCAGTTTATTAAAATTCAGATTTGAAAAAATTAAAACCATAAATAGAAAGGTTTTCTTCCAAATTGTCCTTCAACTCAATATCGGACACTCTCTTTTCTTTCTAATATAACTAGCTATTCCAACTGGTGATACATCATAATCTTTGAACAGAGTATTTAAGGCCAAGAATCTTGGCAAGCTCAAGATCTGCTCCAGGCATATTTACTCCTGAAGTTGTACAAAATATAAGATGTGTAATCTTTAAAACTGGTTGGCCCCATTCTGTCATGGCCTTCAATGCAGCTTCACTACCAAGCTTGGGTACCTCAGGAACAAGAATTTCTTGACGTGCATCAAGAGATGGAACTTTGCATGTAGCTATACTAGGATTTTCCTTGATAATTTCTTCAGTTAGGTACATATACCGTTTTTTTATTTTCGACTTTTCACCTGCAATATGGCCAATTAATATATACAAAACCATCAAATTCAACAAAACTTTCACTTCATAATTATATTAACGGTATATATATACATATATAGACATACTTACAAATGCGTTTGAACTTGTTTTTTAATTCTGTCAAATGTTCACATTGAGTAATTCTAAAGTAGAAGTCTGGATAGTCATCTTGGTAGAAGCAATTGGGTGGATTTGCTGTGCCAATAGCTAGAACTGTTGCTACACCATGGCCACTAGCTTTAAGGTGCCCAAAATCAAGTTTACTTCCCATTTCCGAATATTTATTTGATATTTTAGCTTTACAACACTGATTTTTTTTTGCTTTTTATTTTTTTTATTGTTTTAGTTTTATTTATATTTTTTTATTCAGAAATATTTTTGAATATTATATCTTACAAATCCATAACATATACACAACATCTAAAATCTCTATCTATATATATAACATTTATCAAATATATACAAAATATTTATCAAGTATATACAAAACATCTACTAAATATCTATAAAATTTATTTAATATTTTTGTAACTTTATCTTTTTAATGTTATATTCATCTAATATACACATAATATCCACACAAAATTTACATAACATACATAACAAATATATAACATATATAAAATACCTATTAAATATTTACAAAATTTAAATAATATGTATAAAACATACACACAATATCTACACAAGATCTGCATAACAAAATTAATATTTTTTAAACTTTTTTTATGTGTATAATATGTAAAATATATTTAAAAATAAATTTAATGAATTTTATTAATATTTTTATATATTTTTTATTTTTTTGCGAGTATTTATTTATTATTTGTAATTAAAATTAAAAATTTTTATTTATAAAAAATAATATATTTTATATGTTGGAAATATAATTTTTTATTATTTTATTGTAATTTTTAATTTGACAGTAAAATTTAAAAAAAATGATGAAGATTAAAGTAAAATATTAATTGCAGTGAGATAAAAGGTATTTAAAAAAATTATTTTATTTAGGGGTGATGCATTTTTGAAGACTTACACTAATTTTTTGAAAAGGTGTAAATATTTTTTTAAGTATTTTTGAAATAAAATTTATTTTTGTAGGTAGTTTTATAAATATTCCTAATATAATTAGGCCATTTATATTTCTTATATGCATAATATTACTCCTCATTTATTTTGTATAATAATTATTACAATATTCAAATAAAATTTCGTTTTTACGCTAATAAATTAAATAGGACAAAAGTTTATTCTTAGTCACACAGTATGAAATCAATTAGCAAAAATATATTTTAAACTAAAAAAATTAATTTTGTACAGCCGTGTATAATAATTGATTCAAACTATAAATTTAACTAAAATTACTGAAAGGAGTTATTAATTCCCGCATTACTAAATCATTGCAATTTACTAAAAAAATGGCATTTCCTGTGGCATAAAAAATAAAAATACATTGCAATTGAATCTAAAAATTACTTTAGAGCTATAATTTTAAGAAAATTCATGGTCTTCTAGAGCTAAAAATAAGAAATTAAAAAAATATATTTTTATAGAGTTAATTAATTATTGTCATTTTGTAAAAAGCATGAAAAATTTTTCTTTTTTCAATAATACATTTTGCTAATTTTTAAAATCACATAGTTAAATAATTAATGTTATTAGACTTTTTTTTCAATAACCACGTGACTAAATATTTAGAATTATTGAATTTTTTTATCATCAATTACTTAGAAAAATAATATATATATATATATATATATAAAGAAATTACAAAATTTTGGGGGCTAAGGTCCCCTTGCTTCGATCCGACTTTGATTTACAAATGGAATGATTTTTACAAGGTAAATTCCAAAATTTCAAGTTTTTCAAACTATGGGATTTCTTGCATAAATCTGTCAAGAGGTCGAGTTCAGATTTTTTTTAATCATTTGTTGTGGGTACTCTAATTGCTATTATGCATCATCAGGGTACCATTTTAGTGATGCAAAAGAGATTATAAAATGACAACATTTGAATATCTAGGAGCTGATCAAAACGGTATTCAACCAAGCTATCTCTAACCACACTATATCTTAATTATGAATTTGATTATCCCTTATGTTTATAAAAGGTTTTGATGGCCTCCAAGTGCTAGTTGATGTGGGTGGTGGCATTAATGGAGTTACACTCTGTGACAAATCAATTCAAAATAAATATATATTCTTAAAAAATTCTATCATGCATCGAGTTTATATTTTCATTTATAAATATAGTCAATTACAACATGTGATTTAAATTATAATATTAAAAAATTAATTTTTATTTTAAAATCACGTATTGCAATTAATTGAATGTAAGAGTGAAGATGTAAATCCTGTCTAGGATATAATTTTAATATATTCTCTTAAGAGAATAAATCATGATTTGTCTATGTTTAAGCCAATGGATTCATCTAATTTTTCAGGTACTATATAAAACATTATTGATGTTTTATAAGTTTAAATGTTGATTTTCATAATTTATTTTATTTTGAATGCTTATAACTCCATTAAGTGAAAAAATTGATTCTTTTTACTTTTTTTTTTATCAGTCCATCAAAATTAATTTAAAAATAATAGAACTCGCAATTAACTTTATTACATTGTTTTTGTAGGTAAAAAAACAGCATGCTAATGACCTATAAAAGCAGATAACACCAGCACAACTCGTTTTTACTATAAAATGTCTGGTTTATTCTATTTTTATTAGTGAAATCTTATTTTATTACATTATTTTGTTTGTCATCAACCTAATAACTGCAAATATTGCTGGTAAAAGTTTATGACAATCCGACTGTAGTATACAACACAAAGCTTGAATAGATTACTATAAAGCATAAGATAATGTAATATTTTCTCTTTTGATGGCTGATCAATATCTAGATTCAGTCAGTTAATAGCAATGCTTCGGAGAAGAACAGTCTCCACAGTTAAACCAGGGCCGAATCCAATTAAAACTCCCAAATTCAATCCTTCTCCAGTGGTAGCTTTTCCTTTCTCTCGAGATGTTTTTCTCATTTCATCAAGAATAAAGAACACACTTGGACTCCACATGTTCCCATATTCGGTGAGCACATGCCTGGTTGCTTCAAGCTTCTCCCTTGACAAGCCTAGTTTCTCTTCGAACCTGTCAAGAATACCCGGACCACCCGGGTGCACTATATAGAACAATGAATTCCAGTCCTCAATCTCAGCTTCACTAAATGTTTCATTTTGCAAGCAGTGAACAATATTATCAGCAATCAGTTTCGGTACACCTTTATGCAAGTAATAAGCTAACCCCATTTCACGTATATGCCCTACCACTCCATGCTCCGAGTTAGGGATAATTGTCTGTGAGGCTGATACAAGTTGGAAAAGTGGTTTCTCCGTGTTGATATCAGGGCTCGCACCAACAATTACAGCAGCAGCACCGTCAGCAAAAATTGCAGAACCAACAAGAATATCCGGATGAAAATCAGAAGGAGCATGGAAACAAACACTCATGTTTTCAGAACAAACAATAAGAATGCGCGAATTAGCATTGTTTTCTGCAATATCTTTAGCAAGACGAAGAGCTGCTGCACCTGTAAAACAACCTTGTTGATATAACATGAACCTTTTCACAGAAGGTTTAAGGCCAAGTAGCTTAGTTAGTTCAAAGTCTGCTCCAGGCATGTTTAATCCTGAAGATGTGCAAAATATAAGATGCGTGATCTTTGATAAAGGTTGGCCCCATTCTTTTATGGCCTTCAGTGCAGCTTCTTTGCCTAGCTTGGGTACCTCTGGAACTAGAATTTTGTGACGTGCATCAAGAGATGGAACCTCATAGGTAGCCATGTTAGGGTTCTTCTTGATAATCTCTTCCGTCAGATACATGTAACGTTTCTTTATTGTTGACCTTTCACCTGTTATAGAAAACAGAAGCAAATTACATAAGCATGCAATTTTTTTTCTGAATTTTTGTATATATATGTAAACATGAGCAATGCAGTTAATTAATAAATAATGCATGCACATATATACGCTATATGTAAGTTAAACTTGCAAATGATAAACATGAGCAATGCAAATAATAAATTAAGAATGTGCGTACAAATGCGTTTGAACTTGTTTTTCAATTCTGTCAAGTGTTCGGATTCAGTGATTTTGAAGTAAAAATCAGGATAATCAGCTTGGTAAAAGCAATTGGGTGGATTTGCAGTGCCAATAGCTAGAACTGTGGCTAAACCCTTGGCACCATTGGACTCAAAGATGCTTTCGATCAATGCCATTTGTAATTTGGATGCCTTTAATTTGATTACTACTACTGTATATTTTGTTGTGATGAAAATTGCATATCAATTCAGTTCAATATATAGGCATGGCGTTGGGTGAAGAAACTATCAATTTGCCATTTTTTTTTTCAGAATAATAAATTCAACGCCTCGGACTTGATAGACTTGGACCAAAAACCCAAACCAACTGGATATTTGATTAAATTATAAGCACACTATGAGTGGATTTTGGGTCCGTTGGGTATCCATCATTTTTTTTGTCTAAAAATTAAAAGAAGATTTGTACGTTAGAAATTGTGTGGACAAAATTAGTAAAAATTATTTTGCGATGATTCTTTTTTTTTTTTTTTAATTTGATTGTTTGATAACATGATTTACATTTTTTTTTCATTTAGATTTCAAAAATTAAGAAATTGTATTAGAGGACTTAAATTTGTAATGGACTACATGTTGAATTTATGGTGAAGTAGAGAAGAAAAATCAAGTCATATTTGAAAATTGCCATTTTTATGGTGAAAAGAGAAATTTTGAAACTTAATTGCTGATAAAATCAATATCATTGGAATTTTAAAGAAAAATAAAATCAGAAAGCAAGTTCTTTAATTAACAAATAAAAAATATAAGGACTATTCAGTTAATTTTTTGAAATTCGATCAGTAAATTTTTATAATTTGTAAGTTCAAAGAAATGAGTGAACTATTTAATATACCTTAAATATGACACTTTTAGACATTAAACAAAGTAATTAATATACAAATGGTACAGAAATTCCTTAGGTTTTGCTGTTTTATTTTAGCATAATCACGTGGGTTATAGAAAGAAGTAACTTGAATCTAGGATCATTGACTTATTGACTTTTGAAGTTATGTCAATGATCCTTGGAATCAAGCCACTATTTCTAGTTATAACCCCATGTGATTATTGCTTAGTAAAGTAAATAAATGTAAAAAGAAAAAAAAAAGAAAAAAACTTTTAAAATGCATAGAATTTCAATAATCATAAGGCAAGTGGAAGTGAGTAGTTGTAGTTTATAATAATATTTAATATACGTAACAAATTATTATATACTTAAAATGTCAATTAAAAATTTAAGATTAAAAATTTATTATTTAATAAAGTAATTAATTTATATTCAAATTTGAATTAAAACTGAAAAAGAACGTAAAAATAGTTAACAAAGAATAGTTGAGTAATCTATACTCACAAAACTTAATTAAGTTATCATCATTATACCATAATCAACAAATTTGCAATAAAACCCCCCAATTATCATTTTTTTTTCAAAAGTTGTTAAATTATATATATATATATAATTAAGAGAAAATTATTAATGATGGTGATTTTTATAACCAATAACTTAATTAACTAAACATCAACAATCACAAATCTCATCAAACATGCATAGTCAAGTGCCTTCCATAGTTTGGGTTATATATTTATTTTTTGTAAATTTAAATACATATTTATAGAATTTAATTTTAAATATTAAATTTAAAGACTTGCATATGAGTTAAATGTGTGTGTTTTTTAAAGAATTATTATTATATATATATATGCGTTGCAACTGATTCGCATACTTTATTAACTCTCTAAATAAATAAATTTTTAAGTTTTATATTAGTTAAAAATTTTAATAAATATTAATTATTATAAAATTTTTCATTTTTCAAATAATGAAAATTCATTATTGAATTAGTTTTAATTAATTTAATAAAATCAAATAAATTAATTTTAACTTATTATATTAATCGCAATAAAAAATTTGAAAATAAATAAATAATTAAAAATTATATCACTATAAATTTTTAATATTTTTATGATTTAAGTTTTGAGTAAATTTTTTCTTTTATCATTTTGTTGATATAAAAGGGGATAATCCTTTCCTTGACTTAGTTTATTCATAAAATATGTTGACTTATGATATATTTTAAATAGGCATTCCCCAAGTCTTCCCATAGTTGAAGTCACATCTCACAGATTTGCATGCCAAAAAAACAAGTTTTTTTTTTAACACGTATCGTTCATTTTTAGGCATAGCAAGTTGATACTACAAAATAGATTAATTATTTGATTATAATATTTTTATTTAGTGTTTTGTGATTGATTATATTAATTCAATTATTGACATTTCTTGTATCACTATTAACAACAGATACAATTTTATTTATTTTTCAAATATCTTTAATTGCCATGTCGTGTCATTCATATATATATATATATATATGTTCAAGATTCTAGTCTTAATTAATTTGAATTGATTGATTATATAGTTTTCTTATTGACAACTTTCATATAAGTGTTTAGTTGAATTAAAAAAATAAAAAAAACTGAAATTTTGGTTTAAATTTATAATTTTGCTTTAGAGTTGCCAAATCATATCTATATAGTCGCAAATTTTGCTTAAAATATTTATATTCTTAAGTATATATTTATATATATATATATATTTAAAAAAGAAAATTACATAATATATACTTTTTAAAACTATTTTCAAAATTATCATAAAATTTTTAGAAAATTTTAAAAATACTAGTTTTCAAAACTGTATTTATATTTCTAATATACTAAATATATAATAGAAGTATACAAGAAATATATGTGTAAAAGCGGATATTTTTTAAATTAAAAGTTTAAAAATAATAATTTTGAAAGAAAAGGCAAAAAAAATTGATAGTTTTAAAAATATCTTTTTTTTTTTGTGGGAATCTTTGGTAGAGTCCGATTACTTTTTTAGGACGGAGCTTGACCACTAACATAAATATTTCGCTCCTGTACAGTAGCCTACAAAACACACAAGAAAGGTAAACCAACCTAAATTGCGCATAACTGACAGGCTCAAGCTGAAATGATCAAATAGTCCATATGGGGGATCAAACCTGCGACCACGTAATCTTAAGGCTTGTTATCTAACCACCTCAGCTGGAGCTTCGCCCCAGTTTTAAAAATATTTTGGAATTACTTTTGTATAAAGTCCAATACTAATTCGTATTATCAAATTAATATTTTCAATTCAAATATTTATATTATAATTTAAAAGGATTATACCGTAAAAACTAGCTTAAAGAGTTATATAATCTAAAATTTTACATAAACATATATTAAAATTTCATATTTTCAATTATAAAATTTACCAGATTTTACCAGGTGGGATTCTAACTTTTTGTTGTGGTGTAAATGTTTCTCCATGAGAAGTTAAGACATAGAAAATGATGAGATAGCCGAAAGGAAAGCTTTGATTAAGAAGGAAATATTTACTAATTATTTGTGAAGCAAGAAATATGAATGCATGGAAACAAGTGTATGTAACAAGAAGAAAAATGTGTTGCTAGGACTAATTTTATTCACATCGGGTCGACTTATTAAGAAATAAAGTGCTTTTCGTATACGGTAACTTAATTTATACAAATTAAACTTGTGATATTTTACTTAAAAAATAAAATCGTTAAATTACTCACACCAATTATTTATTAGTGCTTTGATAAACTATTTAATTGCCTAAAGAAAAAATTGCTTCTTAAAGGACAATTAAAGAAGCACTTGAAAATAACCGAACTCTAGACTCTAAACTATAATAGTATAATTTAAATAATTAGCGGCAAATCTTTGCAAAATTTTCATCCACATTTTAAAATTTTAATTATAAACGTTTTAATTAATTACAAGGTTTTTTCAATATTTTAATTTAAAATTTTTATTTAACGGAATTAATTATTGATCATAATTTTACAATTTTCAATACTTAATTTTTAATTTTACTAAATACTTAATACCAATTGCTTAGCTTAGAAATGAAAAGAAGGGAAACAGTTTTGTTTTTTTATTAAATATAAAAAATTTAGAGTACGTATATATGCATTATTAAAATAATAGAAATAAAATTTCATTATAAAAAAAATAGAATGAAAAGTCATCTAAAACTAAAAATTTAGGTATAGATTTGAATTCACATTTAAAAAACAAGATAGATTGTAGCTATGAAATTATATAAAATTTGGGCATTTTATTTCATTAGATTTAATTGTAAAATTCCAATTTTTTCAGAACTCATTCCAAACCAAATAAAATACCAAATAGGAAATTTTAAATATTCTTTTTAATTATTAATCATAAAAAAATCATATTAATTGTTGCCATACAAGTGGCACATGCTATTTGATCTAAATGTGGTTCACTTGTAGGGTTTACAATCATGAATAATAACAGTCTTCAACTCCTTGCAGTCATCATCTCCATGGCAAAGATTCTCAGTTGTGCCCACTTTATTGATCTCTGTACTCCTTTTATTTATCTTGTTTGCATTCTTGTACATCAAGTACAACACCATTTGAGCTATCCCAAATAGAAATCCCAACACGTTTGGTAGCTGACTTGTGGGAAAATTATATAAAAAAAAAGTAAAAAATTTAACAAAATTACGTTAGACGTATATATATATATATATTATACTTACTGCAAGAAAGAAATCCTTTATGAGAAAACCATAGAAAAACCAAGTAGTAGCAGAGATAGTGAGAAAGAAAGATAATGCCAATGGCATGTATTCTACACTTCTGGTCCTTATTACTCGCATCTGTTAAAAAAAATTAATATGATGAATTTGTTGGAATTTTTTTAGAGTAAAGAAATTGAATTTTATTCAATTCATAAAGTGAAAACTAAAGATGCTTTTTATATAGACTTACATAGAAATATATTAACTCAGAAAATGAAGATCCTAATGGAACTGCATGGAGCACTGAGCCACTAACTTCATGACATTTAATCTCCTAAAATTAAGTCACCACAACTCAATATGGCAAAATTTAATTGACTCATTAAAAAACAAATAAAAGTAAATAAAAAAAATAATAACTTATAATTTCTATAATAATATCTTCAACAAATTTTTTTAACATAAATTTAGGAGAGAATCAAGCTTAAAATCTAGCTGTTAAGGTTAGATAGTTGATTTCTATATTAATCATTCACATAATTTGTGTTATTAAGTATTATAAGGTATAATCAAAAACATTTGTTTGGAGTTAAAAGAGTAAGATGCAGGAATTAATAAGTTACCATGATGCTTAATGGCGATGCAAATACAGCAACACTGAAAAGAGCACAAATCCACCCAACAGTAGTAACTCTGCTTGGGCCTCTTAACAGTAAGACGGTAAGTAATAGAATTGATCCAAAGCCTCCTATGTTGAAGATGGCCACTAACTTCAATGTAAACATCTGAATGCATGCATGCATCAGTATTTACGTAAATGTGTTCTTTGAATTCTGTATATTTCTTCGCATAAAAGTTAAAGATTTGTTCCCTTCAATAAACTTATCAATATTTGAAAAAAGCTTCCTCATTTGAAAATGGAATATACGTTAAAAATTCTTCTATATATAAATTAGGAAGAAGAATATAAGTACAATTATTACCTTCTCCTTGTTTGGTGCATATATAAGGTAGAAAACAATGTAAGTAACTTCTAAAGCACATCCAAAGCTATTGATGCTAACAATCAAATATGAATTTTTCTTAATAATTCCATAATACAACAGCAATGTTGCACTCATGAATGCAACTGCGTATGGTATGGATTGAAATCCTCCCGATGATTTCTTCTTGTATATTGTACAAAAAGTTGGCCTGAAAAAAAAAAGATAATATTTATACATTTTAGCATACAAAATTAATTATAAAAAGCATAATCTAAAAAAGAGAAATTAACTTTATCAATTTGATTAGGATAATTTTTACTTCTCTTCAAAAATAGGCTAATGTCCATTGTATATGTTGATGTGTCTAGGATTCAAACCATGTCCGTTAACTATACAAATTATAATTTTACCATTTGTATAACATTTTAATTTTTGCCAAAATAATTGCTTTATATGTAATTAGAATTATATCAACTAAAGATTTAAACATATCCCATTCAATTATTATCAAAATAAATAAACAAATATATAATTTATTAATATTAAATTTAAATATTTATAAATTATATTTTTTTTATAAATAATAAATTATTAAATTAAAATAAAAAATAAGGTATATAATTATTTATTTATTTTGATAATAATTGAATAAAATATGCAAAAATATTCAGTTGATATAGTCCTAATCACATATAAAATAAATACTGTAACAAAAATTGAGATGTAGTTCAAATGATAAAATTTTTAATTTGTATAGTTGATGGAAATGCATTACATATAAAATAAATAATTTAGAGTAATTTTCTAAATAAATTTGGAGGTGTTGATGTGGCATTCTGAAGAGACGCCACGTTAGCACATATCTTAAAATATATTGGATAACGTACCGCATTAGCATATGTGTTATATTAATATTATATCATGTCGGCATATTAGTATATGTATATTGACATGCTACATCAGCCAGCGATGCCACATTATATGTTGTTAAAGGCTTTCACACAAAGAAGAAGAATGAAAATTATCCATTTGAATAATAACCTTCCATTAATTCATATGTATATGTATAGATAGATATATAAAAGCACTTACACTGGTGCCAAGAACACCATGAATGATATTATATTTCCTATATGGACAATAAAAAAAATGGGAAATCATTAGGGTAGAATAAATAATATAATTAATTAACTTATAAAAAATTAAGCATTATTAGACAATTTGACAATTAAGCATTAAGTAAAAATATTTTACCTAAGATACCGAAAATGAAAGCGAGTTGTTCATGTGTCAAAAATCCCATCTTTTGAAAGGAAGATCCTGTAAAGACTATACGCTATAGAAACAAACTGGAAAAAAAAAAACTTAATGAAATTCTCTTAGGAACTTTTGACTTATTAATATCTGCAGAAAATAGTTAGGCCAGTACTGAACCTAAATTAGGTGAAGATAGTTTGGAAGATATTTAAAAGTTAAAAGGTGATGAATGTCATGTGGCTAATTGTAGATGTATATTTAAAGAACAAATATAATTATAAATACGAGTCTTCTTATTATACCATCGGTAGTAATATCGATCTCTAAACTACTTAATGTCAAAGAAGATTTTGCATATTTTTTTTAATGCAATTAAGATTGAAGAAAATGCCCATTTTTCCCTCTGGAGATATACTATGAAGATAAAGTGCATGCAATCTTTCGATTTAACCATTCTCTTTAGAGCGAGCAATTGAACGTCATAGATCGCCAAGTGGCGCAACATTCGATCAAGCAGGAGTGGTGCACATAGGTTCTTTATTGGTATCTGAGCAGCAATTTCAGCCGGAGAGAGACATAAGCCACCGCTTGCGACTGTGGCGATCATGTCAATTGTGTTAAGCTTAATAGCTGATTTTAGTGCCATCGGAAAAACTGTGGCATTTGCTAGCCGAATTGCTAGCTTCCCTGTTTCCTCCTCTTCTTCACAAGTCATCTTGGCAGCGTCCAATTCTTATTTTAGCATCACTATTTATATAAAAATCTTTGTCTATGCAAATATTTCAAAAATAAATTAAAAAAATACACATTTCTTTTTTTTTTATAAGAGAGTTAAAAAAAAAAGAATAAATATATTTCAAAATTTTATTAATAAATATTCTTGAAAAAAATGTATGCACAACATCACTGTTATTTTTTTTTTCTTTCTATAACCAAAAAGGAAATATTGTTGACTAAAATATTTTTTTCAATGTGTGTGTTAAAATAAAAATATTACATGAGTTCTAAATTCTAATTCATTCATTTAACAAATAATATTGTCTGAACCAGAATTATTGGTACCAGTACTCGGTAAAAACACTCCTGTCCTGTAAGATTTACGGCTAGTATTTTATATGAATCAGTACTATTAACTTAGAAAGAAAACAACCAGTAGTAATCACATTAAAATAACTTAGATGCCATGAGATACACTCAAGTGTTTCACCAGCTAATTCAGTTACAATCATAAAAATGAGGAATTAAAGAAAAAGAAATTATTCAGGTAAAAAATAGGACGACGAAGAGGAACAGGTTCAGGTCATTCCATTAACAAAGAACAAAATATGTAACAAATGAAGAATAATCCAATCACTTCCACTATAAACATGTTGTTTGGACATATTTTCTTCGTTTTACATCATCATTGAGAAACATTAGCTTCCAATACTCCCAGGGACGTAGGCAGGCCTGGACAAGCCTGGTCCGCTGCTTGGCTGCCGAAAAATTTTGAGATGGGTGAGCTGGGGAGTTGCTGAGTTGGAGTTGCAGAGACTCAAAGTCTCAATCATGGCTGCCAGGCGTTCAAGGTTGAAGATGAAGGAAAAGCCCGTTTCAATTTTATATTTTTTTTGCTTTTTTTTATATATTTTTTTCTTTAAATGCCGACTACGACGTTTTGCTCATTTAAAAAAAAAGAATTAAAAGAAACAGAGAAGATAGAGTGGACCTCAAATTTCAACTCAAAAATTATATCACTGAAATGAGACGAAATGAGAATTTTGCTGACATTTGTGATATTGGAGGTCTTGCAAGGAAGATGATTCAGCTTGATATTCATCGAATTTTTCAATTCGTGTTTCGCCTTATTGAATTAGCTCTGGTTTTACCAGTTACAACCACTACTGTTGAAAGAGCGTTTTCATCAATGAAACTTATAAAGACGGATTTGCGAAACAAGATGGAGGACGATCTACTTAATGATTGTATGATTTGTTATGTGGAGCGAGATGTATTTTCAAAAATTGATAATGAAGTTATTCTGAATCATTTTCAGAATATGAAAACTCGTAGGCACTTATTACCGCCTAAACAGTAATTGTATTTTTTATATATATAAATTTGTATTTGTAAACTAAGTTTCAATTTTATCTTTGCATTTCTAAATTATATTTGAAATTTATTGCCGCATTAATATTAGTTTCCACTGCCGTTTGACTTTTTGCGGCCGTTGACTTTCCGTCCGTCTGCTGACCATGCCCAGGCTCCGAAAAACTGCTGGCTACGTCACTGAATACTCCCTTCAAAATTATGTGAGATGTTTAGAGTACACACTCCGCAGAATACCGATAACTCATTGTTAAAATGACTGCTCCCAACCAACAGATCTAATGATTCCCTGATTCTTTAAACTACATGTCATGTATTGGGAATTGCCAACTAGCAAATATACAACAACAACAAAGCCTTAATCTCAAGTCAATTGGGGTCGGCTATATGAATTCTTCTTTTCCACTCAATACGATTTAAGGTTATCTCTTCTGATAGATGTAACATCATAAAATTATTTTGGATCACCTTTGACCAAGTCAGTTTAGGCCTACATCTGCCTCTCTTAGCTATATCTACTCTAACTTGTTCGGTTTTTCTAACAGGCGCATTGTTAGGTCTTCGTTTCACATGGCCAAACCATCTCAATCTATGCTCTCTTATCTTATCCTCAATAGGTACTACCCGTACTTTTTCTCTAATGCACTCATTGCGGATTTTCTCCATCCTAGTATGACCACACACCCATCTTATCATTTTCATTTTCGCAACATGCATTTTACTCATGTGTTGTCCTTTTACTGCCCAACACTCACTACCATACATCATCGTAGGCCATATTACAGTGCAGTAAAATTTTCCTTTTAATTTAATTAGCATCTTTCGATCACAATTTAATTGGCATCTTTCGATCACATAGAACTCTTGTATTTTACTCCATCTTATCATTCTCATTTCCGCAACATGCATTTTACTCATGTGTTATCCTTTTACTGGCCAACACTCACTACCATACATCATCGCAGGCTATATTACAGTGCGGTAAAATTTTTCTTTTAATTTAATTGGCATCTTTCGATCACAATTTAATTGGCATCTTTCGATCACATAGAACTCCTATAGCACCCCTCCACTTCATCCAACCAGCTTTAATTCTATAATTTACATCTTTTTCACAATCCTCATCTTCTTGAAGAATAGAGCCAAGATATCTAAAATAAGTATTATGAGACACTACTATTCCGTCTAAAATAATTTTGCATTTTTCTCTATTTTTGCTATTAAATCTACAATTCATATACTCGGTCTTAGTCCTACTTAGCTTAAAACCCTTAAATTCCAAAGTGCTTCTCCATAACTCCAACTTTTTGCTTACCCTTGCTTGAGTCTTATCTATTAATACAATATCATCTGCAAACATCATACACCAAGGGATGCCATCATGTATATGTCTTGTTAGCTCATCCATGACCAAGGTGAAAAGATAAGGGCTCAAAGCTGAACCTTGGTGTAATCTAATAGAAAAGGAAAAATCCTTAGTATCCCCTCCCACAGTGCGGACACTGGTGGTAGCTCTCTCATACATATCCTTCAAGACTTGGATATATCGTATAGATATTCCCCTACGTTCTAGAACCCACCATAAAACTTCTCTAGGGACTCTATCATACGCTTTTTCTAAGTCAATAAAAAACATATGCAAATCCTTCTTCATCTCTCTGTAGATTCTCCAAGAATCTTTCTAGCTTCCATAGTTGATCGACCAGGCATAAAGTCAAATCTCTTATAAAAAAAATGTTTTTCCATCAAATCTCTTATAAGAAAAATAGCTTCCATAGTTGATCGACCAGACATAAAGCCAAACTGATTTGAGGAGATACAAGTATCTAACTGCAAATGGTGTTCCACAACTCTTTCTCACAATTTCATAGTGTGGCTCATAAGCTTTATACCTCTATAATTTGAGCAATTCTGAATATCTCCTTTATTCTTAAAAATAGGTATCAAATTACTTTGTCTCCATTCATTAGGCATTTTCTTTATACTTAAGATCTTATTGAACAAAGATGTCAACCATATAACTCCTGTATCTCCCAAACATTTCCAAACCTCAATAGGTATCTCATCTGGTCCACAGGCTTTACCAACTTTTATCCTCTTCAAAGCTTCTTTAACTTTCGAAAATCTAATCCGTCTAGTGTATTTCACATTTTTCTCCGGCCTAACGTCTAAACCCTCAATGTTATCACTATGGTTACCATTAAGAAGTTCTTCAAAATAGCTTCTCCATCGTTCCTTAATATCATCTTCTTGAACCAGAACCTTATTCTCTTTATTTTAATGCACTTAACTTGGTTTAAATCACATTTCTTTTCTCTTATTTTAGCCAATTTATAGATAGCTTTTTCTCCTTGTTCCAAGTTTCTCATACAAACTCTCTAAAGATTGTGCTCTTGTTTGACTAACTGTCTTTTTATTATCTTTTTTTGCTTGTTTGTACTACTCAAAAGCATCATTGTTATTACACTTGGGCAAACTCTTATACCATTCCCTTTTACTTCTTACCGCTTTTTGCACTTCTTCATTCCACCACCAAGACTCCTTCAAGGGACGTCCACACCCTGTAGATTCTCCAAGAATCTTTATAGCTACTCTTCTAATTGTTGTAGACATGCATATCTATATATCATTTGATGACATACTCACATCGTCCTCTCACCCTCCAGCTTTGACCAACTCATCATTGAGCAACAATTGTTTTTCACCTTTTAAAGTCCACCACCTAATCTTAGGACTTTTGTTCCTCCTTAGCCTACTAATCAACCTCTTAAACTTGATATTCAAAACCACTAACCTATGTTGAGTGGTCAAAGCCTCACCTGGGATAACCTTACAATCATTGCATCGAGTTTGTCCATATCATCCCAAAAATTTTGCTTGCTCTCCCCATCCAATCCAACTTGAGGGGCATATGCACTAACTATGTTGATGGTCTCATTCTGGAGCACGAGTTTAATTAAAATAATTCTATCGCTTACTCTTTTCACCGATACAACTGTCTCCTTTAGATTTCGATCCAAAATTATACCTACTCCGTTTTTACTTCTATTTGTACCTGTATACCACACTTTATACCCCGTATTCTCAACTTCTTTACTTTTCCCTCCAACCCATTTAGTCTCTTAAATACAAGCAATACTAATTTTCCTTCTCTCCATAGTATCAACAAGTTCTCTCAGTTTACCTGTAAGAGATCCAATATTCCAAGTTTCCATTCTGATCTTACTCCCTTATTGTTCTTTCTTATGCTTCTTCCTATAAAATCTTTTACCATTATCTAAACTTGTATCTCTCGTATAACTCTTATTATTCGTATTTTGGACTAACTTCTTTACCCACACCCGTCCATGATGTGAGAACCCTTGTTTATTATGCACCACATCCGGGCGCCGACATGGAGCGTCGCATTCGGGGAACGCCCTACACCTTTGCTTATTCTTCACTACACCCGGGCTCCGATGTAGCGCGTCGCAAGTAGGGAACGCTCCAACGATATTATTATTAAAATCCATATTATGAGATGTAATAAAAGTTTTACGCTGGCTGTCACCTACTGCAATCCTCCTCCTTTACCCGGGCTTAGGACCGGCTATACACAAGAAACTCATGTATAGGCGGAGTTCAACTAGCAAATATACAAGCCTTCAAAATCATGCCTTTGCACCGTGTCATGCATCCATAAGTCAGCAAAAATCTAGGAGTTTACAACCTACTGAAAGATTAGTCATCCATGAGGAGGGCAAAACAAATTTCTTGGCACCAATTACGAGTACAACATCAAAATCATTTCTGACACAAAAAAAGGTATTCTTTATTCTTCTCTCCGAAAAATGTCACGTATTTCTAACACCGTCCAACTATTCTCCAAAATTTAGAGCTGCTGTTAGAAGCATATCCATGCCTTGCCTACCTTTATTTGATTCCCATTCACTTTTTCCCATCCAATTTCTTCTCAAGACTCTCATATGCTCTTTCACCCACTTTAACTTTCACTTTCGTTATCTTTCCTCATTTCTCATATTACCTCCTTACCCTGCGTATTTTCTTGATTTTCACATCACATTGTCTGCAAAACCATTTTCCTTCTGGTACAGAAGAGAGTGGCGGATTCAGGCAATATATGTGATACACATTATCACAACCATCACATAAAACAATCTAATTATCATCTCTATCAAGTAAGCAGGCTCTACATAGACAAGAAGGGCAATACCATCGAGAGCCATGGGATTTTAACAAATTAGTTGATAGGCACCTTATGTGGTAATACTTGTAAGGGCAATAATCATGCTCACATATCTTTACCTTTTCACCATTTTCTACCTCACTTCTACACACTTTACAAACACAAACTTTTACTCCAAATTGCTGGTTGACGAAAATCATCCCGAGTACAATTTGAAATCTCTTCAAACTCACTGGACATATTTTCAGTTGCAGATTTCTTTTCAATACCAGCTTCACAGCATATATTCCTGGGGTCATTCAGCACACACAACACAATTTTCATCCGAAGATCCCATTCCTACTACAGTGCAGCACGCACAGTACCAACTTTTTAGGGGAATCTCTTTGACAGCAGGTTCAATACAGGATACATGATATATTTCCTAGCATGAATCACATACTAAACAATCCCTCCCATCTGCTTTGCCCCCACAACGACAACAAGTGCAGAATTTCTCAGATTTTTTGGTGCAGAACTGCTTTGCAACCAAGAAATTTAAAATATTTCTCAGAACTGACAAAAACAGTCTCTAACACAAAATCTAAACATTACATCATATAAATTTACTTTTCATTTGATTTGAATGATTTCATAGGTTACCAATGCCATCATGATAAAATATATTGATAGCATAACACAATCACATCATGCTTCCATCGTCAGAAACAATTAATAATTTTGATTCATTATGAAAACCATGAAAAAATCCACTAGGTAATTTTAGGATGATACATTTGCATATGGCATGACCCCCACCCCAAAACCCTTCCCTGAAATTTCTAGAATGATAGAAGGATATCTACAAGTTGGGTATCTTACCTGTTCATTGAAGTTGGGTATCTTACCTGTTCATTGAAGCAAGTCAAAGATACATCCGAGAGACTTTTTCCAACAGACATCAACTCACAACCGATTCCTTGAAGTTTTTCCCATACCTGAAAAAGAATTTTGTTCTTTTATCCAAATGATAGCCACAACAAACAGAAATTGCAGTATCTTCACATAACAAAATATTCACCATCAGCAAAATCGAAACCACATAATCCAGTAGTAATATTTAAACATCATATATATGCTTTGATATCTGGTTATACATAACTTAGGCCTGGAAAAATATTAAGCTGAACAAATTATCACCACTATACTACATACAACACAAGATAATTGGCATTATCATATCACTATCACTATTAACAATAAATTGTATTGCTCAAAAAATTCACCAATTAAGGGAAATTTAAGATCTACTCACCATAATTAGTTTTGAACCCCACATATGCCAGAAAATTTTATGATAATCAATTGCTTTTTCACATATATTTGGTCAAAGTGAAGGTGATTAGGTGGCTAGCTATACAAGCAAAGAAACTAAGAAATATAGACCTTTAGATTGATTCAGATATAAAAGTGACATGCAGTGATGAGATGGTTTTCTATAAGTATAATTCTCAGGAAGAGAAAAAAAAAAAAGCAAACAGTAAACATTTTGCTGTCACATCAACATTTAAGATACGAACTCTAAGACGTGGTGCAAATTAAAACCATCCAAAGTTAGAAAAACATGTCGGTGCTGCATTGACAGCACAAAATAAAGCAAATCAATAGTCAACCATAAATATAACTAAGCAATACAATAAGCAAAAGGATAGAAGATATATAAACAATAGACAAAGTTTAAACTTTCTAGAGAAGGCTCATCGAACAAATTACCTTTTGAATATCCAAGGAAAAAAGAGAAGGTGAAAGCTCATATATTCCATCTTTCATCCTCATGTTTATGAGATTTAAGCTTAAAAGGCTGTCGGCCTTCTTTTCTTGGAAATTTTCACAGAGTAGCTTACACATTAAGGTGAACTTCTCAGAAAGTAAAATGTTAAGGAAAGCATGCTTGCACATCTCAGTGACGGGACGATGAGATTCGCCCAAAGATTCATTAGATGTGACATCCACCTGTCCTTTATCTGTACATGGAGTTCCATTAGGCATCAACCCTGCCTGCAAGGACCAAGTGTGCCTATCTTTTTCACAAGTATCAGACTCCTGGAAAGCAACAAAATAATGGAATAATCATAGAAAAGAAATTAATAAGTACGGCAACTGAGACAGCTTATATTGCTGGGAGACATGCCAATTGCTAGCAGCACAAACCTTAATTGTCATCATAAGGGCATCTTGGATGCACCGATGTATTCCACCTTTTTCATCATTTAATGACTGACAAATACGCTCAAGAACAAAATTTCTGAACTGCTTGTGTGAAGAATCATTTGAAGCATCCAAAGAAGCCTGATTTTTAGGACGACAATCGGGTGGCTCTTTTGTGGCCTACAAGAAACCACATGGCTCAATTAAAAATGACAATAATAATATGCAAATTTGATTTTCTTTTTGAAAATATATATATATTTATGCCCTACTTCTGATTGATCCTTCTTTGTCCAAGTTCAGTTTAACTCAAGTCTATAAGCACTGCTATAGACAGAAGAGTAAAACCCAAGATCTATCACATCCCATTTTAGAGATGAGCAAGATGCAGAATTAAAGTATAGGAATTTTAGTATCAATCAAAATCATTCATTCACTATGCATCATGCATTACATAACTGAAAGAGTGTAGGTCCCAATTATCCATTTAGAAGCCTTGTATGCAAGTCAATAATGTGATTCAACAATGGGAAAGAGGATATAATAGCTGCTTTCCATGGGACTACAAATATCAGCCACCTTGGTTTTCTTATGTTCAGCCATATGATAACATGCAGTAGAGACATATTTTTATGGTTTGTGTGAATTGTGGAATACGAATTGCTTCAGGAGCCTTTTATCAAAACCTATGTATTAAAGTAATACTCTCAAGACTTCCTAAAACAGAATGTAAGTATTTCAACCTGCATTTGAAGATATGCATGCCTAGTGTGTCATATCAAAATTATTATCCTCTCCCTCTTGCTCATACTAATATTTATTCTGTGAAAAGCCAGTTACTACTCAAAGCAAAACCCTTCTTTCTTCAATCAGCCGCAAACCATATCCTATTAATACACCATTCAAAGCCCCTAAATATTACAGTTTGCTATTCCTAAAAACCTTTAAGAACACCATCAACACATGATTATAAATCCCATAAAGAAACTTTAAATCCCCAAATATCCTTATTTCCTAAAATCTGCACCCTATTTTTTTTCTTTCAGGCAATATTGCACCACCAAATTACATCTCATCATTTATACTTCTATAATTATAAATCCCAGTGTTGCCCACAATTGCTATCACTCATGATTTATACTTCAATTATAAATCCACATTTTTGCCCATAACTGTCATCACTCTTCTTTCTGGCAACATTGTACCACTAAATTACGCCTCATCATTTATACTTCTATAAATGTAAAACCCACATTTTTTCCCACAATTGCCTATCATTCATATCAACCCACAGAAGAATTTTTTTCTTTAAAAAAAATCTCTGCACTTATGACATCCTGAAACCAGAAGCTACTGTTACCCCCAACAATCATCAATATAGTCAACACCAGTTCAATTGCCACACCCCATATACCTCTTACTCGAGTTGAAGCTCCTATATCCATTATTACAAGCCTTAGACCACCATTTAAAAGTCCCTTGTACATCAGTATGATAGTTTTGAAATGCAAGTTTATGAGAAAATAAAATATGAATATGTGCCCAAGTTTACTAAAAAAAAAACAGATGATGCTGTAGCACAAAGAAAGTCTCTTAAGTGTAACAGGAGAAAAAAAGGGGAAAAAGAAAAGATAGGATAGGAGATCCTTAAAATCCATGTCAAGACAATTTTCATAATCTAATTGTTGTGAATTACAGCATTTTGCTCCAACAAGATCTGAACAGCATGTGAAATGTAAAATGTATCAGTGAAGGTGTCGCACATTCATCAAGGCACACATGAAGCTCACAAGGGCAAAAGCCTACTTCTTTGTCACAGGCCACAAAAATAGCATGCTTCCAAAAAGATTTGACAAAAACAAAAAAGAGAAAATAGAAGTAAGATAGCAGGGAATAACCCCCCTCCAACAATAGCAGGGAATAATCCCCTTCCAACAAATCTCTCAACCATCTAATTTATTTTCTTAATTTTTCATGCTTCTATTGTATTCATCTCTCTCTCTTCGCCCTCTCTCTTCTTAATTCTGCCTTTCCCTTTTCAGCAATTTTTATTTTTCCACAATCAGCAAGATCTATCAATAGAACACCATACTCCCATGCCAAAACTGATATCTGGACAGGATGATTTTCTGGGAAAATTTCCTTTAATTTTATTATTTAATAACAAGATATAGGCAATAATGCAATTATATATATTTATGCTTATTTTACTTGAGTTATTTGCATATTATTATCAGAAATCATTAACAAAATTTAAATAGCTAAAGCAGGCTATGTTTTACAAATCTTGTTGTATGCATTACAATGCATTTTATTTAGGCTTGTTATGATTATGTGATGCAAATCTTTTTTGTATGCATCGCCATGCATTTTATTTAGCGATACATGTCTTTACTTCACTTGCATGCAGGCCCTTGCGTTGTGAGTCTGTGACTATTTGGGCCCCAAGAGTCCTTGGCACTTAAAGAGTGCCAAATGCTTTTAACGATAATGTAACTGCAATACTGCAACCAAAAATAACACTAGCCTCCCTAAGAACACTCTCCTTTTGCTTGGACCAAAACATTAGCAGCCACCAATAAAGAAAGTAGAGAAATGCATAGTAACTGTTTCTCTGCAGCAACATTAGCAACCCAACATTTTCCATATCCTTCCAAGCAATTTTACCATGTTCAATATAGTTATAGCATAAAAACAAAAATTAGACCTTAAGTCTTAACCAAGAAAAAAATATAAAGAACAAAAAAACAGCATATACATTTCATCAATTGATTAGTACAAAAAAGCAAATTATATAGGATATCTATAGATAAACATTAATATAGATTACCTCATCTGTCAAATTACTAGCAGCTTCCAGAAATCCTCTCTCATCCTCTCGACCTTTACTCTCAGAACTTGACCTTGTGTGCTTCCGCCTCTTGTAAGTTCGAAAACCCTCCTGGGGCTCTGGAACACCCTCACCATTATCATTGCAGATCCTAATTTGAAAACCATTATTCACTGCTTCACTTTTCAAGCAATGAACTCCCTCGCCTGTGCTATCACCATTTCTCATTCCTTCACCACCACCCATATCTTTAGGCACAAAGAAAAGCTAAAGAAAACCCTAATGCCAACTTTTCAGCACCAAATTAGGGTTTTTCACTGTAAAAGCATTCAAAGAGTCAAAGTTCAAGTAAATTGTCAAATGCACAAAGCAATATATAATGAAAACTACAATGAATCAGCAATATTTTTCCCAATAAAGTTCATAAAGAGTGAAGTTACACTTCGGTTGCCAAAAAACAAAAGAAAAAAAATACAGAGCAGAAGATAACGGAACTTCGCATCCAAACTGCTACTACTTTCAGTATCTCAAGTAAAATTAAGTCAAATTCTTGCATGAGAATTCTATAAGTACACATTTGTAATTACAGCCCAAAAATTTACAGCCTAAAATCTGAAAATATTAATTTTCTTTTTTTTTTTTTCCTTCTTTCACATTATTCACATAAAACGAAAAAGACATAAAAATAAACAAATAATACACAGAAAACAAAAGGAAAAATAATAAAATAAACATTACCTGAGTAGAAATTGTTTCTAAAGCTTGAAAACTGAAACCCTAAAATCTGAGAAATGGAGTTTTGGTTGGTTTAACAGAGAGGCTGGTCTTTTCCGAGTTTTGTTTAAATTTAATTTTTTTAAAAAGTAAAGAAATAACTAATTAGGTTAAATTAAAAAAGGAAATAAATAATTTGGAAAAAAGGAAAAAAATTGGGCTTTTATTTATCATATTTTTTATGATTTGTAAAGTCCATGATTCACAACTTTTAGTTGAAGGTTGATTTATAAGTTAGTGGATAAATTAAAGAGACTACTTTAAACATATTAAAAAGAATAAAAATATTTTTAAAAGTATTTATTATTTTTAAATACCCAGACTTCAATTTATAATTTTAAAAATGTCATAATATATATAGTATTAGAGAGAGAGTATACTTATTAGTGTATCAAACGTGAGATACAGTGTAATTTTCTTTATAATAATAAATTACAATTTTTTTTGAAACGGAAATAATAAATTACTAGTTATAACCCAAAACTATATCAATTGTAATATCAATCAACTGAATACTAAAATCATCTGAATCCATCAACCCACTTGGCTTGTACGCTAAAAATGAGAGGCCGGCGATGCGAGCAATCTCGGCATGAAACCGACACCGAGACGGATTCCGAAACCGAAACTATGCGGTGCATATCGTGCAAAGAGGAGTACGGTACGATTGATGCCGGCACGTGCAAGGAGTGCTACGAAGAGGCGGGTGAGACTGAAGAAGAGCTCAAGAGAGAGATCGATGATCTTAAAGCCAAAGTCGCCTTCCTGCGATTCTGGTCTCCAGTCGATCTTCACCATGGCAATAGGTCCACTGGGCCTTGCTTCACCGATGTCGTTTTGGTAGCCTCCTCCGATAATGGTTCTACTGGTTACCCCGTCCCTGTCCCTGCCCATAAGGCTGTTTTGGTCAGTACCCGTATCCCAATTTGGTTAAATGCCGTTTATTGGATATTTAATTGTATAAAGATTCTTTTGGTGTTTTTGCGATGAATTTTATTGTCAAAAATTCTTAATCGAGATTAGGGAGTATAAAATAATTTGGAAGCTTACTCTGTTAGTTACTTTGAGTGAGGATGTTCAATTCCAATAGCATCTCTGTATAATTTGGGAATTTGGGTTTTTGAGATATATATTCTAATTTTGCATTTGCAGTTTCTTTTAGCTGATTCATAATCATACAAGAATTTGTATGTTCATAATTTTTGTCTCCATTTCGCATTGATGAATAGCAATATTAAACCTTTTGATGCCCGTTGGTGTTTTGCATGCAATTTTCAAGCTTGTTCTCGGCCTTGTTTCTTTATGTTTACAAATGCCTTTCTCTTTTTATTATTGTTAATTTAGCTGTGAATAAGTGCATTTATTTGATTATCGAGTGGATCTATGGGTTGAAATGCTTAACTCAGATTATTGAAAACGCTTTACATTTCATCTCATACTCATTGAGTGGCTATTTGATTGTGTTGAATTGCATTGCAAATGATTACTTGACGGTACATGAGGTTATGGACGGGAGGAATTTGGATATGTGATTTTAGGAATCATGGTTAGATACCCAGATTTCATTTGGATTCAATATAGCAATATAGCATGTAGCGGCGAGGAGTATATTAATTGTAGCAGATTTTTTTTTTTTTGCATTTTGCCTTTGATTGAACATGCTCTGATAGGTTTGTTGCTTTTGATACTTTTATGTGATCAGGCTAGTCGTTCTCCAGTGTTCAAAGCAATGCTTGAGAATGAGATGGAAGAAAGCCGAAGTGGTGCCATCAAGATTAGTGATGTATCATATGATGCCCTTCGTGCCTTTGTAAACTATTTGTACACAGCAGAAGCATGCCTTGATGAGCAAATGGCCTGTGACCTTTTGGTGTTGGCTGAAAAATACCAGGTGAAGCATCTCAAGGCTTATTGTGAGAAGTTCTTGGTTTCCAAATTGAATTGGGAAAATTCAGTCTCAAGCTATGCTTTTGCACACCAGCACAATGCTAAGCATATGCTTGAAGCAGCATTGTCATTGATCACGGACAATATGGACAAACTTACCAAACGGGAAGAGTATATGGAGCTTGTAGAAAGGGATCCTCGGCTTGTAGTGGAGATTTATGAAGCTTATCTTTCCAAACAGGTGAATACGGCAGCGCAAAGGATTCTTCCATGAAGCCATTTGGCAAATAAAGTATGGTTCTGTTGGTATACTGGTCTGAAGCAAGAATCGATTTTCTGTTTTTATTCTGGGACAGCAGTGGTTGATGTATAGATGTTTAACTTAGGAAAATTAAGTAGGTTTGTTGGAAAGTTCAGAACTTGTATGGATTAATTACATTGGCGTGGCAAGTGGAGCTTTATCCTAGGACGGGTGAGTACTGTTGGATATATCAAGGTGCCTTGAGAGCTTTGGACGGTCAAAACATGATTATGTTTTTTGTTATAGCCCCTTGGGCCCTGGCATTTTTATTTTCGACTCGAAAGCAACTTATATTTCATCATTTTCTGTCTTTCAGCTTTCCATTATTCTCAGTGATGAAAAGAGAAGTACAGGAACAAGTTTCGTTTGAATTTAGAAGAACCCCCTTGGTTTCCTTATCAGAATTTTCAAATTTTTGTATAATATGAGAAGTTTAGCTTGCGGTTAAAATTTGGAATTTTGAGGTGTTTTCATGGTTTTTTCCCTTAAATATTTTAGCTCTTTATCATATTTTATTTAGATCGACCTTTTGGCTTTTTAACTCCCTTTTAAGCATTTCATCTCTCCTTTTGTTTCATTGTTAGGTTGCCTATGAATTTTTCATCTAAATAAAGAAAAGAAAACTTTTAAGCTCGGAAGCACAAAAAATTGAAATGGGCATCCTTTGAAAAGTTAATAGAAAAGTTATTATATTGAAATATTCAAATATGGACAGAAGTTTGTAGCCTTTCAATTTATTTTATAACGAAGATGAGTAAATAAAACACTGAAATGAGGGGGAACTACCTTTCCCCTAATACCCTAATTGAGATTTACAATGGTGATTGAATAAAAAGGTTATGATTAATTTACAGATGATCACATTAAAAAAAAATACCCAACTCTTTTGTTTGGGTGGCAAATGAAAAAAGGGAGAAAAATTGCAAAATTCATGGCATACGTTTATCACAGATCAAAAACTTCAAGCTTGCATAGGGCCCTTCACCCGTATCGTGAAGAGCAGGCACCCAACCCATGGCTCTTGCTATCTCTTGAAGTTCACCCATAATAGATACATAATCGCGTATGTAAACGATCCCACCAGGTCTTAGCATCCGATCCATTCCAAGCATTATAGTCGAGAAATTGCATTTTTGCCTAGTACAACATAAAATATTTGCCAATTTATTGAACTTCATCGGAGAAGCAAAAACCAGATTAAGCAACATCAACAGGTCTTATATTTGCTGCATATACCTTTTCTGCTCGGCAGAGAACAAACCTGCTGCATGTAATAGGTCATATGTTCTGGGGTAAGTGTCAAATGGCTCACACCTGGTCAAAACAAAAACTTTTGAGAATCAAGTGCTTGACAATTAATATAAAGCTAATTAATCAAAATTAGCTTCAGAATCCAAGCATTTTCAAGGGAGGATGCAAAAGGGGAGTGGCTAAGCACTACATGAAACATCCAACCATATGGAGATATAAGACTAAAGAATTGAACGTCAAAAACAGGTACAGGAATTTGCATTGTCCATACCAGTCATGCATTACTCCTATAAGTCCACGGTCATAAATAACAGGCAAGGTGTTGAATTCGTTTACAGGAACAACATTCATAACCCAGCAATCAAATTCAAGATCATGTAAAGCTGCTGCGAACCTGCCACAGTCAAATAACCAAACAATTTATACAAGTCAGAGTTTGATCAAAAAATTGTCCTACTGATATACAAATCAAGAAGACAGTACCCTCCAAATCCAGCTCTCATGTCCATCACGTTACGAAAATTCAACGATTTCCAGTGGAAACCTCTAATAAAACCATTTATTAAGTCATTCCAATATTTTGACTCTGCCTTGAACAGTTCCTTTCTGGATATTGTAGCATCCATTTTTATGCTCTGTAGTCTATCTGGTGGATAATGAAGGCGTGTAGGCCATGTAGTAACATTGGCTCCGTAACCATTCTCAGGCAGTCGAGTTATGCATGCCTTCAAGTTGACGTACCTGTAAAAAAGCATCACAATTCTTTGTCATTATAATTTAAATCTAAGTAATGCTTACTTTGGTCAACTTTTGAAGCTATTAAACACAGATATATCAGGGAGTTTACTTTTCGGTGGAGATTGCGGTATTAAGAACCTAAGCTCCTTCTATATTAGATATACATGAAAATTCCTCATAAAATGTGCAACTACTGTTAAAAATTTTCAAGGAATGTTTACAATGCTGCTTAATCAAAGTTAAAATGAAGGTAATTTTGGACTAGGGCATACCAAACATTATCTGGATCATCATTATAGTCGCATAGCGGAGGTTGTGTGCCAGCTTCACGATTATGGTAGCAGCTATTGTTTAAAGGCTTCTGCCATATGGCAATATATCCTTCCTTTTTTACAAGTTCCCAACAAATACGACTGGTAAGGTTCTGCATTTCTACACATCATATGAAGATAAATTAGAAATAACGCAATCAGAAGGTATAAAAAATCTTCATTCTTTAACACTCCCTAGTTGAAACCATGAAATCAGGATGAAATTAATAATGCAGAGAGAAGCTGGCCGTGATCTTAGGATATTGTAATAGAGATAATGAAACTGCAGTACAGAATAGCTAAGAGTTGTAACACAATTGCGTACCTCTCCACTGTTGTTGCAGACTGTCTTCATGTTTATATACTGGTTCTGCAGCCCAGACAAAGTATCCTCCTGCTCTTAGCATTCTGTTTGCCTCAAGAAGCAAAATTCCATCTTCATTCAGCCAAAGAAAGAATAGGATGAATACCAATTAAATAATTCAATATGAGTATGATAGTGTGTGTTGGTAGGTGCATTTGCAAATTGTTTCAAATAACATAACATTGAACAAAAAAAATGAAAAGAAAAGAGTCCCAAGCTTGTAAAAATACCATCACTAGCCCAATCAATTCCACAACTTGTACAATGTATCAAGTCAAAAGCTTGGCTTGGATACAACAAACGTTGTGAACCAAACCCTGCAACCATGGCAGGAACTCCACGCTCCAATGCCAATTGAATCTGGTTCTCATGGACACATTTTGGTGCTATTGACAGAGTGGTAACATTACGCTGTAGCAAATAGGCACCAAAACTTCCTGCTCCACAACCAATGTCCAAGGCAATGTGGGTGTGCTGACCAAATGCAATATCAAGAACCATCTGCTAATTAATAATTAACAATAAAAAGGATGCAGATAAAAATAATAATCAATGACTAATGATGGCGATTTTATAACAACCAAACCTTTAAAATCTGATTCAAGTATTCGTCTGCTCCATGAATAAATTGTGCTCCACTTCCTGATAATATTAACTCATCCCCTTCTCTTGATATCCAATTCTGGCCACTCTTATCTTCAACCAGACGAGTATGGTTCACATTACTGAACCACACCTGTTACTAAATAAAATCACGGTTAACACAAAAGTATAGCATTTGCTCTAAATGTTTCAAAAAAAAAGTTTCCAATTCACCCTAAAAAACAATTTCTAATAACCTCTAATAGCTTTTAATATGAACTTTTTCCCCATATACGACCTTATCTCTGCTTTTGGGCCAAGGTATGCGCTTTTGATACCCTTTGGGCATGGGCACTAAACAATTCAGTCTCTTGCCTTCTTCAGGACAATGCCTTTCGAATTTTTGCGCTCTGTTAGTTAGATTCAGTCTTCTAATTTCCTCCCAATTGTCCAAACACGGTACATAATCGATATTTGCATCTTCACACACTTTATATTTCTCATATCTAACTCTAATTTCAGTGCTGTTATTGTTTTCTTCCTTTTCCCCCTCTATCCAATCGCTCAAATTCCTCGTCATCTCCAATTCACTCGAATCAAACTCCCCGATTTCAAAATCCACCGTCATTGCCCCGGTCTCATCCAAAATTCCCATCCTCGGGGCCACCGTCACCCACGACGGCGGATAAATCCGATTTGGTTTCAAGGGTGTGGTAGTTGGACGCGGTAAAGTTGAGTATGATGAGGAGGCGACCGGGGTGGTGGAAGAATAGAGAATGGAAAAGGAGGAAGGAACGGAAGGTAGGTGATATAAAAGAGCGATTAGCGACAGAAGGAGAAGAGAAAGGGCTACTATTTTGAAGAAATTGGGAGTTTTAACAATATCCACCGCCGCGGTGGCTACAGCGGCGGGTTTCATGGTTTTTCAAGGAAAAATAAATAAGAAGAGCAGCAGCGGAAATGGAGGCGGAGTGGTGGAAAATATCGGAGACGGCACGGCGAGGAGTGAGAGTTATAGATAGAGAAGTGAGAACTTAATGGCAAGAAAAGAAGAAAGAGTTTGTATATAGTTTAATAGTTAGGACATGGAATTGAGGCGGGTGAAGAAGAAGAAGAAGAAGTAAAAGAAAGGAGTGCCCGTGGATTTTGAGGCTGGTGGAGCCTTAGGTTTGGGGTAGGTCCCTTTGGATGTCGATCGCAGACAGGTGGCCCACAGTATCACAGAAATGCACAAGAAGACAAAAACCGTTACCCAAACTAAAAACGCCGTAACAAATCGATTGTCGTTTAAATTCGACATGCGTCGTCTTTTCATATGCGTGTGTTTGAGTGTTTTTTTTTTTTTTTTTGAGTTAGATTATAAGAAAAAAACCAATTTATTTTTTGATAGTAAAATTAATACTTGGGAGATGATCAGTTTAATAGTAAAAAAAAACATATATAATAGGAGTAATAGTATATTACATCCATTCATAAATATTACAATTAACATTTTCTTTTTTATGAAGTCCAAAAAATTTGTTCACTTTCACTTTCAAGTTAAATTTATTATTATATTTTCAATAAATAATAAAGTTAAAAAAATATTATAATTGATAATTAATAATATTAATTATTAGTATTTTAAAATATCTTTTTTATTAATTACATATAAAAAGAGAATATATATTTAAATCTCCAACTTAAAATTCAAATGAGAGTAACAAAAATCAACTAGAATTTGCCAATTGTTGAATTTAGCAAATAGTAACTTTATTCAAATTCTATAATAAGAATTTAATGGACAAAAACTATTCTTAAAATTAGTACTAAAAATATATATTGAGAAGTACCATAAAAAATTATAGCTTGTTCCATCTTGTGATACCCATGAAATCCTAATTTGGTTTATTTACGAAAATATTCGATTCCTTCCATCCACTGAAAATGTTGCTTTGATATTTCATAGCTTTCAATAGTGATATTAATATTTAGTGATGCTAACAATGAGAAGGTTAAGACTAGAAAATATATATAATTAAATATATTTTTAATTCAAATATAGTCAGTTTTTTTTATTAATTATATTTGGAGAAGAGAGAACATCTAATAGACTTAAATTTAAGACTTAAACGGGAGCAATATATATTTCTAATCATTAAATTATATTTTAATGATTAAATATAGTCGGTTAAGATTTATATTTGTGGTAGAAGAGATCATATATAATTTATAAGCAAAGTGCAGAATATAAATTTAAACATGCAACTATAAATTTTAACATGTTCTCATTAATATCATAAATGCTCTTTAATTTTATATATATCATTTAAAATTATAACACATCAAATGTAAAAAACGCAATTTTAAACGTATTTCATAAGAAATTTAATTAATTGGTTGATTTGTTTATTAAATTTTAAATTTATACGAATAAAACTTCTTATTTTTATCTAATTTGATTTTATGTTTTTATTTCAAAATTAATAATTTAGATTTGATTTTATGAAATTAATATTTTTCAAATTTAGAAAAAAAAAAAGAATTATCATGAGGTTTGAATTTTTTTAATATTAGTTTATTAATTTTTAATTACTTAAAAATAATTATATAATTGAATATTTTTTAAATTGATGATTAGATCATATAATATGCATGAATATTCATGCAAAACGAGGACTACAAAATATAGTTGGCTGAATCACGGGTAGCTATTTGACCGTTAAAAAGTTGTTAGGGAAGTTGATGTTTTGGAAGGTTTGTAAACCTTTGTTGAACAAATTAATTAGAATAAATTAATCACTTAGGATGACAAATCAAACAAAATGACTTTGACATATACGGAATGTGCCATAGAGTTTCCTCATGCGATATTCCAATTTGACTTGCACTATATATATATATATATATATAATAAATAAAATGGCAGAAAATATGTGTATGTATATAAAAAATAATATAATATATGTAATAAAATCGTTGATAAAATTATTATTATAATTAGTAATATTCACCTTTTATTCAAATATTATTTTAAAAGATAATTTTATTTTCTACTTAAATAGAATTAAAAATAATTACATTAAAAAATTATGTTAAATTATACCCATTAAATCAATGTATGAAAATAAAATTTTTCCCTCAATAAATCTAAAAAATTTATCTAAAGATGCATGCATTTATATCATTGGACGTGTATTGTTTTTAATTATTAATTAAGCTCTAATTTGTATTTCTATATTATTTCTAAATGAATTTAAATTCTCTTAACATTACGAATATTAAAAAAATAAAGAAGGAAACAAAAACTTTAACACCGAACTTCCAGCATGCAATTCCATATAAATTACTAACAACAACTGCATATATAAACATATATATATATATAGGTTTAAAATTAAAATACAATGATTTGGGAGAAGTATAATATATAGAGAGAGAGAGAGAGAGAGACTAATCAATATTGGAAGAAGAAACTATTTGTAATTCATTAACGAGAGATGAAAAACTAGAAAGAAGCAAGCATCATGTTCTTGAATTCTTCAAAATCAAGAACTCCATCTAAGTTCATATCATAAACATAAATCATACTTGTACAATCTTTACCATTCATCTCATCCCACAATTCTAATCTTCTCAACACACTTTGAAGCTCCTCACTAGAAATGAATCCATCCCCATTTAAATCGAATACACTAAACGCCATTGCCAGGTCCTTCATATGTTCTTCGTTGCCTTCTTCATTATTTTTCTCCTCCACTTCAATAATTTTATCATCATTGTCATTTTGCTTCTTAGTTATGGAGTTGTAAAATAACAAGAATTCATCGAAATTCAGGCTTGATTTTCCTATCGAAGACTTGAGCTCTTCCAAACTGAAATATACACCAATTCTTTCAAGAAGCCAATTGAGCTCTTCAAGACTTAAAAAACCATCACCATTTTTGTCAAGATTTTGGAAAATCCTCTGCAAATCTTTGGCGTTGAGAATACACATAATTGCAGAAAATATAGAGATGATGGCTAAAGAACACTAATGAATATTGATTGTTTCACAGCATTGACGTAGAAAAATATTTGCAGGGTGGTCTCTCTTTATATGTATGAAGAGATGTGTACGTACAACTTGGCAAGGTACAAAGAATTCCAAGATAAGCCCATTTTCTTCTTTTGCGTGTGGAGAAGAAATGCTCGTGGAAGTTCTCGAGAAACTTCTATGAAGTAATTTATTTTGAATTTTCTTTCTTTTTTTTTTTTTGTGGCTTCTATGAAGTAATTTATTTTGAATTTTTTTATAACTATAGGTGTCACATAATCCACTGAACTTCGTAAAGATCGAATTTGTGACTTCTTATTCAAGGGATAAAAGTATCAAATCATTTACACCTATCACTTATTTGTAATTTTCTTCCTTTTTAATTAAGTTCAAATTCCTCCAATTTAATACCAAAGTTTTAGTTCTTGCATACGAGGAATACTTACCTATAAAATTATTTATTTTTTCTATAATATTTTTTTTTAATTTTATTAGCTGAATACGTATAGATCCAGTTTATAAAAAAAATCTCTTGCATAAATTCAAATTATGCAAGATTATTCTTAGTTGGGATAAGAATATTAATACGAAATAAATTTCTTATCTTACACGATAATAGTATTAATAGGATCATATTCACGTGGGACGGCGAGAGGTGTTATCTTTATACAAATAATTCTTTTGCAAAATAACGGTTTTTTTAGTATTTATATACAATTAAATTAAGAAAAATGATGTAAAAATATGTGGTGAATTGTTTGATTTATGAATGGTAGGTTGTACACGTATGTGTAGAAAATATTTGGAAAGCTCTGGAAATACTTGTACTTGACAATTTTTTTTGAGCGACTTACTTGACAAGTTCGGTTTTAATACAGAAAGTTATTCTTTTTTTTATTATTTTTCTAAACTGAAAAAAAAAAAGAAGAAAATAATTATTTCCTCAAATTTGGCCATGGATGATGTTGATTTAAGACGGTTTTTTATAATGCACTAATCACTTGATATTATAAATTTTTAAAAATTACAAAATCTGTCAATCCTTAATTTTAATCTTAGAAGTCTGAATGCTCATTAGCATGTATTAATAACCATTACAAAAAATTTAAAAGAAATAAAAGAAACTTAATAACCATCAGACAACTAAAGTACAAAAACCATATCCGCTAGAAAGGTTATCACCAGACACCGAGAATCTTATCTCTTAATAGCCATTTTATTCAAATGCAAGAAAAGCTTTTTATGCAAAACAATTTTCAGTATTATTGTTATTCCTTCCCCAGAAAAGGGGTCCAGAAGAAAAAAAAATGAATAAATGAAACCCAAGAAACAGAAAAAAGTATTACTCAAGTTACCAAAAAAAGAACTACTGAAATTTCTCTCCTTACCATATCTGTTAACAACTACCTCTAAGCCTAAATTACAAAAGCATAAAAGGAGATTTTATTCATTTTGAACATTGTATAAGCATGGAGAAAAAATAACTCTAGAAGGGGGTTGTCGCTGTTATCTGTATAATTTCACATTCAGGCTTTCAAGTCAAATTTGCCAGGCTCACTATAATGCTTCTCGAGCTGCTCCATTTTTTTTATTCTGAAGCCCCTGATCCTTGTCTCTTCAGGTACCGAAGTATCCTTATAGTCTACATTTTCGAGGACCCAACCCTTGTTCTGCACGGAACCTCCTACTTTTACCTGTTAAAATGTTTCATCATCAGAGATGTACAAGTTATGGACTTCACATAAATAGTTCTTCACGTGTACCAAAATATTAACTTCCATATAGGGTGTGACACCAAATAAAGGAATCATTTTGTAAGGACGAAAGGCAATCAGAGTGGAGAAAACCAATGACTTTTTCTATATTGTTATGAAACCAGTAGAATGTGGAATTCAAAAGGTTTTAAGAATATCAAGTGACATTCACTATGCCCTTGTGTAACAACAAAGCAAGTAACAGGAAAGTATGCCTGTCTCAACTTGGTGTTTGAAAGTAGCAGAATTTCAAATTTGTTTATGAAGAAGGAAAAACTGGAAAAAAGATTATTTGTTCTTGAACAAGAAAAAAGAACACCAAGAATTGCCACATTTCACAGTCAACATGCCATTACCATAATCAGCCACATACCTCTGCTTCATCAACAGATTCAATCACAAGGGCTCCATCAAGGGATAGATCTTCAACAAAGATATTATGACCCTTAATGGCCATTGTTGACCTTTGAGAGATGGAGCAACTTCCAGTAACTTTCTTTTGGACGTCTGAAAATGTCAATCCCCATTTTGGCTTCCATGTGATACGAGGCCAAACTTCCATCTCTTGCCCATTGAACACTTGTTGAATGGGATCATCCACTTGGACACCAAACTAGAGCAGATAAATTGTGAAAGTGAGGCAGTGGAGAGAAAAATAAATTGAGATATAGAGAATTGTTCCAGTAATTGAAATAATACCAAAAAAAAGTGAAATTACCTTTCTGAGAATAAGGCTGTTAGCACGATATATAGACATTTCTCCAGAAGTTGCACTATGATATGGATTCCCCTTAGGTACCTTCATTAGATTCAGCCACAAGAAAAAATAAAGCAAGCTGGCAACCTAAACTCAGAATATTAATCCCTAAAGGAGAAGTTTCATCCAATGGAGGATCAAAATATAAAATGTTTAAAATTGATATAACTGTAACAATTTGTATTCATGCACTTAAGATAGTGTTTCATTTATCTTTTTCAATTCTTCTGGCCATTGATTGGGCACACAGAAAATCTACTCCAGTAATTTCTTCTCCATAGAAGAATCCCCAATATCAAATCATTAACTTACAATCTCTCAGTAATGGAAAGAACGGGTACCATATTATTACCATCTAATTTTTGGATAAAAAAGACAAACATTTTCAATGGCACAAATACACAGATCTGGTTTGAGAATCTATATGGGCCTCCTATATAATCTCTCTTCTGCATGTTTGTCTTTTCTTCATAAGCTTTTTCCATCTCCAAATAACCTTTGAAAACCAACCATATCCACAACTCCTATTTCTATGAAAAACCTTTTTTGGGTCTTCAGCAGCAAATTTCAAATATTACAAAATTAAATATATAGATAATTAATATTCACAGTAGGCATTACCTTAGCAGCATCCTCAGGATTGTTCTTCACCGGTGCATAAGCAAGCCATTTATCCATCACCTAAGCACACAATTAGAAACTGTTTAAACAATATGTAGAACAGAAGCAGCAACACTTTAGAGGGAGATGCTATCAGAACATGGTTATGTCGTTATGATATGTATTTTCATTAGAGAACAAAAAAATGCAAAGTCAATTACGAAGAGTGAACGTTAAAAATCATTTTTCTCTCTGGACAAGATAATTACCGTAAATCCAACCCTTGCTGATAGGGTCAATGTCTTTGGATAATCTTGCATCATACATTCAAGTCGAGTTGAAGATTTGAATGAAGTTTTGCTGGAATCTTTATATCTACAGCAAGAACAAACGAAAACTGACCTAATAAAGAATTCCGTGTTGGCTGTTTTTCAAGTAGTAATCAAATGGTCCAAAAAAAAGGTTCACACCTAGAATACATAAGATAGGGTCAAGCCATCGGATGATCTTTCCAGCATGATAACAGAGAAATACCATCCATAATTTTATTTAGCTTAATGCAAATAAGTTATAATCAAAATAGCATGTAATAGAAGTAAAAATTACTTTGGGTTAACAAACTCCTTAATAGCACCTCCTGTTTTCTTGAGCTCCTCAATATAAGGTCCAAGTTCCAAAATCAACTGCAAAAGAAGTCAGAATTGATGGCAGAAGTCTTAGCGTTGAACAATTTGACAAACATTGCAATATATACAGTGAACACTAAATTAACAGTATGATGACATCAAATCAATTCCAGTAATGCCTTACATTTACTGCATAAAATTACAGAGTATATTTAAAAAAACAAAATAATAAATCTTAATAATGTTGAATAAATCTGTCAATGTATCATTAAAAGAAATGAAATATCTTATGTATTGGGTCTGGAATATGATCATTTTCCTACTCCATTATTTGATCTCAAGAATTTCATTTTATCAGCACTGGTGCCAACTTCCAGAGCTAATGGATAATTAAACTAGTTACACAATTCCAAAGAAGGTTGAAAGGTTTTCTCCACCAGGTAACGTGTGTCAGGGGGTGACATGAGAGAATCCAAAAGAGAGAGAAAAAGAAATTTCTGATGAAAAATTTGATGAACGGTTCAAGAATGCAATCTACCAGATATATTGATGATGACACCATCGTATAAAACATTAGCAGAAATTAGAAAAAGTAGATTTGTCATCTTACTAGACACTACATATTTTTTGAGAATAAACTAAGTATAGCATTGATTTGTTCAAGAAATTACTTGATTTATATTTCCTGGGAAAGGAGAATAGCCTGTCTCACAATTGACATCTCCATCAGGATGCCAAGTTGCTCTAAGTAGAGGATCAAGCTGATTGTATTCAACATTAATCACCATTGACCGCCCTGAAAAATCAATACTATTTGTAATATAAATACGTGACAAGAAAAGTATAAGAAAAACCATGAAAATAATATATATTTCATAGCAGCAAGAAGCATCAAGTTTGATCCTTAGGCAGCATATGGAGAAAAAATAAACAGCATAGTATTAAAGCATAATAAATCAGATATTAGCTCAAAGACCATTAATATTGCAACAAACCATGATCCCATGCCCCCTCCCACCCACTCCTAAACCCAAAGAGTAAGAAGAAAGCACAGTCCCAAAGGTCAGAATCGAATACATTAGCAATCCACAAAAAAAATAAAATAAAATAATACGATTCATGAATCAATTTTTCTGAAGAGACAGTTAAGAAAATGTTATAGCAAGCAATTAAAAAATGTTATAGCAACTGCATCCCATGTTGATTTGGGAAAAGGAATAATTGATAATACCATCAGCATGCGTAAGCCTGGTAATTCCTCCAATAGCTTCTTTAGCTTTGCGAGGAACAGCAAGAGAGTTAACATGGTATTGTTTGGTGGCACTGACTCCTAATGAAGCTGGAATTCCCTACACAATTGTGAACAGGAATGCAAATTATTCCCTACAGCTGAACACATCTCTAATATTAACTAACATACTCATACACACATGGAAGAAACCATGAAGCATTTAAGAAACCAAACCTTGAAAAGAAGTCCATTTGTATCCTGGAAAAATAGAATCCACCTCAAACCAGCATCTTGCCTGAAAAAATAACGGAGGCACATCTAAATCAAGGCAATGAAAACTAAAATAAAGATCATATAAAAAGCATAGCTGGTCACATGATGAACATATTTATTGCTGTGTATGCACGTTGGTGTGGAAAAAAAAAGGGTCAACTCCAAACCATTAATCTAGATTATATCCAATTTATTCTTCACACGAGAGAGAAATTAGAACGGAGATGAGACTTTTAAAGTAATTGTATTCAGAAAACTATATGTTATAAACTACAGGTGATTCTAGCAATTTTCCAAATGGTGAGGTACAAGAATAAATGCATACAAGTACACATAATGAAGAACTTATACAAAACAATAGCATATCTTTGAATTTGTGAAAGCACAAATGAATTTCACAAATTAGTAAAGTATTGAGATATACCATTTATTTAGAAGGCCGCTAGAAAAAAGAAGTGAATGCACATCACCATGGCCATGAGGTTTTGTCTGTAACAACCAAAAAGATTCAGGGTACACATTTTATCCAAAAACTTTGAGGTTGTAGTGCACATTAGAGTATAACAAACTATATATAATGCCTACCTGAATCCTGTATTTGTTCTGTGGATCCAGAGCAATCCTGGCATCATTATCTTGTAAGCAAGCTACTTTTTCCTGGAATAAACAGTAAAGTTGACACTTCAACTACTATACATATTCAATAAGCTGCCCAATAATACATCAATCACTAGTCTCATACCTGCTTAAGAAGTGTAACTTGTGATGGTTTCACTCCAAAATAAGAATTTGATTCTAAGAGCTCTAATGTACGAGTATGTGTGTCATCTGATGTCATGATAACAAAAGGAATATCCCTTAGAGATTCACCTACATTAGAAAAAGCAACAAGGTTACTTGAAAATGCAAAACGTGTCCTCAGTCAGGAAATCCAAAATGAGCATATGCACATTGTAATATCAGGATAGTATATATCCTCAGTGTGAAGCTCAAAGGTTGCTAATATTAGTTGCAATAACTACAAAAAGTTTCATGCCGCCATAAGGACCACTTAAAGGTCTGAAAGATTTTATACAAATCTAGATGACAAACTTAGAATAGCTTGTGACAGCAGAAGAATGCTGCTGTGAGATAAACCCACCATCTTTGCTCAAGCCAAGTCAGAGTCTGTAAATTTGCAACTCTACAGTTTGAAAATAGCAAAGTTCTAAAACAAGTGTCATTGATGCCCAACCTTCTAAGGGTGGGTTGATTTATCCAAAAAGCTTGACTTGATAGACGAGCCAATAATTGTTGGCTAATATTCCATTAATGAAACTGAAAAAGAGACTCAATCGATACTCTTCTAACTCTCCCATCCGAAGCTCCCATTTAAGCACAGATCCCCTATCAGCTCTGTTTGAAATGTTCGTAATTCAATCCTTCTAGAATTTCTATGCTTCAGTCAATTCTCATCATGAAAGATAACTACTTGGTTTCGCTGAGGGTTCTACATCATGCAATTAAAATAATGCCGACCAGAGAGAAATTTATAGTTAGAAGAAAGAGTCACTGTCATGATGCAAAATTCAAATTTTTATCTATCTACATATATGTGCATACATTCTCCTATTTCTTTTGCTGTCACTTAAGCTTTGTTGAATTGACAACTTTTGCTCTCACATGCTCCTCGTGAAAAAAATAAATAAACAGTATCTCTGAAAATGGGTAGGCTTAAAGTGCTGATTTGGATATATTTAGAAAGATTTTAAAGTGATCCTTTATATGAAATTATCACAAGTCAGGACTCCTTTCTCTACCCATTTAATCTCAATTGTATTGCTTATTGAGTATTATTCTTTTTCCTTTTTCAGTATGTGATAATAACAACTTGAATTTTTCTTTTTTATTTAATTCTTACATGTTATGCCTTTGTCCCATTAGGCTAGGAACACTATAATATTTTATGCTTTAGGGAATATAAAAATCACAAATGCCAGGACATATAGTGTAATAATAAGCGTGGCAAACCTTGTGTCAGTCTACAGCTTGCTTCTTGAAGAGCTAGAATGCTCTCTATATAATGCTGCAGGAAACAAGTTCCTGTTGTGGTTTCCATCGGAAGAGCCACCTACATATATGTAAAATATCTATTAACAATGATTGCACACGGCAAAAGATACTGAACTTGTACTCCATTAAGAGATAGGCATGCTTTCAATTGTGAGGAAAAACTGATAAACACACACATATACATATATACTAACCAAGCCAACTAAGAATTAAAAAAAGAAACAAAATAATGATAATTTGCAGATCTACAAACAAGGTAAATCCTTGAATGTATAATATAATAGTAAATGGTTTAAATTGAAAACAGTGAAAAAATAGTGAACAAGATGATGATTTGAAACTAGAATAGTAACAGATAGCCTAAGCTTCAACAAAAAACTAAACCTAGACAGAGCAATAGGAAAAACATTAGGGGTAACTTTGCCCAACTCCCAAGTGATAGGTAGTACAAGTAGAAATGCATAACGATAAAGAACACCAGGATGTACCAGACCACATAACACTAATATATAATAGTATATTACTTGTAATTTCTTTCCTCGCAAGTGAACAGAGAATATTAACCTTTATTCCATTGTATCCAAGACGTTCCCCAAGCCCACCTGCAACAAGAACAAATGCAGCATTCCTGGCCTCTTTGACTCCTGTCTCCTCAAATTTGATAAAGTTATCATCACCAAATGTCAGGTTTTCTCCTGCTGGAACCTGATAATTATTAATAATAAATCAGTCAAGGTTCCAGATAGTTGTGATGCTATTTTTCTGATGACACGCATCAAAAGGAAGTGTATAGATTTCCCTCTCTCTCTCTTTATATCTTTCCATTTAACTGATTAGGATACATATTATTTCTACAAGTTTTCCAAGGACTCTATTGATTAATTATTAACTTCAACTCAAAACCTTGAATTAATATTAATTGATTCATCAATCAATCAAAAAGAAATTACATGAGTAATATCTAATCATTAATACCAGCAGCCTCAAATGAGTTTTATTCCAAAGTTGTAACATTGTAATGGATGTAAACAGTACAATGCTGCAGTAAACATGAAGAATGCATTTTAAAAAAACAATAAAGCAAAAGTAACTTTTTTTTGCTCTTGCATCAACATTTATCTCATATAACAAAACATTTACTAAGTTTCAAACATGAAATTCTATATTGACTTACAGAAGGTGTAAAGCCATCAAAAGGGTTCTTTCCTGCTTTTGAATCAGCTAAGAGTTCTCTTGCCGTTTTAATATATGATACCAAACCTCCAGGATAGCTTGAATTGAGGCGAGCCACCTACATGTAACAACCAAAAAACATGAAAGGTTACCACATAATAAAATTAAATTAAGAAGAAAAAAATAAAATTAACTCATCTGTGTAGAATTGTATAAAATTTAAGTTATTTTTCAAATCCTGTAATATCAATTTCAGCATCTTACTTTCCCGGCAGCGTTATCATTTCTAATTTGGGCCATAATAAATCAAAAATAAACCATAAATCAATTGGTTTAAGAAAGAAATTAAACCACTTTCTCGGTTCCCAAACAATCCCCATCTTCTATCCACAGATCCACAACAATGAACATACACACAAAAAGAAAGCATTTTTTCAAACAAAAAAAAAATTACAATTGAATAAAAAAAATTAAAATAAAAATAAAACCTGATCGAACAATGCTTTCTTCTCGTCATCATCAACACCAGGCTCAGGCCAATGCTCAAACAAATGACTCTGCTCTTTCTCTACTAGCATTTTGGCCAGTTCAATCTGCCAAGTAACAACCACCACCAACAAGAACAACAACACAATCAATTCCAACAATTAAACACATTCATATAGAGAGGCATATACATATGTGTGTAATGACACCTGGTCAGGTGAGAGGAGATGGAGATTTTTGTGTAAATTGGGAACGGAAGAAGCAAAATCGCCATTGATGGTAAGGTTGGAGAGAGCTTGCGTCGGAGACTCCATAGTTGTTTTGAGTTTGAAATATCCGATGGGCCTATGAATAGAAAGAAGGAGAATTTGGAGTTGGAGTTACGTGAAATTAGCCGATGTTTTAGCTAATGATATGGATCTTATGATTGATTGCATGCTTTTTTTTATTTTGGTATATTGAAATTTGCAGACTGGCCACCGGAACTCACCGGATATCGAAGGTTTTGTTCCTCTGGGTCCCACTTTTCGTTTTATTTTTCCTTGACGGGGATTGGATAGATCAGATTTTCATTTAATAATTATATATAATTAGTATGTATATGATGCATTAAATATAATTAATTTTTCTTTGGATATATATGAAAGTTAATATATTCATATATTTTCATTTATGCTTGTTGTTTTGTAAATTTTATTAATTTCCATTTAAATTTGACATAATGGGATAAAAGTAAACTTTGAGCTAGATAAAAGATAATAGTTAAAACAATATTATAGTGGAGTCAATTATCTAAATAGTGATTAAAAATATCTTTTTATCTAATTACAATTAGAGATACTATGTACATAAAATTTAAGAAAAAATAGGGACGGATATAAGGAAGATCGTGGGGGAGACAAACGACTCTTTCTCACCAATATTTATGATAAAAAAAGACAATCATAAGAAAAAAAAGAGAAAAAAAGAAAAAAGAGAGGAGATGAGAGAAGAGATCTCTGCTATGGTATTTGCAGATAAAGGAAGAGGAAAGAAAATAAAGAAGAGAAGAGGAGAGGAAAAAAAAAAAAGAGGAGAGAAGAAAATACCAACGATCGAATTTTACCTCTTCTAATTAATATGTTGACTCTGTCACTGAAAAAAACAACAACCATTTTTATCATTAAGTCAATATTTAGTGGTTAAATTTAGTGATTTAAAATTTTATATCACAAAATCATTCTAATTTTCTTCATCAAGAATTTTAAATAATAAAATTATTTTTATTCATTGTTCTGCCAATAAAGTATCTCATTTACTAGTAAGAGTTGTTTATTTGTTATGGATGTTTCGCCTACTAGTTTATAAGATTATTTTTAAAAAAAAAGTTTCAGCCATATTAAAAATGATTTATGCATTATTAAATTCATATAATTAGAATTATAATAAATAAATAATGAGGCATAAATGCTTTGCTTTAGAATCAAACTTTTTTGAACTTTAATTTGACATAAGTTAGTGACTTCAGTTGAGCTGTAATTTCTCAACAACAATGTGTCCTTATTTTGTTAATTTCTTCTTAAAATTATATGCCGCGTGTATTATTATTTTTTCTTTCTTTTTTATAATAATAATTCTTTAGACAAACTTTATAGAGAATTTAAGAATTTGCTCATATTCCTGCAAAATATATTCTCATTTAATAATATTATTTACCACATGTAAGTTACGTCTTTTTGAAGTTTTAGTTAGTTAATACTTCATTCATTCTATTTCGAGATTTATTTTAAAAATAATTACATATATTCAGTGGCAAAATTAAAATTTTAAAAAATAAAGGTCAAAATTTATAAACAAAAAAAATTATGGACAAATTTATATTTTATTTTATTTTTAAATTAATAAAATTAATATAAATAATTAATATTTATATTTATATTTTATTTTATTTTTATATTAAATATAAATATTAAAATTTTTATTATTTTTATTTTAATATTTAAATTTTACTTTGAAAATTACAAATAAAATTATACAATATATATTATTTCTCAAATAACATTTATATATTTTTAAAATATTTTAAAGAAAGTGTTTAAATAAATTTTTTTAAATAAATTTATATGATAGAATATATTATATAAAATAATTAAAATAATCACAAACTATAAATTTAAATTTTAAAATAACTAATCTAATCATAAAATCTTAAATCTCCAATTCATATATAATTAAATTTCAAAATAATCAGAAAAACTTCAATTTCAATTCATAATTAAATTTTAAAATAATAACCTAATAATTAAAATAATAAATCAAAATCTATAAAATAAACTTTAAATTAAACAATAATAACAAATAGTTATAATACACAATGAAATTATCAAAATAATAAATTAAATTTTAATTTTAAAATTTTAAAGTAATTAATATTTAAACATTAATTTATAAAAAAAATAAATATATATACACGTATATACATGTATTGGAATCAATGGACAAATGACCCCGCTCTCCTATGGATCCACCAACCTTGCACATATTAAAATAATAAATTTTATAAAAATTTTACAGTATTTTATTTAATTGTCATTTTTAACTATTATCTCTTTATTAATTATAAATTTTATGTCATAAAAATAAATTTAAAATTTTATAATTAACATTTCATCCGTCTAGTTAAAATTATCGCTTTCAGCTTATTCACATATATTCAGAAAGTCATTAAATTTTATAAATATTATATAAAACTATTTTAAATAGATTAAAAATATTTTCTATTAATTTATTAATAATATATTTTACTTTATTAATTAAGTCATTAATTATAAAGATATAATTAAAAAATAATTAATTTTTTAAATTATATAAAATAATAATTTAAGATGGATAAATTTTTTTATAAGGATAATAATTTTAATATTACAAAGAGAATACTATTTTAAATAGTGATAATTAAAGTGAAAGGAAAAATTTTCTCTACAAAATATTTGAATTGGATCGGAGTAAGCAACAACTTATGGTTAAGTATTCAAAATACGTTTTGGTATAATTAATTTTTCATTGTTGTATAGAAGCTGAAGCGTTTCAATAAAAATAATTTTAAATTAAATTGATTTAACTCATTTGTCAAATTAAATAGAAAATTAATTATAAATTCAGTTTAATTCATAAATATAAATTATGTAGTCGATATCCATGAAACTTCTATATTATTTTTATTAAAATCATATTAATATTAATTGTAAACCGGTCAAATAGAAAAATAACTAGTAAAATTTTAGTCCAAATAGTCTCAATTAAATCATTCAAATGAAATTTAATTGCATGTTACTATTTGACGTAATTATTTGACAGCTAAATACTAAAATGTATATCAATTTTTCTATACAATGCTTTATACAATCTTTTATAAACTTTATTTATAAATTAACATTTTTATATTAATACTGATAAAAATTTATTCAAAATTCTATATTTTAGATTTTATGAAATTGGTCTTAAACAAAATCATATAAAATGTATAAAATATGTATACAATGCTTTATACAATCTTTTATAAACTTTATTTATAAATTAACATTTTTATATTAATACAGATAAAAATTTATTCAAAATTCTATATTTTAGATTTTATGAAATTGGTCTTAAACAAAATCATATAAAATGTATAAAATATGTAAAGTAAATTATAAATTTAATAAGAGTAAGTACAAGATATTAAAATCAATAAATTTTAAATTAAATTAATTAAAATAGCTGTTTGAAATCAAATTTATATTTAATTCAAATATAAAAATGTATTTATAAATAATTTTATAATGAAAATTCATTCACAAATAAAGTGAATTTCATATAATTTCTTTTATAATAAAGTTGAATTTATATTTCAATATATGTTACCCTTTTTCAATTAACATAAAGTTGAATTTATGCATGGAGCCAAATGTATTATAGAAGGTAGGTAGAATTTCACAAAATAGAATAGAGAAATTTATACTGTATCTCATTTTTTAATCTTATATTTCAAACATATTCCATTATTTTTATATAATTTTAATATATTAAATATATATTAGATGCATATCACTGAAAGTAGAGTATAATTTTAATCTAGATATATATTATAAGCGTACATTTAAAAAGGGGATATTTTTGAAATTAAAAGTTTAAAAGGGATTTTTTTAAAAAAAGAAAAAATAGTATTTTTTAAAGAGATTTCAAATAAATAAATAAATACAAAATTTTAGCGAAGCTTGTGTCCCAGCCCAAGCACTAATCTAATCCAATTCGGACCACAACAAAATCCGGCCCAATTAACATAATAACACTGACCCGATCATAAACGACACCGTTTCAGTCTAATTAAGTATATTAATTATGCCTTTGACGATCTTAACTACTACTGCTGTTAAAAATACTAGCTTAAGTGTTGCGTCAGAACGTCGAAGGCCCGAAAGGTACTTAAAAGCTCTTTGATTCCACTCATTCATTGCTATATCTCTGTTCTTTGCGGTTCAAAACTGAAACAGATTCTAGGGTTTATTTTTGTTTTTTGTTTTCACGATTCTCAATTATAAAGCTTCTCCCTTTTGTCCTAGTTTTCAAGCTGAATCTCCAGTTATCTGGTACCTCGTAGTTGTCAGGTACCTCTTTTCTATATGATTCCTAAAAATAGAAAGTGTTGTTTCTATAACCCAAATTTTAACTTTTGTTCATGGGCATTATATTTTTGCTGTTTTATTTTCTGGTTATGAGAAATTTCTTTTCTTATGATATCATAAAGTTTTTGTCTTTTTTTTTACTGAACTCTTTTTAGTCCCAGTGCGCTGTTGCTTGAGCACTAGTGAATGATAAGAGAACGTGAACTAAAAAAAGTTTCATTCTTTAGGTGGGCTAGAATGAAAGGCAAGAGGAGAAGGGCACATAGTTCCGGACGGGTTGTTGTTGATGCCGATGAAATAGATGATTTTGGGTTTGACGTGAGATTGTTCAGGCGATGGAAGAGAAGGATAATTGCTAATCAAGAATTCAAGCGCAATTCTGGTGGTAAAAATAGCCGTAGTGATGGTAAACCTAATGAGACTCCTGAGAAAATTCCTGAAACCAAAAATATGGAAATCAATATTCTTGATGACGATGATGATTTAGTGGATGCTGATTACCGGAAGTATTTGGATAGTTTAGCTTTACAAGCAGTTGATGATGGTCAAGTTTCTAACAATAGGTCTTTGGATAATGGTTATGTTGGTGGTGATGCATTAAATTGTGATTTTCTCAGTAATGCTTTTGATTATGGGCATCCTCAGTCTGAGAAATTCCTGGAAAATAACAATACTGAAATTGATGATAGTAAAGGAGGAGAATTTTTGGAAGATGATTATGAAACTCTTTTGCCCAGTGCAGCTTCAAATCCATTTGTTCATACTGGGTTTAATAGTAATGCTATTAACAAATCCGGGGACAATGTTGATATTGGTAATGATGTGTTGGTAGAGAACAGGGCAGTGATTGTTGATTCTTATAATAATGATGCATTTTCTTATAATAATGATGCATTCAATGAGGGAGATCCTCAACACGAGGCAATTCTGGTAGGTAACAATACTGAAGTTGATGACAACAAGGAAGATGGTGCTTACAGGATTTACTTGCATAGTCTACATTCAGAACCTTTTGTTGATGGTGATGTTCGTAATGATGATTATGAAACTCTTTTGCCTAGTCTAGCTTCAGAACGATTTGTTGATACTGGGGTTAATAGTAATGCTATTAATAAATCTGGGGATAATGGTGATATTGGTAATGATGTGTTGGTAGAGAACAGAACAGTGAATGTTGATGCTTATAATGATGATGCATTCAATGAGGAAGATCCTCAACATGAGGCAACTCTGGAAAGTATCAGTACTGAAGTTGATGACAAGGAAGATGGTGCTTACGGGATTTACTTGCATAGTCTACATTCAGAACCTTTTGTTGACGGTGATGTTTGTAATGATAATTTTGTGGATGATGGTTTTAATGCTAATGTTGTTCACTCATCTGTGGAGAGTGGTACTAGTGGGGATGAATTGGTAGAGAATAAGCATGTTGATTATGATGCTGCTACTTGTAATAATTATAATAACAATGATAACGGTGATGATGATAGTAATAATAATAATAATAATAATAATAATATGGCTACCAGTGATATGGATCCTCAGAGTAAGAAAATCCCAGAAAGGAACAATATTATAATTGATGGTGATTATAAGAGGTATCTCAATGGCTGTGATTTAGGATTGTCTGGTGGTGATGGTGATGTTAGTAATGGTTGTTCCGTGGATGCTGCTACTGCTTTTGATATCAACTCTGTTTATCAATCTACAGAAAATCGAACTTGTGGCAATCTGTCCATAAAGAATGATACAACTGATGCCGAGTCTGTTGAGACGAGGTCTCTGAATAATGATTCTGACCACAATGACGATTTAGATGATGTGGATCCTCAGTTCAAGTTTTTCTTAGAGAATCTGAGAGAAGATGGGAAATCATATGTGCTAGAGGTTCCTATGAGTGATGGGGTTTCTGAAATTCTTAAGTATGAACAAGATAGTGAGCCAGACGATGGTTGTAGAATAGAAAATCCCGATATGATGAGGCCTAGTCAAGCTACTCAGGGTACAACCAGTGCCAGGCATGACTGTGAACATGAAATGGAGCAAGATATAGATGAGAACTACAAATTCTTTCTGCATTCTGTGAAACAAGAGGGGAAATATTTGGTATTTAGGCCTGAAAGTGGTGGGGAAGTGGTGTATGATGGGGATGAGGAGAGTTTATCTGATTCAGAAGTAATAGTGATTAACAGTGATCCATTTGAGGATGGGAATTACACTCCTTTTGTTACTTCAAAATCAAAAAGATGTGATGTACTGGTTTGTATCGTTTCCTACTCCAATGTGTATATTTTGCTTGTCTTTGTTAGTTAGAATCTATTCCATTTGTTCATGCACTATTTATGTCATTCTGCAAATCCAGGAGGAAGATGGCAATGGGAACCTTAAAAACTTGTCTAGCAATGATTCTTCTTGGTTTAGGGAGAGGGTTGTGGAAATTCTCAGAAAGCCGTATGATGAAAAGGAGTATCATGAACTTTTGGAGGAAGTCCGCCGCCACAGGCTGGTGAAAGAGGAAAGAGACATGCGTAATGGACGGGTTAGAATATATTCAGCACGACGACTTGGCCCATCATATCTTGAACTACACAAGGGTAATGTTATTGTCAGCATTATTTTTCTCTTGATTAGCATATGCACATCTTGTACCTTTTAAGGGCACCAGTGTTCTCTTTTTTTTTTTTGTTTCCTTGCATCATTGGTTGCACTATTCATATGAATGCTAGTGAGGCAAGCATTACAAGTTTTTTGGAGAGGAAAAGAGATTTTTGAGAAAATGAAAATGAGGATTTAAAAAATTCAAAGAAAAGGCAGGAAACTTATTTGTATAATGCCACTGCCTTGGAGGTAACTATTCGGTGCTTCAGCGTTGTTATCAATATCAAGTTTAAGGATGTTCATGCATTTTTATTTTTCTGGGATGATGCTATATTGCTTTGTGTTCATAATCAACTTGTTCTTTTAAATGTTGTTGACATGCTTTGATGTTTATATACTGTATTTTATTCACAATTTGGGTGGAACTTCAATATTAAGTTAGATAACATTTCTTTGACTTTGTAGATCTTGCAAGAAACATACAAAATGCTGGATCTAGCAAGCCTAAAATTTTGAATCTCTTGCGTGGATTTTTCTATTGGTTGCAGGTGAGTATTATTTTTAACAGTTCATGCCAGAATTCTTTATTTATAAGGACTGGGCCATTTTGCATATAGTTTCATATGTCTGTTGAAATTGAATCACATTCAACCAAGTATGAATCATCCATTAATTCACGACGATATGAAAGAGGACAGTGTTTAATTCTGCATGCATGTCAAGTAGAGTAGCTAGTCATGGTATTAGTTTCCGCTTTCTATTTTCTCCACAGCCTTGGATTTGTTTATGGTGGATTGTGCATTCATAAATACATGCATATCGATCAAGCTGTGTCTACTTGCACTGTTATTTTGGAAACACAATAATGGCATTTCCTAGCCCATCTGGTTGATGTATAAATTTTTCAGAATCTGGCCCATGATGGAGTGTTTAAGCCTTGGACAGACTTGTCATGCTTGGAAGTGTTACCAAATAGAAAGTCTGAATAAAGCAATGCAGTATCTAAAGGTCATTAATTAAATCTAGTTTGTAGAAGAATATTCTTGTAGATACAAGATTGTGCATTCAGCTATTGCATCAGTGGGTAAAAGGTGTGAAATGTCAACACAGAAGAGCCAAATTGCCGAAGGTGTTGTGTGATGCAACTTTTTGAATGTTGTGACAGTCTATAGACAACAGATACCGTTTTAACAGGTTCATGTAATAAACTTATTGATGTCTCTGTTCTATCTAGCCACTTCATTTAAATCCTAGTCATTGTGCATCTTGAAGCTGGTCATCATTATTAATCTGAATGCGCGGCTTGAGTTATTAACAACTTTCTGTTTGTTAAGAGTTTTCTGGAAATTGCTGTTTGGTGTCTTGAGTTATTAGGAAACTGTGAGAAGGCCAGTGGGTTTTAGAACCATCTATTTTTGGGGATAAGATAAACTTGTTTTAATAGCAGGTAAAGAATCTGTGGACAATAAATGGAGATACTTGGTTGCCACCGGTTTTCGATTATTGCATTTTTGTCCCAAAACATTCAAAATATTTCCGCAGATCATCTGGTTAAAAAAAATTAAATAATTTTCATAGTGCCCTCCGAACAGAACATTGTTTTGCATTACCAAAACTGAGGCTGGAGTTTAGAAATATAAATTTGTTGGAATAAATATCGTAATTCAAATGTGTAATAATAAATAAAGTAAATAATTGATTCATTTCAAATGCTTTTGTGGCTTCGTATTGCTTAATTTCTAAATTCTTACAAAGTTCATATACACAACAGAAAAATATAAAACTATTCCTATAGTAAACTAGTGAAAAGAATGAAAAATAACATTCCTATTTAATAAAAGAAAAAACAAAAGAAAGAGAGAAAATTGAACGGACTCTATACAAAAAACACAACGTATAATCTTCAAAATCGGCCTATATAAACCCATGTCATTCCGTCGGCATGATACTCTGCAATTCCAGACTTCTATTGACACGATGGCATCTGCAATTCCAGACTCCACAAAAGGTGCTCAAATCCATTTGCCTCTACACAACCAACTCAACACCTACATGGCAAAGCTAGTTCACTTCTCGCTTAAGCTTGCCCCTGACTGTGGATTGTCATGTTGTCATATGTTCATTATGCGAATTGGTTTGATTAGCTCATCAAGATCAACTAATTTGAGCTCTGAGGCATCACTATCACTCAAGGATGTTTGCTCATCTACTGGATTGACATTTTCTCCAGCTCCACCAACATCAAGGCTGATATAGTCAGCAATGCTTCCTTCAAAGCAAATGTTATCATTCTCTTGAACTGAGTGCTTTTCAGACTCTGCAGTTCCAGGCTCAGAAATGTTTATATTCATTGAGCCAAAGTATCGCCCCAGGGCTTTCTTCTTTTCTCGTGATTGCTTGCTTTTCTTTCCCTTGCTTCTCTTTTTTGGGTGGTGAAGTTTGCATTTGGACCCTTTGGGACAAGATCCTGTTGCTTCATAAGTCGGGCAGACATAGCTGTGCTTCTTCCGACACTGTATATAATAGATTGAATTTCACACTCAAAAGTTTGTCAGGTTGTGTGAACATGGAGGAAGAGTCAGAGAGAAGTCATAAAGCGTTCAAAAAAACAAAACAAATTTTATAGTAAATAGAAAAATCAACAAGCAGAGAATAGAACATCACACAATATTCAAAGCGCAAAACTTTGAAGCACAGTCAATTGAATTAATAGCAAAAGCAAGGAACTGCTTTGGGTATTATCAGCCTATAATTTTAGGAAAATACTAAATCAAATCAACTAATTGAAACGGGTGAACAGCTTGAGAATAACAATAATCAATAACAAAAATCTATCAAAGAAGTGAATCATAATCCATGTTTAAACAAGCAAAAGGAATGTTTCGGGTTTTAGCAAACAATCACATAAAGCGTATCAACCCAAAGATTGTATGTATATCAAGTAAACCCCCTAAAGACACTCGCATATAAGGCTAAGAAGTAAATAAAATCATAGATTTAGCTTAGTTCCATGGCATGAATAAAAGAATAATATGGTTGAAGAGATAGAATCAAGAAACAATACATTCAAATCCATTTGCTCAGAATTTGTTGCTATATATGGTCGGAGAGACCAGGGAAGTTTCTGTTCAAATATAAGAAGCCATAAAATTCAAAGTGCTCTCTTAAATTTGACCAATATATGGCTGGAGAGACAAGGGTGGTAAAAATAGTCCACTAAAAGGTGCTTTCATATATTTATATTAGAAGGAAGGATTCTGGATGTTCAGCATGAAAGTAACACGTCTATTCCAAGCAGAGCTCTATGAGAGTTTTATGTAAGGTGGGCTAAGTATTTTTGCTGTTACTATGGTTTTTCTGAGTAGTCAATGCCAGTATATGACTATGTACTAGCATTTTTTGCTAAAAAGTTAGCTAGTTGTATTTCAAGAACAAAGCACATACCTCATTGCCATTTGCACAATATCCCCTCAAAAATCCTTCACAAGTAGGTGCATTTGGATTGACATGCACATGCCTGTATGGACAGTTCTTGTTTGTGCAAAGACCTGCTAAGAAAATTTGTCATGAACCCACATTCTCAGCAATATATTAAATAGGGGCCAATAAAGAAAAAGCACCTTGCAAAAAGTAAGAACAATCCGGCATCCTTTCTGGAATGATCTGCAAAAGAAATGTATTTAAGAGGTAATGTCAACATCAGTAAATTAGCCACGTCTTTGAATAGAAAATGTCAAGATATTTAGGCCACGCCTCATATGAACCTTGTGAGTCAATTTGCAGTGCAAATTTAAACATAAACCATTAAGAAACTTTGTGCAGACAGCAATTTTGGAGGAGTCATGAATGTAGGGACATTTTCCATCATCTTTGTTGCATTTCCCAAATCTAGTGAAAAATTGACAATACTTCCGCTTTCTAGCCAGCCGTGATCTAGCAGTGTGCAAACTCCATCGAACTTTCTCACTTGCCAAAATGCGAGTTCTTTTCTTGGGATCTCTAATCAGTTGGTTGCCATTGCCAATTCGAACATATCTGCCAATAATTGAACTTAAAATCTCACCATTCAAATATGGTTTTCTTAAAACACAAATTTACACAATTCTCCTGCCTTAACTGCAATAAACTAGCAAATTAAGGCAGTACATACTCAAGACTTGAGACTGAATAAAAGGACATACTCATCTTTGCCAATCACTAATCTCCTTGGAACATATGATCTATTGGCATCTTTTTCTGTTTGAAGAGCTGCAGACTTTGATGATTCATCATCTACATTGAACATTAACATCATCATTAGACCAACGGAATGGTGTAAAAACCGGCGCAACTTTAAGACGAGTTCTCGTTTCACAATCAAATGGAAATCATCACAATAACAAATGTAAAATCTAGTATAAAACAAATTGTAATTCAGTTGCAGCAAGGTAAATTACAGTACAGATTGTAAACCTCAACAATATTGTAAGGATGCTTGTTAAGACCCCACCTCCAGGAAAACGTGCAGGGATATGAAAGTCAGTATTCTATGTTGATCCTCTTTACATTTGCAATCATGGTTTGGATCCCTTACCTAATGCACTATGCCTACACAACTTGACAATTCTATTAATGGGTAACGGAGCCTGATAACTTATGACACCAAACAGTCAAATTTTCATCCTTTTCACTATGAATATTATCAGTAAACCAATATCGACATCTACAGTTTAATCTAGGAAGAAAATCTAGATATATAATAGAACATTTCAAGTTTATGAAAGCAGAAAATCACAAGAAGCAGTCAAAGCTAAATATAGAATCCACAGTGAAAATATCAAAGCAGGGGGAAAAAATTCAAGAGCAGACCACCTGATATCCTCTGAAGAGTTCGCCTTGAGGAATCCATTTTGTAGCGAACTGAACCAATGCGGAAGATCCGTTCTCCTGCCAAATATTGAATAATTGTAAGGCATCCTTCTCAAAGGCACACTTTATGGTGCATATATGAAATGCAATAAAGTAAAGCTGCATGAAATTAAAGATAAAATGAACAAACTGTAAATTACATTGCACACCAGGATCACTGCCTACCTAGGTGTAACTTTATATTGTGAACTGATTTACGACAACTAATTTTGTCCTTTGCGCCAGATTCGCAATGCTGAGAACCACTCTGTTCCCTTTTCTTCCTTTCTGCTTCAGCAACAGCTAAAGTAGCTTCCTGTATTACATCCAGTAGAAATCATTAACACTGAAAGAACTCTTTTAAGATTCAATAGACATTAAAAGCAGTCAAGTCTGTAGGAAAAAAGGAAAAAAGGTCTGCCTCTTTGTACTCCAGCTCCACTAACCTCATTAGCTTTCTTTGATTGCTTTTCAATGGACTTTGACCATTTTAAACTAGACCCACCAACACCTAATACCTTGGATTTTCGAAGTGAAAATCCATGTTTTGACCTTGTGTAAACAGTATCCCTCTTCCTCAACAACAGCAATTTCCTACTAGAAAAGAACAATTATTTGTCAACATTCAGGGCAAAGATGCCAACCATAAAACAGACAGCATCAGCAAAAATATTAAGAGAACTGCCATACACTGTTAATTACCTAATAGTAGATGAACTATTACTGGAATTAGCAGCTGAAATTGGCATGAAACTTCTCCAGTATGTAGCTCTCTTCCAGGGGAACAAGTAAGGCAAGACCTTCTGACAATGCAATGAATCACCTCTATCATTTGATAACTGAGACCTTTGCAGTGTCCAGACCAAAGAGAATTTTGAATGTTTGCCCGTCTTTGATATCACTGCAAATAGATAACCTACTTAAGTTTTTTCTTTTCCAACTACAACCGCCATTGCCAAAGTAAACAAATCAATTTTACCCCCAACAAGGTTTCCAGATTCATTCACAAGAAATTAAGACTTTGTACATTTTGGCTGCTAGTGGCTCTAAGAGCGAAATCCATGCAAAATAAAAACAACACCAAAAAAAAGGGGGCTAGAGCGAATATCATTAGATGGCACTAAGCTTAATTGATCTGATCCATCAGATCTGCTAGAGATCATCAAACAATTAAGATGTAGCTAGAATTCTAATTTCCAAGTGTTTTGGTTGAAGTGACTAGGATCTTCAGAACAGTATATAATTAAGAATAAATAAATAAATAAAGAACTTCAAAGCAAATTTGAAAACCAAAAACTAAACCAAATATGTCCATCCAATTGTCTGAAATCCAAATAACAGATGTTTACATGAAGACGATAGATGCATGAATATAACTGTGTGTAGACAGAAGCTAAATGAAATTGCAATTTCACCTATTTATCTAGAAAACAAAGTTAAGCATTTGTATAAACAATTCATTCTTGAATTCATAATACAGCCTTCTGCTGAAAATGAATTCACTAAACGCACCTTTACGCAATCGTTTCTTACTCAAACTTCGGCTGGAAGAAATGCTACGGAGTGTTTTCCCCTCAGAATTGACACTTTCATCAAGCACACTGACAGTTGGCTTGACCTGACTTTCCAGTGAAGTCCTAATAAGCTGATTTTTACTCCTCTTGTAATAGCCATCCGAGGGCATGGACATGCTATTATGGGCGTTGTTTACAGAAAATGAACAAGGATTTGAACTTGCAACCAACTGATTTGATTTTCGCTTAACATATGTTACACTGTTAGCATTTGAAGACACCACCTTCCCATTAATTGTCTCATTATTGCAATCAGAAATGTTAATTTGGGGACTTTGAATCATGGGATTTTCTGCAATATTTATCACATCTTCAGAAGACTTTAGGACATCTTTACTTTCTGCAGAAATCATAGGATCTGATGCGGTTTCAGTAGCATAATTTTGAAGAAGTTCTGCTGATGGGGGCGATATAAAATCCCCCAAAGAAATGGTTGCATGATTTGAAATTTTAGTGGCACTTGATAATGGCAGTGTTCTAGGCCTCTCAAAAGAAGCATTCACTGCTGTTCTCATGAAATTTGGTGGGTCAGCTACATCAGTTCTAGTGTCTGATCCAGAATTTTTCTTCATTTCATCTGTACCCAAAAGATTTAGCTGATATACAGAAGAACTCAAGCCATGAGAACCCTGGGATTGACTAGTCACTAGTGTCGGTTTCCGGACAAGACTATTACCCTTGCGAATGTATGAGGTGCTCGGCAACTTTGTGGTTTTTTTAGGCAATTGCCTTTGTGTAGGAGCAGTGCTTGAAAAAGCCTTGATTACTGGCAAAGCTGACGCAGAAGCAGAAAAATTATCAGTTCGATGCCATGTTCGAGATTTTGAATTATGGGCTGAAGAGGCCATATTTTTAGCAGTTAAACCAAAAGATGAACGACCTGGATGAGTCCTAGAAAGAGCATGAGTAGGCTGGTTCTTTCTCCCATTCGATATTTCTCCACTAATGGCATTTAGCATTTGATTACTATTTCTGGAAACCTGTGATGGCAAAGGTCCAGTCTTCCCACTAAATAAGGGATAATTATCTCCCCCATTATCTGAATTTAAAATGTTTTCAATATCTGGTGAACTAGGAGCAACAGCAGATATGATAGAACCACCTTGAATTGCAGGCTTCGCATGAAGCATTTCACCATCCACAACAACCTTTTCAAGGGAAGGTTGGCCGTATGAAGTGCTTGGGACATCTGGCTGTGTTTCTAGACAATCCATATCAGACAATGTATCAGGAACAAGCACCATAACTTCACCACTGGAGTTGGTAGTAGAAAGTCCATTATCTTCTACATCCATACTAGGCAATCTTTCATCCAAGTCTAGAGGCTGAAGTTCTGGAGGAAATTGGCACCGAGTGGTCCTATTGTCAACACTAGCTTGCTCACCATCTACATCCATTTTTTGCATCTCATCACTTTCTATATGAATAGGGTTGTTTTGAAGAATGCTTCCAGCATCTGCAACTTGCTCACTTTCGGATCCTGATATACAAAAAGATTGTACTTTTGGAACCACCAGTTCCTCAGCAGCCAAACAAGAATGAGCATCCCTCAAACCATCATCTTCAATAGCATCTTTGAGTGGAGCTGCAGTATTTTCATATCCACCTCCAGAATGAAGCGATGCAGTGATCTCCCTCTGCACAGATGGGGAATTGGAAGCACGCAAAGGATCCAATGCAGGAACTCTGGCTTCTGCTTCCGATTGCATTAGTCCATTGCAAGAACTAGAGGGTGCCTTCACATCTGATGCTGTTTTAAGTCCCTCTTCCACATCAGATGCTATAAGACCAGTCAAATCCAGTTGGGAATCAGAGCATTTTCTTGTCTTTGTATTCTTTGGTAAAGTACCATTCAAACAACCATCAGTAGTGTTGCTAATTGAAGCATTGACCTCTGCAATATCCACTGAATTTCTCTGGGGAAAAGCACTTGCTCCATCTGCACAGGATTGTAAAACAGCATTCTGATGGCCATCAGCAGAACCCGTAAATTCTGTTGGAGTAGCATCTTTGAAAGAGAGTCTTAATGTTGTATCCACCCAACAAGCTGAATTAACCATATTTACAGGTTCTAAATACATGTCCTCTACCTCTGACAAGTCAAACTTAGGCGTTTCAACTTTTTGCTTACCCTTCTTAATATTAGGTGCATCCTCCTTGCTGCCACCCCTAGAAACCATATAATTAGGTGATCCTCCTTCCAGACAATTCTCAAGTGATATAGTAATCATATCTGGAGAAGGATGCTTGTGAATATCATCATTTGTCCCATGGCTGGAAAACTTAATTTCACCTGAAACAGAAGGGCCACCTTTAGAACTAACAACAGTCCCTACTCCTTCACTGGAGCAACTTGCACATGTGGCAGCATACTGAATTTCCATTTCCCCTGAATTTGATTGCCAGCAACTTTTGCTGCTTCCTACAGAAAAACTGGGATTTAATTGATCATCAATTCCATTCTCAACTGGTGAAGGCTGCTTGCTACCAATATCTGTTGTTTGACTGTCAAAATCCTTAATTCTCTCTGTTGAAATAATCAAACCATTACCAGGCTCACACCCTGAAGTCGTATTACATGAACTTTTAGGAGACTCGTAAATTTTATTTTTCTCTGGACTTGAGAAACAAATATTAGCATCGCATTCAGTAGAAAGTAAAACCTTGGGAGATCCATTCTCTACATTATTCTCAGGCAAGAACAAGTACCTGTTCTGGCAAAGATGCTTACTGGCCTTTTCACCACTATCAGCATCCAAACTAGTGGTTTCATTTAGCAATTTAGCACAAACATTATCAGTGTTTGAGATAGAAAGCAAGTAATTGGGAGAATTACCATGAACCATATCCTCATTGATTTTTGTTTCTCCATGACTAGAATAACCTGAAGTCCTCTTTCTCTTGCTATTAGGTATGTACAATAAACCAGAATCATCATTCATGTCATTCTCAGATGCTATTACCTTAACAATTCCCTCCACTCTGTCATTCTCAGACATCACAGTTGTTCCATTTGAGCAAGGCTTTGAACCAACAATGTCAACTGAAGTTATAGCAGCATCCTTTCCAGGCCCAGAGGATGCAGCTGTCACAGGTTTGTCACTCTCTTTAATCAGTTGTGAACTTGAAGAGCTCGAATTATGGTTTACTACTTTCTTCACAATTCTCTTCACAATTTTTTTCTTCTTTGCCACCTTTACTGAAGCTGTTTTACCAGAAACAACATTTGTTTCCTCTTTATTTGACACAGCATTGTTAGCAGAACTCCCTGTTTTACTCTGTGTATGCGAGACTTCAGTCCCACTGGAAAAAGGCAGTGAATTTTTATTATGCAAATCACCAATAACAGAAACTGCAAGTTCCTCTTTGAACTGTTTTAGGTTCTTGTCAGAACCGGAAGTATTATTTGCTACTGAAGAATTGTCCAATTTTGCAATGCCTTCATTGGGTTTAGTTAGTGGTGAACTTGAACTATCGTTATTCAGGACCAATACTTTCCTAACTTTTCCATTCCTAGGTGCCATATTCGAATCAGAAGCACCTGCAGAACTTGAAGCAGGTGTCACAATAGCCTTGGCTACCAGTGAATTGGACTTGAAAGACACATCAAGCTCAACAGGGCTTCCCTCTCTCACTTGCTCTCCCATATCACGATCTGTGTATGAATTCTGATCCTTACCTCTAAAACTAGATTTGGTATCATCAAAATAACCCGTATAATGCACCCTATCATCCTCTCTATTCCTGAAGTTAGGTTTCTGAATCCTAAGAAGGACACTCTTTTTCTGTGAGGGCTTCCTTGGGGTGCGACTGAACTCATGACTACCCTCTCCACTTCCCTTATTACAATGCCTTTCAAACTCTGCATTCACTTCTCTACCCCTATAATGCTCACGTTTCCCAGACCCAATTCGATTTGCATCAAAATCACCAATTTCATTATTCCCCATATCAATAAACGAATCTCTGATAACCTCTCTATCATGAACCCATCTCTGATTGTGACTCGGTCCATCATCAAATAATGAACCAACACGCAGATTCTCATAAGGCGAACAGTGATTCATTTGAGTCGGAACCAATCGAAAATCCCTTGAAGATCTATCTGAAGTAGTAGATCCAAATTGATTGCGACGATGATAATTATCATCACCACGACTCGGTAAAATTTCTTGTTCCTTAATAAACATAGAATTACCTTCTAATTCATGCTTAATCTTCATAGGTGACATGGGCCGATTATTCAATTGGCGGCGATACAAATCTGGATCAATATTAGCAGGAATATACTGCCTTCCAGGCCACATATCAGGCAACACCCTAGACGGGTCGTTTAAATCGGATCGGTTATCTAGGTTATAATCAGGTAATCGGTCATCGTCGAAAGGTTGTTGGTGGATAATCCGAGGCGATTGGATGAAATTATGAAGATCAGATCTCGGACAATGATTAGGATTATTAGGATGATTATTATTGTTATTGTAGATGAATTGAGAATTTGGGGGATTGAAAGGAGGTGGTGTAGGGACAGGCTGGAAAGATTGCAAGGGTAGTGGTGGGGCTTGTGAACGGTGGAGCGGGGGAGAAGGAGCATGGAGGCTGGAATGGTGAGGCGTATACATATTAGGGTTGTTGGAGAAAGAGTGACGAGGATGGGGTTGGTGTTGGTGTTGAAGCTGGGGTTGGGATTGAGGGCGAGAGGCGTACCTGGTGTGCTGGAAGTAAGGTTCCATTTGGAGCCGGTGGTTGATTGCCGGCGATAGGTAGTTTTTCTTCTTCTTCCTGGTTAGTCTTCACCTATGCACTTTCGAGAATAAAGAAGTTTCGGTTATAGCAATCGGTGGCTGCGTTTGACTATATGAATTGAGACCAATATGATTTTGGAAATTTGAATTGATAATGTTGGTTTATTTTTGTTAGTTTGGCCTTTTTTTCTTACTGTCATTAGTTACTGCTTCAACGATAGGGCGCCTAAGAGCAATGCTTTTGGGGACCTGGACCGTCGGACTCATCGCAAGTCTCACGTCCCTTCAAGAAGGAATAGTCCCTTTAAAAAGAGACCGTTCTTCTTTAAAGAAGCTCTAATTAAATGGCAGCCCCTTATTTAAAAAATACTGTATAAATTTAATTTTTTAAATAAAAATAATATTTTTTAATAAAATAATATTTTTTATAATTTTATAATAATTTTTTTAAATATTATATTTTTAATAAAAATAAATATTTTTAGTAAAAATAATCATTTTTAATAAAATAATATTTTTTATAATTTTATAATAATTTTTTAAATAATATATTTTTTAAAATATGTGACATTACTTGTAATTTTAATTTATTTTATAATTTAATATTTAAAATTATAATATATTATTTTTAATTATATAGTTTATTAGTGAAAATATTATTTTATTTATTAAAAATTAATTTTAAATAAAATAATTAAATTTTTTTTAATATTTTTATATAATTAAAAATTAATCTAATTAAAATTAATAAATTAATTAAATAATTTATTTAATTAAATTAAATTAAATTTTTATATAGCTTTATTATTTTATTATAAAATATATTAATATTTAAAATTTAATTATTAAAATAAAATAATAATAAAATTAGGATCCATTAAAATAGGACTTGACTCTTACTATTTAAAACTAAATTTCACTTTTATTAGAGTTGCACAAAATTTTTATATGGCATTTTAATGAGACCTAATGGGAAGGCCCTCCACGTTGTGATGCTCTAACAAACAATTTTTAATATTTATTTATGTCTTATTATATTTCTTCCACTTTCTCCTTTTTTTTTTTTTTGTTTTATCAGAATCGAAACATTCCATTAGACATAGAAAAACATTAAACATTATAAGAAGCTTAGGTAAACCAAGGCAAAAACTACACAAAACCAATAAACTATCCTAAAAATTAACGAATTTATAAAAAGTAAATTATTTACAAATTAAATTGAATTGGTCTTTGTTATAACTTTGTTTATCATTTGCAGCGACATTATTACTATGTTATATATTATATTGATCTCGATTATTTTTTCAATTCATATATAGAATCAATTGACTTTTGTTCATTTTAGATCCTCTTTAAAAATTATAAAATCAGTACAAATATAAAAATTATTACTATTATTATTATTCTTATTAGCCATTTATTTATTATTTTCCTATTTTGATTTTTCTGTATACTTGGTGTGGTGAAAATCCAACCTAAGATTAAATATTTTTTATTTAGATTATGTACTAATTAAGTGCCAGTATTAATTAATCTTCTATGAAGTTGGAGTTGATGCGTTGTTTGTTTAAATGTGACCATGTCAGAATTACATGGTGTTCTTCAAATGTTGTTATTGACTTTATAATTTTTCATTCATCTTTTTTATTGATTGATAAATCGGTATATCCAAAATTTATTGAGATCCTGATAAAGAATCTTAGGTCTCTAGAATTAGTTATTTATGCTGGCATTATTTGCAAAGCTAAAAATAACTTCTAATTTTAAAGGAATCTCCTCTTACTCCATGGACACATTAAACCAAGCTTTATTTTCCATCTCTAATTATATAGAAGCTCAAATTGCACAAACATCTCATGTTGCAAAATCAAGATGAAGAGTTATTCCAATTCAATCTGCTTTTATCCCAAATAAATGGCTAAGACCTCTTATAGAAAAGTTCAAAATCAGTTCTAATGCCACTTATCTTCACTCTAATAGACTTGCTGAAACTATAGCGATTATCAAAACTCATGAAGAGAAATTTTTTTTTTCTTTTCATGAAGTGACTTGTTAAATGGACTCTGCCTTTACAATTAAAAATGAAGCTCAAGTCTTATGGATTCCAGTTCAAAGAGCCCTTGCTCTAAATTTATTCTCACTGCTTTGAATCAAATTGCTTTTTTTTTTTTTTAATTAAGGCCATTAATGAAGCTTTAGTCTTGAATGTTAGAGAGGAGGTTAGGAAATTTTACTTAATTCTTTTTCTCATATTCCTAGAAATTATAACAAGACTGCTAATGAATTGTTTCAGTAATCTAAAAATCTGCCTTGAGACTTGTAAATCATCCTTCTCAATTGGAGGATGTAGGATTTAGTATAGTTTAATTATTTTACTTTTTTCATTAAAAAAAAAAAACAACTCTCTCACGCCACCATACCTGAACTCCAAATCGGATCCATTATAAGATCCGTTCTTATAAAATACAAAGTCAATAGTCAACAATCAACGTAATTACTGAGTATTGACTTTAATAATAATATTTCATTACTTTTATTTTAATTATTATATAAAAATAATATGTATAAATTAAAAAAATAATTAGTAATTATAAATTTTATAAAAAATGTTATTATAATTTATTTAAATATATTTTATTATATGTCTTATTTTACATATTTTTTTATTTAATATAAAGCTTAATTAAGAGTAATATTGAAACTTTATAATTAATGCTATTTTAAAATTTTAAAAATAACACTTAAAGTGAAATAAAAAAAATTCTTACAAGGCACTTAAAATAAAATGAAGAGAGTAATAACTAAAAAAAGTTACCATCCGAGATTGTAAATATTTCTATTCAATATATATATATATATATATTAATTTCAAGTTTATAATAATTTTAAAAAAATAAAATAAAAATTAAATTATAAAATTGAACCTAAATAAAATTTAAATAATAGAAATTAAAAATAAATCTAATAAAAATTAAATAAACCTAAAATAAAATTAAATAACATAAATTAGAAAATAAAATATAATCAAATAATAATAAATGTAAACAAAAATTAAAATAAATTAATTAACGAAATTGAAATTAAAACAAAATATTAATAAAAAATTAAACTACAAAACTTAAAAATCTGAACATAAACTAAAATAAAATTATAGTTTACTCAAAATCAAATAAAAATAATTAATTAAAAACTCAAAAAGATTATAAAAATACTAAAAAAATCAATCCAAAATACAAAGAACGCAAAAATATATATATAATAACCAAAAATTACAAAATCAACTCAAAAAATATATAATAAACAAATAACAAAAAAGGTTAAAAACAGAAAAATTTAATAAAAAAAAAATTAAGATCAAACAATAGGATAAATTATTAAAAAAAATAATCACATAACATAAAATACTAAAAAAATTATATTAAATAATAACAGGCAGTAGAAAGAAAAAAAAAGCAAAGAAGAGAGCTATATATATATAAATGATGATAAGAGAAAAAATGATATTTTTTTCTATTATTCAGTAAAAATTATCAATAACAAAAGTAAAAATATAACAAATATGATAAAAAAAACTGAATAATATTGTGTTGTGAAAACTTAATAGTGTAGTTCAAGAAAAAAAATATCAATTTAGTAGCTATGATTTTGGTATTATATATATATATATTGATAATTATTAATTATCAATATCAAATAAAATAGCATAATTATATTTAAATTCTCTAAATAAATTTAATTATTATTATTAACTTTAATTTTATTTAAATTCTATAAATAAATATTTATTATAATAACTAATCATTTAATTTGAATATAATTTCTTTTCATATTTGTATAGATTTGGCGGGCCTGACAATCAATAGACAAAAAATGTATTAGGAAAATCAAATAACAAATTAAAATCGGATGACAAAGCATTTTTCATATCTGTATATTTTCTTATTTCTTTTCATATTTATTTATTTATCAATTATAGTTTTATTTTGTTTGGTAATTTATTAATTAATAGTATAATAATTAAAATAATTTTTATTACAAAAAATATAATAATTACAATTACAACATAATAATAACAATAATTTCAAATATTAAACAACAAAAAGAATAAAAAAAATTAAATTTTAATATAAATTTTTAAATAACTAATAACTATCGATAGAGTATTATAATCTTATTTAAACTCTTTAAATAAATATTTATTTATTTTAATAAATAATAATTTAATTTAAAATTTTTAAAAATTAAAATATATAAAAAATAAAAAAGTGATACCTATAATAATAGTATATCAATAATAACTGTTGTTTTATAATAATAATAATAATAATAATAATAATGCATGTAATAATAGGGCTCCTTTTAAAAAAAGAAAAATCAAATACAATAATAAATTATTCTCATTAAAATTTTAAAAAAAATCAATTAAGAACTCTATTTATAAGATATTATTTAAATAAAATTTTAAATTTGAAAGAGTCGTATAGACAACGGCAGTGTTCATAACCATGGAAGAGGAGTGTCGGTGGAAACCAAAGCATAGCTGCAGTGCTCAGCACTCCACTCTCTAAAGACCAGGAAGTACGTCTCTAAGTAATAAAGACCTCATCATAATAATTGAGGAAAGTTTATAGGAAATTACCCAATTACAGGATTTTCTTGTGATGTATGGCCTGAGTGGGAACTCACCATTAATTAGCTTTAAAGAAAGTAGCTTTGGAGAGCTTTTGGTTTAAATTAATGGTCAATACTTCAAATTGAAAAGTTTTTGAATTTTATATTTAAAACATTTTGAATTCTAGCCAAGGGAAAAAAGAATAATATTATATGCCATTACTTGAATATTACAAGATCTTGCATATCAAGTTACAGTCTAATATAAATATCTATTTCTCCAAGTCATAGCACAATCTTATAGCAAAAAATAAAATCCAAGATCCATTTTTTCCAACCTATATTAACATTTGAAACAAAAGTAGTACAGAATTTTTTTTTAAACAGTGAAAAACTAGATAGAACTTTCTATCCAAGACTAAATAACATTAAAAGAAAAGAGCTTACTAGAATTGAAGGCAAAACAGCAATAATATCACTACTTGAGAATGACAAAGACTTCCTATATATGCATATGGACCCATAAATTAGCATGAAATAGAACAAACAATTTTTGTTTTGCTTTTGAGTTATTCAATTGATTTTAAGTATATAAATAATGAAGAATCAACTTATATTATTATTATACTTTTCAAACGAGTAATGATTACTTAGGCTCACCACTCATTCAATCAGAGAATGTTCCCAAATACAAGAAAATGTTCAATTATTACAACAGATTCAACTCACACCGACACTTCTTATAATAATTTTTAAAAAAAAAAAAAGGAAAAAGAAAAAAAGGAACAGTCTCAAGAAAATGGAGACTGTTGTTTATGAGTAATAAGGGAAGGAGGAGGGCACCCCACAAACAACCTCTCATCCAACACCTATTAGTAACTGTAAACTCATTTGCATGTCAAGAAGACACAAATTAAGTTTAATTGGAGAAACACAAAGAATATACAAAAAATGAAAATCACAGAAAGTGACTGGTGTGTTACTTGCATTTTCAATTGGCTTGCCAGAAGAGTAAGGTGTGGTTGGTTAATTAGTCGAAGCTTGATGACCTGCTGCACCTGCCTTGTAAATAGTCTTCCAATGAGACTGTTTGTTCAATGCTGCTCAGGGAGAGTGAATCATCCTCCACATCAAGCAATGCAAGGTTAAGATGTGACTGCAGATTCGGATTTGGACATGCTTCATCATCTAGCATGTCAGGTTCTTCTTCAGTATTAACTTGCAGCCTTGCCCATTTCATCACTTCAGCATCACCTTGCAGGAGTTTCGAAACCTTCGAAAGACAACATGTTTTATTTACAACAGAAAAAAAAAAAAAAAAAAAAAGAATTGTGCTTTTCTGGGAAAACAGTTTCAATCTCAATGCCAGATAGTCTCTAACTTACAAGGCTCATTTGAGGCCTAGCTCCTGGAGAGCGTTTTATACAAAGAGTAGCAGCTAAAACCATCCTCTCCATTTGATCATTATCATAATCATCACCCAAGCTTGGATCTAGCAATTGGGAAAACTTTCCATCATTTAGAATTGGCTTTGCCTGAAAAAGTTAAATTCAATTATTGTTCAGAGGCAGAAATCAAAGATGTAAATTCAGTAACTAACTCAATTGCATAGGTACAGAGGACATGACATACCCACATAACCAGACTTTCTTGGCCTTTTGGATGATCATTGCTTATAGGCTTTCTTCCAGAAAGAAGCTCAAGAAGTACAATTCCAAATGCATAGACATCGATTTTATCATTTACTTTTCCATACATGAAATATTCAGGAGCCAAGTAACTGCAGCAATCAGCTCAATATATTATCTACTACTATAAAACAAGTTACAAGAATTGGCCTTTCTCAACATGGTTTGCAGTAAATTTCAAGAAACTGATCATCAATGGATCTATATATGCATTGCTTAATAAAAATTACATACCCAAAAGTTCCTGCAACATCAGTACAGATTATATGAGATGAGGAGGTTGATGCCCATTTAGCAAGTCCAAAATCGGAAAGCTGAAAAACCAGGTTAAAAAGCTTTTAATATTAATGAATTCAAAATGATAATTAAAACAACTAATACTACTGCTAAGGTTTGAAAATGCATCACCTGTGGCTCGAAATCGTCAGACAATAATATATTTGATGATTTAACATCCCTATGGATCACATGTTGAGTGGTGCCAGAGTGAAGATAATCCAAGGCCTCAGCTACTCCAACAGCCACCTTGTATCTCTCACTCCAACCAAATGCAAGAGGGTCCTTTCTGTTACAATGGAGATTCTCTTCAAGGCTTCCTCTTGATAGAAAATCATATACCAAGAGAAGATTGTTGTCCTCGAAACAGAAACCCAAAAAAGAAATGATGTTCTTGTGGTGTAAAGTAGTAATAATTTCAATTTCTAAAACAAACTCTTTCAGTACATTTTCAGATTGCTTCAAGATTTTCACAGCAAGTTCCTTCCCATCAGGAAGGCAACCTTTATAAACTTGACTGCTACCTCCTTTCCCAACCAAATTTTCTGAAAACCAAAAAAGAGAATTCAGTGAAATCAAAAGGCAAATGAAACTAAAATTGCATAGTATTTCAGTTTAAGAAATGAAAACAAACCAGCCAAGAAATTAGATGTAGCTGAAAGAAGTTCTTGGTACTTAAACAATCTGCAAGTTGCTGAGTATTTATCATGAAAACCCTCCAATTCTTTGGGTAATCTTTTTGAATTATTATCAGGAGAAGGCATGACTGTAAGTGTATGAGTACCAACAGGAACAATTGCACCAGTTTCTCCATCTAAACTAGATTGATTTTCATCATGATCAGAACCATTATGTTTGTGATCCAAATTGGGAATAGATAATGAAAATTGCCTACTAGGCAACCTCATTGCCCACTGAACCACTGAGATCTTCCTCAATGACGATCTATCAGATGCTTGTTGATCTGGTAAGGTTGCCCGGCGAAGTAATGGCCAACCAGGTTTCAATTCAGGAACTTGTCTAATTAAAGAAGAGACTGAACTAGAAGGTGGCTCTATATTTGGTACTGGCACTAAAGCTAACGATTTCTCATCATCGCCATCACTACCACAACATTGGTTACATGAATTATCCACAGATTCAGCAACTGCTCCACAAACTGAGCAATTCTGCTGCTTCATTATACTCCCCAAACTATTAGGACGAGCATTAATTAAGGCTTGCTGCAAGATCTGGTCATCACCCTCTTCACATTTTAAGGCCTCATCAGCACTACTTTCACTTAGTATTTTAGAATTTTTACTCAACGAAATTGACCTGTGAATGACGTCAAGTAAACTGTTCCGGCGATCATATTCAGTACCTGTAACAATTACAGGAACTCATTATGAATTACAGACCCAAAATTTCAATACTGTATAGCTCAAATTATGATAATAGATAGAACAAACCATGTGAATTACCAGTTTTAGCAAGATAGCCATCTCTTTGAAACACAATTTTCCCATTATCTACGGCAAGAACTGCACAATCTTTTGATAGCTTTTTTGCACAGTACTTGGCTACAGAAGTGGTAGACCGGATTCTATGGTGACTCCAGGCTGCTCCGACTATAAGCTTTGTTGCCGAGTAAGATTTTGCTTCTCTGACTAAAATTTTTCGAATTGATGAACCTCTGCATATCTTGAGCTTAAGATCCACCTGCAATATTAAACCCCACCAAATCCCACAGCTCTTTATTGCTCTGTTTTATGACTCAAAACAGAGCTACCTCCAATCAAACAGTCGGCGGGCAATTAAATCCCAAAATTTGAATTAAAAGAAGACAAGAAAGAAGTAAAACCTGTTTCAAATTGCAGAAGCCTTCATAAACGGCAAGAACAGAGTCAAAAGCTTTGACAAGAGACAGAAACGAAGACTTTCCTTCTCGATCTACAATTTCTACAAAAACACCAAATAATCAAAACTACTCAAATAATAATTATTATTAAAAAAGAAAAGCCCCCACCTAATAAAAAATCAAATTTTAAATATTCACTCACCATTATTACCAAGAACATGAAGAGCTACAACATTATCACCAGGCTGTGCTACTTTAACCATAGCCCAAGTTAACAACTCTCTGCTACGGGAATCCAACTTAATCCCTACCATGACAGTACGGCCACCGCTGGAGCCTGTCATTTCTTCTTCTACATTCTGGAACATTTGCATTTTCTATTGGTTTCAACTTTCAAGAGAATTAAAACAAGAGAAATTTATTGTCGTCTAGGAGTTAATTTGTTGTCTTTTTGTGGCTTGAGATTGAAGATCATATTGTGCTGTTGCTGTTGATATAGTCTTTAAGGTTTTTGAGAGAGAGAGAGAGAGTTTTTGTGTATTTGGCTTAACCGCCAGTTTGGTTGTTTGCTTTTGAAGGTCGCAATTAGCAAAACCAGACTCGACAGAGAAAGGGTGGGAGAAAGGGGAAATGTTAGAGTGCAGCCGAATGTATTTTGCTTCATAAGCAACCCGGTAACAATAAATTATAATAAATACAATACTAAAATATTTAGTCAATTATGGAATTTAAAATTTGAAATGGAGAAAATCTCTCTCATCTTGTTATTATCTCTTGTTCTCGTTTCTGAGGAATTTGTTATCTCATGTTGACCACCGGATTTTATTTTCGGTATTATATATTATATTTATCTCTTCGTTTCATAACATAAAAAATCTATAAAAATAAACTAAATAATTTTATTTAACTAATAATATTATATTTATTTATAAATAATTTATATAAAATAAAAAAATAAATTTACTAAATTTTACTAACCAATTAGTAAAATATTTTACTTAAAAAATATATAAAAAATATTTTACTAAAAAAATAAATTGAAAAGTTCATATTTTAAAAAATAATCATACTCTTAATTTAAAATATTATAAAATAAGAAAAAGATATTATAAGGATAGTTTATATATAAATTAAATTTTTTCTGTAAAATTATATTGTAATAAAGTAAATTAATATTTTTTAATTTATTTTTTTAGTATTTTATTATATTTTTTAAATATAATATAATATTTTTTAATAAAATACAATTATTATAATATATGTCTGTAAAATATATTCTCAGTTATTAATTTTTTAATAATTTATCAAATGCACTGTTAAATTTTGATAAATATAATTATTTATAGGCACCATTATTATAAATAATTCTAATGTTTGTAATAAAAAATAAATATTTTTTAAAATTAATACGGTACATTTATTTTTCAGTATAATTTTCACAAGTTTATAATATTCAATTTTTTTAATTAATTTAATTTTATGCAAATCTGATGAAAATAAATATTACTTATTGTAGTGAAAAAATTCTTCTATACTTTTTATTTATTTATTTTAAGGAATGTGATAGATGTTTGTTGGGAGCATGGGATGCATAAAAAAACATGGAACCTAAACCAATAACTGAGATATTATTTGGATTAAAAATCAAGGTCATTAATTAAATAGAGTTTTGGTGGTAGCATAATAATTAAATTATAATATGATTTATGTATTATAATAAATATATATGTATACATGATATTATCTTTACTTTTTAAAATTGAAAACTCATTGATTTGGTAAAAGCTAATGTTAATTTGGCTTTTTTTGTTGGGAATTTTTTTTTGTATGATTTCTATTTTCTTTTTTTGATAACGTATAATTTCTATTTTCCAATATCATATAAAAATATTATACACATTATTTTTAGAAATTTTTTCAAAAATACCCTAAAAAATAAAAATATTTTCAAAAATACTCTCTTTTTAATTTTAATTTTAAAAAAATAATTTTTTTAATTTTAATTTCAAAAATACCCTTTTTAAGAATATATTTTTTTTATATATTTGACACATTAAAGATTTACTTAATTTTTAAATATACATATTGAATATAGATTCAGTATATCAAAAATATATTAAAAATATAGAGTATTTAAAAAAATTAAAAAAATATGATATAAAATGTAATTTTTTCTTATTTTTAACGTAATGTATATATATCTTATCATGATTAATAAATGTATACATATACATTATATTTATTATATCTTATTAATTATAAAACATGAATAATTCAATTTTAAACTTTAGTAAATTTGTCAAATATATAGGAATTTTAAACTTTAACTAATAAGTGTAAGGAGAAATAGAAAAAGATTATTATAAATTTATACGATAATATCCATTAATAGTAAATAGAGAAATAGGAATTTGTACAGATATCTTAAAAATTTAAAATATTTGATAAATATAGTTGTAGTATAAAATAATGTCTCGACATTTTAATAATTATTATCAAATCAATGTTTTTATTTATTTATTTTAATCGATAGTTGTATTCTATCATTAACTATATATCAATCACTGATAAATAATTGTATGCTTTGAAATAGACAGTCCTGATATTTATCAAATGATTTGTTTGAGAACTACAATTTTTTTTTCTTTTTTTAATTATGAGTTTCAACTAATTTTTTTATTTAATTAAGTTTTAAATATAATTTAATCATAGATATATACATATAATTTAATAAAGTTTAATTATAAATATATGTATGATTTAGTATTAGGAGTAATAAATTGAAATATTTTCTCCTAATATGCCTAAAATAAAAAAAAAGATATTTTTTGTTTTAATTGCAATTTACATATCTTTTTCAATCTTTCTTTCATGGCTATCCTTTTCTTTTGCGTATTAATGTTGTTCGTTTTAGGTAAAGGGTAGGGCAAATAAAGAAAAAGGATTAAATCAAAACTAATCAAATCAAATTAAAAATTATAGTTAATTATTCAAATTAATGATTTATATTCAAATTTTTTATTTTTAATAATTTAATTTTTAGTTTCAATTTTAATTGGTGAAAAATTATCCAATTTGATTAACTGATCAAAATGGTGTCATATAAAAAACGAATAAAATTTACAGTTAAAGCTTATAATTAACCCAGTTGGCGTCTTCTGCAATATTCAGCTGTCAATGTATCAATCCCTCAGGCTCAAAAAAAAAAATGTACAAATCCCAATTTTATGTAAAAAGCACTTATTACTAAAAAAAATAAAATCATAAGTTCACAGCTCTATGTACATGAAATTTGTTAATTTCAGATTTTTTTTAATATATACATTAAAATAATCAAAAAAATTAAAATATCGATTAAATATTCATTTGTACTGTTAATCAATATTTATAATTCTTTTTTTTTTATGATTTAATTAGTTGAACTGTAAACATCCAAATACTAGCATAATCCATGCTTAATTATCTAATACTAGATGAATATTTTAATTAGAAATTAGCTAGTAACTAGATGTTAATTATAGTGATTTAATTATTGTTAGCAATGCATATTTCTAATAACCGTACCAGTCGTTATTTAGTGCTTTTAATTAAGTGAGCCTTGAGACATCTCACCTCTCCTGTCAACTGATTTTTAACCACTAAACAAATTCTTCTTCAACTATTATTCCATTAATTCAGTAATTAGTAAATTAATCAATTATGTTTAAATTCAAGGCTTTACTGCATTTTGTGTACATATATGCAAAAGTTTCATTCAGCCAGATCAAAACTATTTCATTTCAAGTTCATATCCTCTGTTTGCTGATTATAAATTAATATAAATTAATTGCAATTACAAACAATTACACTCCTTCCTATAATTAGTTGTGATCACGCTTATATTTATTTTATAGTGTACATAATTAGTACCATAAATTCTTAATTATCACTCTTTCATCTTAATTATCACTCTTTCAAATATGCAAATAAAAAAAGTAATTATACTTGTAATGGGCCATTCAAATATATTTTAGAGAGAGTAATACTTTTTCCTACTAATTTTGTATCCATCAGTAAATTTAATTGATATTTTTCTTTTATTTATAAGATAAATTTTGATTATAAAAATATAAAATATATATCCAATTTGCATTAATTATAATTATTTTCCATGTCATTAATTTAATAAGCAAATCACCAAAAATCTTATAGTGCGTTTGGTTGTATAAGAATATCAGAAAAGTTGACTATATAATCTTATTTGATCACCAATATTATATTTATTTGCAAATAATCTATATAAAATAAAATATTGAATCCACTAAACTTTACTAATCAGTTGATAAAAAATGTTATTTAAGAAAATAAAAAAAATATTTTACTAAAAAAGAAGATTGATAGATCTACATGTCAAATGATAATCATATCCTTAATTTAAAATATAATAAAATAAGAAAAAGATGTTATAGTTATTACTTAAACTTTTTTTGAAAAATTAGATTACAACTAAATAAATTAACATTTTTTTCAATCTATTTTTCTAGTATTTTATTGTATATTCCAAATATGATAATATAATATTTTTCAGTAAAATATAATCTCAGTAATATACATCTGTAAAATTTCACTACAAAAAAAATATAAATTAGCAATAAAAATTAACGACGAATAAAACTTTGGTAAATATTTATTCATTTTATTCTAATATTGCCCATATTTATTCATTTTATTCTAATATTACCCATATTTAATTTTCAAAATATTTGAAATTTTTTATTTCTAAGACATGACCATTTTTATTTTTAAAATAGTAATTACTTTTTATTTTCAATATTTATCGATTTTAATTAACTCACTAATATTGTATTGAAGTTTTTTGCTCCAAACATTTATAATTTTTATTTTAGTAAATAATATATTGAATTTGAAAATAAAAATAGGAAAATTAAATTATTAAATTGAATTTTATGCCTCTTAAATTATCAATAAAAAGTAAATAAGAGTGTTATTAAATAAATTTTTTAAGAAACATGAAAATGGCGAAATGGACACTTAAATTTAGACAAATAAATAAATAAAATAATTTATTTATTTATTAAACAAACATAATTAAAGAGGGATTTTTTTAAATGATTAAAGAGGGAAATTAAACAAACATAATTTGAAGATTACACTTTCATTCATTTGGTTTAGTGGGTGGCGAATGAAACCGACTGTATCATATAATATTTCTTAACTATATAATAATAATTTAATTAATATAATATTAATAAAAGCTCGTGACTCTTGGTAAAAGACCATACGTAGGAACGAAAACAATCTCTCAACTTTCTACAATTTGAAATCAAAGTACCTTAACCATTTATGAAATCCTCTTGAGCCACAATATTATCAATTACCTTCTTGCAATTAAATACAACAATGATTATTTGAAAAGAGAGATCAATTGCAAGCTTTAACCCAAAAATGATTGCTGCTCATTCATCTATTAGAGGTGGCCCCGATATTATCAGAGTTTGAAAACCACAAGCTAATGCATGACCTTCTGCATATCTGAATATTTTGCTCAACCCAATCAAACCATTCTAAAAAATACCAGCGTCTGAATTCTTCTTGATATACCCCATTTGGCAGTGGAACCCAATGCACAGAAATAGCTCCACTATTAAAAAAAAACTGATGTTTGATAATCTGTGAATTCACCTCCCAAAATTCAGAAAACAATCTCTGTGCAGTTATAATCACTTGTTATCATCAAATTGGTGTCCCTCATTAAGAAACCTATTTATCGCACACCAAATTTGTAACAAATGAAGATAAATTTTTTCACCTTCTCTACAGACAATATATACATAATGAAACCACGCCAAGCTTTAAAATCAGAAGCACCAGTAGAAAGCGATTGGTAATAAGATGTACCTATCCAAAAAGATTTCACTCGATGGCACTCTCCAAGAATATGCAAAACTAATTCCGGTACCCGACAAAAAAGGCATTTTAGGGAAACATGAGCAATATGGTAATGAAATACGCTTTTAATTGGCAGAAAATTTAGAGAAGCACGCCAAAGGAAATTGCCAATTTTTTATGGAACCTGGACATTCCCCAGTTTCTACCATAAACTTGCATTTGAATCAACAGATGATGAAGCAACATGATATGATGAAAACATCATATTAAAAGCAACTCTATACTCACTTTTGACAACATATTATGGTGATAATGCCAAACAAGCTTGTCGTCATCTAAAAAAGAGCTCAATGGAATAGATTTAATCTGATCACCATCCACAGGTAAAAAGGAGGCATCAATTAACTCAACCTTCCAAGAGTTATCATCACTATTTATTAAAGAAGATATCGTGGCATTCTCAGGAAGATATCGAGGAGGAGATACTATCTTGAATGAATTGGGTTGGAGAATCCAATGATCGTGCCAAATTTTTATTAACTTTCCATTACCAACATGCCAATAAGAGCCCTTCTCAAGAATTTCTCTCCCTGCCAGAAGACTAAACCATGTATAACTGGGATTAGGACCCTTAGATGCTTCCAAAAAAGAACACGAAGGATAATACCGAGCCTTAAGAATTCTAGCTAGTAGATATGGTGGGTACATTATCAATCTCCATCCTTGTTTAGTGAGGAGAGTTTTGTTGAAACAGTTAAAATCTCTGAACCTAAGTCCACCTTCAGATTTAACCTTACACAATTGTCTCTAGCTACAAAGATGAATTCCTTTCTCCTTTTATTGATTACCCTACCAAAATAGATAAATCATGGCCTAAAGATCCTAATAAAAACCCACAGACAATTTAAAGCACTACATGACAAAAGTTGGAATCGTTTGTGCCACTGATTTGATGAGTGACTCTTTTCCAAAACAAGAAAGCAACTTTTCATTCCACCACCCTTGTAGTCTCTTCCATAATCAATCCTTTAACCGATATAAGCAAATAAATTTAGCTTGCCCCATACTAGTTGGCAGTCCCAAATGAATTTCATATTTATCATCTAATTTTATGCCCTGTATCCCAGTCAAATGTTCTTTTAGGGCATAAAAAATGTGAGCACTAACAGAAACTTCTGATTTGCTAAGATTAATCTTCTCACCCGATAAGACTTCATACCATTGTATAACAGTTAAAATTGCACCTGCTTCCTCAGGTGTAGCATGTAGAAACAGAAGACTATTGTTAGCAAATAGAAGATGAGAAAAATCTGGGGCGTTATTACAAATACGAATCCCACGTAAAGCTCCACTATTAACAGATTGAGCCATTAGACTAGACTGTCCCTTAGAGCAAAGAAGAAATAAATAGGGCGAGAGAGGATCGCCTTGCCTCAGACTTCTAGAAGGTAGTATATGACCTGTAGTCACTCCATTAATAAGTATTGAATAAGAGGCTGATGTAACAAAGCGTATCACTGTAACAATCCATTTCTCTGAAAAACCCAATCTACTCGTAATTGCGTGAAGAAAAGGCCACTCTACTCAGTCATAAGCCTTAATCATATCCAGTTTAAGCGACATATGTTTCCTTCTGCCCTTCTCATATGATGAAACACTTCTTAAGTAACTAGGACATTGTCTGTAATTAATCTTCCTGGAACAAAAGCACTTTGGGCCTAATCAATAACTTATCCTAACACAGTCTTTAAATAGTTCGCCAAAACTTTGGTAGCAATTTTACAAACCACGTTACAAAAACTAATCGGTCTATATTTAGAAATAAAATTAGGCTCTTTAACCTCAGTAATAAGGCAGATATGTGTATGATTAAAGTTAGCTGGCAATTCACCACCCTCCAATATACTCAAAACAAGCTTGAAAACATCATGTCCAATTATCCCTTAAAACTGTTAATAAAATAAAGGTGGAAACCCATCTGGACTTGGTACTTTAAGAGGATACATCATCTAAACAACTCGACATACCTCATCAGCCGTATAAGGATGGTCAAGAAAAATATTCATTTCATCGCTCACATTCTTAAGAACAAAAGAGAGACCTTTCACTGAAATTGTACTAGCTTCATATTTAAAGAGATATTGATAAAACTCTATAATATGCTTCTTATGATCACTACCTATAAGAGGTTGATTATCGATATCCGGCGGCAAGGAAATACGATTAACTGTCCGATGTTTATATGCCGCCATATGAAAATATCTCGTATTCCGGTCACCTTTCTTGAGCCAATGAACCTGAGATCTTTGTCTCCACATCATTTCCTCTTTTAAAGAGATTGCAGCCAATTCCTTATTTAACTTGAACCATTCTTGATCATAAGATGAATCAAAAGAGGGGCTCAATTGCAATAGCCTTTTTGAAATTTTCTGCTTCTTCTTCCTAATACTTCCTAATGTGATTCTACTCCAAAGCTTCAAAGAAGACACACATGCATCAATCTTGTTATTCCAGTCAGTATCATCCAACCAAGCAGAAGAGATAGTATCCAAACATAAGACCTCCAAACACCACATATATTCAAAAAGAAAATGATTAGAGAGTTGACTATGTTGTAATCCGCTGTCTAACTCCAATGCAATTGGAATATGATATGACCCAGTAAACAACATATTTGTTACTCGATAATTGCAAAACCTTTAGGTCCAAGTATTCGAAGCCAAGAACCTGTCTAGTCGTTCTTCAATAAAACCATTACTCTCTCTCCTATTATTGTTAGAATTAATTTTAAATTGTTAAAATTAATCCTCTAATTAATCATAAGTGTGGGCTAAATATATTTAAATATTAAATATGTATTGCAGTCAAATTAAAATAGTCAAATTAAAGTTATGATCAAATAAGGATTGTTGATTATTGAGGTGTCCTACTCGTAATAGGATTATAAGTGTAGAGACCGATAAGAGTTTCTATTTTGTTGAAGGACCAAAATAGAAACTATCATCATCAGTTATAAATAAGGGGTCGTGGTCTCCAGGAAAACATAACAATTTTGAGAGAACATTACGTTCCTTCAGTAGTGCTTCCGCTAAACTTAAAGTGTGTATCTCCTGGAAGGCCACAAACTCCAAAATCGTCTTCAGCTTCAACATACGATGATGTCAGGTATGCAATTTACCCCTTTGCAATTTAATTTGAATAATCTAGTGATCTATGCATGTTTTAGGTTTTAGGGGAATCAGGTTTTCTCCCCCTTTCAATTGGTATCAGAGCCCTATGCTATGTTGCTAAATTTTCCGATTAAATTGCGGTATTGATTATTGTTTTAATTCTAGAAAATTAATTCGGTGATTGTAATTTTCGATAATTAATTTAAAATCGAAATTATTAATCTGAAATCAATTTTGGTTTGATTTATTTTTGGATTAAATTACTGTTATTATTTAATTGATTCTGGAAAAATCAATTTATGAACTTGAATTTATGCTTGTGATTTTTTCTGGAATTAATTAATTTTTTGGTTAATTAATTATGTAATAAAAAAAATCTGTTTTGAAACTGTTTCGTGAATAGTCGTGAACAGTGTTTCGTGAACAGTGTTTCGTGAACAGTGTCGTTGTTCTTCGTTTTGGTTTAGAAGAACACAGTTAAGGATTTTAATTAATTGATTAAATCTTTATGAAATTTTGATTTGATCTTCGATTAAATCGTAAATAAAAAAAATTCATTTAATTTTAAAATTTCAATTTAAAATTTAATTCAATTGAGTTTAAATTTTGGTATTTTAGTCCTGATTGTGTCTAATATTTTTAATAATAAATTAATTGAAGCAATAAGTCACCAAAGTGGCCTCTATTGTTTTAATTAATTTATTTGGGATATTAGACAGGTGTATTAAAATTCGTTGCGGGTAGTATGCCGGCCCAAAGGAAGGCTGCTATCTGGCTGAGTTTTGAATACACGTGTTGCAATAAATATGTGACAATTATTTGGTTTTATCCATGTGGATAATATATCGGCCCAAATGAAGGTTATTATCTGACGGGACTAATTGTCAATATTTTGATTGCTGCGTGAGATACCAATTACAGTTAATATTTTATGTCCAAAGATGAGAATATTAACGTTGTGCCTGGTATCTTGTTTCCATTATTTAAACTCAAAATCAAGTTTATAATTTATGGATCTTTGGAAGGCAGCCAATAAGGTTTTAAGATATTTTTAGAGAATAAAGGAACGTATGCTCACATACAGAAAGTCAGATTAGTATGAGATCATTTGGTATACTGATTCTGACTTTATCGAATGTCTTGAGTAGCAAAAAATCCACATTAGACTACATTCTATGGTTTTGGAATTTGTAGTATGCTATGAGACATTTGATCATGAATTTTTTTTTTTGACTTTGCTGAATGTCATAGGGCTGCACATTATGGCTAGCATTGAAAATGCTAATAAAGTTTTAAGTGTGACATTAATTCAGCAGTTTGATTCTCCAATGACAGTAGGAGCTATTTGGTATTTAGTTTCTGGCTGTAAATGGAGAAAATATAAAGTGGACAGATATCCATAGAACATGTTAGAACGAACTCCATAATTATAGATCCTCTTACTAAGGCATTGATACCGAAAGTCTTTCATGAGCACACTGCTCATGTGGGTGTCATATTGTTTGAGGATGTTTAGTTTCAGTGGGAGTTTTGTTCATTATGTTTTTATTATGTTTTGAATGCTCTATTTGGTTTTGGATATGTTAATTCAGTTTCTGCAGAAAATGAAGTATTCACTTTTGTTTATTACACTCTGTGTTATTTTTGTGGTCGATCTCAATTAAGTATGACCAGTTGGAAACAGGCATGATTAGATCATATTACATGTAGTTTCCATGCTACACTCCTATTATTGATCTATGTCATTTGAGAGTATTGGTAATGTGATTGATGATGGTTTGAGTCACGATGAATGTGGCGACTGACCCTTCAGTCCTTTATCGATATAATCAATGGACGAGATTGTTTGAGGCACCTTCAGTATGACTGCTTTTATGAGCTCATTAAGGTATATACATTTATATTTAATATATGTTAGCCCAAGTGGGAGATTGTTAGAATTAATTTTAAATTGTTAAAATTAATCCTCTAATTAATTATAAGTGTGGGCTAAATATATTTAAATATTAAATATGTATTGCAGTCAAATTAAAATAGTCAAATTAAAGTTATGATCAAATAAGGATTGTTGATTATTGAGGTGTCCTACTCGTAATAGGATTATAAGTGTAGAGACCGATAAGAGTTTCTATTTTGTTGAAGGACCAAAATAGAAACTATCATCATCAGTTATAAATAAGGGGTCGTGGTCTCCAGGGAAACATAACAATTTTGAGAGAACATTACGTTCCTTCAGTAGTGCTTCCGCTAAACTTAAAGTGTGTATCTCCTGGAATGCCACAAACTCCAAAATCGTCTTCAGCTTCAACATACGATGATGTCAGGTATGCAATTTACCCCTTTGCAATTTAATTTGAATAATCTAGTGATCTATGCATGTTTTAGGTTTTAGGGGAATCATGTTTTCTCCCCATTTCAATTATCCCATATAAATGGGAACCTGAAAAGTCCAAGTCAGATAAACTACAAATAGACACTGCATCTTGAAAGGTTGCACTAACTGAATTTGATCTAGAAATACCATTTACTTTCTCAGAACGAGCCAAGATCTTATTAAAATCACTAAAAACTAGCTAAGGGAGATTGGAAGACAGACCCAATTATCGAAGTAGATCCCATGATTTATATTTAAGATGTGGTCGAAATAGCTCACATTTTGGCCAAGTTTTGTAACTTGTTTTCTTTTGTTAGAATTTGGGTCGAGGAATTTTCTGATTATATGTACTTTGCTCTTTGTTTGGATGTTTGTTTAATCTTATTCCTATGGCTTTTACCCTTTAAAAAAAAAATAAAGCTCGTGACTCCTAATAAAAGTCCCTCTTACATGGAGGCGCTCCAATCGGCTACGGTACAAATAAAAATATAATAACTTTAATTAAGTTAGCCCCACTTCAACGGATGCCTGTACACGTGCTCCACAAGTTGGCTGCCACGTGCCCAATTCCTTAATCTGTTAGAAGCAAATAGTATTCCGCTTTCTAATAAATTAATGTGCAACATGAAAAATAAAGAATTTTTTTTTTAAAGAAAAGAGGGAAAATTATTGACATTGTTATATTATTTTTTAGATGAAAATAAATATTCTGATAAAATATATTGGGTCTTCTCGATTGGGGCAATATTCTTTCTCTAAAATATTTAAAATATAGATTGTGATAAAGAGAAATTTTAGAGAAAAATTAAAAAAAATAAATCTAGTCAATAAATAAAAGTTAAAGGATAAAATGAAAAATAAAAAGATTATTTTTAAAATATTTATTAACGAGATTTTACCAAAAATAAATTTATACTTTTTACAATAATTTTCAAATTTAATGCATCATGCGGCGAATTTTCGCGTTAACAGTTATTGACTAAATACTTATATATACGTAGATTCCTAATAAGAAGAAGTTATCAAAACAAACCAAAAATATTAGTAATGTTTATAAAAAAACATATTATTAATCAAAACAATATATTGACTTGAAAAACTAAATTTTGTTTTAAGGCATACAATAACCACTATATAATTTTTTGACAGTGTATATGCAAATTTTATCCTTATAACAGTAAATTAATAATTCAATACGTACCAATAATAAGACCGGTAATTCATGTTAAAATATGAATCAAAATTCAAACCAATAAAAACAACGCAGATTAATTTACCATAAAAGGAATAAAAATACAAAAATACAAAATAAATTCACCAAAAAGAGAATTAAGAATATATCTTAACATTATTAAATGATAAAATTTGAGTATGTTTTTTTTACAATTCAACCTGTATGATAGCAATGGAATCTAAATATAATATTTGAATTTATACAATTCAACCTGTATTATAAATTACCTATAAGGATTTGCATTTGAATGTGTGTTCTGTAATTTACATTATAAAACACTTCAATTTTTATTAATTAAAATCTATATATTTTTATAATTATATTTTCTTTATCAATTCCATCCTAAAATGAATTTTTTTTAATTCTATTATAAGTACAATTGCAAAAGAAAAATTAAAAAAGTTAAGAAGTTAAATTAGTACATAAATTTATTGTATTATATCAGCAATTTAACTTCTAATTCCAAATGGAAGTTAATTAAACGCTTTAATTTTATAAATTTAATTAATTAAATCATTAATTTGATTATTAGTAATTTATAAATTCAAAAGTTGGAGAACTCAATTAATTATTATTAAAATTAAAGATTCAAATTAATTTGAAGGGTAAAATAAAATTTGTTTTAAAACTTATCATATCATTTTATCAATTTAATTAGAATAAAATTAACAAAAAAAAATAGGATATAATTGAAAAATATGAAAATTTTATAATAAATTTATTTATTAAGCTTTTTTTTTTGTATATATTATATGCATAATTGATCCAAATAATATTATAGACTATAAAATAAGGATGAACCTGTATCCTTTTAAATATCTTATTAAATTAATAATAAGATTTTTACACTTTTTAAAATATTTGAATATAAAATAATTCATCTTTCAAATTTAAATAGAAAACATGTTTAATCTTTTTTAAATCTTATATTTTCACTAAATAATACTATATGCAATAAAAGTATGAATTAATTTTAAAATATTTAATTATTAAAGTGCTAACATGTGTATATTGTGGCAAATTTCAGAGAAGAAATTTGTATAAGTATATAAAGTAGAAATAATAAAGGGAATTAACATATATTATCATTATTATTATATGTTTCCAAAAATGAAAATAAGAAAAGTGTTTATTTAGAGGAGAAAAAAAATGAAAAAGAAAAAGTAGATAATGAAATGGGAAAGAGAGAGTTGGGGCATGGCAAAGGGCATTTGACTAAGAAATGGACTGTTCAAGTTCAAAGATATATAGGTACGTCCAAAATAAAGAAACAGCAAAGTGCACTCACTTTGTAGTAATACCATGTGATGTATGGGCCCCTTCCTAATTAATGTCATGCGTGGTCCATCTCACCCTTTCCTTTATTAGGGTTTCGCTCCATTTTTGGTTGGAAAAATTATATATATTTTTTGTTTTTATATGTATATTTTTTAAAAATATATTATATGGTATTCATTTTTTTAATTTTTAAAATATATTAATTTATAATTTTTTTATATTTTTAATGTACTAAATATATAAATTAAAATATAATTTAACGATAAATATATCTATTATAAATAATAAATTTAAAATATTTTTTTCTCTATAATAGTCAAAAAAAGTATATACTAAATCTATATTTATGGAAGTAAGACATATTTTTATACAATATATTTATAATTTTAAAACTAAAATATTTTAAATTAAAAGTTAATGAAAAATAACTTTTTCTTAAAATAAAAAAGAATATTTTTTATTTCTTAATTTTTTTTTTAAAAATTCCATAATAATAAGATATTATTATAACTATTAAAGTAATTTCCCGGGACGGTCACTGCTACAATTACTTAACCTGTCGGTGGAGTAATCTAATTAATTGGTGGCGATATTTCACGTGCCATGATACTTAACCCTCCATTATAGACAATAAGGACAATATAATTAATTTACAAAAAAAAAGGCGCTTTTAAAAAAAAATGTTAATGAGTACTTTAAAGGCATTGATTTAACATAACTATCCATAGTTTATGCTGATTTAATTGACATAAATAATTAAATATTTCACGTTATATTTCTCACATAAATTAATTAAATGTTGGACCATATCTATTAATTTGTTTTTATTTCCATCACTTATTATCATTTGGTACATTTTATCAATCATTTGAAATGCTAAAAGTATTCCACAGAATATTTCCATGACAGAATAACAAATATAATTATCAATAAAAAACATTCTTACATTAATTAGAATAATTTCTCTGTTTTTAAAATAAACACTACATCATAAAAATTTATTTTCTACTGTACAAAACATGATCTTATGGAGCCATATATTTGTGGGGTATGTGTGTAGGGACGTGCCCTACAAACATGAGAAATCGGACAAGCACAGCATTTATCAATCTTGATTTCAGATATTCGTGGGCCTTAATGTACAACTACCAAATTAGCAAACGATTACATATGATATGTATTTATATATATATATATATTTATTTAGTTCATGATAATTAATTATATTAATTTATTTATATATAGTTCTGTAAGTTATTGGAGTATTTTGTGGTTTCATTACTTGTGTGTGGGAGTGACCTTACAATGCATGTGCATCATGGAGAGTGTCTTTTTTTATAGTATTTCTTCCACTATGCCAATTTTTGAAATCTATATATTAGTAAAATATTGTTTTCTTTAGTCTTGGTTTATTAATATATATAATATTTTAACAAAATAAATTGAGATCAATGTTGCTTTTTAAGGGGGAAAAATCTATAATATGAAATTTCAAATACTGTTCTTGTTAATTATTATTCAAATTTTAACATAATTAATTAATTAATTTGTGAATTTTTTAAAACCTAATTACGAATATGTGAAAAAATAAAATAAAATCTAATTGCTTCAAAAAGAAGCTTGACAAATTAGTGTAGTAACAAACGTATAGTTAAATCTTTGATTTGTTTGGTTAAATTAATTAAAAATTGATTTATATATACGAGTCAAAATGATTTAGATGATGATTGTGATATGTAAGAAGAAGCTTGAAAAAGCGTCTAAAAACTAAAAACACGCCCTAAACCGTGCCATGAAAAATAAAAATAAAAAAAAAAGTAAAAAATGGGATTCAAAACTATGAATTTTAATTAATAAAAAAAATAATGAATTAATAAATCAAATTTTTTTAAAAAAATTTAATGACCAGTGTATTTCTCATTACTTTTATGATTTCTAATAAAACTTGGGCATATATTCAATTTAATTAAAATGATAAATTAGATAAAAATTTATTAAGGATACTTGTGTGAGTCATACTCAAAATAGGAAATTAAGGGAATTGGAGAAGAGAAAGTTACGTTGAAGCTTAAATAAATACATTTAATAATGAATTGATTTTGGCGAGTGCGTAAAGGTAATGATAATTGCTTAATTAGAGCTTAATTTGTGCTCCTAACAATGGACATTGATATTGGGGTTTGGATGAGCAAAACGACATATTAACTGAAAAAAAAAAAAAGAAGAAAGAAACTCAAAATAAATACTGCAAAAACAAAACAGTAACTGACAGAAAGGGAAACATCACTTGTCAGTTGGTGGCTTGACTTTCACAGTACTTTAACAATGGCACAAAATCTTAGATAGGTTTTGGGATTTGGGATTTGTTAACATTAACGAATTATTATTATTATATTAAGAATTTTGTTTCTTAGTAACATAAATTTAAGAATTTTGTTTCTTAGTAACATAAATTTAAGAATTTTATTGATAAGTGCAATTAATTAGGCACCTATTAAAGAATAAGTGAAGGAGAAGATTTTTTTTATATATATTTTTTGAAAGTTAATATTTTGAAAACAAATTATATAAAATGAAAGGTTTTTAAATCATCATTACCATTTACGTGAAAATGAAATATCTATTTAAGAGGGACAAATAAATTTTATTAAAAAATAATAAATTTTTATAAAAAAAAAAAGATTAAATTTTTATTTAGAGAAAACATAAAATTTTCAAATAAAAAATAATAAAATTTTAATTTAGTGTTTTTAAGGTTGTTCAGAAGATTTTTCATTTAGAGAAGACATAAAATTTAGTGTTTTTAAGTTTGTTCAGAAGATTTTTCTGCCCGTACTTCTGATTCTATAAGTGTCTTAGATTTTGAGGTATCCCTTGTAAAGTGCCACGCTCGAAATTATTAATAGTTTTCTAGTTAGTATCCTCCTTATATTTTTATTAAAAAACATATAAATGCAATTATATTTTTCATATAATAAAAAAATTTAAAATACAAACAATTTCGGAAGATTGAAACTGACTAATTTTATACATTTTAAACAAACTCCAAATATTAATATTATTAAAAAATTATACTTCTTCATTAAATAAATTAGATTACTTAATTAAAATTTATTTTCTATTCCATTGACGAAGATATAATTAATTTTTATATTTAAATTTAAAAGATAATACTGATTTTGATAAAAAAAATAGTTTTAATTTGGTGAAAACATACAAATTTCAAGAAAAAAATCAGTTTCTATAAAATATAAAACTGAAAAAAAATACTTTAACAATTAAACTAGAAAAATAAATGTAGTTATTACTCCATGTTTACATCATTAATAAACAAAATTTCTATTTCATAAGAATTGAAAAGTATCTAATTTTATTAAAAATATAAATTTGTATATGGTATTATATATATATATATGAATACAATTGAGATGTAATACAATAACTAATCTATTAAAATGACAAAATAAATTATAATTTGGGACAAATGAGAAAATGCATTTAATGGAGAAAATAATAATAATAATAATAATAATAATATTTGTTATTATTATTATTATTATTATCAAGAGGCACAGGATATAAACTATTTTGAATTCAAAACAATACTCTTTGAAATTTCAACCAAATGGAGTAGTTAAGACCTAAGAGGACTCAGTCTGCATAGTTCTCATGCTATTAAGTAACATCACGCGAGCTGGTATTGTAGTAAGTAGTCACCCTCGCATTTACTCAATGTTAAAAAAATTATAATTAAAATGTTAAAATGTTAAAAATTTCAATTTTATATATTAATATTTAATTATTTTTAATTTGAGTATACTCGCAAGTCACACCGTAATGTCACATATGACTAACTTGACGTCCCACAACAATCAAGTTGGAACATGAAACCCCAAATAGTCCAAGAAGTAGGCTGTGTTTATAAAGAATGGTCTTAATGAAGCTCAAAGTTGGGCCTCGATAGAGGAAATTCTCAAGCTCATAACTATCAAGCATTGTCCTACAGCTTTCAAAGACTAGTCTCAATAAGCCCAAAGGTTGCATGTTTAATCTATCAGACGTATAGTTGCTGCCATTACTCTTTTTGAGAAAACTAAAGACAGTTGTGGCCTTCGGAAGGGTGTGGGTTGGGCACACAAAAAGATATTGGGTCTGGCTCCTTTCAACTTTGAAATTCTGTACACAATCACTGTATAACACTTCCATGATTGAAATTTCAGTAGCCGGTCGAACTTAGTTAGATTTAGAATATATTTTAATCCAATAAAATTTAATTAAAAATAAAAAATTTAAATTAAACTTGACAAAAATTATATATATTTTCATTCGATCAGTATTTTTTTTAGTTCGATCAGTTTTTGTAAGGTTGAATTGGGTATATATATATAATATTATAAATATAGTTAATATATATGTATATAATGTTATGTATATATAAATTTATGGTTTGGATTGAATTGGTTTAGGTCAAATTATACACCGTATATTATAAAATATATGTATAATATATATTTATTGGTCGGGTTTAAGTTCAAACAAAAAAATAAATCATAATTCAATCATCCGACTGAACTCTTTTTTTAAATATAAATCCATTTTCATCTTAATATACGCTGTAAATAAATTAAATCTGATTAAAATTTATTTGGTTTCATTCGGATTCAGTTGGTCTGAAAAATTTGTCCACCTCTAGAAACGTGGCACTTTTACAAAAATAAAAAAATAAAAAATATTCTCTTTCTTTTTAAAAAAAAAATCATTAATTTATCAAAATATTTCACCTATAAAACTATAAACGCACATATAATATATTAAAGATATACAAAAATTATAAAATATTTAAAAATAAAATTTAAAAACATGAAATTAGCTGTATCAATGTCCAATACCAAAAGACAACTTCAGAATTAGATAAATTCGCAAAGTGAATTTTTTTTTCCTGGAAAATAATAAATATATATTTATTGCAAAGATTGAATACCAAACAAAACTTATAATTCAATATGGGCAAGGAAATAAATCAGTACATCATTCGACTCGAATTTACTTGGAAGTGCCAAAACTAGAAGAGTCGATTCCCCAATCCCCCACTAGCAGCCACTACGTTGGTGGTGGCCATTTCTTTATAACTGTTGGTACCTTCCTTCCTCTGCCTATCGATATTACTATACCCACTAGGGAGAACCGTGTGCAGGGCCGTCTTAAATATTTAAGGGGCCCTGTTCTTAGAGAAAAACAGAATAAATTAGACCCTATTCCTAAAAAAAAAAAATTGTAAAACCTACTATTAAAACCTACTAATAGTAGGCATAAAACTTACTATTAAAAAAAAGAAAAAAAATTGGAGCCCTGTGCAAGCTGGGGGCCCTGTGCAGTAGCCCACTTTGCACAGGGCCTTCACCGGCCCTGACCGTGTATATATATATTCCATAATTAAGATGGATTATATAGATAAAAAGCGATTATATAAAACTATAAGATGATACTAAATCATACTTATTCAAGTTAATTTAAAAATAAATTATTTTTAGTATTGAAAAAAAAACTCGAATCTGAATTTTTTTTTCCATGAGATAAGATTATATGATAAAGTTTGCTACTTTATTTTGTGGGGTGGAATTCAATAATTGTATTTGATATCTCTCAATTAAACTACTCTTATATATATATATATATATATACAAAGTATAATTTCTTAATAATTTTGTGGAGTTAGAAATACGAATGCTACGTCAATGTAATCATCACCAAACCCCCACCTTAATGTTTTAAATAATTTCTATTTCATTTTCAATTTCTAAGTTTGAATCCAACCTCACCTTAATATTTTATTATATTCAATGAAACTTTCAAGTTAATAAATTTATTATTTAGATGATTTTAACTTGATTGTATTTTCAAAACAAACATTACGAAATAGTTTAAAATGATTAAATATTTAAAATGTTACTTTTAAATACTGAATAGTATTATCAAATACTCCTAATTAGGGAGATCAGTTGGAATATTAGGCTTCAATTTAGTTTTTCTTTCCTTTTATATTTTTTTTCTTTAACAGTACGTTTGGTAAAATACTTAAAAAAAATTAATTACTGAAAATATGTTTTACAAATATATATTTCAAAAATTATATTTTACTAGAAAGTATTATATTACTGTGTTTGAAATATATAATAAAATACTGAAAAAATATTAACTTAATTGGTTATAATCAAAATTTATAAAAAAAATTTAAGTAATAATTAAACTACCCTTATGATATCTCTTTTTTACTTTATCATATCTTAAATTAATGGTGTGATTATTTTTTAACATGTGAATCTCTCAATCTACTTTTTCAGTAAAATATTTTTTTTACTTCTTCCTAAATAAAATATTTTACCTTCAGATTAATAAAATTTAGTAGGTTGAGTATTTTATTTTACATAAATTATTTATAAATAAATATAGTATTATTGATAAAATAGTATTATATAGTCAATTTTTCTAAAATTTTTATGCAACTAAATACACTATAAATATTTACTATAATTGTAACTTACATTGCATATAAAGTTTAGCCAACTAGCTAGAAGATATATATTTTTTTTTATCATTTTGAAAAACTACATTTTTAATCTATTATAACCACAAGGATAGCTTTTAGCCCTTTATAATAACTAATAAAATAACTATTGTAAATAAATTATTGTTATTAATTTTATATTTTTCATTTGCAATTATTGAAGACATTTTTAATGAGTTGATACATTTATCAAACCAAATATTTTTTTCAAATGGATTCAATTGAAAAACATAAGTTTACATTGTTATGTAAATGCTTAGTTTTAGCATTAATGATTGAAGAATTTATATTGTTTTCAATTAATATTATGTTGTATATGATATATATATATATAAAATAATGTCAACAACCTTTAGCCGAACGGCATGGCCGGGATTCTACAGGACCCAGATTCGACACCTCCCCCTCCCCCAAATTAAATAAAAAATATATATATATAAAATAATTAATAAATTGATGGAGTATTAGTGTTCGGGCACGCGCAAGCGAGTAGACCGACCAGGCCTCTCATAGACAGTAAAGTTCGGCAATCGAACCTTCTCTTTGCAAATTGGAAGCATAGTATAACTCTCTCAGCTGTACTTCTGTAATGTTCTCCTCTTCCTTTACCCTTCTTCACAAAATACAATAAACCCTTCTTATCAATTTTCTTTCTCATTATTTCCCTTATAGTTTAACAAAAGTCTTTTGTTTTTCTGAATTTTATTACAGTGTTTTGTTGAAAAGGTTTCACCTTCAGTTCTTTTTTTTACTTATTAATTTGAGGATTTTTAATCCTTTGTTAGCTTTAATTTGTTTATATAATTTACTAGTTGTTTCCACTTTTCCTTCAATTGTAACTGTACTTCTTAAAATTTTTCATGGTTTGACATTATAAGTGATCTGAATTACTCCTTATTTTATGAATTTACCTGTTAAAGATTGTTTTTTGTAAATTTTACCAATCTGGGTTTGAGATTTATTCAGGGCTTTAAGGAGCCAAGTAATTCTTGTTGTGGGCTGTTCAATTAAGATGCCTATTTTAATTGGATAAATATATTTTCTTATTTTGTGATTAGCTGCATGATGAGCGTGATTCATTTTGTTTGCCATCAGTAATCGTTGTCATCAATATGTTGATTTGCTAAGTTAGTATTTGCTAATTTGTTCTCGCTTTCCTCAGATTCTAAGCTAATCTTATAAATCAAGGAAATACAGTATACTGATTATTGCTTCTAAAGTTATATAAGCTAAGATTAATGTAGGGATCGCTCGCTTCTGTACTTTTTTCCCCTTTCTGGGGTGCAAATTGGATTCTTATTTTTTGATTAGCTACATGTAGCTTCAACAAATTAAAAGTACGTATCCAATGAAAGCTAAAAAATGATCTTGATAGATGATGAAGGCATGAAGCTTGCTGTTTTATGGCTTTAAGTCATGACTCAGTTGCAGACCTTGATGTTTTCTTCTTATTTGATTCAGGATGATTTGTAATTGGCTCGAAAGCTCCCCGACTTCACGAACAACTAGTAAATACCCTGCTATTACGTGCTAATTGAATCATGCAGTTGTATCACCATCCATACTCTCTGGATAGTCAGAAGGTGAGAATTGCTTTGGAAGAGAAGAACATTGATTACACATCACACCATGTCAATCCTATAACAGGCAAGAATATGGATTCCTCATTCTTCAGGAAAAATCCAAGAGCGAAGCTCCCTGTTTTCCAAAATGGCACCCATATCATTTTTGACACCATTGAAATAATCCAGTATGTCTCATCCTTCACTCTCTTCCCTTACTATTTGTTAAGATAATAATGTCAATAGAATAAATACACCCCTAAAACAAGTCAAGCTGAGTTTAAGGAGATTGAAGCCCTTGGCAGTTAACAAAGCCCATCAATTATATTGCCTGGAATCTGTTAACTATTCTGGGATACCATTGAAACTATTCAGGCACAAATTTGTGCTGATTTAACTTGTGTATTTTATCTTAGTTAAAAAGTTGAACATGTTAGTGAAAATCCTTTGCAAATACATCTTGCATAGAGAAAAGGGATGATTACGAGGTTATGAAATGAATTTGCAGGTACATAGAAAGAATTGCAGTTGTCTCAGCAGGTGCTGATGAAACTTCCATTAGTGGCAAAGAAATTGTTGAATGGATACAGAAGATACAAGAGTAGAACCCCAAGTTTTTCACACTTTCTCACATCCCTGAGAAGTATCGTCTCAAGGTTTCCAAATTCATAAGGCGAGTTGTGATTGCTCGGATGGCTGAATCCCCTGGTCTAGCAAGTGCTTACCACTCTAAGCTAAAAGAAGCATATGAAACTGAAGACAAGTTGAAAAATGCAGAAGTTCTGAAACGAAGCAAAGAGCAGCTTGTTAGAATTCTCGATGAAGTTGAAACCAAGCTGGGTGAAACTTCATATTTAGCTGGAGAAGAATTCTCAATGGCAGATGCAATGCTGATTCCAGTGGTGGCTCGTTTAGTGCTATTGAATTTGGAAGATGAGTATATAGGTAGCAGGCCAAATATTTCTAAGTACTGGATGTTGGTGCAGCAGAGGCCTAGCTATAGAAAGGTAATCGGAAGGTATTTCAATGGTTGTAGAAAATACAAAACACTGATAAAAACCTGGTGTTTTATTCAATTTCGGAGTCTGTTGAGGAAATACTGATGAAAAATATACATTCAAGATTACAGGATGCTGTAAATTAGAAAGATTTTTATACAAGGACATAAAGAAGTGCAAGCGAACATATTCTTTCCTGTACCTTTCCTCTTTGTTTTTATTTCTCTTGATTGTATACTCATTCAGTTGAAAAGGAAAAATAAGGTACAGATTGGAAGCAACTTTTTTAATTTTTTTTTTTCTTTCATGGAAAGCTAACTTTGAGGAGCTGCAGGTGTGCACATATCAATTTTTGTAATTATATCCACTTGAAATAGTAAAATCTAGCAACAATAATTTTATTAAAATAAAAATAAAGTGATTTTTGTCCACACAAATTAAAATTTAAACAAGCATATCGAAATTGATAATAAATTTAATCCCCATGGGTAAATTCAAATTCAATGACCGTATAGTGAACAGCAACAATCTGAATATACATACAAAACCCAGCAAAGTCATTGCAAAAACATCATAATCTACACCTCCATCATCAAAATTTTCCTTCTTTTTTTTTCTTCCTTGTTTTTACAATGGAAGATTACTGTCGTAGTAGTTAATGCTTTGTTCCACTAATATATGAGAAAATGATACATAGATGAAAAGAATACCCACCTCTTTGAAGGCTGAACAGATTGATTAAATATTGATAAGAACAAATTGTCAGATTTCAGAATGTTTTTCCCCTCGGCTACAGTATTAGAACCCAAGTACGGGGACTCGAGTCCTGGAATTGAATGAATTTTCCATTGAAAATAAACCCTGGAAAAAAAAGAATTGAGATTACATCAATGTATGGGAGAAAATCCAGTGGGTCTTTAGAGATTTTCCTAAAAACCAGTGCTCATTCTTTTAGGTACTTTTTTGCAGATTAATGCAATTTCCACCTTTCACCACACTACAGCTTAAATCCTGTGAACAGTGAATTTTCTGTGATCATTTGTTACGCTCCCGACATCAGTGCTGCATATTCGGCCTCGAGTTATTTCCCAGGAATCCCCACCCATCCCTATTCCGAATCCACAGGGGCGGCACTTTATTCCGCTTTTGCTGCCTAAAGTACCTCCTTCCCAAATCATGCGAGGATCCCCTAGCCCCTTTAAATGTTTGTTGGCCATTTTCACTGGTAATATCCATATCTGGCTGGGTAGCACCAGTTGTGCTAGGATTGTTTTAATTTGAATAAGTGGCAGGATCATGTTTGTCCCGTTGGCCTTCTGCAGTTTCATCAATTTCCATAGAGTTAACAGCAGAAGATGGAGTTTCTTTCTTATGCCGGGGAAATGGCGGAAGTGGTGGGAAGGGATGGAAAGGCATGCCAGGAGCAATAGCCCAACTCTCCACAGTTCCATCCTGAGGTGACCCAAATTGCTGCACAATAGGCAATGGAACTCCATAGGAGATGGGCAACCGGGAAATGAATGTCCTCTGTGGATGTCCAACAACTCCATCTGGAGAAACCAAACAACCATTTTCTTGTGGAAGTTCAGTACTGGTTGAAGAGGTACTTGATGAAACTAGAGTGGGCTTAAGGAGAGATGAAAACCCAGGTGGAACATCACTCTGGATATTCTGCCTTCCATCATCAGCACAACTAGCTTCATCTAGTCGACAATAATTGAGAGTGCAATGAGGGCAATAACTGTCCTCTTTGCTTCCTTTGTCTCCATTATCTAACAATTCTTTACCCATGTCAGGTGGTGATTGATATTCAAATTTTTGTAGCAATCCAGACTGGGTCTTCTGTTCATGCTGAAGAGATCTTGATGGTTTTTCCTTAGCTGGTTGATCCCATCGGCTTTTACGCTTGCGAGTTTTTGTAACGTCACCAACAGAAGGGGCAGAGCAGCTCTCATGGACAGCAGTGTCTGAAGAAGGCATTACTACTTTTGACTGGGTGGCAGAATCTAATGCTTCTACAGGCCTGGCACCCATATCACATGCATGATTCTGGGAGACTGAAGCCCTATTGCTGATTGAAACTCTATGAAACTCCATTCTTCCGTCATCCCTATCTATATAGTTACATTTCCTGCCATGTCGAGGAATCCATCTGTCTCGGAAATTTCGTGCAATTTGATGAACCTGTTTATAACAAGATAAACTTGTTAAAACTTCCAACCCCCAAAAATTGTGTATGCCACAAATAGAATGCAGCAGAATTTGTTCTTTGAATTACAAATATGGTTCATAAATTCACACACTACTCGGTCTATCTTCTTCCTTTCTGTATTCATTTGCCAGTGTCAGACCTTTTTTTTAAAAAATAGATGCTACATTAAAATGCTTTTACTTTTGCTCTCATCATAGAACGGAATATTGTTCGCTACATTCTAAGAATTAAACAAAGGTCAATACTTAGAATCTAAAGCCAGTTTTAAACAAGAATGCTTCACTTTCCAACGAACCAAAAGAAAATGTGAATGTGTCAAGTATGTCTCTTTGGTGTTGATTCTCAAAAAAGGATAAACTTTAGCATAGAGGGAGTACACAGTAAAGATGATTTTAGACAGTAAGCAGAGAGTTCAAGAGAATACCTGTTTGTCATTGTGCTCCGTCAATGACAACATTGATTCCTTAAAGCTGCACAAATCAACATTCTTAAGAAAATATACCAATAAATATAATACTTGATAAGAAAACTCATCAGTTTCAATTTGTATATTAGGAAGTAAACAACTGCAAGAATTTGACAGGCTCGAGAGGTAGAACAAGAAATAAAGAAGCCACCTATACAGTAACATGCTTTTTTTTTCTTTATAAAACTTGCCAGTATTACTACATGTTCTCAATCAAAATTAACCAGTCAAGGCTCAAAATTGATTGTCCAACAAAGAAATAAGAGAGAGATAGCATTTAAATTGAAATGCAAGAAATTGATAAGACATGCCAGCCATACAAAATTGAAACAAACAGAATTCTAATTGATAAGACATCCCAGCCACACAAAATTGAGATACAAGTAAGAAATGTAGACAAACAAAAAGGGCAACTGTCAAAGATAGACTTCAACTCAAATAGATTTCAACTTAACTATTAAGCAGCACAACTTTCTAGAAAAGAAAATGCAAAGAAGCATCAGTACTTCCCCCCCAACTTATACACTGACAGAGAGAAAGAGTCTGAACTTGCATATTTGCAATTTTGTTCTCAGATATTAGATACCTACAATTGTATGCTTTCACATCATCACTCACTCAATTAATAAATGGCCATTTTTTTGCTTCTCTAGTATGATTTCATGCAAGGGTTCCCCTTCTTTCACTATATATTTTAAAGAAATAGAGAACTGCAGGGGAAGCTTGTAGCTTTAATTTTGTATTTCATGCCAGATTGAGGTCAAATTCCTCATGGTGAATGAGATGTGCCTATTCTGTTAGATTGCTTCTAAAAAAATATTCCACCTCTGCTCCTCTCTCTTTTTATTTATATATATTCATGCATGTGTTTGCAAATAAGAAACTAGAGAATAAGCTTATCATTTTAATTTTTCATTTCCTTCCATGTCAAGGTTAATCCATTGGTGGATCATGAGAAATGTATATTACATTCTATTGCTTCTACATAAAACAAAAAGATCCTCTCCTCCTCTGTTCTTGTCAGTTCACAAAAACATCCCAGTCTAATAATAAAAAAACCATAGCAATCTTTTTCCTTCCATAAATAAAAAACCATCTAAACTGAGACAGAGCTACCTCAAAATTAAGTACAGTTGGATCACTGAAGAATGGGGAAAAAGATTCCTAATTTCTTAACAAAGAGGCAAATATTAATAAGAACCAGATATTATTCTAACCTCTCCATTCCAGGACAAGGAGGACCACCATTAATGTGTTCCGATGTGAGTATCTCCCTGACAGCCAAATACTCCAATACCTGCAGAAAAATCAGTCAGCAGCTTGCTCAAAACCAAATCCCTGAAATTTCACCGACTAATACACTTATAACTATAAAAGTTGTGATGAAATAAACCAAATTCACAACCTCCAGATGATATTAAAAACAAACATCTCTTTGAAAAGGAATTCATAGGTGAAAAGAAAAAGTACTAAAAGACTCTTTTGATTTCCTTTAGCCTCCTATCCACAAGAGGGAGACTGAAAAACAGGAAATCCCTCCTATACACAAAAGAAAGACTTAAAATAATAATGTTTTTACTGTTAAAGAGTGTAGAATTTCTTAATCAATGCTAATCCTAATGGATAAAGCATCACAATTAAATCAGAATATTACCTACCAAAGCAATGAGAGAGAAAACACCATTGAATATTATTTACCTACTTTGTAAGGCAAATAAGTACTTTCTATTGTAGTCAATGATGAGCATTCCATTTAAGGCATAATTGTCTTCAAATATTAAACTGTATATTTTGAGACATTTGGATTTACACAGAAGGACAAAATTTTAGAAGTCAAAGAATGGGGTGTTTAGAAAATTTTGGCAATGGTCATAGAAAACCAACATCATATCTATATAATTTGGCTACGATCATAGAAAATCAGTATAATGTCTATAATTTATAATAGGGTTTCCAGTATGTACACCTTCAGAAGCTTTCGGAGAATTGGAATCTTTTTAAAGTCCTTCCGATACTGCTTAATCATGTTGTGGAGCATCCGCAGACCTGAAAGCAAAAAAATGTTGGTCATTTGTCCTGCAATAGTTATTCTTTATTCAAATGAAGGTGCAACCACAATATTTTTACTCATTGCCGAAGCAAAATTTGTGTGCTATGAAAAAAGGAGAAGAAACCTTACCATTTTTGTTAATTATATCAACCAAAACCACTCGTGATTTAGTTTTTAGAAGTGCATCAAGAATCATTGAAAGATCTCGATTGCTGCAAAATAAAGATAAATTGTTAAACATTCGCCAGACAACAGACAGTAAATTACACACCAAAGTTTGGGTGGTGATATAGAATATTACAATCATAAACAATAAATAACGAGAGAAAATCCAAAATCACCTCTGAATTGCTTCACCATTTCCACTAGCACCAGATGCTGCAGTAAGAAGTAGAAGCTTCAAGTAGACTTTAGGGGCATCCTGTCAGAAAATGAATGCATATAGGAAATGTGTGAATAGACACTCGTCAAAATGCTAAAGATGCCTGAAATACATCACTAACAGTAAACTTCCGCACACAAGAAAAATGACATTTCTAAATAATAAGAGCATAGTACATATTAGAAAAGATGAAAAATAGACTTTTCGTATTGAAAATGACAACAATCAGGCATCATTATTTTGAAATGCACATACACGGAATACCTTATAGCAAATGCAAAACTTGAAGGTTCAAAAAAAGAGAGGAAAACATAGGGATGTCAAAGACCACAATACAAACAGCATGGAAGCCTGTTTTGTTATTTGTTAGCTACTAAGACAATATCAACCACTGAACAGCAGAAAAGAATTACACAAAAATTTCAACATGTTACAAGTTGCTTACTTTTCGTTTGCTTATCCCACCTTCAGCATCCAACAAGTCATTAAGTTTCTCCTCAACTGCAAAAAATTAAATCAGATTCATCTTTACATATTGCATAGACAATTCATCCAATTGTCAGTACAATTTAAAGGGAGATGATTCTTACCTGCCTCAAAACGACCATCAGAAGTGCCATCCATAAGTCTTTTCATTTTGATAGACAAAACATGAGATTTGCTGCTGACCATCTGAACTTTATTAACATTCATAGAATTACTGCTAAACTTTCCTTTTTTAGTAGAACCAGAATCACGAGATGTTTTAATCAGAAAACGTGATTTCACAAAAACTCTTTTTTCTTCTGCTGTAGCAGATTTGGACTTCTTGTTAGCAACCGTACCATCAGATGACTTGCTGAGCATTGCAGTTTGAGAGATCTCCCACCTTTGAATCTCTTCCTTGGAAATTTCTTGCCTAACAGCAGATGCAGATTTAGTCCCTAAACCATCTGCTTGTACAGAAATTTCTGGCTGACTCGAAGATGGGAAAGTTCCTTTTGAATCATCCATTTCCATTGGGCTGCGTATTTGGGAAATGGCAGAACTAGATTGATTCATAGAGTCAATGTCTGAGGCAACCTCCATTTTTCCGGAAGCAGTTGCAGAGTTATCCATTTTATTGCTATCTTTTGATATTTTTTCTTTGACTTGCTGTTCTACACTGTCAGAGGAACTGGTTCCTGAAGTTCTATTCGTGAATTCATCTGAAGGTTCCCCATCTTCACGCATCACTGGTTCAGGAAATTCCTCATCCGAATCAACTTGATCAATTACCTCAGTGTTTGTTGGATCACCACCAATATAACCTCGACATTGAGGTGAACCACAGTAACATCTTTTGGCAGCAGCCCCAACCACTCTTACATAGTTGTAATCAAATGTCGCCTCCTCACCCTGAATAAAAACCAAGCTTATAGACAATTATAGCAAAGCATAAAGAAAGAAACACAAATGGCTAAGACTTGGAATGCCAGCTGGGTGATCCAGGGTTCAACCCTATTGAGGTTGCAGGAGGGAGGTTTATGAATGGGGGAGGACTGCACACATCATTATGCCAATGACCCAAAGATTTTCCCACTGAACCCAAGACACAGAGAGAGACAAAGAGAGAAAGGGGACAATATGTAGAAAACAGGCTGCAACAATCAGTCTTTGCTGGCAAAGGCACATGTAAGGCATATTAAGATTTCTACGGCCTGTAATAATCGAGGCTCTTAATGCTAACTTTCTCCCTCAAACTCTTGCAAAGTGTTCTATCCTTGCAATGTCCCATTCATATCTCCATCTAAAACTAACTAATATTTACTGAGCTAACAGATAACAAAATCCATTAAAAACATAAGCAGGGCTATCTATAGTGAACATCGCATGTATGTTATTTGACTTAAAAGAAATAAACTAGCAACATCGTTTAAACCTATAAAAAATGCCAATAGAAGAAAGATTTTATTAGATATTTTGTCCAATCTCTCTAGAATAGAAGCTAATCAACAATACTGTTCTCCCTGAAGATGCCACAAGAGATTAAAAGTATGTAGTCTTCTTTTAGTCAAACATAAGGCTCCTAATTGATCAATACTTTTTGTTGAGTCTGCAGGGGCAACTAGCCCAGCTGAGTTATAACTTCAATCCCAGCACCAATGTGAACTGAACACTTTACTACTCAGTGAGTAAGCAATTAGACTTCCAGACCCTAAGTTAGCCACGTTTCCTCAGCAAGCCATATTATATATTTGTCATGTTTAATCAGAGAAGACAAAATCGATCCTGTTTCCTTTGCTGTATGATTTCTATCCACCTATTCAACTCCAGTATTTCTCTTTTAAAAACTTAGTGAAACAGGAAGGTGGTAGGCAGTCACTTAGTTGAACTACAGTTACACATGGATCAAAGAAACAATTAGGATTTTCAAATTTCTAGAATCATTTCCTTGACCATCAAGAGCTACACTAACAATAACTAAATCTACAAGACATATCAGCGGGCATATCAGCTCCCTATGAGTACAAACAAATACTACATATATCGCAGTTTTGAATGAAAAGTACAATCAATTAATGGTAAACATACCTTCTTAATATCTCTTGATGCAAATAATCCAATACAAATTTCTCCATTTACCACCCACTGTTCACAAAAAATTAGCAGTAAGGCAAAATTTAAATATAAAGAAAGATTTATACAGGTAAAAGTGAATCTTAAGGAAATTAAAGCTCAAGCAACATACAACAGAGAAAAAAACATGAAATGATTTTTGATATACAAGGTATTTGAGTAAGGTTCTCTTTTGAGTAGTTGTAGCAAGTTTTTAGACATAAAAAGAATATGTGGCGAACACTGCATTTATAGGTCTCTGTTTTAAGAGATAAAAATCAAAAGAAAAAAAAGGTATGCAAGAAAGAGACAGATAAAGCAAATTCCAGCAGGAGAAAAAAAAAATGACCTTCAAGAATTAAAAGCAAAAAATATTCCATTAAAGCTTGAAATCATTAAAGCAAAACACAGAATAGAGAAGTTATATAATACTGAGCTGCATATATGCCAGTCAATCACCTTTTCAGTTCGACAATTAGGATCACAACTATGGTTAATGAAACGTCCCAAATTTCCTTTTGCACAAGCATCTATTACCTGTAAAAATGAAAACCATGGATCACAAAAAAAAGGGACAGATCAATTATGGCAAGATGATTAGAACCCTCCCACGTACACCTCTCCCCTTTTAAAAAATAAATAAATAAATAAATGATACATCTATTGCATATTCAGATTAAATACATAACAACAAAACTAATAGAAACTGTTAAAGTAACTGATAATAAATTAATAATTCTTAGTTGCACTCAGCCAATCAAGAAGATGTAGCTACAAGACATAAACCAGGTGGAATGAAGGAAAAGGATTCATATAGTTGCAAGTTTAGTATTAAGGTCAGCCGCAAACCCAATTGTCATGCCAAGAATGTACGCAGCACATAAAAGAAAATCAAGAAAAAAGAGAAAAGCTAAACCCTGAAATGTAGTATTTCATGGACCCCATAAAGCTTTGTAAAATAAGCACTAACAAAGATGAAAATCATGGGAACATAATTCTTTCTTAAAATCCTAGCACACTCTAATGCTCTACTACTTTGAAATATAGAATACATTGCTAGCCCCACAAGATTCAATCTAGGAACCTTTTCCTTTTCATCCACCATTTTGAAGCCAATCAAATTTTGTTTAGATTCTTGGGAAAAAAGCACAATAAAATCTCTTCCTATTAACCTACATCACTCTGTGGTATAAGGCTGAATTGCGGTTCAAGGCAGCTGTCCACAGTGGACAGTTTTGGTTTACTTCATTGAAATGCCCCTCATCTCAAAATGACCTTAAAGGTTTCAACCCCCAGAATCTGTATCATCCATGCATAAACATAAACTAATAAGCAATTTGCCAAGGGACTCACAACGTGGGTGATTTCTGGGCACCCAAGACACTATCAGCAAAGCATAACATAGCAAATTTGATGTCAAAGACCCAATGACAAAATTGGTCAAATGACACAAGAATCACCAGTTATTAGATGGTTCGGGATAAGTCAATTAAATAAATAATTGTGGATTATTTAGCGTCTCATACCATGCCTAATCATGTTTAATGGGGCTGCAAAAGCATGCAATTTTTACAGCACCAAGAATTAGAATTAAATTATTCATGTGATTTGTGATTTCCCGACACATCAAAGGATTACAAGATCACATTTATTACTAATTTTTACAAAATCTGAGAGTTTTTAAGCCACAAGCTGCCCCTTAAAAATTTAAACTAAATGTGTAAGCCCTATCCGTTGATAGGTAACAGATATTGCTTAATACTGCTAGTGTTTTCCAGTAGCTAATGTCAATTGTATTTCAAGTAGCGAGTTGGACTAAGCATCCAACAGTCAAGAAACTATCACCAGGAATTTTTCAGATCTCATCAGAATCAGCTTGGATAGGTAGGTGTTTGAAATTACTGTAGATTTGGATTTGAGTTTCAAGAGTAAACTACATGATGACAAATTCAAAATGTTCAATCATTTGAAATGACTAGCAATCCAAATGAACCGTTATAAAATTTAAAACCAACATGTCAGTCATAATGTTGCTTAAAACAATATTGATAGGAAAAAGAAACAGAATACAGAAGGGCAGATCCAAACCTCACTTCCGTTCAGCGTCATGAAGTAGAAATGCTTATGACCCTTAGAAGCATACTCTCTCTGTCGTGCCTCATAAGTATGCATATCAAGCACCTGATTGACCAAATATTAGAAACCTTGACAACAAAAATCATATTAAAAAATTGCAGAAATATTTGCACTTTCACACATGCAAGCACAAAAAGGTGCAGACAGGATAAAACAGAGAGTCAAGATCAATATATTTAACTATCCTTAGGTAACAGTCAGGGTCCTAAACTTTTCTAGGGATCCATATTTTAGCACTATGCCTCAGATCATATCAGGGTTTTAAATAGTAGAAAAAATTATTCAGATTTACTCTGAATCGTACTGCATCACTCTGAAATGGCTGCTGTGGGGAATTTTTGAAGATCATAAAGAATATCCCTCCGGGCTCCATTTAAAGGATGAGTAGGAAAAAATCAAAACATTCAAGTTAATTCATTACTGCGAATTGAAGGACAAAGAATAAGGAAGATAAAAACTACCCAAAAAATATTATTCTTGTATTTGAGTGTGGTGAATTAAATGAAAAAAAAAAGAAAAAAGCACGTGAATTAGAATGGGGACTTACAATTTTTTTAAAAAAAAATTATTTATTGTCACTTATTTTTAACAGGAAAATAAAATGCCATACTGATGTCGCAGTATCTGTTTGCATTTCGCATACTGTATAAAATTTTTCAAAGAAAAAACTACTGAACTACTGTGAACAGAATTAAGATTCTTTTTTTTTTAATTGCTGTGCTACTTAATTCAATGGAAAACAAAAACAGCCGCTTAGTTAAACTGCAAAAGAAAAACCCCATAAGTACCCTGTCATTTGTGTTCCAGTTTTAAATATATTTAAACCATCTGAGAGATTTTTGAATCTCCCATTCCGTACCTGTAAAATACTTATCAACACCCCAATTCCCATTATGCAGAGGCTGTTTTGCTACATAATTGGCATTATTAACAACCATGGATCACATTTTACAAACAAGACCAAATCCAAAATAGGCTTAGCAGAATATGATTGTAAAAAGTATGTAAATATACAATTCTAACTAAAAGAATATTTAACAATGAATTTCCTAGTACATACAAAGTAAATAGATATGATATTAGATTATCAATGGAAAACTTGAAAGTGTGGTTTTAAATTAGGTTGAATTTCTCTGCGATTCATCTTTATTTTTTTACTCATAATGATTCACCATTAACTCAACAGACCAAATCACACATAAAAAGTTACCTCTCCAACATATTCAATGAGAAATTGTCCTTTAGAAATATCCTCTTCCAATCGCAGCCCAAAACCTTTCTTCCCACATCGAGTCCACTTCATTTTGGCATACTTGCGCTTTTGGAACTGCAAATAAATATTTGAACTAAAACTGTACTCTTCATAATAAAACAAAATCTATTAAGAGGAAAAAAAGAAATCACTGTCTGACAAAGCCACCACTGTACCTGCTGATTTGAACACAGGTCCCCACATGGACAGGTGCCTTGAACACACTCAATGTTAAGTATTCGATTCAAGCATTCATCTCCACATCCTAAACCACCATCCGGACGTAATTTGCAATGACAAACCATTATCTGCTTAAATTGTAAAATAAATTAAAATTAGAAATATAAAGCAACCTATAGTCAAAAAGTTCATCAGCTTTTTACAAGTTAATCACAAGGACAAAATGCATTGCGACACTGCACAAAAGGTGTAAATAAAAAAAAGGCAAAGGTAAAGGGATCAAGTTACAAGCATAGAAAACATTGATCTCTACAGTACTTAAAAAAGTGACAATTTCAAAAAGTTTATAGGTGCAAACAAACAAAGCAAAGAAAGAGATCAAGTTAGAAGCATAGAAAAAAATTGATTTCCATAGTGCTTAAACGTTAAAGAAAGAGAATTTGAAATTAGGGCATGTCAAAGCTAACCGTTTCAATTGTATGAATTATACAAATTCCTACAGATCCCTGATCTTGAAGTCTAGGATTGGTAAGTAAAATGTTAAAGAGAGTTTCTCCAGCCAGTTTATAAAAGGATTTTTAGAAAATCCTTTTCAAAGAATAAATTTATTAAGGGGTTTGCAAAATATTAAGTAATGCAGTGTGTGTCCGAGTAATACAAACTACATAAAGAGCCAGATCTTTAGAAACCAATAGTACAAGAGGAAAATCCAATCACTTTTTTTAAGGGCAAGAATTGGGCCTAGCTTTTGAATGCTGATTACTGAGTAAGAATACACCCTTGGGATTCTGAAATTTTACATGAAAACTATGATAGAGAGATGACAAGAATAATTATCCTCAGCCAATTTAAATATAAAATTATTGTGAGATTGATACACGGTGAGTTGCATTATCCTAGAAAGGATGTGTTTCTCTCGTCAGGGACATATTGATAAGGAAAAATTGTTGCTTTATAACTGAATATGATACATCCTCTGAACAACATTTCAGATGTCTTATCACATGAGCAAGTTATCTCCCTTCCATCATATTTTCCCATTTGGCACATGCTTGTGGAGTGAATCAATATAGTAAATCAATATAGATCCTATTAGTATGATACTAATAGTTCTATTTGTTTGTTTAATTTAACCTTTAATTTTTCCAAATAAGACAGATCTTCCAGGTGAGTCTTAATCCCCAAAAGATTATTATTTCTACAAACCTTAGATCTAATTCCTACAAGCCAATTTATCCCCAAACCGTCCTACATCAATTACAGCCACCACCCACCAGTAAAATCTGAAAGTGTTATTACTAATTTTTGTGCAAGTTTTCCCATTTCCATATTACAGTAGTACAGCCTGGTTTCAACAAAGCTCAGCATGTATGATACCTATTAAAACATCCTAAATCTCCAATCCTATAACCACCTGAAGAAAAATCCCCAACTTGCTATAACTCCAAGTGAAGGCTTAATTATAGATGATGATTATTATAGTCCTATACCACCATTTGACAGAAAATAAAAAGGATTTATTCATCATAAATCGACTGAAAACCACAATCACAAACTGAAATGAAATGAGTCAAGTTCAGACCTCATCAATAGTCTGTGTCTTCCGGTTACGGAGCAGAAACTGATTAGCAGAAATACGCATAAATTCATGCTCTTTGGACACTGAAAATGCAATTAAAAGAGTCACTCCAAATTCTATAAAGGGGTGAAACCCATAGAAGGCTCAAAAGCTAGCATCCAATCTCACTGTTCCATTATAACTATCAAATATTCCATACCTGTTGTGCGCTTGCAATCTAATCCCTTATTCTTTGAAGGGAAATCATAGGCATCTTCATCTGCATCTGATAAGCCCAACTCTGTATTAATTTCTGCATTTGACTTCTCCTGGGGGATGGAGCAATCAGCAAAGGCTTTATCCATGTTGTCCTTGCAGATCCTTCAAAAACAAATAAAAAATATGCAATTGATAATTTAGGAAATCAAAAAAGAAAAGAGATTTTGGAGAGAAGGGAAGGGAGAGCAAGTGTGTGAGGGACTGAAAAAGTCTTCTCTAATGTACATGAATATCATTAAATTTTTGATATCTCAGCCAATTAATTATGCATGTATTATGTGGTTTTCTTATTTCAATGATTGACATATCATTGGGTAGTAGCTCTCCCATCCCAATGGTTCAAACTTAAGCCTCCCAGATTAGAATAATAATTTTAAATACTGGCTGTTAGATATTGCAGTTCCAATTACCACCAGCAGTTGCTTATTCTAGTTATGATTTACTATTGCAGCTTGTGATTGTAGATGTGTTGGAAAGATCAAAAATTGTAAAAACATGTTTTGCTCAAAAAACTATCAGAAGTGCAAGAAATTCAGCATGGACCTACTTGTCAACTACCAACCACTAAAAACTTCAAAGTGACCTTTGGACTTTGGCCCTTTTTATCCTCTAACTGAATATTGAAGTTAAAAGATTTGACATTACCAAAGGACAATAAAAGGAGGAAAGGAGGTGATTTTAGCTTGAGAGCCAAAATCAAATAGTGAGACTCCCAAATGCAAAAGCATCTTAAACTGAAAACTCCTAAGTTGGAATGCCTAAATAAAATGTTACACGCCAAAATCCCTAGTGCAGCCTGGTTAGAATCAATGCTCAAATCTTAATTTCATCGGATTCAGAACTAAGCAAAGAAAAACTTCAGATCATTTGATAAAAAGTAAACCAGTAAACAAAAAAGAGGCCTTTTAATGAAAAGCAGCTAAAACAGACAAGCAATATATTTTAATGTTTTAATTTTTTAACAAGTTACATAACCCTAAGAATAAGAAAAAGGAATAGATCCAACAAGATGAAAGGAAAAAAAATAAAAGATAGGTTAAAAGATACATAAAGTTGAGTGAGCAAGCACCATTGGCATTTTGTATGGCCAATAGAATCCACAAGAGCAACAGGAATACGCCGCCATTTATGACAATCATCACAACGCACCCAAGCATTATCCACAGGTAAACGCTGCTCCACTACATCAGTTGATGCCATGTCCGAATTAGCTACATCTTCGGATGCAATATTATCAAAAGGATTGGTTTTTCCAATGGCATCAACAAAACAATTTCCTGCAGCAACAACAAATGTAAGACAGCACTAACATTTAACCTTTTGTATGCTGGAAACATCTACTCAAAAAAAAAAAATAGAACATGGATAAAAAATTGTTAAAAAAATTACAAATGCAACTTGCAGCATAAATAATGAAATACCTGTTTCTGGATAATCTTCTGATCTGGAAATGAGACTATCACTTTTCTCCCTGACTTTATTCTTATTAACTGACTTCCGTTCACACCCTCTCTGTTTACAACCATTTGCTCTCTTGTTACTTGCTTTGTCAGAGGCTTTGGACCATCCCTTATTCGCTCCATCAGATTTTCTTGTAAGTCGACACCCCTTGGATTTAGATTTAGCTGATTCTAACAACCTATGCCCAACTTCAAGGTCAGAACATATTTTAGTTTCTGCACTGACTTCCGCTTGCAAAGCCTCTGTGGAGACACTAAGTTCAGCCTTTGAAGACCTATGTAACTGTTCTTCAGAAAATTCCTTAAGGTTTGAAGAGTTGCTAGAAGCATTTGCACTAGTAGGTGAAATAAGAATCTCTTTAGAGAAAAATCCATCATCTATTCTCTGCCTTCCCCCGTGCTTCTTTGTTGCTTTAATATCATTCTTGCTTGCCACATCAGGAGATGAATCTTCTGCAAAATGTTTACTGGCATGGGCACGCCTATCTTTCTTCTTTCCTTTCTTACTGCTAGCAACAACTCCAGGAGCAACTACAGCTTTAGAAGAAGTCAAAACAGCAGGAGGAAAATCTTCTTGACATCTTGCAATAACTTGGACTTCAGGAGCTAAATTGATAACTTCTGAGTCTGGTGAAGTTCCAGGATCTGCATACCTCTTCTCAACTACTGCTCCCGATGACTCGACCTCTATATGGGAGGGAACTCCAAGATAATACCCAGCAGCATCTCCAGCTAACTTCTGGAAAATCACAGTACCATCAAAGTCCTTATCTGCTACATGTAAATTTGAAACAGAAGCATTGGAGTGTACTTTTGCCTCCTCGAGCTTATTGCCAACATGTTGAATATGTTTAGCCCCCTTTTTCCTCATTTTATCTTCAACACCATTAGCAAAATTTGGAATTTCAAAACTGGTTCCTAGGTATGACTTAGTCTCATATTCACCAACAACATCAGATACTGAGGTATGGATTACTTCTGGTACTATCATGTCCATACTATTTTGACAAACTTCTTTTCCCACGATAACTTTCAATCGGATACCAGTAGCTGTAGTATGCTTTTTTCCACTAGACCTTTGGGAACTTCCCGTAGTGCCACTATTATTCCGCTTTCCACTATCAACTATAATTTTGCTCGATTCATGGTTCTGAATTTCATTAAGCCCTACTAGCCCATTAGTCTGCTCAAAAAATTGACTAATATTCCCTAATAATCCCCAGTTAGAAGAACGAGCTGATTTGGAGAAACAGCTTCTCTTCCTTCTCTCAGCCTTGAACATATGCAGGTCTTGCAATTTGGCTTTGTTCTTGCATTTCTTTGCAGCTCTTTTTGTCTGAGTCTTCTGACAGAATTTACGAAGTCGACTGCTCCTTCCAGATGATGATGATCCAATATCTGGACATATAGTTTTTGATGGACAGCTTCCGGCAGGATCCTTCCCTTCATTATCTGTACGTTCAGAACAGTCAGCTGCACTGCTAGAACAAGTGGCAAGAAAAACATTCTTACCAAAGGGCTGGCATGACTGTGCACTCTTGGGAGTTATTTCAGGTGAACCTTCCTTCAAATCATAATCTCCTTCCATGCAAAATTTCTGGCTGTGAATTTCAACCTTTATTTCTGTCGTAACATCACTTTCCTCTTCCACAATATCTGGCTCGCTGTCCACAGAAGGTCCATTAACACTCCCATCATTCCTTTGCTCATTCTTATGATCACAGTTATCCAATGAGTTGGCAACAGCTAAATTCTCCAAGGTCCCCTGCCAAGCCTGTGAAGGGTATGCCTGGATGCATCTATCTACATCACTTCTCTCCGAAATATCTTTCGGAACCATTTCTGCAGTGAGACGATCGACATCATTGTCATTTTTCTGAGCACTATGCCTTTCGCAATTACTCACTAAACCACCAGTAAGGGGTGATTCAGTAGGCATTTCAATGCCGTGCAGTGTTTGCAGGGTGCAAATATCAGATTCCAACAGAGCTGAAGCATCACTTTTGACATTTACAGCCCTCTCCAAATCTACACTGCTGGCAGTTTTGGCCTCCAGGTCATTATGTTGGTAACTATCCCCTGTAAAACCAGAAAAGGAATCTGATTCCAACTGCACTTCAGCATCCAATGAAGACGATATTTGATGATTTCTGTCAGATTTTACCCTGGCTAAAGGATCACTTTTCTTTTCCATAACTCCTTCCTCAGAGGGCAGACTAAAAGACCCATCCTCGTTCTGCTCTCCCCGCTTAACAGTTTCTCCTGGGGAACCAACCTTAGGTATTGAATCCAATGATTTATCAAGGCCTTGACAAGCGAACATCTGTTCATTTATAGTACTGTCTACCATAGGTGAAACGTTGATATTCTCCTTCATAAACTCCCTAACCTCTTCTGTAGACGGATTGTTAATAATCTTCTCATCCTTTTGGTCATCCTGCTGAAAACAGCTACTTATTAGGCCTGTTACAGTTATCCCTGACAGGGTCTCATGGTCCAGAGAAGAACATATCTGGCTTTGTCTATCAGTCTCTGTTCCAACCAAATTAACAGTTTTATTTTCCATGGTCACTGTAGCCCTTTCCAAAGAGGCACCAATGTCCTGCTTGTCCTGTTCAACAATATTTCTAGGCAAATCATCCACTGACCTTAATTTTGCAGGCATTTGACAGTCTGATGAAGGCATCATTTGGGCCCAAGTGTCAGTCTTCTTTGCAACAAACCCATCACTTTTTTCTTCCATACCCCTATGAAGATTGTCACTGCAGTCATCCTTCTGTTTATCCTGTTGACCATGATTTCTGATTGAAACAGACATAGGCACCAATACCATAGACATTTCACAATACTTCAATGAATTCACTGACCCATTGTTCTCATTACTAGACCCTACTTTTTCCACACAAAGCCCATGAGTTTCCACTTTGCATTCATCAGTTTCACTTTGCCTCTCATTCCCACATTCAACCTCTGGCGACATCCTCGGTACAAAATCAGCCACATCTTCACCCTCACAGGCTAACCCAATTTTCCTATCAACAGACGTAGCATTCATTAAATTACTAGAGCCCACACAACCAGCACTATCATTTTGAGAGAACTCTAGGCGGCCATCTAGAGCATCAGTGAGGCCCGCATTACGATTAATAACATCAAAACCAGAAGCCTCTGAGCAAGGCAGCTTCTCAGAACTGGAATTTTTAATTGGGCAAGGGTGGTGATGCTCAATATCAGCCTGTTGCAGAGGTTCGTGAACCTCAAGTGAGTTCTCACACGAACCCTTCTAAGTTTTATCAATTTGTTTAACAAATTAAAGCATGGCCATTACTCGAAACCATATAAATCACCAAAAAACACCAGTAAATTGCATTATAACCAAAATCCAAAACAATGCCCAACCCTAAAACGATCTCCAATCAATAAAACCCTAACCTCTCACTTTGGTTCATAGTCTCTCTCAAAACAAAACGAAAAAAAGGTACCTGGGTCAACAGCTTCTAGATAAATTACAATAATTATCATAAAAAAATAAAATATAACCCTAAAATCCACTTCTCTCTGCAGAAGCAAAAACCCTATATTAGAATTCGCAAGATAAATGCAGATATTAAAAATTAAAAAAAAAAACAACACTTAAATACAAATACATAAAACAATACACATTGAACAACAAAAATTTATCGAATAATAAAAACCAGGAAGAGAGAGAGAGGCACGTAACTAGAGAAAAGAAAATACCTGTACAGAGAAGACATTGAAGAGGAAAGAATTTTTCTCTTTCTATTTCATTATCGGTTTTTTCCCATCCAAAGTTTTTCTTTTTCTATTTTTCCCTTTTTTTTCTATGAATATAAAAATATAAATAAATAAATAGCGAAAACGAATTTGCTTAATTGGTTTATCAAAGGGGATGCACGAAAAAGAAAAGCGAAAACCTTTTATTTGCTGGAAAGAGAGTGTTCTTATCAATTTTTTATGCTGCGATTAGTCATTAGTGATTTGGTGGAAACCGTCTTCTTCTCCTACTCGGTTAAGCAACCTTTTGACACGTGTCATATCCAAGGCCAATTTAGTCATTATATAATAAATATCATTGCATTTAATTTAGTGCCTTCCTGATATTAATTTATTGATAATGCTATAGCGAGTGGCGAAACTATCACACGATCTTCTTTACCGGTGGCAAAAAAAAAGAAGATTACGGGTATTGTAAAACTCAGTTTCCCATTGACCAGGGCTGAATTTATACGGTTATTCATAGCGAATGGTCAAAAAACTCTTCGCTGCAAATAAAATTTATTTTTTTTAAATTGGTCGTTTCACCAGGAATGCATTTATTTTTTTTAACTTAGCCCCCTATTGATAGGGGCTAAATTAAAAAAAATAAATGCGTCCCTGATAAAACGACATCGTTTCATCAGTGACCGATTTAAAAAAAATTAATAGGGCTGCGTGAAAAAATCACGCAATCTTTATCTCTGCCTCCCTCCCCCAGCAGCCCTCACCCCACTTCCAGCCAGACAAGCCACAGCTCCATCAGAGCCGAGTACCGTCAGTCACTCTTTTCTCATCGGACTATCGTTGCACGCCGATCCCCTAAGCAAAAATTTAATTCTGCCACTAGCTAAAATTCTATGTACATAATTAACACGTCGGTAGATTTTTTTTTTTTGCAAATTATTGAATTGAATATGGTGAGACCACACTAATAATAAAACTTTTCTATTAAATTTTTGCATAATTATATATTTAAGAAATTAAACTTAAATTTTAACATGTGATAATTTTGATTAAAGAATAATAGTCATTAAAAAAATTTACTATAAATCTCCCAATTTTTCAATATTGTATATTTTTATGTTAATTTTTCTTATTAATCCAATATTTTATTTTTAATAAATATTCAAAAATAAATTATTCCAATCAATTCATATAAAAAAGAGATATTTAAATAAAAAAATATTTAAAAAAATTAGATACTAATAGTGTAATATAAATAAAAAGTTTCTTTCATAAATTTAGACATTATAAAAAGTTTGTTTAATTTTTTATAATTTTATTGAATAAGATTTGATTTTATTTGAAGTGATCATTACACTTTAATTAAAGTAAAATATTATAAATAAAATACAGTAACAATAAGTAAATGTTGACATGAAATGTTGAGGGTGTTTCTTAAAACTTAAAAGCTGGTCAAAACTGCTTATAAGCTGTTTTTAGATTATAAGTTATTTATTTAAGTGTTTCTGAAAACTTAAATAGTAGATTATAATCTGATTTTAATCAGTTTTTTAAAAGTTGGGTTTTGCTACTTTTTTTTTAAGCACTTATTTTTTAAGCAGTTTTGATCAAGTAAAAGACCATACTATCCCTACCTAATCTTCAATCTTCCAAATTTGCCTACCTTATACACTTTAGTTCCCATCAAAGAAATTTTATTATTATTATTATTATTAAATTTTATTATTATTATTATTATTATTATTGCAAAATAATTTTTGAATTGACATTTAAAAAATTATTTTTATACAATAAATAAATTCATGGACAGTTTGGTCATTTTGACAGTTTCTACAATTAAAAACTGATTATAAGCTGATTTTACAGAAACACTTAACTGATTATAAACTGATTATCAGCTGATTATTAGCTAGTTTACAGAAACGCTTAACTGCTTATTTTTAATCTGATTATAATCTAAAAATCACTTATTCACAATAAGCTGAAAAGCTTCAGTTTTGAGAAACACCCTCGTTATATATTATTGTTATTATTCTTTAATCATAATGAGAGAACTATAAATTAAATATAGTAATAATAGTATTATTATTATTATTATTAATATCGCTGTTATTCTCTAGGGAATATTAGGGAATTTTGTTGAATTTTTATATTATAAAATTGCAAAAAAGAAAATATTGCAAAATTGTCTAAGTTGACAATTATCAATCAGATAAGACAAATGAGGTGTTGTTCGTTGGTACGGAACTAATATTACAAAGGTAGTATTATAACCTGTGATACACGACGTAATATTAAAAAATTAATTTATAATAAAATAAAATTATATTAATATTTTTTATAGTATTTTATTTAAATATATTTAAGCTTATATAAAATATAATATAATTTAAAATAAATATAAGTCATAATAATTTAATAAAAAATATATTTAATAATATCTCCAAATAAATTGTGAAAATTTTATTTTTATACTATAATTTTAGCTTTATTTATAATTTATCCATCATCATAAATTAAAATCTTTAACTTTTTTTTACTTATCACTCCTAAAAAAGTAACATATAATTATTCATATATAAATATATATCTTTTTAAAATAGTTTTATATAAGATAATGATTGATTTTAACTTTTATTAATGATTATGGTAAAAAATAATATGGTTGAAAACGATGAATTTAAAAGGTATATATATTACTTGTATAAGTCAATTTAATTTATGAATTGTTATATTAATTATTAATTTTTTATGATTATATATAATTAATGCAATAATCTTATATTAGTTATTATTTTTTATTTTGATGAATAAATAAGATGAAAAGGTTAATATAATTACTTCATTTTATTAAAATAATTAGATACAGACTTCTAATGTTTGAATATTTAGAAAAACGTGTATTATAATAATTATTAATTGTTCAATATAGGCTAAAAATTGTTATTTTACATTTACAAAAATTATTAATAAAATATAATTTTTTATATATAATCAACTTATAATTTTAAAAATAACCTATTATTATCTCTAATTAATATATAAAATCTCAAAATTATTTATTAATTACATGCAGTCTCAATTCATCAATCAATAAGATGTTAACATTTTTTCCCATTATATATAATTATTCACTAAAATGGAATTATATATATACATATATAACCTCAAATCATCAATCAACATGTCAATTCAGTCATATCTCGCATGCTCTATTTGTCTTGGGTTCAGACAAATGAGCGGCATTTTGAGACATATAATTAAATAACTGAGTCAATTAAATTAACTTGCGTGTTTTCACAAGTAATTATATACAAATTGACTTGACTTTGTCAGCCCCCAAAGCGCTAAAAGAAAAAGAGCAACAACTTGCAATTGTGTTTATATGGATGAACTAATAACAATTATATGATTTTGATGGTTTAAAATCTTCACTTGCAATATTACTAAGTAAGGAATAAATATAAGTATAGACAGATATATTTGTATGTATGCAATTGGTCTAAGTTATCCAACTACCAAGAATCACTCAAAAGAGTAATAATATAAAATATAATTAATCTTATTGATCGGGTATATATGCACCCGATCCAAATAAGTCTCTCTTTAAAATCATAGAAAACCAGTTTTCATAAACAAGCATATAGTCAATCAAGTTAACAACAACATAATTAATGCAAGATTTAGCAGCAGCAGCAGCAGTAGATACTTTAGAAAACTTGAGAGATCACATCTCATACACATCCTGCTGAGATGCAGCAGGAAGAGTTATTTAAGAAAGCACAAGCTATATATATATATATATATATTGATGGTTTTAACTTGGAAACCACACATATGTATATAAATATAAGAGAGAGAGGTTACATCCTCTCCTGCAAATTAGGCTGAATAGGTTGGACCCTGAAGGCAAAAGGCATTTGATCAGAAGTGTAGTCCCTCACTCTATGTTGATGATAAGGATTTTCCATCTCCCTCACATTCTCTTCCATTGCTATCTCCTGTTGTTGCTGTGATCAACGTTAATGGGAAACAATTAAGTGCAGTATAAATTAATTGATGATTAGTGACAGGGCCGTCTTAAACATTTGCAAAAATAAAAGAGGCCCTGTTCTTACATTGAAATTTAGGCCCCTAATATGAAAATTACATGTTTGGATTTATATTATTGGGCCCCATAATTTTTTGAGGCCCTGTGCTATTGAACTTGTTGCACATGGTGTTAGACAGCTCTGATTAGTGATAATTAATCTATATGAAGTGATTTTTAATTTTATCTTTTGCGGTTATGGCTAAGATAGAAGAGTGCTTCATTATACCAATAAGAAACAGATTGTTCTTTGAGGTGACACCAACTTTTTAGTGTTATTATCTTTAAGAAAAACTGCACCAGTGCAGTGCACTCAGTCTTTCTTCCTCCCTCTTTTATATAGTAATAATAGTGTACCGTGCTTGTTAATCATTTATTGATTAATCATTTGCGGTAGCTAATAATGAGTTTTTGTGAAAACAAACATTTAGAGGTGCACTGGCACAAGCAAACTATCCACAATCAATCTTTCAATTCTTAGCTATTACCAAAATAGTAATGCCTTGTGCAAAACTATAAATTTGCACAAACATCTATATATATTATTTTTTTTTTTGTTCTTTCATAATCATTTATTAATATGAGTTTAGAGGTTTTTTAAACAAAATTAAAAAAAGAATTATCTTACATCATGTTCTGAATCTAAAAGCCTTATATCAATCAATCTAATCTTGGAATTAATTATCTATGGAGTCATTAGTTAGTGATTTTCTATCATTCTAAAAAAGTAATGTGTGCACACAATAATACAAGCTATGAAATGAAGAATGCATAAAAATTACCAGAATGAAGCTAAGACGCTTGTTCTCTTCCTCCAAGATCCTTTCCTGAATGTAATTAGAAATGATAAAAAAAATATTAAGAGTGATTAAGAGCATTTCCTTGATAAAAAAAAAAAGAGAGAGAGCATTTCCACATATACTTATATACGGAAAAATCTTACATGAATCGGGTATATAAACATCCAAACCAATTAAAAATAAATAAAATAGTTTTAATAAAAAAATTATTTTTGTTTAGTTTTAATTAGCTGGATGTATATATACTCCCGGTCCATGGTAGTATTTCCTCATATATACATATATAACATATTAGTCTCTCGTAACCTACATTTTTCTTCATCATCTTGAAGTACTCCATCTATTACAAGAAAGATAAAAGACAAAGAAAAAAAGAAAGAAAGAAGATGGAAACAATTAGAACTGGTTTCATTTAATTAAATTAATTCTCTATTTATAAATAGTAGAAGATTATATTATAAATTCAATTAATCAGACTGCTAATATATTTAGGCTTAATAAATAGGTTTACCTTACATATACCCTGTTCTCTATTTTATATTAATTACACCTTAAAATTTTCATAATTTAATTAGTTATAATTCTACCCTAAATCATGATTGTTAGAAAAAATTTATTAAATACAAAGTGAAAATCAAATTAATTATTGAACTTATCACATTATATTATGGATTTAAGTTTTAAATTTTGATTCAAGTTAATTGAACTATTTAACTTTATAAATTTAATTAATTAAATTATTAATTTGATTACTAGTAGTTTACTAAATACACAAAGCTAAATAAACCAATCAAATATCTTTAAATTATTATTAAATACATTAACTGTCATTATTATTGTTTTGCATTAAGCAATATCTATATGCATATATAACCTGTTTGTCACGAATACTGGCAAGGCCATTTTGAAGAGCTTCCTCTATATTCATAAGCTCTTTGTAGTTCAAAGAAGTTATATCCTCTCCTCTCATGTGCCTGCAGGAAATAAAAATTAATGGAATTAAACATCAAATCAGAGAAATTAAGATTTGGAAAGGGAGGAATTAATTAAGATTAGTGTTAATTAATTACCTGAGCTCAATTTGCATGCTATCATTTTCTTTCTTGATTCTATCAATCTCAATGCTCAGGTTCTGTTTTTTTTTTTTTGAAAAAACAGAAAAAAATTAAATAATAAATTTATTTCCACAAAAACATTAAAAAAGAGAATAAAAGGGTAGTTTGTATTACATGATGGTTAGTTAATATTTTATATTTGCTTCTTATATATATCCAGAGAAACTTAAACGTTGATCAAGAGAAACCCTAGAAACAAAAGCTTAGGCCTATATGTATACATCTCCTTGAAGTTTGTAGGCTAAAAAGAGAAAAGATCTATTTATAGATATAATTTTCATTTGCTTCTGATCTAAAATGTTCTTTCAAAATTTGCAAAGAAAAGGAATCATAATTAAAAAAACATTTTTTTACCAGATCTATTCATTTATATATGTTTCGGTTCATTCCTTTTCTAGTTCTTCTTTTCAACAATATATATATATATATATAACAATAGAATATTTATATTTTATAAATATATGTAATATATATAAATATATTAATAGATCCCATTTGTAGATCTGTTCGTAGAATTCATAGTTTATGTTTCCTATCGTATTTTTAGCAAAAAGAAAAAAAAGTGAATAATTTTCCATGGAAAATCAAAGGAAAAAGAATGGATAAAAAGGGGTATTATAATGAGAGAAATCAAAATTTAATTAAAAACCCACCTCATGTTTTGCATCCCAAAGTCTCTTACCAGATTGCTTGTGATATTTGTCCAACATATCAATCAGTCTTTACAAAGTTAAAATAATTAAATCAAATTTAGAAAAGAAAAAGAATAGTAGAAAAACAAGAAAGAAAGGAAAAAATTAAAGAACTGTATATAAAAAAAAAAAATACATACGTAGTAGAAGGGCTACAGTATTCTTGCATCTTGCCAGAACTAGCAAAAATAACAAGAGAAACTTGAGCATCACATAAAACTGTGATTTCCTTAGCTTTTTTCATGATCCCATTTCTTCTCTTGGAGTAAGTCACTTGCCTGTTACTTGAGTTTTCAATTCTTTTGATCTCAATCTTGCCTCTTCCCATGATCTTCTTGATTGATTTTCTGGCTAGATTCTTGTATTCAAAATAAATGAAGATGAGAAGAAGGAGAGAAGGAACAGATACAATAAAGAGAGGAAAGTGTAGTAATAGAGAGGAGAAGAGGTTACTATTATAGGTTTGAAGATACAAAACTTTCTAAGTGGCACAGAAGAGAGAGTTTGTTTGAGGAAGTGGACAGAGTGAAAGACAACTTCTTTTTATCCCATGTTTGATTTGGCTTTGGTAGTTTTAGTTTCACCTTGTTAACCATTGGTTTTTTCTCTCTCTCTGTGTGGTATTCTCACTAATTCTAATATATCCACTTCGGTTTTACTTTTAGGGTTATTTTTTTATTTAGTTTGTATAGAAATGTGGGCAACACATTATTATTATTATTATTATTATTATTATTATTATTATTATTATTATTATTATTATTATTATTATTATTATTTTATATATGTTGGAAGTGCATCTGAGCATTGAACCCATCACTAATAATTCCATTGGTTACTATAATAAAATTGTCATAATTTATGCATGTGAAGAAATTATACGGCACAACGGTAATTTCAGTTAAAAATTTTAGTTAGAATCACCATTGTATTATTTATTTTTTTGTGCATGTGTATATGTATATATATATATATATTTTTTAAAAAAACTGATTGGCTTTATGATTTAATTTTATTTACTGTTCATTTATCAAGTTCATACTCCTTTAAAATGTACTTCTAAAGTATAAAAAAGAAATTGCTTATCAAATATGAAGTATAATTCAAACTAAAAATAGATCTAATTTGAATTCAAATGTAAAAGGTATTTGAATTTATTTTGTTTTTACTTTAAATAAAAACTTATCTTAGTTAATAAGAGGGGAAAAATTAATTTGTATCATTAAATCGAGTAAATTATGTAAATTATATTCGTTCACAGAACATATTACAATTTAAAAAAGCATGTGAACTTATTATAATTTTACTATTATATAAATTAAAATTTCATCAGCTAACTACCGAACGTGTAAATTAATTGATAAGAAATTATTTTAACTAAACTAGAGATCTTTTTAAATCTTAAATATACGGTTATATTAAAACTTGATAGAAAAAATTTCACTGTCTTAATAGTCATATCTAACTCGATTAGAAAATATAATTTACAAAAAAAAAATTATTAACTAAGATTAAGAAGAGAAAAAGAGAGTTATATTCATCATACCATAAAATTTAATATATAGAATTGAAATATGGATAACAAGGCAGGAGTTAATATACAAGGCAAAGTAGTAGACCTTCCTAGAGGCAGGAAATGAGAAGGCTAATTAGTTGAGTTTTTATTTTTATTTTGAACAATATAATTAGGTTGAGTTTGATACGTTAAATGAAAGGGAAGAGTGAATGTAGTACGTAATAGACAGTTGTGATGTTTTAGGGTCTTTGAAGTATGAGATAGTCATGTCTAGGGTTTGTAAGTGATGCAGCTAAAAATGGTATTTTAAACTAGACCTTTAACCATCAAATCAATTTTCAATGTGTTTCTTTCTCAACAGTTGTGCATAGAATGGGCAGCACTTCGGTACCTTAGGGCACCGGTACGGTTACATTGTAATTGTGGATCGACTACCGTTTGCGAGGGTGTTACTTTTGGGTCTTGTCAATGAAAAGATAAGTTGGCTACGTTTTGTTGGAAAATTTTAGGGTAAATTTGACTAAAGTTGCCTTAATTTTTTTTTTATTTGAATTAGTAATATTTTGGTTGCAAAAAAGAATTATTAATATTTTTAATTTTAATAAGTTTAATAAAATTTTTGAATTTTAATTTTTTTATTAAAATCTCTTATTTATTTTTCTGATCAATGGTGATTATTTGTATTTCACATAGTTGTAAATAAATTTTTTTGTTTAAAAAAATCACATAATATCATATATGGATGTGATAAATGTATCTTTAGTTTTGATTTAGTTGTGGAAAAATGACAATTTTTTTTTAGATAGTAACTCCACGTATAATCATTTTTTGATATTAAACAAAATTGGTGATTTTAATGAGAAGACATTGAAGAATTTTATTTAAATAAATTAAAATTTAAAAATATTAATAGTACACATATTATTCTAAATACGAACATGTAATGCTTACTAAGTAACATAGATCAAGTAGTTTTGTATAACCAAAAATATATGTTCATTATTTAACCTATAAATTCTTGTTGCTTGAGAATAAGTAATGATCTAAATTTGAGGGAGTTTATAAAGCCATATTTTATATGTAATTTATGATTATTAAAACTTTGTTTTAATGATTTTTAATTAAATTTAATGAATTTTTCTAATTAGTTAGAATAAATCTTAAATTTAAATATAAAGATGCAAAATATGAGTTTTTAGTTACATTTGGATCAAATTTGGAAGCAAAAATGGCAAAGGCAGAAGATATTTCATATTCACTCCCATGGGATCACTATCCCATAAACTTCACCTCGAGTCTGCCCAAGAAGGAAAAAAGAGAAAATAATAGAACTAGAAGCTTGTTCAAAGAACACGACCGTGAAGGTGAGATGTCACGCCTGTGAAATTTGTTTTGCTTATGCCCGGTGAAGAAATTTTCTGAATAATAAAGTGCAGTTAAGCACAATCGTGAGATCCAATGGCACTGCCACAGAGTTTATAAGACGGTTGTTAATTCAAATTTTAAGTAAATTTTTATACAAGTTGGATTTCTTTTCGAGAAAGAAGTTCTAAAATCTATCCAAAATTTTATGGTGAACTTGACTACCGTGCCTTCAATTTTTTTATTTGAATTATTAATATTTTTAATTTTTAATATGCTTAATAAAAATTTTTTATTTTAATTTTTCTAATGAAATCTATTATTTTATTTTTCGGATCAATTGTGATTATGTGTATTTCGCATATGGTTGTAAATAAATTGTGTTTCAAAAAAATCACGTTAATTTCCCCGTATCTTTAATTTTGATTTAATTATGGAAAAATGACAAAAAAAAAATTAAAATAGTAAATCCATGTAAATCTTATGAAGTATTCATGTAATCATCTATGAATATGAACAAAATTGATAATTAATTTAATGTGAAGAAATCAAAATTAAAGAATTTTATTTAAATAAATTAAAATTAAAAATATTAATAGTACATAAATCGGGTAATTATCATTCTAAATAAGAACATGCGATGATTATCTAGCAATATAAATAAAGTAATTTCGTATAAACGAGAACATATGATCATTACTTAACATATGACTGAATTCTTGCTAAATATGTTTCTATGTAAGTTAAATAAGGATTATAATCCTATTATTTTATTTTTATTACATATTTATGTAAAAGAGTGAATATTTTGAAAATATATATATATAAATATTTGATGGTAATAATGTTTAATTAATTTATTTTATGAAAACAAAAACATTTATTTTTTTCAGAAATAATAATATTTAAAAAAATTAATAGATATATTTATAATAATATCCGCTTCTGTAATAGATATATTTTTCTTTGAAAAAACGCTAGTTTTTTTTTTTTTTTTTAAAAATTTAAAGGGTATGGTCACCTATAAACCGGATCTTCGTACCAGTACCTATGGGTAAACCGTAAAGAAAAAAACGATGATTTTAAGGGATGAAAACTCAAAGAAACTGTCCAGTTCATGGAATAGAACATTAAATCCATGGGGGACTCTGAGGATGTAAGTCTTTTGTTCACTGTATAATCTTATATTTGGTAGATACAGAGCATACTCTATTCATTCCTATGTTTTCTTCATGTTTTGCCATTTACCGTATAAAGCTTAAATACTTAAGTCTTTATAATAAATAAATAATTTAGTACCTATCAATGTACAACTTCATTTTTTAAAAATTTAGATAAAATTGCAAATTTGAATTTCATAATCTTACAAATAAAAAATAAAGCACAAAAAGAGAGAGAGAGAGAGAGAAGAAAGGAGATTTGAAGAATTTAATCATTGATCATTGATCATTGATCAAATTTTTATAACTCAATCAATCAATAATCATAATTAAATTTTTTATTTAACGATTGATCATTGATCAATGTTTACATATACATAGGGCATTTGTTCATGATAAATTCAACCCGAGGCCATAAAATTTTGTCAAGAGTCGGAGGTTATTAGGCCTTAGAAAATTTTTATATTTTTATAAATATAAACTTACTCATGGTACAGTGTTTGGTTATATCGTGATCCGAGGAGAGTTGATAAAATAATTCTTTTTAATTAAGAATATTATGTTTATTTACAAATAATTCATATAAGATAAAATATTAGATCCATCAAATTTTACTAATTAGTTAATAAAATATTTTATCCATAGAGAGTAAAAAAACTTATTTATTGAAAGAGGAGAATGTGAAATCTCATATCAAAAGATAATTATATTCATGTGTTAGGACATGATAAAAATAAAAAAAATATTATAAAAGTAGTTTAGATTAGGGGTGAGCATCGGTCGATTCGATTAATTAACCGATCAAATTGCTCGGTTAACCGAATCGAAGTATAAAAAAATTACTAATTGAACCGATCGAAATATAAATTTGATTGATTTAATTAATTAACCGAATCAAATCGGTCAATTTAGTTAATTAACTGAACTGATCATTTTTTTAAAAATTTTAAAATAAAATTATATTTATAAAAAAATAATATAATTAAATAACTAAATAAAATTTATTATAAAAATAAACAAAATATAACTTTATTTTGTAATAAAAATGTATATTTATAATAAAAATTATATAATTAAAAAATTAAACAAAAAAATAATAAATAACTAATTTTTTTTTAAATAATTCGGTTAATCGGTTAACCGATCGAATTAAATCGATTAACCGTTAACCAAATTAAAAATTAAAATATTTTAAAATTTTAATCGAACCAACCGAATTATATTACCGCTCGGTTAACTGAACTAAATTTTTCATCACTTAACCAAAAATTCAGTCGATTAATCAAATTTTATTTACCCCTAATTTAAATATTGCTTGAATTTTTTCAATAAAATTTAATTATAACTAAGCAAATTAATTTTTTTTTCATTTTACTCTTTTAATATTTTATTGCATTTCAAATACAATAATAAAATATTTTATGTTAAAATATAATTTTAATAACATATTTTTATAAAATATATTTTTAATAATCAGGCTTTTTCGTCGTCTATTAATCTGATCCATAATTGTATTGGGTGAAGTCACAGCTTTGATTTTCAAATACATCGAGTATAGTTGCAAAGCCCCACTTATTTGACATTTCCAGAGCTTGTCTCGCCTTAAAAAATTAGAGTTGGTTTCACGTCCTTTTTTCTCTCTATCATTCATTCATTTTGTTACTATTGCTTTTTTTTTTCTTTTCAATGTAAGTGAATACAGTGAACACAAGAAATGTTCATGTTATATAAACAACTTACTAGTTTCTTTTATTAGATAACTAATTTTGTTTTTGTTTTTGCAGTTATAATTACATTCTTCAAACAATAGAAAATTTCCACTTTTATTTAGTATTTAGCATTCTAAAAATCCGAATACATCAATTATACTGGGAAACGAGTAGTGTATACCCAAGTTTCATTTTTAGTTTTTATAAATCTTTAATTCAAAAATTACTAAAACAATTGAGTCTTTTTTTTTAAATATTAATTTTGATGCATCCTTCGTCGAGTCAAATCGGTTGAATCAGTGAAACCTATTCACTGACCAATCAATTTTTAAAAACACTGAAATTGATGCTTGTTACTTTACTTGAACAGAGGAAAATGAAACACAATCCACATGCACAAGGAGCCTGTTGTGCCAGTGAGTGCTCACTGCCGATAACAGGCAAGGGCTCAACTTCCAAGCCTAGCCCATGGTTTAAACAAGTCTGCTACTAACCAGTCAGTCTTTTCACGGTAACAAGACCAGACATTTGTAACTAAAGATATCACAGTAACAGGCTTGAAGAGATGAAGAAAAATAAAGGGAAAAAAAACAATGCAAGATTATTAAAGACTACTTCAGTACCTTGTGAATAATTTGCGACCTTCCCTATGGATATCCTGATTCCCAAATCTGATGGTCAATGGAGACTACAATTCTAACAGTAGAGTGTAGAATGCCAAAATTAAACGGTGTTAGAGCTGAAGCTAAAGGCTTGGTTGATTGTAAATAACCAATATCAGCATTACTCAACTGCTCTTCAGAAGATACCAGATCACAAATAACATGCTCTTCAGAGTTAACAACATTACACTTTCCTATTTGATCTAAAAGATTACTGATTAGGAGTGCAAGGTAGGAGTAGATATGAAGTTGAAATTTCTACATACTTACAAAACATTAGCCAAAGTAACTGGTTGAGTGCCCATCAATCTTGTGCAAACACCCGAAATTTCAAGCTTAATGGCATTATGAGCATTATGAGCTCAATCATCAGATTTCAAGCTTTAATACATCTGCACATTTTCTAACCAAGCCACGTTGCATTACGAGTTTCATCCCTATGAAACAGTCTCCATATTATGCTGATTGATTAGAACCAATTTGAAACACTGAAGTCCCGCAGCTTTCTGAGATGTCTCTCCATGTCTTGCCTAGACTTGGTCCATTCTTCCCTCTCTATTACAGTGGTTGGATCATCTCTTTTGCTCTAAAATCAATGACATAAAATCAATGAGTTTATGCATAACAGATAAACTCAAACTGACAGATTTAATTTAGGAATAGTCACCGCATCAATTATTTTGAAGGATGTCCCACTACCACGAATCACAAGCAAGTCACGCTTTCTATCCCTATTTCTTCCTCCAGGAACCGTGACCTGCTCACATCAACCATAAAATCATAAAATAGGCAGTCAAGATGACTTCAAAATTCAATAGCAAGTTATGGATTGATAACAGCAAGGAATAATCCTCATGTAATCACTACTCTCTTAACCTACAAAGTACATACTAAAAAGAGTTATGATCAGAACAGTCATATCAGACTAACGAACAGCATGAAAAAAGAGTAATATTTCTCTACTAGAATCTTCCTCGCCTTTTTCAATGTCCTATAGTCATCTCGAACTTGAGGTTTAGTGGATAGGTAGAGCAGAATAAGAAATATGACGGATCTTTATTCACATTTCAAGAGTTGAGGATGGGAATGCCAAAAAAACTAAAAGGATAAACAGTTTTCTAATTTTAATTTCCGCTATATAGATTCAAGAAAGCCAGAATCTTAAATACCCTAGGGCTTTGCATTGTCAAATTGGCACATTAACTTCAAAAGCAGCATGATTCCCTTTCAGATTTTTTATGTACATTTATTTCCTTCAGTAATTTTTTTTAGCTTATAGCAATCAGATTGAAAAAACAGCTTAAAAGTTAAATCAATTACCACTACTTTTGCCCTGGTTATTGACTTTGTTTTGGAATCAATAAGATATATCTCCTCAAAATCTAGCACAAATTCTGGGTCACCAAACCTTCTGTTCCTGTAATGCTTTGTCAGGAAAACCTGCAACCAAAAAATCCAATAGTTGTGTTGCATTAAGAACATTGAATTACTGAGCCAAAAAATGGCAATTCTTTGGGTTCTAGATTCTGAAAACAAGCTGCTGATACATCAATGCTAGTTAGTTCAGAAATGATCACCAATTTATTAACTGTTATACGTGGAGATATTTGGGAGGCCAAACTACCTCAACCAAACAAATACCTCCAATATTTCTTAGGTAGGAACAACTTCTGAACTTAGCACTATATTGACAATAGATCAGGCTACACATAGTACATCGCTCTTCAAAGTAAGGAACTTTGTGCAGCCATCAACAATAGTGTGATAATTTTATATCTAACTCCATAACTTGAATGCCACTTCTCTTCACATGCATTTACTCTCCATTCAGACAGATGAGGATTCCTTGAATCACCGCAAGACCTAATATTTTTGTTCAACATATCTTTAGTTATAGTATAGCTTCTCATGACCCAAATTGAACACAAGTAGCTATCTAGAGGGAGTTGTTTAAAATGTTTTTTCCCATTTAGACTCAAGTGTTATTGACAACCACCTAGCTCCTTTTTTTTTGTTGCTTTACTGGTTTACCCATATTTCCATAATTGAGCCAGATGCAGTCTTATGCTTCCAAATCTGCAAATAACTTCAATCTTCTATCTAGGAGTTCATAGGTATAAAAGACTGGAAAAAAATTGGAGTTAGGTTGCCAGCATTAGGTGGTGAAAACAAAGAAACTTGAGATAAATTTGGGTTACAAAACTCAGTCCTGGTAATCACTAGACAATGTCATGAAGCTGTCTATCCACACCCAGACATGATTACTCAGAAATTCAAATGGAGAAAAAAAAATGAATCTGTAAAAAATTGCTAGCCAGAGGCTAGGATAAATTAATAATCTATTTATGTTATGAGTTTGAATATTAGATGGTGCTTTTAAGGGTTATTACAGTCCAACACAATATTTGGATAAAAGAACAAAGTTAATGTTCACATCACAGTAACATTGCATTCATTTTCATGATTAGCATAGGGCAGATTTCAAAAAATAAAAATTCATGCCACAAACCACCACATGCGATACATATGGCTTATGTTAGCAAATAAATCACTCTTCCCTTAGTAATATCTCTCTCAGATTTATACAACGGATCTCGTGGTGCATCAATAGGAGGTTCTGTCACACTGTAGCATCCATAATCACTCATTGCACAGCGAATGTACTGCAATTTTTCCATTAAAGAAACAACAGCCATAAATATGAGACAGAAATATGATTGACTCTTGAACTGTAAAGTTCGCTGTTTTTTATAAAAAAATTCAAGTGCAAGTGACTCTAATAAACTCTGAACTAAAATTGTGCTATCTCAGAATATATAGTACATGAAAATATACCACATCTCACCATTCCCTATTGTCCATTCCAATAATAACCCAATAATGCTACTACATTGATTATGCAGTTATGCCACAAATATTATTAACATTGCTTTAGGGGTAGCAAAATACTCTGAAACCGATCCACAAATGGCCTTATTTCTTGATATGCACCCATTTGATGAAGAACCAAGCAATTATTTTAGCTCTGAAAAACTAAGGATGTTTATTTTATTAAATTACTAAAAAATCATCTTGAAAATGATTATCACTATAGGTCAAAATATAATGGATTTCACCAACGACAAATTAAATCACCTTCTGTGGCATTGGAGCTAGGACTTTTGGCATAGCATAAACATCAGTATCCGGTGGAGTAACATATATCTGCAGCCAACAGGGAAAAAATGGAAATGAGAAAAATGAATCCATAAAACAAAATCAACAATAATATAAGACAAACACTAAAATTCTAAAAATAATCATAATCAGAGCTCCACTAACCTCTCTAAAATCATAAACATCATTATCTGGGTCAGGCGGCTTCCTTATGAAGAAATCACAATCTAACAAGCTAATTTTATGAAATTCCTCCTCATCAATCCGGTAATCAACGATCTTTTCAGAATCCCAACCCTGTGTGGACACGAAGCTCTTGCTATTTACCATGGCAATGTCCTCATCCCCATTGACAGTCGCTGCTGCAGCCGCAACGACTGAAGGGTCATAATCGAGATCGTAGTCTTTTTTGTTGTCTACCTCCTCCGCTTCTTCCTCGTCCATGTCGTAGTCGTCGGGACCCACTTCATCTACGTCGCCTTCGTCGGCCTCGGCAATGAATGTAGTTGGGTTTCTGTAAGTTTTGGGGAAATGATACGTAGAAATTGGCTTGAATTTGGAGGAGGAGAAGAGTGGGAGAGTGATGGGTAAGGCCGAAGTTTTGGTGGTGAATGGTGGCAGAGCGAAGAGGTGCAAAGTGGTGGCAGTGACCATAGTCTCGGGGAGTGCTTGGGAGGTGAGAAAGTGGGGGAAAAGAGGGAGGGAAAATGTTAACGTTTACGACGTCGATACAGAAGCCGGGGCTTTTGATTGGGTTTTGGAAGTTAGTATTGTATGCGGGTGAGTCGTTTAAAATGATTTACAGTCGCCTAGGTGTCAGTTCATGAATGGCATAATTAAAACTAGTTGCTTATTGTTATTGGAGGGTTGACAATACTACATTAATTCCGCAAATTTTATCTTAATGTAACTTTAATTTAGGATGGATCCTAAAAAATTCTTGCTTCCTCATGTTTCAAAATTAATAATTTTATTGATTAATTCTCCAAACAAAATATTGTTTTTAAATTTTAAACCATTGTTGTATTTCAAATCTATTTCTACAATTTAAAAGAAAATAAAATTTTCCTATATATAAAACAGCAAAATTCCTTTTTTTTCATTTTACCCCCCTAAAACTTTTTTTTTTTAGTTTTTTAATATAATTTAATATTATCTATTGAATTCAATAAAATACACTTGAATAAATAACTTATATTTTAATAACTTCATTATAAAATTATAAAATTTTTTATTTTATTTTTATTTTCAAAATTTAAATATAATTTAGTTCTTGAATTTATATATTATGAATAATTTATTGATTTTAGATGAATATGTATTATGATAAATTATATACAAATTTTAATAACTTATTATTTTTATAATAAATTGTATGAAAAAGTAAAAATTTTTATAAAATTATATTTCATTATAATCATAAGTATAATTTATATTTTTTCATTCATTTAATTAATATTGAATTTTATATTTTTTAATAATATTTTTATAACTCTCTATTAATAAATTAATATATTGTATGTATCTATGTATTAGGCTTATTTACAATATATTTATACTATTAAGTAATATGAAAATAACTAAATCAAAATTAGTTTTTTTTGTTACTTTTATAATTTATAAAAATGTATAAATAATTAATATTTAAATTATCTGAGATTTTTATTTTTTATAACTTTAAAAAATAATTGAAGAGAAAAAATAAATGACAACTCAAAATTTTTTTGATGCAATAGTATTTTATGGTTGAATATCATAGTTCAAAACTCTTATAATGTAATTTGGAGCAACATTTCAATATTGAAAATCTGCACTTATAACGGTTACTCTAACAAGATTATGAGTCAATATATTAGCAAGTATATTAAATCAAAATTATTTTGTTGAGTATTTATGTTGTTATATTACTTGAATTGTATAAAATCTTAATGTGTTTTAAAAAAATTAAAAAAAAAACTATTTTTCATTTATTGAATAAAAAAATAATTATATATATAGATTGATGGTAAATATATATACGTTGTTAAAAAAAATTTATTTATTACTATCATGATGCCTTCGCTTTGGGAATATATATATTTTATTTTAATTTTTATAAGATATTTTTGGTCATTTAATTATATAGATAACATTTAAAATATATTACAATAGTTAATAGTAAAATTGAAGAATAAATAAAATATATAGGAAGCGGATGTCAAGTTTATATATAATTACAACATTATATAAAGTGTAATTGGGTGTCATGATAAATTAATAAATTAGTCGATAAATTATATAGTCACGGCAATAGATGTTTTAATTTTATAATTAACACTATACTTAAAACACATGCAAATTATATATAATAAGTGTTATATTATAAGTTAGACAACTCAAATTAATTATAGGTGTTATTTATAATTAATAATTATCATAATGCATAAATATAAATATTAATAATTAAAATTTACACAAATTAATATATAATATTTTTAAATTAATTCATATGTGATAAACTTATTCATATAGATTTTTCATATAAATATTTATAATTATTAAAAGAATAATACTTATATTGAAAAGTAATTTTAATAGTTCACTTATAATAAAATATTTTTTAAAAATATAAGTTAAATAAAAATATGAATAAAGTTTCTGTAAAATAAAACTCACAAATAATAAATTATAATTGATGTTATTATTAATTTTTTTAATAGATTTCATTCATAATAAAATTCAAACAAGCTTACATCATTCATTCATCAATTAAGATTGGCCTTGTTGTAATTAGTAATTTTTGAACAAAATAAAATCAGAATTGTCAACAATTTTTTATGCTTGCCTGTTAATACTGACATGCTGTGCTCTAAAACTATATTTTTTTTAAACAACTCATATTTGTAACAAAATCAATTTTAAAACTATAAAAATATAATTCTGCCATGAAAATTTCAACTAATTTTTATCAAAAGTTATGCATAACAAGGAAAATTAAAACCTAATCCTTGATTTCTGAATAATACTATAATCTAAATTTTTTTATTAAATATAATAAAAACTTAAATGGTATCCCTTGTGTTTTTAATATTAAAATTTCTGTAAATATCACATAATTTCTGTTTAAAATATATTTTTTATTTTTAGAATATAGAATTTATAAATAAAGGCTATAGTATTATATCTTTAATAAATATTATAGATTAAAATAATTAAAAATTATCTTTACATCTTACGAGATTTTGGGGAGACGAAAGTAAGCCCACAATCGAACTGGGCTAAATTCCGGGTCGGGTAAAAGAACTGGAAATAGATGGAATGGAGCAAGATCAACCCGCCTTTTCTCGTTCGCTCAAATTTTCTCGGGAAAGAAAACGCAAGAAAATTAAAACAGAAAATTTATTTTTCCAGTTAAACCACCGAAAACGGTTTTCGCATCCCGCCCAGCACTCCCTCTGTTTATCTTTTTAATTTCTTTATTCAAAAACTATGCCTCAAAATACACAAACACGCCCTTTCTCTCAATAAAATTTTAGGGTTTTTTTAAATTAAATTCCTCGTCTTCCTATGTCTACCGAACAATAGCAAATTATCGATAATTCTCAATTCAATACCCTAGAATTGTGAACTGACAAATGGAGGAAGGGACTAGTGGCAGCGGCGGAGGGGAATCGTCGTCGAGAGTAGCACCGTCGTTTGTGAAACTAGGAGACAGGCAAATATTCACGGTGGAGCTTCGACCTGGAGAAACTACATTTGTGTCATGGAAGAAGCTCATGAAGGACGCAAACAAAGTCAATAGTGGATCCACACCGGCCTTGGACCCGCCTCCCGTAAACGCTCACCCCAACCTCGAGTCTCGTATTGCACCGGTAAGCTAAGATCATACTAACGTACCTATGTATATGACTCTATGACTTAGTTGTTGATGAAGTTTTAATGTTGATAAAATGTTCGGTGGTGCTTCAAGCTGAAGCTAGTTTTGTAACTTAATTATGTGTATTTTTTAACTGGTAAAATTTGTTTGGCTGCTGAGAAAATTTCGGGAACCAAGGAAAATTTTGAGCATGGGACTAACGAATTCGGCCATTTAATAGATGAGCTAGAATATTTATGGGTTTGAACATGAGCTGAATTTTTTAGTTGCTTGTTTGTTAAGAGGCTTTTGCTGGTATGTGCTAGTTACCCGCGAAACTGAATTTGGAAGAGGAAAGAACTTGATGCATTGTGATATTCTGGTGTCATTTGCATTTGTTTAAGTGGTGATTTTTTTTTGCTGGATCTATCTGCCTTATATTTGTTATTGAATTTTATGAATTTTAAAGTTGCATGGAATATATGTTCTCGTTAGGTTTGTTGTTATGAAGTCAATTTAGTTTTCATGCATTTTGAATATTTAGTTGTGCTTGACCTTCTGCAGGGACAACCAGCTGAAAACGAAGAGAAGGATGCACCTGCTCCAAATCGTTTCAGCGCTGTAATTGAGAAGATTGAACGCCTTTACATGGTATGTTATACTTTATCTCGTGCTTACTGTTTCCTTTTGCCTTCAATTTTATTTGATGTGCATGCGAGTCAACGCATGTAATAAGAATTACATGTGCTAATTTGACTGAATCCCTTTTAGGGCAAGGATAGTAGTGATGAGGAAGATCTAAAAGATGCTCCTGATGATGATCAATATGATACGGATGATTCCTTCATTGACGATGCTGAGCTGGTTGGTGTTTCTGTCTCCTTTTTTTTTCATTTCTGTGTTTGTACATATGTAGTTCTGATTATTATTTGATCTTATTATTTATAAAATATTTAGAATATATATTAGAGTTCAGAATGTTAATTGCAATTGTTTCTGCAGGATGAATATTTTGAAGTGGATAATTCAGCAATAAAACACAATGGATTCTTTGTTAACAGAGGAAAGCTGGAACGCATGTAATTTATCTTTTAACCCTTTTATTTGAGTGTACTTCTGATTAGAAGTTGCCTTGTTACGTGACAGTTCTATCTACTTCTTTTCATTTGGTTAGCCTTTGGTTTTGCACTGAGCCCTTTAGAGTTGAAGCTTCTGTTATCAATGAATTTGCCATTTTTTAAAGCAATTGATTTAAAGGCTTTACCATTAAAATCTCACTGTTTTTGCATCTTCCCATCTTTCCATCAGATTTATACTGAAAGGTAGTACAGTATGCCTTCAGTATTCTTAGTGTAGTGACAGAAGGCAATTTCTTTAAATTCATCCTTTTTTGTCTTGGCTTGAATGTGCATTATGCCTGATCAATGGTCGATTGGGTATTATTGCTTCATTTAAGGTGTTTTGGGCCCAAATTTTTGTCGGAATGATTAAAAATCAAGGGCACCAGCTCAAAAGACCTTTTTGTAATTAACCTCTCTTTCCCCTACTATTGACCAGAAATAGAAGCACTAACAATTTCACAATCAAGGAATTTTCAACTTAGTCCCCAAGGGGATATCCCAATGGTTGAGAATAGATATTTCCACCAAGAGGGCTAATGTTTCAATCCTTGGTGTGGTGAGAAGGGTTTATGGGGAAAGAGAGAGCTACTTCTATTATGTAGTTCATTTAAATTCCGATGTACCAAAAAAAAGGTGAATTCCTACTTATTAATGCTCAGACATGAAGTTCTCTTGATGAAGCAAATGTGAACTTTGCAGCTGGTTTGTTGACGGCATAAAAGAAATTTTTTTCTATCCTGTTGAACACTTTATGAAACTGATCAAATATGTCCCCTCTTTGCTCTCTGTTTCTGCATTAGTCTGCTGCCATCAATTGTGTGTGCTAGTTTCCATTTTTCATTTCATGAACTTCATGGTTTTGTTCGTAGTTGTTGACCTTGGTATTACAGGTTGTTTTGAAATTGTCTGCTTGTCAGCTATTACCCTGCGAAAGCAGTCATTATTAACAAGTTATTTTATGGTTCCTATAATAAAATACTATCTTGGTGACACTAACTTCAGCTTCTGAAATTATTTCTCTACTATTAGCTATAATTTTATTATTTAAATTGATTTGGCAATGCAGATACTTCATATCTGACATATTCTAAGGAAAAAGTCCTATTTTTAGATATTTGCTTGTTTATTTGAATTAGTCTTTAGAAAGCATTTTTTTACTGATTGCCTTGTTTTCTTTTTGCAAGAAATGAACCTGCTGTTCTAACTAACCAGCAAGCAAAGAAAAGACGGAGAAAAGATCTTACAAAGACTGCTGGTGAGGGTGATGATGGTCATACATCAAATAAACATGTTATGCTGGGTAAATCAGCAGCTGGGAAGACAGCACTGTCGCTTGGAAAGAACTCTTCTAACACCTCTCAAGGCTTGGTCATGACAAGTGAACACTATGAGGATCTGAAATCTCAGAATCTACCATATGGATCTGGAATTTCTTCAAAGAAGAAATCTGTTGAAACTAAAATGAATTTGGATCCATTATCATCTATAAAAGTTCCAAATGGCGATGCTTCTGTATCTGTAGCTGAGGCTAAGAATATTGAAAAGCCAAAGACTGGAGGTTTTCAGGCAAAAAACCTGACCGACAAACCAAGAGATGTAAGTGGATCCTTGGATGTATCACATCAGAAATATCATGATAAAAGTTCTTGCCCACAACCGAAGTTGCAATCTGCAAAATCAATAACTGGTGTTAATGAACTTGAACCGTCAGTTCGATCAAAAGAAAAGAATGGTGTGCATGAGTTGCCTGACCTTAATATGCCAGATGGCAAGATTTCCGTGCAAGTAACTGTAAGTGCTTTCACATTTCTATTCTTATTATTTTTCATTGACAGACTATTAGGTTGGACAGAGTCATGCGTTGCAACTCTTTAAAATCCGGACAAAAGGAATTTGATGGTGTGTATGAATTCACTATAGCTAACATGTGTGCGGAGATGTATGGAATTCCATGGAATTTAGGCCTTTTAGATAGTAGAAGATTGATTTTGAAAACGCAAGAACTATTACGCGCATGTGAATTAATCCTAGAACCTATATAGTCTAACGAAAGTCACCCACCCCTTTTCAGCTAATATTAGGAGGTTTTTGCCTTGTTTTACTTTCCCCCGGCTTGTTAATTCCCAGTTTATTGCCTCCATGTTGCTGGTCTTGAGCTTGAATGTAACTTTGTGCAGAAACCTTCACATGCCCATAGAAAAGACAGTTCTGGTGTTAGGCCCAAAAGTTCAACGCTGGAAAATGCCATCAGGGAATTGGAGAAGCTGGTTGCTGAATGTAAGCTTGAAAGTTCATATTGCACTTATGTTACTAAATACGATGATTTTGGTTAGTTTCTTCTAAATTCAAGCTACTTTCTTTTGTAAAATACTGCAGCAAGGCCGCCAGTTTTGGAAAATCAAGAGACTGATACCTCATCCCAGGCAATTAAAAGGAGATTGCCTAGAGAAATAAAGCTAAAGCTTGCTAAAGTCGCTAGATTAGCGGTACAGTAAATTCTTAATCCTTTCATGATCATCTATTCCTTGATTTTGTGATCTAGTAAAAATTTCCTCTCATTCTGAAATTTTTGTTTGATAGTGATAAAAAGGAAATATGTGATTTTTTACTTTAAAATGGTATCGGCAGGCAAGCCAGGGTAAAGTATCAAAGGAGTTAATCAATCGCCTTATGAGTATTCTTGGTCACTTAATACAGCTCAGAACACTCAAGGTATATATCTGGGAAAAAATGAAAATGACTCTTCAATGATTTTACTTCAGTTCTGTGTCTCTTACCCTTTGTGATCCCAATTCTTATGCTGGCAGAAGTGGTTGGACAGTTATTTTGTACTCAACTCTTATACATGTTTCATTTTCTTTGTAATTTCATTATTATTCTTTTTTTTTTTAATTTCTGATTATTCTGGATTTTCAATTGCATTTTTGGCAATTTTTCTTCTTATTTTTGCCTATCACTGTATAGTAGAATCTTTTCAAGCAACTGAAATTACATCTTTCTGTGACTATCTTTGACAATTGCAACTGATTCTTGATTTGTCTTGGGACCCTGAAGCTGCTGTAATCCTAATTGTCTGTGTAAAATAAGCTATAAGTGCTTGTATGACCCTAATGACTGGCTTATTTTGTTTTGGTTCCATTCTGATCTTTGGAACATGATACTATTTTATCTCATTCCAAATACGTTTCAACAGAACTGTGACGAGTCGTGAAACATTGGAAAGTTGTTAGGTCAATTAAAAATGATGTTTATTATTCATTGTATTATAGTCTTTATGCATTTTGCATTAGCTCTTTTTTTGGTGCCTTATTCAAAATAATAATAGCATAACATTGTACAATCTGTTTTTGCTGCAGAGAAACTTAACAATGATGATTAACTCAGGCTTGTCAGCAAAGCAGGAGAAAGATGATAGGTTTCAACAAATAAAGAAAGAAGTTGCTGAGATGATTAAGACGCATGTCCCTTCTTTGGGGTCCAAGGTGTGTTGATTGAATCTTCTCTCTTCCTCCCTCTCTCTCATAATGCCATCAATAGCTCATGAAACTGAAAAACAACCCCCTCCCTCTATACTCTCTCTCTCTTGTTCAGCCATTTATTTTTCATTATGATGCCTCTATTGAAGTCTGTTTCACTGGACAGCCTTTTATATCTGATCACTTCAGTATGGATCTCTTTCTCTTCGTAGGGATTTGTTAGGCTAACAGTATTTTTGGTTGTTTTGTCTTGATCTGTGTTTCTGTAGTTGCAGCCATAGTGTTTGTTTCTTATGAACCATCTTAGATGTTGCATGGGTGACTCAACATTGCATCCTAATGGATTTATTGATTTTGAAATCTTAAACAGTTAATTGGTTCTTTGAAGCATCTTGATGACTAGTGTTTGAACTGATGTGAAGTTTCTTTTATTATTTTATCAGGCATTGGATCAACAACATGGAGCATCTGATGATTTTCAAGAAATGGCTTCTGAGGAAAAAGGAGTCCTCAAAAGAAAATTTAGAATGGATGCCATGTTGGAGGACAAAATTTGTGATCTTTATGACCTTTTTGTTGATGTACTGATGCATAACTTACATGCAATTCCTATTCTTAATGAATTCTTACTCTGCGCAAATCTTTGTTCTTAATTTTATCTCATTTTTGGTCTTTACCTTCTGATGATTCTAGGGACTGGATGATGATGCTGGCCCGCAAGTCAGAAAGTTGTACGTGGAGGTATGTTTTATTTTACTTATTATCTTTAAAGGAAGTGAATGGTGGTTCCGTCTTTGCTCTTCTGTTACTAATTTATTGATGCTATTGTCCTTTCCTCTCTCTCTCTCTCTCTCTCTCTCTTCGTGACTGGACTATGTTATTTCTCTTGAAGCAAATATCCTTTAAGGCCCTGCAATGACCCATTTCTTTACTCTTCTTCCACTCCCTATTTCCGAAAGGGGCAAAAGTTAGTGTACGTAATTTTCTGTGATATTCCTTTCACACTTGAGCTCCATTTGTGATTCAGCTTGCAGAATTGTGGCCAAGTGGTTTCATGGACAACCATGGGATCAAGCGTGCAATTTGTAGGGCAAAAGAGAGACGAAGAGCCTTACACAACAGACATAAGGTACATAAGCTCCACTTAATCCTTTTGTGCTTCTCTTTGTGAATGTTCATTTTGTTATATTTTCTCTCTGTGTTGGCACTGGATGTGTTGGACTTAAAGTAGAATCCATTTTACATGCCTATTGATTATGATCTAATGAATGTTTGATTTGTTCAAATTCTTGGCGTTTATTATGTATGCCTAAGTTTGATGACAGTTGCTCTAATGTAGTGCCAAAGTCACAAAGCTGGGTCTTGTGTTTGAGGTACGGGTTAAGATGTTATTTATATGCTTTAGAAGTATGCTGTGCCAATAGGATAGTTGGTGTTATTTGAATGAGTGATGTATGCTGTTTAACATTGAGAAATTTGATATTTGGTTGGACATTACTTCTTTTACTCTTGATTAAACATCCTGAAATGCAATACATCATCTTCATTTCTCTGGCTGTACAGGCATTGGTATCTGGTATTTACTTCTTTTATTTTGTGTGTTAGGATGAGGAGAAAATTAAGAGAAAAAAGATGCTGGCACTTAGACCAGATGAGACTGCTCGAGTTGAGGCTGGTTCTGTTGCTCAGCAACAATTTATGCGAGAGAGGTTGCCTGCTGATTCAGCTGGTCCTGTTTTAGCTTTAGCTAGCAAGTCCATACCCAGTTCAGCAACAGCAGCCATTCAGGTACCGAGTCCTTCGATGAACATACCAAACTTGGACAGGCTAAAACAAAAGAAGCAAAAAGGAAATTCAAGCAATCCTATGGACGAGGCAAAGATGGGAGTAGATGGTGCATTGTTAAAGAAAAAGGTAAAAAGGAAGTCGGAACAGGAGTTAGATGAAACTCATTTCCGTACTGACAAATTGCATTCCCAAACTAGTGAAGAAAGACACAAGTCTCTTAAGTCGACGTCAGCTCTTCCTCAAAAGTTAAACCTTCAGCTTACGCCTTCAAGTTTCGAACACACTAGCTGATGTAATATAGCCAATTAGGAAATTTACACCATAGAAGTAATTTGTGTAACAAAGTCCTTTAATTTTCTTTGTTCTTACTAGGCTTTATTAATTCTGATCAGCTGATTGCTACCAGTTTTGTAATTAAGTGTTGGATGGTGCGTTGTGCATTAGAGTTTCATTGTTAAATAGGAGATTGGCAGAATGCTGTATTTTTCTTTATGCGATTAAGGCATTGCTTTGACGTGTAACTTTGAAATTTTGTTTTTGTTACTTACTTTTTCCCTTCCCTTGTTATTTGTTTGGATTGTCATAGTTGTTCGTGGCTGGCTGCTTATGTGTGATGACTAAGGCTATAATAAACCCAACTGAGTTCGGTTTATTTATATTTGGTTCATTTTAAACCTAGCTTCTTCAAAAATTTAACACATTTCTTATTTAGTAAGGGTTTTTTATCTCAATAATGTATGTTAATTATTATTTTGTACATTATATAAAGATTTCATGAATCAAAGTAGTGTTATTGTTATAAAGGAAAATTATATTTTTTGCTATTTTTTATAATTTTTTTAAATTTTTGTCAAGCTATTTTAATCATTTTATAATAAATTTATAATAAATATATAAATTTATAATAAATCTATAATAAATTCATAATAATTTATGTAAATTTGGTATTTTAATAAATTAATAATATATTATTATAAATTTAAATATATTTTTTAAAATATAGTAAATTTAAAATTTTTTTCCTGACATTTTTATAAAGTTCTCTTATTATTAACCGTAGAATTTTAGGTTAATACTTCATAGTAACTCATGGGAAGGGGTTCACGAGCTTTCCAACCAATTATATGGATAATCAAGGTTTACTCATGAAACATGCTAAAAAAGAAAAAAAGGAAAAGGAAAAATCATGAAAAGTAATCTAATTTAAATTTATTTTAGGGAAAATTATACTAATTTTTTTCTTAAAACTCCAAAAATAAATTTAAATCCTATTACTTTTTATGATTTAAAAAAAAACAAAAATAAAAAGGAGTTTATAAAATTCAAAGTGGAAACAATTTTCTATGTTTTTTTAAAGAGTGAACACACATTTAGAAAACAAGTAAAGGTGGTTTTTTAAAATTTAACTATTAGCTAATAAATATAGTAAATTATTTTCTAATTTTTAAATAAAAAATATTTTTAACTAAATAATAAATTATGTTTTCTATTTTTTAGAAAATTTTCTAGAACACAATTTTCTACAATTAAATAATCCATGTATATATTTGCAAATATAGTATATTTTTAGTATACTAAAAAATAGTATTTTAGAAAGAAAAAAATGAGTATTTTTAAAAGTATTTTTATTTTTTTAAATTTGATTTATTTAATTAGTTTATGAAGGGGCTTGATATGGATTAATTCTACCAAGGGAAATTTATAAAAATAATTCAAAAAGGAAAAAAATTATAAACATATTATGCAAGTAAAAAATTTATATAAATAAAGAATATATCAAAAAATGAATAAATAAAGAATATATCTTAATAAATAAAATAACTGAATATAAAAAAAGTAAAAAAAATTATATAAATAAAGAATATATATAAATAAAGAATAAATAAAAAATACTGATTTATTTTTGATATGTTTTGATATATATTAAATATATATTCAGTATATTTTGTTATATGCCTTAAAAAATAAAAAATAAATAAAAATACTTTTATAAATCTAAAAATGTAAAATTGTAAAAAAATAAATTACAGAAAACATATGTACGTACAGATATTGGTGAGATGCAAGTCTATGATCATTGATGCACCTTAGCGACTTAGCTGCATCATTCACCGATAATCCTTCCCGCGTTTTTTCTTTTTATCCCCAGTTTCCAATTTTCCTTTTGTGCCAAAAAAAAGTTTCCAATTTTCCCAGAAATACAAAAACCTAACTCACTACTCTCAGTCTGTCACATTGTTAAAAAAAAAAAAACTACTCTCATTGTAGTAACTGTAAAATTTGAACGAACGAGGGAAACTCCATCAAGAGTCAGAGAAGAAGATGTTGAATACAAAATCATTCAAGGAAGCCAACGTCTTCATGTCGCGGAACTTGGTACCGCCGGAGGTCTTTGACGCCCTTCTAGATGCTCTCAAGCTCAATAGCGCCCAAGTCTTTCTCTGTTGCGATCCTTCACGGAACGGCCCTAACGATTACCATGTCATCTCCTCTCCAGATCATGTCAGTAATGATCCCAATTGGCAATTATCGCTACAGTTCCCGCCATTTTCTACTTTCATTTCGCTGTCAATTTAGGTTTTTTATTTTTTTATTTTATTTGTCTGTTGGTTTTCAGGAGAAATTCGAGGATCTTAGAGCTAAGGGCTGTAATTTGCTTGGTATGATTTTGTAAATTATTAGCTTTGAATTCGTTATCGACATATTGCTCACATTGATCTTTTTTCTTGTGCTCTTTGTAATATTGGGTAGGTCCTCAGTGTGTTCTTTCGTGTGCAAAAGAACATAGACCATTGCCTAAACAAGGCTTCACTTGTTGCCTTGCAATGGACGATGTCAAAGTACTTGCATCTGGCTTTGACATGGATGAGAAGGTATTCTATCTTCTCATAAAAAGATGAAAATTTTGATTTTGTTTCTGGACTTGGAATGAATCTTTGCTATTCCACCCCATTACGAGGAAGCTTATTCTCTATTTTTATATATACACTGGAGTTCTTAAAAGTTGAGCTCGGATAATGAGTTCTTAAAGCTTATTCTCTCCAATGCTAGCACCAGCTAACAATCATTAATTCTTTGCTATTCCACCTTGATGTTTCTAATGTTATACTTGTGACACAGGTTAAGATAGAAAAGTTGGTAACAGCAATGGGGGGACAGTTGCATACCAAAGCATCTTTGGATGTTAGTTTCGTCATTGTGAAGAATGTTTTAGCTGCAAAGTACAAGGTTTAGCACTGCGATTGAAGACTTTTGTTAGTTCAAATTTTCTTACCTGTAAAGTATTTTGTTTCACATTTGAGTGATCTACTTGATGTACTTTTTTCTCTCTTTTTTTCTTCTTCCATGATATATGCATGTCTGTTATAATATGCCTAAGTTTGCTCAGAGTGTTGGGGGAGAAATTGACCTCCAAAGTCTTGGATACTTCTATATGCTAATTATGACATCGTGTTGAACTTGGTTTTACTCTTACTTTCGTGCTTTGGGTTGTTAGAAGTTAGAACTGATCCAGGAGTTGATTTTTGAAGTTTGAACTGACTGTTAATAATTTTTCTACTTATCATCCTTGGATAATGAATTAATGATTGTTAGCTGGTGCTAGCATTGGGGAATAGGAATGTAAAGAAATTCAAATTTGAAGGTTCAGGCTTGAAATTATGGTCCCCATTTAATATGGGCATTATTGGAGAAATTACAGAATATTTACTAGTCTTTTTTTAGTTATATTCATGTCTCTAGAAATAAATAAAGTTGTGGTCCATTATTTTATATCAGGGGCAATTCTTTTATTTCTAGTTTTGCTGGAAAATCTATTCAGAATTGTTCAGGTGTCTATTATTTTAATTTTAAGTCTTATTTTACATCTTTGTTGGCTCAGGAATAATTTATTCTTTTTTAGTTTATATTAGGAGTCCAAACTAGCTTTTAAGTCTTTTACTTGAAATAGTTAGTTTTTTAATGCTTTTAATTCAGCTTTTCTAATGAATAAAAAAAACCAGCAATTATTCTATTTTGAGTTGAGGCAATTCAACGCTAGGTGTGATGCCATGGCACCTTGTTATGTTGTCCAAGAAAGTTTAGGAGTAATGCATAAACTATTTTATCTTGTTTTATTGTTCACGTTACTGTTCATGATGCTTTAATTTCTCTGATACAGCCCTGTGATTCCCTTTTACAGTCCCACAAGTCCCTGTTATTACTTAATTTCGTTTCTCTCAAACTCCATTCTTTACAAACCCTAGCCTCCCATCTATAGTTTCTGCTTGTCCTATCATCCATATAAACCCAAATTCGTCCTTTTATAACCAACCCTCTAACTGTCTTGCATCAGCTAGTCTTTCTAAAGTCATGTTCTAGATTTTTCTAGACATGGTCCTAATATGATTTGTACATAAGATGGCCCATCCAAAAAGTTTGGGTACCTATACATGTCTTTGGAACTTGAGAATGAAGTCCATTTACCCTGGTGACAAGAAATGACCATTACCAATATGCTTTACATTAGCTGAAGCTTTAATATCCTTGTTGTGAAGATATTATTTGAATTAGTACTGAACTTTTAATTTTTTTTTTCCTTCTTTTCAGTGGGCTTTAAATACTCTGAAGAAACCAATTGTAACTATTAATTGGTTATCTCAATGCTGGAATGAGCACCGTGTTGTTCCACAAGAGTCATACAGGATTCTTCCCTTTTCTGGATTAATGATATGTGTAACCAGAATACCTGCTGGTTGTGACACAAACTATCTGTTGTTGTTGCTTCTAATAATCTATCCTTTGTAATATTGGTTTGTTGTTTCTTTCAGATGAGAGGAAGGAAATTGAAAAAATTATCACAAAAAATGGTGGGGCATATTCTGCGGAACTTACCAAGAAGTGCACACATTTGATATGTGATATATCCTTTTCATAGTTCTCAAGAAATATGTCTTGATTTTATTCAAGCCTTTCATGGTTGATTTCATATTGAGTCACTGACCTCATTTTTTAAAATTAACCTTTATTACCCTTTATTTTTGCTTTTTTCTTCAATTATTTTTCTTTGGAGAAATAACCCTTGAGATGTGTTGATTGGCTGCATAAATCTTTGTACTTAGGCATCTGCCTATCAGTCTTTTATTTGTCTATTTTTGATTGCCTTTTATTGAGCATCTATCTCTCTCTAACATATATGCAGTTACACTCATACATGTTCATGTATTTCTGAAATTATTTTTAGGGTTTATAAACTCTTTCATTTTCTGACCTAGGAAATTCTAGTGTTCCTCAATTTTTATGATTGTACTGCAAATAAAGTGAAACTATGTTAACAATATGAGGAATGCATATGTAGGTTTCCCTCGTAACTTAAGTTATCCAAGCTTCATGCGTGCAATGTGAGTGAGTCTGTTAAAACACTAAAATCTATATACCTTTGCAACTGTTGGATACGGAAATTATAACATTATGTAACAACTTACAATGAAGTGCTCAGTGGTATGGATGTGGAAATTGTGACATTATATGAAGTGCTCAACCTACTGTTTCTTCTTTCATGCCTTGAGGTGACAGATAATCGAGTCCCCTAAGCACCTTGTGTGCATTTTAAATCCCTTCCTTTTAACCTTGAGAATTTGAAAAGCAAATTATCTCCCCTTTCTAGATCCATATACCTGCCAATTTTTCTATGTGCTCTCTGGCAGGTTTTTTATCTTAAAGGTTTCTGAATTATCAAGTGAGGATGAATGCATTTGTTTTCTTGACTGTCCATAAGCTCCTGAAGGTGACAAGTACAAGGTTGCTCGAAGATGGGGCCATATTCATATTGTAACCCGGAAATGGCTTGATCAGTCTGTTGCTAGAAGGGGTAAAGCTTTACATAAGTGTGTCCTATATATTCCGGTGAATTTTGCATTTATAATATGTTAGCTTTAATTCTTCATCCTTAATGATTCTTTTTTGACATTTTAAGTGTTGCAACTGACTTTGAATTTAACTTTTTTGGTTAATAGCATGTCTCAATGAGGAGTCTTATCCTGTTCAAAGTGGTTCTGTAGCTGCAAATAGATTTGTGAAGGGTTTCCCAATGGCACTGCATAGCCAAGACAAGGATATTGGAAATTCACTATCTGGTTTATCTTCAGTGGTTACGGAATCCGATTTGACAGCTGCTCCTTGTGCTGGGTCATCTGATCTGGATGTAGAAGCTACTGTCTCACAGAACATGTCTTCTATGTTTTCTGATCCTCCTGTCTTTATGAAAGAGGGGGATGGTGAAATGCCTGCAGTGCACCCTGTGAATGAAACAAACCTTGATGGTTGTGTTGCTAATGACTCTCAATCTGAAGACAATGATCTGTACTTGTCAGAGTGCAAAATATCACTTGTTGGTTTTGAAGCTTCTGAGTTGCGTAAATTAGTTAATATGGTGCGTAGAGGTGGGGGTTCCCGATATATGTTATACAATGAAAGATTGACCCACATCATAGTTGGAGCTCCAACAGAAGTGTAAGTCTTCTTTGAGTTTATGTAATATCAACTTTATGAATGCATTTCTTGGGTGCTTTTCTGCAATTTGCAACTTGCTGGTCATTTCAATGTGATGATGTTTTGTGTTAATTGAATCTCTTAGCTACTCTTAGTTTGAGGATCATCTTAGTTCTCTAATTTCTCAGTCTCACGCATGACTATATGGTTCTCCCAGTGAAAAGAAGGACCTGAGGGGCCTTGCTGCTTTGGGTGTTATTAATGTGGTTAGACCCACCTGGCTTGAAGATTGTGATCGTGAAAAGAAAGAAATCCCTGTTCTCAGACAGCATGTTGCCTATGATTTACTTCTTCCTAAAGGTTTTCTAATTATTTTGTGATTGTTATCTGCCAGTTTCTCTTTGTTACCGTTTTTTTATACATATTCTTGCTGGGCATTTCTTGTTACTGTGTGTGTGTGTGTTTTTTTTTTATTTGCTTCATTGGATTGATTTATATTTTCGTTATTTAGGAATTCCCACCATGCATATGTGTTTTATTCTCCAACAAACTGACACTATATCCTGGCTAAATAGATTCTACAAGCTCTGTTAAAGGAACAGCAGCTGGCATGATTGATATGAATCGAGGTAAAGTCTCCAGTGTTCGGTCGAGCATCTGCTTTGATCAGTTACTGGGTAGTGCAAACATTAGCAATGGGATGACATCATTGTTGCAGAAAGACAGAAATGGGAAACCAGAAATCAACATTAATGAGGGCATATCTCTGAAAGCAACTGTGAGACAATCCCAGCTGAACCAATTTTCAGTTGGTAATGACAAAAAGAAGGATGTAAATAAGACACAATTTGATTCTAGTGATCAAGAGCAGAAGCTATTAACTGTTTTCAAGGGGAAAGCATTCTGCTTTTCAAATTCCTTTCCAGATGATAGGGTAAGTAGTTGAAATTAATTTTTAAAATTGATGTGATTTTCTACCTCTAGCTACTGCATATTGTGATAGATCCAGTTGATTCCTGATGTTCCATTGTTTTAAACAACTCTCCTCTTAGTTCCTCTTAGCTTGCATTGCTTATTTTACTCTGTTGTATTTACCATTCTCTTGCTTTCTGATCTGAATTGGTGCTATGTGTCTAAGTAGCTTTGTGCAATGTTTCTCAACAATCTTCAGTTGTTCACCTGGATTTGTTTTTATCAGAGAGCTGAAATTGTTCAGTGGGTAAGTGAAGGGGGAGGGGAGATGGTGGAAGATCATGTGAAACAGCATGTGCACTTCATTATTGAATGCCATGGTGTGATACCAAGGTCTGTGGATGTTCCCCAAAGTACTTATGTATCCAGTCATTGGGTCCGTTCTTGTTTAGAGGTACACTTCGCTGCATTGTTGAACGATCCTTTTATTCAGTTTTCTGTTTTCCATTGTGGCATGATTAGTATTGATAGAACTTTCAATTTGGGAATTTGTATGAACCTTTTATGAGAGATGAGAAAAACTAGGATGTAAGCAAAATTGCTGGCATTTGAATTTTTTTTTTTGAAACATGATCTTATTCATCTCATCTATGCTTCAAATATTCTACTGCATGGACCTCTATTTTCATGCCGAGAAATGATTGGAAGTAGGGAGCTTCAATTGCATTTAGATATCTCCTAGGAAAGTCTTAGGGTTATGTTTTGGTATCCTGTTGTTTCATATTAGATCATAGATTTTACTCCTAGTTAGTTTTTAAGCCCCGTTTATGACTTTTTCATGCAACTCATGCTTTTTATTATCACATTGAGCAACAATTTCAACTTGAGCTTAACAACTGCAAATGAGCTGGAAGGCTAGAATCATCTATTCTTGTCTGATACTTTTGTTGCTGCTGCTCTGGATACAGCTGATGGCTCTCTGTTCTTGCTATTTTTGTCTTCAACTTAATTACATTTTCAATTGATAGCTTAAGTTGAAAAGTTTTGCTTTTTTAGATATCTGCCAATCCAATCCACTGAAAATTTCTAACAGTTATATTACTACTGAAGGATGAATGCTTGCTGGATGTTGCTGGTCATATCATATACTCCCCTCTTCCCTGCCAGATTCCTTTGCCTGGTTTTGAGAACTTCCGGTTTTGCATCTCACAGTATGAAGGGAAAGATAGGTCACTCTTAAGAAACTTGTGCTTTGTTCTTGGAGCCAAATTTGTGGAGAAACTTACCAGAAAAGTCACCCATTTATTATGCAAGTTTACCAATGGACCAAAATATGAGTATGCTTGTAAATGGGGTATATGCTCAATTACATCTGAGTGGATTTATGAGTGTGTCAGGCAGGTATATCTTGATACTCTCTCTGCTTGTTTGATCATTAATTTTGACATCATGTTATATCTGCTATAACCTTCAACTTTTGGCAGAATGAAGTTGTCACACTGGATAAATTTCGGCCAAAAGAAGTTACTTCTCAAGACCAAGAGGCAGGATTATGTACCGTGAGCCAGTTTCCTACTCAAGCTGCTCACATGATATCTGGAGAGTATTCATCAAAATTTATCAGCCAGTCACAAGACATTGGAATGGCACCAACCCAGGCTGGTGGTAGTAGAGTTAACAACTTTAGGGAAGAGGTCCAAAAATTTATTGATTACTCTAAGAAGGCAAGGCTTTTGGAAAGTGAAGTCCAAAAGTCTTCTAAAGTTCATTTAGATGATCCTATCTGCAACATAAATTCCATTGGAGGAAACAATTCAAAATATAATGAAGAATCTTCTTGTGGTGTCCCTGATGTAGCTGCTGCTATTGAGGACTTGTTAGAGCAGACGAGCAAGGTTAAATAACTGATGGCTGTTCTGCTACTTTTTTTATGTTTAGTTTATTGATTAATTTATCCTGTCTGGTTCATTTACAGATTCATGATCAGAAGTCGCCAGAGAGGACTCAGAATGATAAAAATGTATCCTTTATAGTCTTATTATTCCTTTTACATATAGTATTAAATTTCAGCGCCTGTTTAATCCTTGATGGTAGAACAGCTTTATTCGTCTGACTCAATGCTTGGTGAAAACCATGGGGGCTCTTGTTCCGTCATCGGGCTACCCAAGCACTGGTTAAACAGGTAACTTAGTCATATGTGGATTGTTGATTTCTGTAACTGTGAATTTTATCAGGTTAAATGATTGGTTAAGCATTGGATTTTCTGTCAAGTAGGTTGACAATAGTTATAATTCTGCAATTTGATTTTAGTATGATCCCCTGTTATTCAATAAGCTTCAACTTATTTAATCATCCTTTCCTATAAAACTTAACTCTTCTCCCAAGGGGGCTCTCTGGGGCTTTGTCCTCTCCTTATATTTCATGCATGTCATTCTATCCCTGTTTGACTTCTGTTTTATGCTTGTTTTCTTCTCAGAACTGGGAAAAGAGATGAGTTAACCAATCCTTCAACGGATTTAAATAGAGGAATGTATGATGGGTTCAGTGAAACTCAAACAGAGTCTCAGGTTTCTGCTCTCACATATCTGCAATTTGTTGGTTGCTTGTTTAATTTACTGATTGTTTCACAGTTATTGTGTATTTCAGTAGGGCATTGCCTTTAAGTGGATGTGATTCCACTCTGATGATAGTGCTTCCCGTTGTCAATGCAGGTTGTTGGTTATGAAGAAGATTTATCTGGAAGGCAAATGCTTATAGACAGGGTTCGAACCCGAAGTACCATAGCCTAACGTGGAGGACAGCTCAGTAGCACCCCTGAAAAAGAAATGAAATTTGTAGCAATAGGCGACAACACATGTATTGACTGAATGTTCAATCTTAAATCTAAGGTTACTAGCGATGGATCAAGGTAAATGTCTCTCGCCTTTCATCAATTTTCAATTTTTAACCTTGCTAAGGTAGGCAGTAAAGAGTAGACAAGACTCAGAGAGCGACCGTAATCAGTATACCTAGATAGTTGAGAGTCATTAACCAACTATAAAATGCTTTATGCAACTTCTGAAGTAACAATTTATAGAATTAAGCTGTGAAAGGCTTTTTAAATATTTTACATGAAATACACAAATGTTAGAACTAGCTAACATAGGTTGTGGAATCAAGGGTGAAATCAGCTGTAGCATGCTAATATCATTACTGAAGCAGATTCACAATGAATGATGCTATTGTTTTAATACTTGGTTTCCTTCTCTCACGTGGGCAAGGATCTATAAAGCAGCAACACTTTCTTTTTTTGCGCATGTCTGTTGTTAAGTATCAGATACTTTCCCAAAATGTCATAGAAGTCCTGTAGAATGTGTTTATATACAAGGATGCTCGACTTCAATGCTTGGAATTCCTTCTATGTTATGAGTTATTGGCATGAGTGCTGAAAAGTTCATGACTCCTGAGTAGGGAAATTAGTGATGTATAACATAATTGATCACTGTAACAACTTTGAATTGTAGTTTGGTTGCGAGATAGCTTACATGGGACTACCAGTTCAGCCCGTAGAAATTCAATATATATGTTTATTTCTTATATACACGTAGCTCATATTAATTTATATTTTATTCTTAGTATTAATTAAAAATTAAATTCAACCTAATTGTTTTGTTCATTCATTTTTAAGATACATTTAAAACTAGAAGTGACATGTTTGTGTAGTTTACAGCCACAAGAGTTGGTATCCCGCATTGCAAAATTTATATCTAATTATCTGTATTAAATTATTGGTAATGGTATCTGTGATTTTTTTGGGATTTTTTCAAAAAAATATTCAAACAATAAAAATATTTTTAAAAATATTCATCTTTTTTATTTTAAAAATACTCAACTTTCAATTTCAAAAATAATCTAGTATATTAATTTTAAAAAAAAAACTTAATTTAAAAAAATTTAGCAAAATGATATATAGTGTAATTTTTTCCTTAAAAAATATATATATTTTTAAAATTTTCTTTTTCAGAATGTCAAAATGCCTAAGAGAAGACTTAAGTTATGACCTTAATTGATAAATGCCTAATAAATATGAGAAAACTCAAATATTTTGGGCATTGGGCATAACATCATCTGGTCTTTCGCAAATTTTCATCTTATTCATTTTAAATTTTACAACTAATAATGATATTTCTGCCAATAGAAAAGATTATTAAAATTTCTATGTATTTAACTCAAAAAAATTATTTAATAAAGATTGTATTTATAAGAAATCGTGGAAAATCATCAAAAATGACCCCTTTTAAAATTTATTAGTATATTTTGAACTCTTTTAATCTAAAATGATCCCAAAATAACAATAATGCCCCTTAAATCTTAAAAAGAACAAAACTGTCAGTTTCGGGCCTCCCTTAGCTCGAGCAGAGGTCATCACGAACTCCTATTCTCTTCCATTATTATTTTCTCCTCTTGTTCTCTAAGATTCTGTGATCGAAACACTTAGATGCGGATGACATTTATTTCATCAAATATTAATAGCTCCTTCATTGCATCAGGTTAGTTTTTTTTATTCAATATTTGACAGTAAGAATGATCGATTTTTTATTGAATGATTTGACCATAAATTAATTATGAAATCTTATATATTTTAATTATATTTGAGTTTTCTCATTTAATTTACTGTCAAGGTTAAGGTTTACGATTGTTAATTGTATTTATGTGTAGTTAGAGACAGTCGGTGACTTAGTTTTTACTATTTATTTTACTAATGTTGAGTTTATAGAATGAGTTTTTCTGTCGATTGGGTTTGTATACAACTTCTAATTATATCTTTAAAAAATATATATTGCATGATTTGAATTTGATAAGTGTTTGACCGAGTTTGTATGTAAGTATTAATTCCTTAATGAAATAGTGACTAACTCTAGCTAACAATAAATAATTTTATACTAACTTTCACTAACATGTTTTGAAAATAGTACATATTTATCCCTTGGATAATTTATGTGTAATATTTTGAAATTAAGAAGTATTTGACTGAGTTTATATGCATGTATTAATTTCTTAATTAAATAGTTATTAATTATCACTAACTATAAGTAACTATCACTAATTGTACAATAAGTTACACTAACTTCATTTTAAGACAGTCTATATTTATCCCTTTGACAATTTATGAGCATGGTTTTAAAATTAAGAAGCGTTTGACCAAGTGTATATAAAGGTATTAATTTTTGGCCTCTAACTCACACTAATTGTCATTAACTATTACTAACTTTAAAATAATTGGCACTAAATGAGTTTTTTAAGACTCCTGTAATCTCCATTAGATTGTATATATGGAGGATTTGAATTTGAGAAGTTTTAGACTGAGTTTGTATGCAAGTGAAAATTTCTTGAATGAACAGTCACCAAATTTGAAATTATTTTTTGTTTGTTTCTTATCTGTAATTACAGGGTACTGAATTCATCATCACTTAAAAATGCCGAAGCTCAGTATAGTTATTCCCATCTGTTATGGTAAAAAATTTAATCTGACTGCCTCTAAATATATTGGCAGGTCCATTGAATTTGTGGTATTGACTGAAGAGCCTGATTTCAATGAATTAAAAAAAATGGTATCAGATGTTCTTGAGGTTGACAGTAATTCAAAGCTTGGGTTCAACTTTTATACCAGCTTTGATGAGACACCACTTTATGATGTCGTAGATGATAGGGCATTTAGTGTCTTCCTTGCGTTTGTTATTGAGAATAAACTAAGGCATCCATTATTTGCAAATATTGAAGAAGGTGTCTATAAATCTGGATATGGTAGTAATGACCCATCCATATCAAAGAAATTCATCGAAAGAGAGTTTCCCGTTCTTGAATCTATACCAGAAGATCATTGCGAACATGAAGGCAAAAATGAAGATGCAAGGTTGTATCCAGGGGCAGAAGGTATCCATGTTGCCCGCGAAGATGAAGCACGAGATTATAATATGCAGGTCGATGCTGATAACATAATGCATATGCACATCGACATGATAGATAATGCCAATGTGTTTGCAATTGATCAGTTAGAAAACACTAATGAGTTTTGTAACATTCCTATAGAACATACAATCCAACTTTCTATTTTTTCTAAAATTGGTGTGGAACATACCACCGACATTCATTTTGATGGCAATTCTGGATCAGCACGAATGCATGACACTGAGGATCATACCATTTCAGAGTTGTATATTGAATCAAGCAATACATTAGAATCATCTATTTTTAGTGAGAGTTCACTTAAGGATTATATTACAGAGGGTAAAATATTTTTTAAAAAAATCTATTTTTGGCGATATTTGACTACGACACTGTTAATTGTAGCCATGCGGGAGTAATTTCAATATAAGGTTTACAAGTCTAATCTATTGTTCATTGTATGGATAAAACATGTTCTTGGAGATTAAGGGCAAAGAGTCTAGCTAAAGGAAAGAACACATCTTAGATGGTAACAAATATGTGACAGAGCATTCATGTCTGACTGATTTTGTGTAGAGGAGACATAGACAAGCAACTAGTTAGGTTGTTGCTGAGTGTGTTAGAAAGAGATTGAAAAATCCTGTAAGAGTGTTCAAACCTAGAGATGCGATTGATGATATGCGTAAAGGATTTAGAGTGGAGGTCAGTTATTTTATTGCATGGAGAGGGCGAGAGCATGCTTATGAAAATATCAAATTAGGTACTCCAGAATAGTCTCACTCCATTCTGCTTGGATACTTGTACATGTTAACTAAAACAAATATAGGTTTGGTTGTTCGTGTTCATTGTAGCAATGATTTTCTATTTTCTTTACCTCTTTTTCACAATGGTTGCTTCAGTTCAATGTTTTAAGTATTGTAGGCCAGTGATTTCCATTGATGGAAGTCATATGAAAGAGAAATATAGTGGTGTCCTCCTCACCATCGTTTCTCATGACGCCAATCAACAAATTTTTTCATTGGCCTTTGGTATAATTGATTTAGAGAATGACTCATCATGAAAATAGTTCTTGAAACAGTTGAAGGTAGTCAATGGTGAAAGGCCGGGTCATACTATTATTTTCGGTAGAAATTGAAGTATTCAAAAGGTAGCTGCTGAGTTATTTCCAAATGTTTTTCATGGAATTTGCATGTAAAAATGCAAATTTCGATATATAACAAAAGACCTTGAAAAATATTATTGTAAAATGGCTAAAGCATACAAAATTCTTTATTTCAGTCAACTTTTTAGATCATTTTATATTGTTGTTCCTGGTGTGAGAGATTATCTAGAAGGAGTTGGTTTCGATAGATGGACACAATCTCATATGTATGAGAGGAGATACAACATAATGACTACTAATATATCAGAATCCATGAATGTTGCTCTTGCGAAGGCACAAAATTTTCTCATCATTGCATTTATAAGCAAGGTTAGAAAGATGTTACAAAGGTGGTTTTATGAAAAGCAGGAGATCTTTCCATCTCTTATTGGAGTCACACATGTCATCCTTGGCGTGTGGCGATCTGGTCAAAACAGGGAATCAAAGACATTAATGGTCTAATTGTTAGCATGATTTCAAAAAGAAATCAATGTTGTGACTCGTGGTTGACTAGGAGGTAAATTCTATCCACTGCCCAAGCAGATTTTTCATATTTGAGCTGGTCATTGAAGAATCTCACAATATTTATTGAAGGCTCCAAAACAATCTTCTCTTTCTTACTATTGGTAAAGTCATTATACCCCCATATAAATAATTGATTGATGAATGTTCTACCACATGTTACCCTTTAGTCAAACAGAGATTCACAAAATTGTTATTTTTGTCGAACATAGTAAAGAATAATATCAATTTTCTGCAAAATATGATCGAAATATAGTTGTTATTCTAAAATTTGATATATTTAGAAGTAATATCTGTATTTAAAAAATCAAGTTACAAACTTACATCATTGCCCAACCAAATATCTATCGTCATCAATCGCCACCAAAAGTCTTATGTGTCTACCCTTCTTATTATATAGTCAAAATAATCATCATTTGGCAGCTTTTACTCATCATGTTGGGCACCGTATACCAAAAGCATTTTATTATTGATCAGTGCATACCTGTTACTGAAAGTTCAGATAGTAATCGACTTATTGCTTATATCCCTTGAAAGTGATGTCCCACCAATCATTGAATTATTTCTGTGCATCTTCACTTAGAAGTTGAAATGGGAAAATTGGAAGCATTGGATCATAGTCATCATTTTCGAGCCTTCTCTTTGACAATTGTGATATGGCATCTCTTTTCTTCCTTCCTTTCCCCTCTGCTATCCACTCATCTCCGATATATTTCGGATGAACTTTAACCCTTTTGGCAACTCCTTCATCAAATTTGGTCCAAGAAACTGTCATAAGGTAGGAGCTTGTAATTTCACCTTATTTCTTGCCTTTCTCAATCTCTTCTTTGTTGAAAAAAACCCACATTTAATTAAGAATATGGTAATTTGAGAGGGGAAAAATAAAAGTTTACATCTAAAATAACTAACACGTACTCAGGTGTAGCCATGGGCTGAATATCACATGTTTTATAGAATAATTCGGGAGGGGCTAGCAGTATTCTGCTGATTTTTTGGATCATCAAACTTTTCTCCGCTATAATAAAATACAATTATGTTATTTTAGTTCAAATTGATGATGATCAAAACCTCTTGCTTACATTTAACAATATTTACACATGCTCAAGCGAAGAAATAGGGATAATACTACATGTTTCTTTTTGTCCTTCTACAATCATGTTTATTCTACTGGAAAGACTTGCAATCTCTGCTATCAAATGCTTATTTTGCTTTTTCAGCTTATCCCACAATTCTTTATTTTTGTTAGCAAGTACTCAATCTTCTCACATTGTTGAGCATTATTCTTCCGCAATTCTTGGATAACTCTTTCTTTTTCTTCATTCTCCTTTTCAAATGACATAAAATGTTCCTCAAGCTTCTTATCTGTATTTTGTAGATTTCTCAAATTTGTTGAATCAAATGGGGATGCATTTGATTCTTCACCCCTGTTTGAAGCTTCTTCCGTGGCTGAAAAAATATTAGGTTCAATGACCATTATAGATCTCTTGTTCGTCATCCCAAAGAAATAACTATGAGTAAGTTTAGCATCCAAAATATTTAACTTATTAGCTCTCTCCTCCTGCATTACAAATAAGTTCATAGGACTAACTGAGTACGGATAAATTATCAAGAAAATTTGTAATAAAATTTAAAAAATAATATAAATATAAATATTATCACTCATGACATTCTTGTTACAATAATATTGTAAGCTAATTTTGACGAAAACATCCAGTTTAGCATCCTTGGAATACACATTTCAATTTTCTTAGCCTAAAAAATGTCTGCAAATGGTAGTACCTCCATTCCAAAAATTGAAAACACATCAAAGAACCCACTACGAGAATATCCCACTTTCATCTTTTTCTTGAATTTTAGAATAGTCTCTTTAATATTACAGCACAAGATTTTCAGCCTTGTTTTCCCCAAGCAACATTATTGAAAGATTCAATATCATCTACAATAACTAAAATTCTAGAATCTACCTTGGATTTAATTGCCTTGCCCAATATGAGCAGGTCAACGAGACAGACAACACCTAACTTCACTTGAGTAACCAAATATGTATAATACATAAAGACATCAAGTAACTTCTTGCGTCTCATATGACCATACTGCTCAACCAGTGGACTTGTACTATCAGGCAAAGCATCAACTCCAACATATTATAGTCCCGAAATTGCATAATAGTTTTCTACCCCCATAGTCATTATATCTTTTCCAAACTTAAAATATAGTTCATCAGCCTTTGTAATGTTCAAGAGGTGCATACACATATAATTGATCTGACCCTGCCAATGGAATATATTTCCTCCTTTAACTTTGATCAAATGAGCCACATTATATTTGCGAAATAATGCCAACTGCAAAATAATTTGATATTTTTCTAAGATTAATCAATAATTTAAAAATAATATATTTATACAATTGACGGCTTATATGTAATAAACTATACATACCTTCTCTTTGTTACTGAAAATGATATCATTTATTATGTGATTATGCATATAGTCTTTAAACCAGAGGCAATGGTGTTGACAATATTGTGCTTTCACCTTTCTTTAGGAATTATGTATTCAACATCTTTAAAAATTGTATGAATTTGTTCATCTTTATGTCTTTATTGCTCCTCTTGTTGCTGCTTCTGATCATCTTTGAACTGAACTTTTTGCTTTCTCTTCCTAGACACATCTTCGGTTCCATTACCTTGTCTTCTAACAAATACATATCTATTACCAGTAGTACTAAATTCACCTGGACTAAGTATTACTGGTTGAACATCAGTTGGCACTCTCTCACAACTTAAATATGAAGCATTTGGTGATGCCATTTTATCAACACACTATAGATAAACCCAATCAGATCATTCTCAAATTAGACCCATATAAATACACCGTCTAAGGGAGAATTAGTAAGTGAGTATAAAAGCAATTTGTGTTAATTAAGATACAATTATTGACAGTTAGTGAAAATTATTAACAATTTAATCAAGGATTCATCTGCCTGCAAACTCAATCAGATGATTCTCAAAATCTTATCTATCTACATATACCATGTAAAGGAGAATTAGGGAGGCTTTACAAAAGCATTTTGTAGCATTTGAGTGAAAGTTAGTGATAGTTAGTGACCGTTAGTGACTGTTTAATCAATAATCTCCAACACCCATGCAAACTCAATCAGATGATTCTCTAGATCACATCCACCTACATATACCATGTAAGGGAGAGTTAGGGAGTGTATACAAAAGCAGTTATGATAGTTGGGTCATTGTTAGTGACAATTAGTGATAGTTAGTGACAATTTAGTCACTATTATTGAGAGTTCCAAGTCTTTATTTTCAAGTTACAGGTCCAACTGAACAAGCACTTCTCAATTTTCAATTCCAAATTTTAAGGGATAATTATGGACTGTTGTAAAATATAATTTGCTATGTTTAGTGAGAGTTATTGATAGTTAGTCAGAGTCAGAGTTAAGTATCCAATAACTAACTTTCGCTAACTTTTGCTAACTCATTATAACTTCAATCCTATAAACGTAATACTGTCATGTGAACACATGGTTCACAAAAATCCATAATATATACCACCCAGTCAACATTAAAACCACAAAACGGCAAAGAATAAACATGTCACAATCATAAGAAATTTCACTGCATTTAATCAATATAACCACTACAATATATCATTTCTCATCTAACATTGTCGATTTTCGAAGTAAATAAACCCTAGAAAATCAAATGAACAGTGCAAAAAACTTAGAATAAAAACACTTACAGTCGCCAAACTCAAACTTCTAACAAACAAGAATCACAATCAAATGAAACTTAGATTGAATAAACCAACATTCTGATAGTTCTTACTCCGCTTGAATTGGTAGGAAAATGACGATGTTAAGGTTAGTAATAAAGAGAAAGATAAAGTAGATGAAAGCGGTTTTTATTTTTTGAAATGAAACCGTCGATAGTGAGAGTGTTAGTATTTTACTTTATTTTCAATGTTAAGAGGACATTACTATTATTTTGTGATCATTTTATATTAAAATGGCTCAAAATATATTAATAGATTTTATGAGGGATTATTTTAGGTGATTTTCCAAACTCTGTGTTCATAATTGATCCGAGGGAATTTTCACCAACCAATTTCTAGTACAATATAATAGTTGGATTTAAATCTTCAAGCCCCTCTTTCCTAACTCATTTCAAATTTACCTCCACAATAATATTATATATAATCATTTTATGTAATTATTTTGAGTTTCGGTAAAGATTTTTTTTTTGAAAAATATATTATTTATTACATTATTATTAAAAATTTGTTTAATATATTTATATTTCATTGAAAATTATAAAAATAATAATAAATATATTATAAAAATAATAAGTGAATTATTTACATTTATATCTTTTGATACTAAAATTATTAACAAATATAGCTTATAAACACCAAATACTTATAAGTTAATATAAAGATAATTAAATGGTTAATCACAAAACTAACTTAAAATGAAGTTGTATTTTTAAAAATACGGGACCAATTTTTTTTTTTTCGAATTTAGGGAAACAAAATTCCTAAATTGCAGAAGTACGGCTTCTTCAATATATATTGAGCACGTATATATATTTTTCTTTTAATACGCATATGTGTTCCACAAAATGACCACTGTTTTAAAAAAACAATGGCCTTTTTTTTGTTTTTTATCTTTTAATTTCTTTTATCTTTTAAAAGCGACCACATACTTTTATATAAATTGACAACGTGTTCCTTTAGTTAAGAGACCCACACATGCACATATATAAGCACACAACCCACACATCCACATATGTTTAAAAAACACCCAGATTCACACACCCACATATACATATATACATACACATATATAAAACATTTTCATTAATTAAATTCAATATATATATAAATATATAATATTTTTATTAATTAAATGCAATAGTAAAATAAATAATTTAATATTTACATTTTATTATCTCAATTCATTTTTATATAAATTAATTAATATATTTCATATAGATTAATTAAATAAAATATAAAGATCGAATAACTATTAATTTAAAAAAAATTTAATATTATAAAAATATCATTGTTTAGTTAAAGTATATGAAACATATACCACTATATGCTCACATATACCACTATATTACATATATTTATATATATCATTATTTTTTAGTGAAAATATATAAAATATATATCAACTTATACTCATATATATCTATATATACCACCATATACTCACATATATCAATATATACTGATATATATTTACATATATTATTATTTTTTTAATTAAAATATATATAACATATACCTATATATATATACATATATATTATTATTTTTAGTTAAAATATATATAACATATACTTATATATAACAACATATACTTAAAATATGAAGCATATATTTATAAAAATATTATTTATTAGTTAAAGTAATTAAAATATATACCCACTTATATCTATTGTCTATGAAAGTATATAAATGTATATGTAGTATATACCGATATATACTTATTATTTTGAAAAAAGAATATCAATATGCATTTATTATATTTTGTATTTATAGGTATTTGATAACTATAACTATAAATATCTATTGTTTAAAAAAAAATATTAGAATGCAACTGTAATATCAAAATATATGAACGCATATGTAGCATATACCTTTTGTCTTAGAAAAAAAATATCAATATGCAGCTATATTATATTTAAGTATATACTAACATATCTTATTATATTTACATAATATGAAAAATAATTATAATACATTTTATAAAATTTTAACAATTTATCATATTTATATCTAAATTAGTATTTATATTATTTATATTATTCTTCAATAAATTCATAATTTATTTTTTTCACAATCACTACTATTATTAATTATTGTTTATGTTTGTATATATCATTTTTATTTATAATAATAATAGTAATAATTATTATTATCATAAAGAATTATTTAGTATCAATTATTTATATAAACATGTTCAATACCAATTTAATTTGAAATATTTAGTTAATAATTTATTAATACTTGAAGTTTTTAAATTTAATTTATATTTTATTAATTTAATAATATTGTAAAATATGAAAATCAATATTGATTAGCTAATAAATTAAAATATAGATATAACTATTAATTATACTTATATTTATATATATATATATATTTTTTTTGTTAAATTAGAAAATTACTACAATTTAGTTATATATAATATTAAATATTAAGTAATAAATTAATACAATAAAATATAATTTTATATTATGAGTTGTCAAATTTTCTCAAAAATTCTTATTTCTAAACTTAATTAAAGAAAAGAAAACACTTTTAGCCGATTTAGTGGCAATATCAGAATTACAGTAAATTTTTTATGTTTTTCTATTACATCATCAATTGCTCATTATAGTCATGGAAGAAACAGAATGTATAAGAGCCGTATTTTTGTAAAATTAAAAGATTAAAAGTATAAAATTAAAAAATTGAAAAGAAAAAGTTAGAGTAGTAAAATTGAAAATAAAATTTAAAATATAATATATAGTATAATTTTTTTTATTTTATTTTGAGTGCTTATAAAATAAAAGTTTTTTTTTAGGGTAATCGAAGATTCATTAATGGGGATGTTGAAATCCTTATTACTATTTATATAATTCTCCCTTTATATTTTTTTTAAAAAAATCCCATTTTGTCTAAGGAGATTTAGAATTAAAATTTGAATTTGATGTATCTTCCCCACAGCAAACACTCAATAATTGACCAATGATCATACCGGAATTTCAATTGATTTTTTCTTTATATATCGTAAAGAGATATAAAATAAATACCCAAACGGAAAGAAAACAATGGGCAATGAAATTGGAACTCAGAAAAATCCAAAGTTGCAGTCTTTGAAATTGAAATTGAAATATATCAAATGAGCCAAAATAGCACAAAAAAACCCACCACACAACCACTAATATTATCTCTTTAAAATCCCAATTATTCTGATTCTTCTTTTCTTCTTTTTCCTTTTCACCCGCCATTTTCCTAACGATATTATCCACTCAGTCATACATCGTTTTCCCATCATCCAAACAGAAACTTTCTTGTTTTTTGCTAATTACCATCTGACACCAAAATTATTATTTAAAGTAATTATTTCACTTAATTTGATTCTTCCATATGGTGGCATGTCTTTTCTTGTGCCAAGTGTCTTTCGGCGACATGATTCGGTTGTCTCCGGTCACCGGAATACTACCTTGTTTGTGCTCTTGTAAGCTTAATAGAGATTTGGGTTTTGGGTTTGAGTTGCGGAGAAAGGAGCGGTTTAAGAGGAAGTTTAAGTTTGTTGTGAATGCGGAGTTGTCAAGGGCTTTCTCTGTTGATTGGGGTTTGGACTCTCAGGTCATTTTTTGCTTTTCTCTTACTCTCTTTTTTGTCTGTTTTGGTTTGAAATTCTCTGTTTATCTTTGTTTGCACTTTAGTGTTTGATGAAATGACTGAGTGACGAGAGAGAGAAAGAGAGTTTCGGCAGCAGGTTTCTTTTTTCTCTTCTCAACTATTTTTGGTTATCTGATTGTTAATAGATAATAGATTTAGTAATTCCCGTTTTATGTACTGAATTTACAATTCAGGTTATAGGATCATTAGTAATAACGATTGAAGTCCGTATGGAAAAAGTTGGAACTTTATCTTTTTACTTTGCGGGGGACTTGAACTTACTCCACATAACTATATAGAGATTTGATGGCTCCCCTGTCTTAGTTGTTTGAAGCCACTAATGATCATTCAAAGCTTGAACAGCTCGTCCATGTGTTTTCTTAATTGAAAGTAACTTCAACTTTGAATAGTTATTACTTCACTTTTTCTCCTTCAATGGTTGCGTCTAATTCAAAATTGTTTTGATATAGATGTTTTTATCCTAATTTATATTGATTAGACTGACAAGTCTTTATTTTTATTATAAGGTTGTCCAGTCTCATGATGTATCTCAGTTGCCATGGGTCGGTCCAGTTCCTGGGGACATTGCTGAAGTTGAGGCATATTGTAGAATATTTAGAGCAGCTGAACGACTTCATGCTGCATTGATGGATACATTATGCAATCCTGTGACGGGGGAATGTAGTGTTTCATATGAGTTCTCACAAGAGGAAAAACCATTGTTGGAAGATAAAATAGTCTCTGTGCTTGGTTGCATGTTATCACTTTTGAATAGAGGAAGAGAGGATGTTCTTTCTGGAAGATCTTCCATCATGATTTCCTTTCGTCAAGACATAAGCATGACGGAGGATAAGCTTCCACCACTTGCCAATTTTAGGGGTGAGATGAAAAGGTGTTGTGAGAGTTTGCATGTTGCTCTTGAAAACTATTTGACGCCTGATGATGATCGAAGCTTGGATGTATGGAGGAAATTGCAGAGGCTGAAGAATGTCTGCTATGATTCTGGCTTTCCCCGACATGATAATTGCCCTTGTCATATGCTTTTTGCAAATTGGAGTCCTGTTTATTTATCTAATTCTAAAGAAGACATATTATCCAGACATTCTGAAGTGGCATTTTGGAAGGGTGGTCAGGTAACAGAGGAAGGTTTGAATTGGTTAGTGGAGAAAGGATTTAAGACTATTGTTGATCTTAGAGCAGAAACTATTAAGGATAACTTTTATCAAGAGGCTGTAGATGCTGCTATTTTGTCTGGGAAAGTTGAATTTATTAAAATTCCTGTTGAAGTTATGACAGCACCATCAATGGAGCAGGTTGAGAAGTTTGCATCATTGGTTTCAGATTGCAGCAAAAAGCCCATCTATCTTCATAGTAAGGAAGGAGCATGGAGGACTTCTGCAATGATATCCAGATGGAGGCAGTACATGGCTCGCAGTAAATCTCAGTATATTACTTCCATTGATACGGTACCTCAAGATACAAATGAAACTAGTGGATTGTTGGCACCTTCTGCTTTAGAAGAGAGGTCCCTCCAGGAACAGAAAAATGGATCACTGCAACAGGCTTTGGATAAACTTCATGGTTCAAATGGAGTATATCACGAAGTTGTCTCTCCATTTAAGGATGAAGGAGGCCAAAGCATCAATGGGACCCACAATGGCCTTGTTTCTGTTCAGGGTATAGCATCTACAGAAACAGTTGACAAGGATGTAAAATCTTCAGCAAACTTCTGCAGGGAAACTGATCCTCTCAAGGCTCAAGTTCCTCCTTGCAATATCTTCTCCAAAGCAGAGATGTCCAAATTTTTCAGGAGTAAAAGAATCTCACCTCCCACATACTCTAACTATCGGCTTGGTAAGTTCAAAAAGTCACCTGTTTCAAAAGACACACACATTGGAATGGTTCAGAAAAATGAGGTTTTGGGCATTGATCCTATGTCAGTGCTTGGGGAGGTTAAAAGATCCAATGGGGCAATTAGTAGTGAAAATCTCTCTCCAAAAATTCAGAGCTCATCTGTTGATGGTCAGAAGCATCTGAAAAGGAGTAGTTTTATTTCTGCTGGTTCAAGTTTGAATGCAATCGATGAAGGGGAGATTTATTCTGTTCCTGAAGCTAATGTCAGTATCACTGCGAGTGGAAGCTTAAACGAGTATGTTAAATCTAAATCTATTGAGGAGGTTCAAACAAAAAATGGAGTGACATCCTTAGGCTTCAGCGATGATGAATTGGGCTCAATTGAAGGAGACATGTGTGCTTCTGCAACAGGCGTTGTAAGAGTGCAGTCAAGAAGAAAAGCAGAAATGTTTCTAGTGCGAACAGATGGATTTTCTTGTACTAGAGAAAAGGTTACTGAGTCTTCCTTGGCCTTTTCTCATCCTAGTACCCAGCAACAGATGCTTATGTGGAAATCAACACCGAAGACTGTATTGTTACTGAAGAAGCTGGGACAAGAACTCATGGAAGAAGCTAAAGAGGTATCATGCAAATGTTTCAATAATTGGTAAAATAATTGCCCTTCTCTTAATTCTCTGTGATTTTCTAAACCATAGTTCTGTGGGTATTACTACTCTTTATGGTTGCTGATTGTGATAGTGCAATAGGTGAGTTCCAATGAGTTGGACTGAGATATTTTTGTAGGCATAAATCCAAATTTTCTGCTTGTAGTACAATCTTTGGCTTCAGTTTTAGACTAGAGATAGGTAGGTTCTCGTAGGATTGTCAATGGTAAAAAAGCTTATAGTCACACCTTATGTTTATGGACATAATTTTCCAAGAAAATAATTCTGATTAGGATTGAATGGCAAAGGAGGCACTATTATCTTTGCATTAAGCTTTGGTAAATGCTTTCCTGCTGTACTTTTTAGCTTGTTCAGGTATTGGTTATTGATAATGGTTACATGTGTAAATAATGAATGTACAATTTCTCATTGAAAACATATAATCTTACATTTCATTTTCATGCAATGAACTTTTCCACCGTAGTACAGAGATAAAGCCACTTAATTGTTAATAAATTTTTGTTGTGTACTTGTCATTCACACAATGTGCTAATCATTCCTTCGGCAGTATTTAGCCAATTTCTCTCAACTAAACCTCAAATATCAAGTCCATTGGAATTGTAGGAACCATCAAATATCTGTTCTATACCTTGGTCTATTCTGTTCTTTCAATCTCCATGGAATGTCTGGTGGTGCTGCTTCCGAGACCTGAATTTTGCTTCAGTCAATCTCATTCTTCAACAACAACAACAACTAAGCCTTAGTCCCAAACAAGTTGGGGTCGGCTGTATGGATCCTCAACAAAATAAGCTCAAAAGACACAAAAAAAAGATACTCCAGCCTTAGGCCCCTTCCAAGACACGGATTTTACGTCTCCATTCAAGTCTGTCATTAATCAAATCCGCACCAAGATCTAAGACACGTAAGTCAATCTCATTCTTCAAAGCTTGGAAAATCTGGAAATAATTTGAAATGGATCCTTGTTGGCCACATAAAAGAGAGATTCTAGTGGGTACTGCTGGCGCAGGGATTAATGAATATGGATGGAAATGTGAAGAAGGAACATGATCCTGCAACAGATTTTCTGGATCAGAAGAATTACTAAGAAATTTGAATGGAGAATGCGTGCAGGGATTCCATCTGAACAATGCTTTCACAACTTTAGGATCTACCAACAGGGTTCAAGTCAAGCTGCAAGTTAGACATAGAATCGCTAATCCTTGAATTGGATTCCTCAACAACTTGGATTATTAAGCTTTATATCCTGATACTCTTTCAATCAAGGATGCAGGAGAAATCCTAATGTTAATAGTGTCAAACTCAGTGCACAAGAACATTGATTCTGGGTTTTGACTGCAGTGTAATAAATTTTGATGGCCCACTCATAGTATTGATTGTTGATCATTCCCCTCGTGGCTTTATGCCTCACTCCACAAACCATGCCATCTGGGTCATTTCACCTATAGTTTATTGGTTTCTATTTGGTTTGAGCTCAATTTATGTACCCATGGGCATCTAGGGAAGGGCTGGAGAAACAATATTAGTTTGGACAATATCATTTTGGACTTAAGATATAGCTTAGTTGGAGATGAGTGACTGACCACACCTTGACTTTATTGGTCCGTCAGTTGGGAAAACACTGATGTCTCAATTATGTCAACCATGCACATCCTTATCTTTGTTAAGTCACTAACACAACCTGATCTTGAGGGAAGTGATGTACTGTTTGTACTTCCTCAAGCTATGGGGTTTTGATTTACTGGATTAGTTTATTAGTGTGCACATGGCATATTCATGAGCTCCAAAATTAGAGACCAAAATAACAACATGACCTTAGTGGTCTTGTTTCAGGAAGCAGGTCCCCTCTCATGAAATAGGTATTTCAGTGGACATCACTCACTTTTTATTTGCATTTAAGGATATTTGATTAATACATTTCATTGGTGGTTGCTAGTATTGCTGATATTATCTTTGTTTCCATCTAGTCATTCTAACTGCATGTTCTGCATTCACTGTGAAGGTCGCCTCTTTCCTGTATCACCAAGAGAAAATGAATGTTCTTGTTGAACCTGATGTTCATGACATATTTGCTAGAATCCCGGGGTTCGGATTTATTCAGACCTTTTACAGTCAAGACACCAGGTACTGTAAATTGTGCTGCAATGGACTGTGACTTAGATGTGTATCTTGATGTTATTTTTGTCTATGGATCATTCTGATTTCCCTAATGCAGTGATCTTCATGAGAGGGTTGATCTTGTGGCATGCTTGGGGGGAGATGGGGTGATTCTTCATGCATCAAATTTATTTAGAGGTGCTGTTCCCCCTGTTGTATCTTTCAATCTTGGATCTCTTGGATTTCTCGCTTCCCACAGTGTAAGCTCTGAGTTATCTTTTTTAATCTTTTATTCTTAGTGTTCTATGTCATATAGCCTTTATCCTCTGCTTGATTACTACCTTTTTTGGTTTCTCTCTTGATGTAGTTTGAGGACTACAAGCAAGACTTAAGACAGGTCATCCATGGGAATAACACATTAGATGGTGTTTATATAACTCTTAGAATGCGCCTCCGCTGTGAAATATTTCGCAATGGTAAAGCTGTGCCTGGAAAACTTTTTGATGTCCTAAATGAGGTGGTTGTTGACCGGGGTTCTAATCCATATCTTTCTAAGGTTGAATGTTATGAACATGACCGGCTTATAACCAAGGTGAGATCAGAAATTTCTCATCCTAAAGTCATTTTAAAACATTTTTCTATTCTTCCCTTGACTTTGATGGCAGAATTACACTTGATCTTGGGATCACCACAACTCAACTTGAATTCTGGTTCATAGCAGCAATGGGTTTTATGCTGTATTTTTCATGTGTAAAATAGTATAGCATAAAAGAAATTCTCATATCTTTCTGCAACATTTCCCAGCCTTTGTCTGATAAATACCTTATTTTCTAGGTGCAAGGTGATGGAGTTATAGTGGCCACACCTACAGGAAGTACTGCATATTCTACAGCTGCAGGAGGTTCCATGGTAAGCTCCCATTTTGAGTTCTAGAATTTTTTTAACCAATTCTTTAGAACTTAAACTTTTGAAGTTGATTAGTTTTTGTTTCTGAGTTCTCATTCAGGATAAAAATTTATTTTACCCGACATTTATGAACAATAGCTTATTGAACAAGTACTTGTGGCTATATGATGCTGCAAAGAATTGATATGCCCAAGGTCACAAATTGAAGGGGTTAAGGGTTGGCCTGAGAAATCAGGTTAGGGAATTTTCTTATCTGCTGGACCATAGCATAGAGAACTGGCAGACATTGCTTAATTTGAAGTCTTATAGTTCAGAAAGATAATTATAAAATGCAGCGCAGGCCTTGAATCGAGTTATCATAAAGCAGTAATCTATTTGGCAAAGTTAGTTAAATATAGGAAGAGACTAGAATAAAGTTCATATGTCACCCAGGAATTTCTCACTTATAATGTCATCATGCTTATAAATAGGACATATCATGTTGGTAGGATATGGTCTTTTGTGACATAAACATGGAGGGATGAACATTTTGTCTCAGAAGTTTGAACACGTCAATATCAATATGGAACATTGCAGCTCAATGTGCCCTATGGACAATTCCTTGGGGAGGTTGCTTAAGGAGAGTCAAGTTGCTGATTGCACAGCTAATTCATTCTCTCAAGGATGCAAGTCCTACATTTAAAAGGCTGTTGATTTGGTAGCTGGGTAATCCACAAATAGAAATGACCCCCTTTACTAGACAAAATTAGAACAACCTGTTAGACAAGAAATATTCATTGGGGACCTAGGTGCTATCAATCCTATGCTAAGAAAGATGGCATTTTCTCCAGTTGGAAATTTATTTGGGCTTTAATTTTAGGTTCTCTTGTTTACTTGTGTTTTTATGTTTAGTATGTCGAAGTTATTCTGATATCCCTGCATATCCGATCCAGCCTTCCAATCAATTAAATCTCCACAACCACTTTCAAAGCACTATCATCATTTATTCTCAAACATCAATCAGTCTGTTCCCAGCTAAATCTATGAATCTTGGTTCTATTTGTTCTTCAATTTGACAAACCCCGACTTATAAGAAAACACGAGAAGAGATTAATCTGAATCCATCTATCAATCAAGCTCTCTTTGCTCTTGCATTAATATGTTGATAATTTTATTTCTACAAGTTCCCAAATTCAATGAGCATGTGTCACTGATCAATTTGATAATTTAAAATCTTCTTCTCTGAAATAAATAAAATAAATAAAACTAAGAAATGCACTAATTTAAAAAAACTGAATTACAATAAACCAATGCATTTATGTTGAAACAACAAATATTCCTGTGGTTTATTGCTGCTTGTTAACTTCAATCAATAAACAACACATACTGGAATGCAGGTGCATCCAAATGTTCCTTGCATGCTGTTTACCCCAATCTGTCCCCACTCTCTCTCATTTAGGCCAGTCATACTTCCAGATTCTGCAAGGCTTGAATTAAAGGTAAACTAAAGCTTTGAACCTGGGCTTGGGATTTATCATATTCCTTAAAGCATATTGTTCTGCCAGATGATTGATTGATTTGTTGTAATTGTACAGATTCCAGAGGATGCTAGAAGTAATGCATGGGTTTCTTTTGATGGAAAGAGAAGGCAACAACTTTCAAGAGGGGACTCTGTCCGGATTTCTATGAGCCAGCACCCACTTCCAACAGTCAACAAATGTGATCAAACAGGTGATTGGTTCCGCAGCTTGATTCGTTGCCTGAACTGGAATGAAAGGCTAGATCAGAAAGCCCTTTGAAGGTTCTGATACTGAGGAGAATACTACTACATATCCATTTCAGGATTGAGGTTTGTGTAAATTACTGTACAGATTGTAAATTAGAAATGACCACAGAAAATTTTACTGAGTTAATACTAATAATCACAAAATAGGCTCCCACTTGAAATTGGGGATTTGCTATAATTTTCCTTTCCTTTTTTAATTTTTCAAGCATTAACTATTGTATTACACTCTCAATAAGTACTGGCAATCAAATATAATCATATAGCTCTTTTTCTATATCTAAATTTGATTAATAAATTCTTGGTTTCTTGTACTAGTTAGTTCATTATTATTATTCATTATTTTAAGTTTCTGTGCGGTGTGCTAATTTACTATTATGTGGGAATGTCTAGGAGAGAGGATATATATATATATATATATATATATATAAACCCTGAGGGAGTGTACGCGTGATAATGATGATTTTTCTTATATATACAAAAACTGATGTTGTGTCTGGCCTTTCTTGTTGAAGCCTTGAGCTATTTTTATAATGTTGAAAACTATATAGAATAAGCAGGTTAGAAGCTTTAAGGTAGACATGGATTGAAGAAAAACTAGTAATTGACAGTAGGGTTGTTGGTGAACTGTTGGACAATGAGTTTCATGCCAGATAAGTATGATACTGAGAGGAATATTCGATTTATTATGAGTTATCAGACTAAGATTTACTTAGATGATGAAGTTGAAACTTGCTTCGTGTATTGATGTCTAAACCGTTAGAGAAAAATACTACAAGCCATTAAAAATGGCAATGTATAGTTTAATAGCAAGTGCATACATATGACCTGAAAAATATTTAAAAGCCATTAAATATGGCAATGTATAGTTTAATAGCAAGTGCATATATATGACCTGAAAAATAGATTCAGATTTATTATTATTTTTTTCAATGCTAAGAAAAATTCATGAAAATTATTTTTTGAGTAAATTTATTGTATTCTAGACATAACAACTGTTATTTAATTAGCTAAATGACTATCTCAAACTGTTTTCTAATATTTAAAAGGCTTTTTTTTCAAGTAGGCATTTGTTGCAATGCTAAAAAGATTTTATAGAAAGAAACTACTTGAAATGGGAAGGTGGTAGATCCACTTCATATGATACTATTGTGCATATGAAATAGTAAAAGAAAAGAACTTTCATTACTGAAAAATAGATTTCACATGATAATATTTTTACAAATCAAACCTTAACAGCACATGTAATTAATTAATTAATTAATAACCCAGTTCTTGCATCATAAACAAAAAGAAAGAAACAATCTAAAGCAAACACATTCTCTCCTACATATTTATAATTAAGGAGAGAAAGAAGCTTGCAGCCATGAGGCAAACCTTTGTTACAACGACTCAAACTAGTTATTAAGAGAAGATTTCAAAAAAAAGGGTGTAATTACTCTTGTAAAACTGAATTTTCACCTTGTTGATCAAGTATCACACTGCCCTTACAGCTTGGAACCTGGGTTCTTTAGGCAGGAACTTCTGTTCAGCATAAATAGACATATAATCACCGAACACAAATTCTGGGTATTCTTGATTCTTCATTTCTTGCAGGTCATTTTTCTTTGCTAACTCTGGTGCAGGAGCAATTGTCGCCTTCAAAGAAGGGTTATAAAATGATGCAATAGATCTTCTATTCCCGTTTTGGGTAGCTAGAACCCTGTGCCAGGCACTCTTATACTTGCCATTACTTAGAACTTCAATCTGATCACCAGTGTTGATGACAATGGTGTTTCTTAGGGGCTGGACATCAATCCATTGCCCATCTTTTAGAATTTGAAGACCTCCTACTTGATCATCTTGGAAGAGTAAGATTACACCTCCAGCATCTGTGTGAGCTCGAAGACCTTTCACTAGCTCAGGATAAGGACATGGTGGATAATGGCTAACCTTCGTTCCAAAGAAAGCATTATTGTCTTCTTTTCCACCATTGAATGCTTTCTTGATGTATCCTTTTGGTAATCCCAAGTTCTCGTCCATTACTTCCATCATTCTCTCAGCCAATTTCTTCAATTCAGCTCTATATTCAGCCATTGTTTCCCTGTCACGCATCCCATAAATTTAATTAGATTAGATACATATTATTATAATATGCTTTTTTTTGCATAGTTGATAATTACATTAGAGTGTGATTAATTATATATAGAAGCTTACTTGAATCCAGGAGTTTGTGATGGCCACTGGTTATCATCTAGGAGAGTGATGACATCTTCCCAATCTACATTCTCCAATTTGTTAGCACCATTTGTGTTATTGCCATTGGCCAAATCATTCAACGACATCAAAAGTTTTGATTTCTTGAAATTTTCTTCTCTTTCCAGCTTATAGTAGTCTAAGCAAACCTTCTTCACTCTCTCAAGTAGCTCTTCAGGAATTCCATGGTTCACCAGCTGCAAATTAAAACAAATCAATCATATAAATAACAAACAACAACAAAACCTTTTGAGAACATAATTTAAAACTTTAGTACAATTATAGAATACCTGAAAGAATCCCCATTCCTCGCAGCATTTAGAGATCTGAGCCATTGTCTTGGCTCTTTCCTCACCAGTACCATCCACTTTCGAGAAATCAATCACTGGAATTGCCATTTGAAGAATAAAAAAAGAAACAACACAAATATAGAGAAAGAGTTCTGTTAGAATGTAAAATGCTTTGGCTAAGCTTTTGCTTTTGTTAAGGTTTGCAATTAGAGAAGGGGCTAATTAGGTCTATTTATAGCCAACATTTTCCCGCCACGCAGTCAACTCTTTATTTTTCTTTTATTTTAATTTTTACTTTTTAATTTTTAATTTTCATATATATATAAAGTAGCCGTTACGGTGAGATATTTGGGACGGTGACACTTTTATTTTTTTAAAAAAAAATTATAAATTATAAGGTGAAGGTCAATGTGCTTTTAGTAGTTAGCCTTAACTATAATTAACTAATTATAATTTAACTGATAACCCACAACACAAGCATTCTACTCTTTTTTCCGGTGTTGCATACTCTAATTAATTAATCATTTATGTTTATTTTAATATATTAATCTCTATATTAATTACATAATCTCATAATGCCACGTGGATGTCTCAGATTTCTCTTGGACCCATCTCTGACCTCTATATTGCATAGATCTCGACCGTTGGATCATGTAATGTATAATATATAAAACCTAATTAAGTAACATTTCCACTAATAATTACCTAATTAACAAGGATTATATTTTTTTTATAGGTATACTTACATGGCTTCCTAACAATAATTATTGGACTATTGCCAGATAATTTAGAAATTAACTATATTATTAATATGCATTAATATTCTCGTACTATAAATTTATTTTTAATTATGTGAAAATATAATTAATGTATATATATGTATTTTTCTTGTATATTCTACTATATTTTTTACATTTAATTTGCTTACAATTGAAATCTCTACCGACTACTAATTAAATTGTTGACCACTTCGATTTTTTATTTCTATTTAATAAGCCACTGATTTGTAGGCACAGTTTGTGGAATAATTATATGCTACAACCGTTATAGCAATAAATGCCTACAACGGACCAATGAGATTCTTACACGTAGATTAAATGCTTACAACGGACCAATGAAATGAATCATTTAATCTACGTGTAAGAATCTCATTGGTCCGTTGTAGGCATTTATTGCTACAACGGTTGTAGCATATAATTATTCCAGTTTGTGGGTTAAGAAAGGTACGAAGACTTCTATTAACCAATTAATTAATTAATTAATTAAATTATCAATAAACAATATTAATTAACTTAATTAATTAATAAATTGTCAACTCCCACTAATTAATTATATATATAATCCATGAAATAATAATAATAATTAATATATAGTTTATTGTTAGATGACAACATATATATGTGATAATATATTTTTTTATCTGTGTGGAAATGATCTGTAAACTCAACCAGCTAATTAATACATTTTTAGTTTTTTTCTGGTTGTGGATAGTTGGCCTTGTGATTTTGGTTGTAATTGTGTCCGAATGTTAGGGTACATTTTAGAGTGTATATAGATAATAATAATTATTATTATCGTCTGATTAAGATTATATATATATATATATATACTAATGGTAGGTAAATAAAAAATAAAAAAATCAGATTTAACAAATAATAATATAGTTCATTGCTGTACTTATTATGTTACTTAATTTAAGTTATATACCCGCAGAGTCTAAACTCTGGCTGATCTAAATGGTCGGTTTATGCATTATTGGCATGTTTCCATTCCTTTTTTTCACTATATATTTTTTTTTAATTTAAAGGTGAACGGAGCCACCATAATCTTTATTAAATTGAGGATTAAGAACCCAAGAGTTTAGTACAAAGCCTTTATAAAGCAGGCAGTGGAAGATAAAGAAAAGACCGAAAAAATAAATTATTGAAAACGGAAATTTGGGAGTCCCATGCAATCTGTGATAATCACACCTTTTATAAGTTTGGGAAGGGATTCAAAAGACTGAAATCTTCGAGAAACATTATTTAGTCTGCTATATTGCGCCAAATAATGTGCCGCCTTGTTGCCTTCACGAAAAGTATGGTGAAAATAGAAGGTACCTGAGAGGGAAGCTAGCCAACGAAACTGGATGAGCCAGAAGGAATGTTGCTGCGTTAAAATAGAAACCACCGAAGAATCATCAACTTCAACTTGGATGCGATCATAGCCCAAAGAAACACCCCATCTCAAACCTTCATTAACAGCTAAGAGCTCTGCTTCAGCTGAATTTGCTGCCTTTAAAGTAAAGCAAATAGCCGATACAAAGTGTCCCAAATCATTTCTAAGAATAGCTCCCCCCGAAGAACCAACCATAGTAAAGGAGGCGTCAATGTTCAATTTTAGAAAACCAGCTGTTGGACACTTCCAGTAAATTAATTTTGGATTTGGCTTTGAGATCCCAAAGCTAGGTGGCAAAAAATCAGCAAAAGAGGCTAAAGGAGAGGCAAATTTAGCATTGGAAAAAGCAACACCCCAATGCAACAGCACTTTTGAAGCCAAAAGATCAATATTGGAGCAGAAAAAGGTTTTGCCACCCCATACACATCGGCAGTATTCCGACCAAATGGAATAAATGATGACCTGTGGAACTAGCAAGCAGAGTTTACCTTTCGTAGTTGAAGTTTTTGAGTGTATCCACCAAGACATAAGCTCATGGCGGAGAGTTACTTGTTTGCCACGATCAAATGGAAGGAGATGTGCCTTGTAGAATTTCCATATTCTGCTAATGGAATCACATTGCCTGAAGATATGATCAACCGAGGGAGGACCAGAAACACAGAACGGACAACAAGGAGCCAGGTGAACTCCAATATGCTGTAACTGTAAAGGAAGCGGCAAGGCTTTGTTAATGAGTTTCCAAGTAAAGACCGAGTATTTTTTCGGCACAACATTATCCCACAACGATTTACCAACCATAGAGGATCTGTGACGAGGGCGAACTAAGTCATAAGCTATTGAAAGTTTGAACACATCACTACTTCCATCCGACCAAGCCACATAGTTCCCATCGATAATCAAATGATCGGAGAAAGAGTTATAGGCATGACAAAGACGCTTCCAGGTGCAAGAGTCAGTTTGCAAGAAGGTCATATTCCCCTTTCAGAAATATTTATTACGCATGTAATGTGCCCAAAGAGAATCTCCGCGGAAGAACATCCAAAGAAGCTTGATGGAGTAAGCATCTTGAATGGCAGAAATAGATATAATTCCAAGACCCCCCTCTTCCGTAGGAAACAACATTTTAGAAAAGCTTACCCAATGATGACGACTTGAACCCCAAAAGAAGGAAGCAAATTTACGTTCAATAGCACGGATTACAGTTTTAGGAAGCAACATTGCCCCCATGATATGGATTGGTATTGAACTTAAAACATGCTTAATAAGAATGAGCTTACCTCCAGGAGATAAAAATCTTTTCAGCCAACCATGGAGCTTCAAATCAATTTTCTTAATGAAGTCCTTGCAATAAGATGATCTATTTATACCTTGATAAACTGGGGCACCCAAATATGTAAAGGGGAGAACGCTCTTGCGAATAGATAAAAGCTTTTCAAATTGAGTGACCTTAGCCATATTCACTTTATTAGAACAATAAAAAGCGCTTTTATCAAAATTAATAAGTTGACCGGAAGAAGACTGGTAATCAGATAGAAACCCTTTAAAACCCTTTATAGATCGAACATCGCCTGTAATGAAGATCAATAAGTCATCCGCAAAAGCCAAGTGCGATACAATCGGGCAGTGACGATGAAGCTTATAAGGAGTAATAACCCCAGAAGACATCAGAGCATTTAAACCTCTAGAGAAGGCTTCCGAAGCTAGAATAAAAAGCAAAGGAGATAACGGGTCACCCTGTTTAACCCCTCTACTCGGTTTAAAGAAGCCATAGCTCACACCATTCACTAAAATCGAAAGACGAGCTGAAGAGAAATAAGACATGATGAGAGAGGTAAATTTAGAAGAGAAGCCAAACTTCTGCAAAACCGCCTTCAAAAAATTCAACGATACCCTATCAAAAGTCTTAGCCATATCCAGTTTAATTGCCAGATTATGTCCCCTCGTTTTCTTATCTATGTCGTGAATCATCTCATTCGCCAGCATAATTTGGGCATGAATTGACCTTCCTTTCAGAAACCCCACCTGATATTTGGAAATCAATAAATCCATAATAGGTGACAAACGGTTGGCAAGGATCCGAGTACAAACTTTACTGACAAATGTGGTTAAGCAGATGGGTCTATAATGGTTGAAAGAGGAGGGATTTTCTATCTTGGGGATAAGAATTATTTGAGCGCTATTAAAACTGCAAGGGACAGGAACCCCAAGAAAAAATTCTTTAATAGCACTACAAACATCCCATCCCTGAGAGTGCCCCGGGCCCGGATGGATTTGATGGTTTCTTCTTCAGAAAATGTTGTATATATATATATAAATATATATATATATATATATATATCTTTATTAGCCTAAACGATAACAATAAAGATTATGCATTATTTTGTTTTTAACATTCTGGCAAATTAATTATTAGGCTGTAACTTATAAATCATAATTATTTATATATATACCTTAACCTTAGTCAGTAGCCACACAAATTTTATAGCCGAATGCATACTGATGAACTGATTTTTTTTTCTTTTTTACCTTGAAGAGAAGTAAAAAGGCCAAATAATATATAAACAATTTGCTCCATATAAATCATTAATTAATTTTTTTTTATAAGAAATCATTGATTAATTTGATATGATTATTGATAATATAATATATATATGAAATAATGAATATACATATCATCATGCATGACTACATGCATTATGCATATAGGTTTATATATATATATATATATATATATATACTGTTATGTTTATGTGATTTTGATGATGTTTTTAGTGGGCCTTCTATAGCTGATGAGAGTTTTGATTTGCAGAACCAGCTGTGATATTGTGATGAAAATATATGTATATGCAATGCAATGTCTACCTAATTAAAGAGCCTAATTAAATATATTTTGTTGGTAACCAAACTAATTTACTAATTAGGTCATTAATTAATATTCATATTTATATTTACATATTTTCTGTTAGCTAGAGAAATGAATGAATGAATTAATTAATTAATTTAGGCCTTCTTTAATTAAATAAGAATTTTCCAAATTATAATTCTCTTTGTTCCTATAAAAAGCTAAATAAGAGTTAAAATAAATTAATAAAACTAGCATTCAAAAAAAATAAATAAATAAAATTACATACATTATAATTGTTTTATATTTTTCTTATTTAATAAAATATTATTAATAAAATTAAAAACTATTATTATATTTTTCTTTTACTTTATTACATTAATGTATGTCTTTAATTTTCTTGTTAACAAAAGGTGTCTACATAGCATTGTGTTTATTACTTACCATATCAAATAATTGACCGAATGGGTGTTTACAAAGTTAAGAACATTATTATTATTATTATAAGTTAGGGTGAGTATAATCAGCTGTATAGGTTTGTTTAAATAAGAATATATAATAAAAACGCTCGTACATAGTCTAAGGGCAATTCTCTCTTAGATAATAAAATTCTTCCTTACCCAACATAATATTAAAAAAAAATAAGAATATACATTAAATATTTATGAGGAGTGAGGACAGGCTATCTATAATACAACTAATTTGGTTATTATATATAAAAAATTTGTTGAACTGAACATAGATTTAGTGTTCAATAATGGCCAACTTAGCCTCCCATTTATTCAAATAATTTAAATTGAAAGAGATTGGAATTTTTAAAACAATTATAAAAACCCTAATCCATTATTAAATATTAATTGCAAAACTGGCAATGTCCAAATCTGACTCTAAATTTTAATTTGCAGAACTAATTAACTAAGCTAATCTTACTTCCTCTTGTAAAATTGCCCACGTATGGTTAGTCTCCTCCACAACCACAATAACTTTGGAGGTCCATCACCATATGTATATGCATAAAATTAGGGTTATGTTGAGAATGATTTGTCAAAATTTTAAAAGCTTAAATATAACTGATACTTTATTTTCTCTTTATAAATTATTAATATTTTTAATGGATGATTGAATTTGAAATGTATATACATTATCCAATTGATTAATCAAATAACAAAATAAATAACATTGAGAATGTCTGGATACTTCTTATTATTACGCATGCAAATTAATTTAATCTTAGTAAAAAAAAATAAATTAATATAACAATACTTCTTATTATTTGAATAACAAATAATTAAATAAATATATAATTTTGATGGCTATTAAAATGAATTTGTGCTATAAGTTACTAATTATTGCGTTGCTAAATACATATTTTTGCCTCAGCATAAATCTATTTTGTTATATATGAAAACAATTGTTTATATAGTTACGTTGCTCATTTAAATGAATCAATATAAGAGGTAATATTTTTATAGTTTTTTAATATTTTTAAAAAATTCAGCTATTTAATTTTATATTAAACAATAATAATATGGGTCGATCTCTTTCTTCTTTGGAAAATTTGAGAGACTATATCTTTTAGTTGTTCACTCTCATTAGAAATAGCTGATGATGTCTGCTACTGGAGACATTTGACAAATGGGGTATTCAATATTACTTCATCTTATAAGTTATCTATTGGAATAGATTTCTTTGAGGTGGATAGTATTTGATAAGTTTATCTAGTCGTAAGTCGTTGCTTGGGCCTTAGAGAGTAGGTGTTTTTTTTCGGTGATTTATGTCTCATGTGCAGTGATAGCAGTGAAACTGTATTACATGTGCTATGTGATTGCCCTATGCCAACTTAGTTTGGGAGCAACTTCAAATTTACAGACACAAACATAATTTTTTCAACAGATATCATCAAGTTTGATTTATGAAGAATCTGTGGAATCTATTCAGGAAATCATACCATGTTGATTAGGATATTTTGTTTGGTTTCACTTGCTGGATGTTATAGAAATGGAGGAGCGAAGACTTGCTTGAACACAATCCCAATATCCTCTTCAAAATTATTCTCAATTGGCTAAGAGCTGTCATAACAACTAATAATGCTAATATTGGTTTCGACAAAAAGTTCAAGAACACAGGAGATGCTTATTGAATAGGTCTCCTGCATGTTAGATTACAATAAATTTAGATGGAGTTTGTAGCAGTAGTATTTTAATTTTATAACCCAATTAATTTTATACTTATTAAAAACACAACCCATATAACCTTAAATTACACCAAACCTATTAAACCTAATTAATCTAAAAAAAAGATTTTATTAAATAACTAAAACTCTTTTATCTTTCAATAAAAACTAAATTTTCACTTTCCATCTTCTGCTATACTATTTACAAGACAAGATTATCAAGATAAAACTTTTCCCTTTTGTTCAAAAAAAAAAAATCATTGTAAAAAGTGTTTTTCGGTCATGAACATTGTAAAAACTAACTTGTAAAATTGAATGGGGTCAATTCTTGAATATTATCTAGTGGCTTTTGTAGAGAAAAGGGTCCTTGAAACTATTACAAATAAGTCTATAACAAATCATTTTCAAGTTACAAAAACTCGTAAAAATAATTATCAATAACTATTAATATATGTAGTTTTTAGTTTTTACTATATTTATATATAAATATATTGTTATTTTATTTTTGATATTTAAATTTATTATATGGATTCTAACTAGTTTTTTTTTTTTTGAGTTTGTCATTATTTAGTAATATGGTAGGAGCATGTCTCATTCACTTTATAACTAGGTAAGCTATTTTTATTTCTTCTTTTAAAAAACATAACGTAATATGTCATATTTAAACTTAAAATAAAACGATGAAAAAAAATAAAATTAAGGTGAGAGTATAATTTTATCATATTATTGCATTATTTTAATTAAGAATATGAATAACGATTTTAAAATATGATAAATAACAATTATTTGACATTAAAATTGCTTACCAAATGCATTCCCCCAAGACAATAATTATTGTTCAGAAGGATATGTAATTATATAACAAATAATAATTAAATTAATAAAGTTATCATCATCTTGAAACAAGTGAAAATTATGCATTAACTGTGTTATACTTATATATTCTATTCCTTCCATTTCAAGAACTCTCTCTCTCACTCTCACATGGTGCTGACTAATTGTGTTTCTACAAGGCAAAGACATCAATGAAAGTTGGTCTAGAGTGCATATACATTGATTTGGTTTCCTATTTTTTTTAATCAATTCCTCATCATAAAAATATTAAAAAATTCTAAATTTTCAATAAAAAAAACTGTTATGATTAATAAGAATACTGTATTATATTTGTATATTTCTTGTTTACTAATTTAACTAACTTATATTAATTAATTTATACTTGATGAAGGCAGCAAAGTCATCACGTACGGTGGTCGGCAATCACTCGGTCCATATATATATATATATATATATATTTTGAAAGGTCGGTCCATATATTTGTCAACCAAATATCATTGGGAAATCCAATTCAACAACTATAGTTTATATTTATTCTTCCGATCTTGTCTAGTTATATTTAAATCATCGGTCCAAATTAATTGGTAACATATATTTATTTAATAACTATTTTTACATATATTAAAATCTATGTCTCAAATTAAATACTCATTATACACAAATATATATATATATATCATGAAAAGTTCAACAAATAAATATAAAAAGAAGTGTTTAATGGCTTAATTTATTATTATTATTATGAATTGAGAGAGGTTAATAAATATATAAAAGTATTAAAGTCACAATACACATATATATATTTGTATATTAGATTCTACCATGACTAAAAACTCTTATACATATCATGTTAAATTCTATTATTCTTATGAATTGAGGAAGGTTGATAAATATATGAGAGTATTAAGATGATAACACATATATATTAATATGTTGGATACTATCATGACTAAAATATTTAGTATTAATACATTTAGAAGATAGTCTCTCACCATATATTAATCCATATTTTTTTTTCATCCTAAATTCATATGAGATTACCTTGATATATTGAATGGTTTAAAATTTTTTTTATGATGATCCGATTTATCACCCAATTCAAAATTTTAAAAGCTTGATCCAGAAGAAATTTTTCATTGATGTATGTGAATCCGATACATAGCTTGTATTAGAGTTATTAATTGTATTTTTGTATATTCAGTTTTCATAAAAATAAGAACTTTTTTTTCTCTCTACATATGAATATAAGTGATCACATTAATCAAACTAAGTAAATTTCTGTGTTATTTTTTCTTGATTTATTTCATTATTACTATTTGTTTGACAAAGAAATCAACACGTTATAATTAAGATTATTGTTATTGCAAAATCTATATACATACATATATATATAATGTATTGCCAAATTATTATTTTGAATTAGTGTAGGTTCAATAATTAAATGGCTGAAAGTGAAGAGTAGATATATGTGTCGATCAATGTAATGAGCTGATTGGATTAAATTAAACTGATTAATTATATATAAAGCAACATCAATTAGTTAATTAGAGGATAGTTAACCACCCAAGCAACCGAATAAACTAGCAATAGGGTCTCGTAACTATTATGCAATTTGGGGAAGTACATGCTGTTGTCTCCTACATAGCAGCTGAAACTACTTCTTTTTTTTTTAAATGGCAAAGTAATTATAAATTGAATTAATTAATCAATTAATTTTAAAAAAATAATTAATCAATTAATATGAGAAAATATAGGGATGGGGCATTGTAGAAACAGAGAATTTTTTTTTATTTTTTTTAATGTCGCACAAGTAGGGATTTTTTAATACAAATTCGATGAAATGTGGATCATGTCCCTTTCTAACTGATTTGTCAATTTATGCTAAATTAAATGCATAATGTTGCTTTGGTCAAAAAATACCAGTGAAAAAAAATTGATAAAAGGTCTCTACCTTTGCAAGTTTAATTAAAAATTGATGACTTGTCAAACAAAAATAAAAAATTTAAACTAATAATAAATAAAAAATATTTAAATTTGAGTCATTGAATAAGTTGAAACTTTGAAATTTTAATATATTTTAAATTTAAATTCCATTCATGAACAAGTTTTCTTATTAATCATAATCAATAATGTTAAATTAATAAATCTTTTATTTATGAAATACATTTTCTCAACCTGTATTTATCTATTTCTAGTCATAAAAAATAACAACTATCAACAAAAAAAAAATCTAATCATAAAGAATAAATCTAATAGTAAATAAAAAAATTAATCCACAAATATCAACTTACCTGTTAAAAGTAAAAAATAACAATTATATGTAAGCATATGTAAATTTTTGTTTTCTTCCCTTGAAGCTGATGTGTACTTACAATATATAATTTTTGTTATGTTTCTCGGGTGTTGAGGTCGATATGGATAAGCTATTGGGGGCATTTTGTTGGTTATTAGTAAAATTGATAACAGATAATATATTTCACATAAATATATTACTAATATTATATTTTATTAAAAAAATTATATTATTATATTTAGATAATGTAATAAAATACTAAAGAAGCATATTAAAAAAAATCACTTATTTGGTTATCACTTTACTTTACTGAGAAAGTTTGAATAATACTTAAATTATTTTTATAATATATTTTTTATATTTAGAGCATATTAAAGCAGATGTATAATTATTTTTTGATATAAGACATCTCAATTCTCTTTTTCAGTGAAATATTTTTATGCTCGTGTCTAGGTAAAATATTTTACTAATTGATTGATAAAGTTTGATGAACCCAATGTTTTATTTTACATATATTATTTATAAATAAATATGATATTATTGGGCAAAAAGCATTATATAATCAACTTTTCAAGAATTTTAGTGCAACCAAACATCTTATATGTTTAATTTTTGTGACTTGTGAAAATAAAAATTTTAATCATAGGAAAAATATCCACACCGTCTTTGTATTGTAAATTTTTAAAATTATTATATATACTAAAAACTACTACCCCCTAAAAAAACCTTATCAAAAATACTCTGATGCGTTAAAATTGATGTCTGCTTTCTAGCACATTGGTTTTCTGCTCTGTAGCACATCTTGATTTTTTTTCATATTTACGTTGGATTAGGGTTTGTGTGATTTACTACCTATGGAACGGGAATGGTGAATCTATCTATTTAGGAGGTAGAGGATGCAGAGTGGCAGGTTGGAGTTGAGAGGGGTTTGGTTAATCAAACGTATGAGTTTTGTCTGGTGGGGAGATTCCTGCCATTGAGTGTGGTTCAGTTCCAGGCTATGCGCAATACCTTGGCAAATCTTTGGCATCCTACAGGAGGTGTGAGTATTACAGAGACTGGGACAAAGAGGTTTCTATTTTGGTTCTATCATGAGGTGGATGTTAAACGGGTGGATGAAGGGGGACCCTGGACTTTCAATAATCATTTGCTTGTTTTGCATATATTGAAGTCTGGCGATGACCCGACAATTGTGTTTATAAATCATGCCGATTTTTAGGTGCAAGTCCATAATCTACCTGTTGGACTTTTCTCTGAACAAATGGTTACCCAATTTGGAAATTTCGTTGGGACTTTTATTAGTTATGATGCCAAATCCATTACTAATGGTTTTAAGGATTTTATGAGAATTAGGGTTCAGATTAATGTTACAAAGGCCTTGATGAGGAAGAAGAAGATCCGATGAATGCATAATGTGTTGTTTACTGTCATTTTAAATATGAGAAACCCACGCTGCTTTGTTTTATCTGTGGATGTCTAGGGCACTCTAATAGTTTTTGTCCTATTCGTATTCATTTGAGGGACGATTAGATTGTACTTGAATGGGATATTTCCCTGCGTGCTATTTCCCAACGAGCAATGCTGGTGACAAGTGTTTGGCTGTATGAAGAAGGTAGTGTGGACCAAGTAGGAAATAATCTACATGGCATCTATGGGGAGTAGATTTCGGGATGGATTTCAAATTTAAAAACTGGAGCTATTAGGGTTGGTGATCTTCTTACTCCCATAATTAACGTTGTGCCAACTGGTAGTCAGGCTTTGGTAGAATATATGGACCAGGACTCATCTATTCGTGTTGGTAATGTAGGCCTTGGTAATGAGGAGAGCCCAATAGAGATTATTGATGGCAAAAAGAGGGTTCGATATATTGTTACTCATCATCTTAATGGTTTCTGGTCCAGGGATTTTGAAGGATCTAACACTAATCAAACAGCAGTACTTGCGGAGCAAGTCTGCCGAAAGCCATGAGTATCTTATGTTAGAACTGCCGGGGCCTGGGCAACCCCCGTGCAGTGCGCGCTTTAAAGGAGGTTGTCCGTTTTAATAAACCTTCTATTATTTATTTAATTGATACTCTTGTACATAAAGATCGAATTGAAGAAATAAATAGACAACTTGGTTTTACCTGTTGTTTTATTATGGATAGCCTTGGTAGGAGTGGTGGCTTAGCAGTCTTTTGGCATGATAACTGGGACATTCAAGTTGTGAGTTATGTACAAAATATTATTGACTTCCATGTCAATGATGTTAGAGTGGGACGTTAAAGGCTTACTGTTTATTATGGATATCCTGAATGTAATAGGAGGAGGGATTTATGGGATTGTCTGCGAGAGTTATCCAGAAATAATGATTTATCGTGGTTATGTGTTGGTGACTACAATGATATTCTTGCTCATGAAGAGAAAAAAGATAGTGGCTTATAGCCTGAGTTTTTAATTAATGGTTTTCGCTTGGCTATTGAGGATTGCGGTCTACTGGCTTTGCCAAGTTCGGGTAGGATATTCACATGGGAAAAAAAAAATAAGGACTCAGGGTTAGGTTTGGGAAAAACTGGACCAAGGCATGGCTACTGGTGACTGGTTTAATCTTTTTTCCTACTTCAGAATTAAAGGCTTTATCCTCACCTTATTCAGACCATAATACAATATTAACTTTTTTGGAGGTTCCCTAGACGAGTAGAAGGAGGAAAAAAGTTCAAGTTTGAAAATAGTTGGTTGCTAAAACCAAGCATTGTGGATTATGTTACTGCTAGTTGGGAATGGGATAGGGGTCATGATGTTTTATACAAGTTGGGTTCTTATTGTCGGGATTTGCAAGCATGGAGTAGAAGGGAGGTTGTTGATCTTGGCAGGAAAATCCATAATGTCAAACAATGTTTGGATGTTCTTGGTACTGCCCCGGTTGGATATGAGGATAGTATCTTAAATCTGATTTGAACAGTTTATTAGAGCAAGAAGAAGTCCAGTGGAAACAGAGGGTAAAGTTGTTTTGGCTTGAATATGGGGATGCAAATTCTAATTTTTTTTTTCATTTGCATGCTACGACACGGAAGAAGAATAATAATATTCAAGCCTTGCAAAATTTGAATGGGGTCTGGGTTTCTAATCAGCAGGGCCTTCAGGATATGGTATGTAATATCCCAATGTGTGCCCTAGAAGTTGGATACAATTGTTGTTTTGATTTGAATTAAATGTATATATGTATTTGCAAAGGAAATGAGTGTGTTAAGAGAATGTATATGTTGTGTATATTGTAATATATATAACATATAAGTTGGTCAAATGAGAAGTCAAGGTAAGAGGATATTTTAATTGTGATAAGTGAAATTACCTAAATGGGCATATAAGAGACAAAGGTTAAGTTAAATGATTGAGGGCAATTAGGTAATTGCTTGGTTAAATTGCTTGGTGGATATTTAAAGAAGAAGAGAAGTTGAATTTGTATTGTTTTTCTCTCTTCTTTTGTTGGTGTGGCCGGCTATCAAAGGGAAAGAGAGAGCAAGAGAGGTCTTCTAAATCCTAACATCAAATTTAAGGAGGAAGCAAAGGATTAAGTTAGAGATTTGTGAAATTTCTTTAATTGAGTTAAGTACTCACTTGTTTTCCCTTGTTAATTTTTGAAGTGGTGTTTGAGATAAGTTGTGATTGATTAATTTTATGATTTGGTGTGTTATAGATGTGTTTACAAGTATTGAAATTGATTGTAAGCTAAAGGATTGAATTGATGTTGGTTTTGTTGTGAAGATGGTAAGTTAAGTGGATTTGGATAGTGAAAGATCAAGAGTGATGATGGTTTTAGGGTTTTGATATGGTAGATGATTCAATGTGTTGTTAATGTGCAATATTGTGATTAACATGATAAATAAGTGTTAATGACATGGTTTATATGCATTTGAATGAAGTTGTGTTGTGTATAATGTGTTTAAATGCAATTGAAGGAGGCTTGGCCACACTTAGGGTGTTGTTTATGTGAGACACGGCCAAAATAAGAAAGGAACACGGCCAAGACTTAATGTTTTTGAGAGACACGGCCAAGTGGAGGGAAGTTTGGCCGTGTTGGATAGATTTTGGAGAGACACGGCCACAAGCTTGGCCGTGTCCCTTGAGTGTGTTTGTCACTGCCTGATTTTGGTTGAGAGACACGGCTGTGTCCCTTGCCCGTGTCTGCCTCGGATTGAATTGGTGTTGAGAGACACGGCCACAAGCTTGGCCGTGTCCCTTGGGTGTGTTGGCTACTGTGATGTTCTTTTGCTTTTTCTTGTTTTGTGGAGAATGAACACACATTTGATGATGCATATGATTATGTATGAACAATGTTATGTTATGCATTGTGAACCATGTGAATGGTAGTATGTTATATGAACAATGTGACTAATATTATGACTTGTATAGTGTGGAGGAGATGAGGATCATCCAAAAAGGTATGTGCAATGCAATTCATTATAATAAATGTTTAATAATGAATGATATCAATGTGTCTTGAGAAAGGATGAAATGTGATATCATCATGGTTGATAATAATGATTGAAATGTTATAAAGGAACATGTTGTTTATATGATGATGAATTTAAGATACATGTGCAATGAAATTGATCATGTATGCTCAAATAATGAAGTGTATAATGTTAATTGAGACATAAAGGGATATAGAACTAATGTTTTGAGTGACAATGAGGTGAATGATATGATTGAATAATGGTATGTTGTTTAGTTAATGTAATTAATGTTGCATAGTATAATGATGATTCAAATGGATTATGAAGTCATTGTGATTGACTATGATGAATTAAATGAATAGTGAAGCCATTGTGATTGGCTATAGTGATTCAAATGAGATGTCAAGCCATTGTTATTGGTTATGATAATTCAATTGAAAATGAAATGAAAATGAAAAGATTTTGTGTCTAATATGTTGATTTAAGTTTCAGAGTTCTGGATTTGGCGGCATGCCTAGAAAATGTGAAAATGTAACAGTCTTGCCGGGTTGAGGATCTCTTTGCATTGAGATGAATTGAGATCCAAGAGACTGGGTCTGTTACTTGATAAAATATGAAATGTGAATTGTAGTAACAGTCTAGCCGGGTTGAGGATCTCCTCGAGTTTAGCCGAGTTGATGATCCAAGAGACTGTGTCTGTTACGCTATCCATGGATAGAGATATGAGATATGTTGCCTACGGGCTTGATCATTGTGATTATGGACCAATGCAGAAACTCTGAACTTTGAATAACATATTAGTGTCTGTTGGGCCCGAGTCTGTCTTTGTTGCCAGTGTGATATTTAAATGTTGAAATAAATGAGAAATGAGATCTATGGTTGCCTTTATTGCAAATGTGATTCATGATTTGTGAATTGTGAATAAAATAATGACATGAAATGATATGTAATATGTATATTGAAATATTGATTGTGAGAATTAAAGTTGGATCGGTGATTGATGATAATGATATGATATGTGATTGATGATAATGATATGATATGTAATATGGGTATTACTATGTTGATGGTGATTATCAGTGATGAATTGGGGTCGGTGAAAATGATATGTATATATTGTATGAAATTTGTTAAGATACATGAAATATGCAATTTAAAAAGGAAAACATGATAAGAAACTAATGGTACATCAAATTAATATATCATTATATGTTAGTATTTTTATAATGTATGTTTACATGTTATATTTGTACTACTAAGCTCTCGAGCTTAGCGCGGATGTGTAATCGCGCAGGTATCTTGGTGGTAGATATGAAGTTTTTTGTTATGCCACGAGAAGAGTAAGAGTTGTCGAGACCAACTAGAGGGTAATGCATACATGTTTAATTTTTAAATTATGATATATTTCTGATGAGAGAATATTTATATGTATAAATGGAGTTTTAATTAAGATAATGATTTTGTAAATGATATTTAAATTAACGTAATATGGTTTGAACTCGGTTGCAGGTTTTTAAAAGGTAACATCAAGTGGCATCTTTATACTTTATATACTTACTGTATGTATACTAGGTATATGTACAGTATTTATATAGGGTATCGGGGTGTTACATGGTACACTCTTACTTTAAAGAATTTTTTAAAGGAGGGGATGTGAGAAGTGAGCCGGCTATTAAAAAAATGGCCAGGATTGTGTCAATGGAGGATAATGCATTTTTGTTGTGAACTTTTGAGGCTGTTAAGCTCCATATGGCAATCAAGCAAATGCATCCTGATAAGACGCATGGTCCTGATGCTTCAAATCCAGCATTTTACCAAAAGTTTTACAGTGTTATTGGTGAGGATGTGGTCAGGAGTGCTCAGCACTGGCTGCATTCTAGCTCGTTACCGGATGCTCTCTCAGAGACCCATGTGGTTCTTATCCCTAAAATAGGTAATCCTACTACTTTGAAAGATTTATGACCTATTTCTCTTTGCAATGTTATTTATAAGATTATTTCCAAGGTGCTTGCAAATAGATTAAAATAGATTTTGCTTTTCATTATTTTGAATTGTCAATATGCTTTTTGTGCCTGGTAGACTGATTACTAATAATATACTTGTTGCTTTTGAATTGATACATTGCATGAAGAGGAAGAGTAGATGTAATAAGGGGGTGGCGGCTTTAAAGATTAACATTAATAAAGTTTATGATAGGGTGGAGTGGAGTTTTCTCAAGGATATCATGTTGAAGATGGGTTTTGATCGTAGATGGGTTGACTTAATCATGATGTGTGTGGTAAATGTCAAGTATTTTATTTTGTTGAATGGTATAGAAGTGGGACCTGTTATTCCATAGAGAGGTCTTCGATAGGGAGACCCCCTATCTCCCTACCTTTTCATTTTGTGTGCTGAGGGTCTGTCAGCCTTGTTCAGAGATAAAAAAAAGACGATGTTTGATTTATAGATGTAGAGCTAGTGTTTGAGGTCCTCGAATTTCTGATCTCTTATTTGCAGATGATTCATTATTTTCTTTTGGGCAGATGTGAATAAATGTAAGACTGTGAAAGACATTGTGGGTGTTTATGAAGCCGCTTCAGGTCAATTGGTAAACTACCAAAAATTCGGTATTTTTTCAGTAATAATGTTAGGACAGATGTAAGGGATGCTCTGTACCATATGTTGGGGGTGTTTAATCCAATTAATCATGGAAGGTATCTTGGGCTGCCATCACTGATTGGTAGAAATAAAAAGTTATTTTTCTTTTTTGAAACATAGGGTATGAAGAAAAATACAAAATTGGAAAAATAAATTTTTATCCAGGGCAGGGAAAGAAGTCTTAATTAAGTCGGTAGTTTAGGCCATTTCCACTTTTTGCATGAGTGTTTTTCTCATTCCCACCTCAGTTTGTGGCGAGCTTCAAAGGATGATGAAATCGTTCTGGTGGGGTTCGAATGGGGAAGAAGCGAGGGGTATTAAGTGGTTGGCTTATAATAGGATGTGTAGGTGTAAGAAATATGAGGGGATGAGATTTCGCCATTTACAGGGATTTAAGGTGGCTATGTTGGAGAAATAAAGGTGGCGCTTAGGCAGTGACTCTAACACTTTTCTTTATAGAGTTCTCAAAGCTAAATATTTTTCGAATGAGACTTTTTGGTCGACTCAATTGGGTTCAAACCCGAGCTTCACATGGAAGAGCATTTTTTCCTCACAAACTATGTTGAACCAAGGCATGCGTTGAAGGGTTAGTAGGGGAGATGAAATTAAGGTTTGGAGGGATCCTTGGATTCCTAGGGATCTAAATTTCCATGTTGGGAGTAAAAGGGGGGATAAAGATGAGGAGCTTTTGGTGAAGGGCCTTTTTGATGTACAAAATGAGGGTTGGGATTATGATAAAGTGATGAGTCTGGTTCATGCTAATGATGTTAACTTTATTCTTAAAATTTCATATTGCATGGGCCATGCCATTGATAAAAGAGTGTGCCATTAGAAAAAGCATGGATAATATACGGTACGGTCAGGGTACCATGTAGTTTGTCAGTTGTTGAATATGGGCAATGTGGATAATGGGCCTCAGTGGAATTTCTTGTGGAGTCTAAAATTGATGCCAAAAATTAAGGACTTTGCATGGAGAGTATTACATGGAGTCCTTCCTACAAAGGGCAAACTTCAAAGTAGAGGTGTGGAGCTTGATGAGAACTGTTAAGTATGTGGAGTTTTTGAAGATATTGATCACGCTTTAATTGAATGTGTTAAAGCTAAGGAGTGTTGGCAGTTTTGGGAGTTTTGGCCGTTGGTTTTGGGCTCTTCGATAGAAAATTGTATGGCTAATTTAATGGACTTACTGTTGAAAGAGCCTCATGTTGAGTTCTGGGTTATTGCTTGGGGAATTTGGAATAAAAAAAAATTCTATCATTTGGAATTCTGGGTCTCGACATGCTTTTTTTGTTTATAATAATGCTTTATCTTATCACAGGGACTAGAAAGAGATCCAGGCAAGGCATGTGGTCAGATTGGCTCCTAGTACCGTGTCTCTAAGTTTTTCATGAGCTCACATTTTGGAGAGTGATCTTTGCTGGTGGGGACAGGTTGATGCAGCTTGGTTTCCTCAATGTAACAGATGCAGCTTTGGTATTATCTTCCGCAGGACTGATGGCTCATTTCTGTATGCATTATTAGGTTTTATTAATAGGTGTTTATCACTAAGTGTTATCGAAGTTGTGACCATGAGACAATCAATTGCATGGGCTGTTTTGAATTTATGGATGAAGGTGTAATTGTTATCGATGCCCTTCAGGTAGCACAAGCACTGTCCTTAACTGTAGTTGATGAGTCTGAGTTTGGTATGATTATTTATGAGACTTCTCTATTATTATGTTCATGAAACAATGTTTTTGTTAAGTGGGTACAAAGGCAAGATATTGTAGAAGCTCACGTCTTAGCAAGATCTTCTATTTTGTGTTCTAGCCTCCAGTCTTGGAATCATATTTCGCTTTGTATTGCTGATTTTTTCTAATAAAGCGTTAGCTTTCTTTCTTTCAAAAAAAAAAAAACTCGTACCTCCTAATAAATAGTTAATTTTCTAAAAAATTATTGCTCTCATTATATTTATTTCTTCTCTTTTATTTTTTTCTTTTATTCCCTTTTTTTATTTTCTTTTTTTTTTAACCTTTTGATAACTTGAGAAAATTATATTATATTATATATATACTAAAACTCCTACACTCAATAAATAGTAAAATTTCAATTTTACCTCAATTTTTTTCTTTTCTCACTTCCTACCATTTTATGTTTTTGTTTTTGTTTTTTACTTTTTTATTTTGCCTTTATTAGTAGTTGTAGTAGTAGCATTAGTATAGTAGTAGTAGTATTAGCATTAGTATTGGTATTATTAGTATTAATATTAGTATTATTAATACTACTACAACTTTAGAAGTTGTTGTTTCAATAAAAGAGATTTTTAATTTTAAATTTTAATAGATTTTATGAATTAGTTTCTAAAGCAATGACTTTTAAATTTTTAAACTATTATTATTATTATTATTATATTTTAACTTTTTAACAAAAAATATAAATTTAATTATTTTAAAGATAATTTAAAATGAGCATGTTATTATTATTATTATTGGATTTATAATTTTTTATTGTTTCACTTTATTTTGAATAGATTTTTGCTCATTTGAAAATATTTTTATTATAACAACTTAATATAAATTTTAATATAATTATTTACTATTCTACCATTCTTATATTTCTTTTTAATCATATAATTTCCAATTAAATTTTATAATTTTTTTATCCAAAAAAAATTAATAAGTAATAAATTTTTACTTATTTTTTATACTTAAAATATTATTTTTATTTTTCATTTTTTAACTAAAGCAGTAAAATTAAAACTTAATATTTTAATTACTTTTTATCAAATCTCAAATCAATTTAAAAAATATCTTAATACATTAGACATACCTTATTATAAATATTTTTATAATATGAAAATATAAATAAAATTTTTTAATATTATATGCATTTATATATAATATTATCTTTTACATCTTAATTATATATTAATATATAAATTATTTCTTCATCTAAATATAATGTAAAATACATAAACCGAGGTATAGCGCAGGTAAAATTACATGCTCGTTTTTCAATTTTTGTTTTTACATTTTTTAAAAATCTATTTTATAATTTTTTAAAAATTATATCATAATTTTTTATTATACATATATACACATAATTTATAAAATTCAACAATAAATATTCTAAAAATAATCAATAATTATTAAACTTAAAATCCAAAAATAATTAATAATTAATATAAAATTGATCTAACATAATAAAATATTTTATTTTTCTCTTGAATTTTCTCCAATTTTAACTAAAGTTTGAGTTATTATTTTTTGAAATTATTTTTATTTTTCTATAATTAGATCTTCCGTTATTTGCTTTTTTAATTTTTTTAAAATTTTTATGTGTATCTTCATATTCTTCATTGAAACTATTAATATTTTTTTATTATGTTTTTATATGTATCAATTTCTTTTTAGTAGAAGAATGAGAATTAATTCTTATAATAGTTGTATGACCATATATAATAGCTTTTTACTCTCACAAAATTTTTTTTACTATTTTATTCATCTATTAGAAAAAAAATTATATTAGTTTATCAAATGATATATTATAATAATAATAATTAAATAATATAAATAATAATAATAAAATAGAATTATTTAAAAAATAAAAATATATAATTTTTTTTAAAAAAAATAAACGTCAATTACAATCTTTATAACTAGATTTGTAAAAATAAAAAAAAAGTAAAAAATATATACAGAAAATATACAAGAAAAAAGAATAAAAAAACTACACAAACTATAATGAAAGGAGAAAAATAATCAACTTTTTACGGATTAAATGACTTTTCAAAATCAAAATTTTTGAAATTATATTTTATGAATTTCATACTTAACATGGAAATATTTTTATTTCATTGGAAAATCTTTTATAAATGAGGTATTGTAAAAAAAAAAAAAAAGTCAACCATAATTTTTTATTTTCTTTTGTTTTTCAATAAAATGGTTAAATTGCTTTCTTAAATTAGCATGTAAACAAAGCAATGTCAATCATCTCATCTAATTTTGTAATAAAGAGTCGGAAAGCAAGATCTTATCTACTACTTCAATTTATTATGATAATGTAATTGTCTTTCTAATGATTTCTATGTCAGCATCATTAGCTATTATGTTGTTAATTTTACACGTACAAAAATTTATTATATGTTCAACGTCAACGTATTAATTATTAAACGATGCTTTCAACTTATTTATCTAATTATTTTTTACTTCAGAAGTATACTTTATTTAATAAAATATAGAATATTAGCTATAATTTAACAATAATATCACTATTCAAAAGCAAAATGTATTTACAATAATTTTTATTTCACGGTATAAAATATTTTTAAAAAATATTCTTCAATATATAAATAAAGAAAAAAATATAATAATTTTCAAATAATTTTAAATTAATAATTCTACTGATTGTGTGGCTGCTTGATAATTTATAATTTTACAAGCAATTTTGGATGGGATGATGAAGCAATTTCTTTCTGAAGAATCTTTTGGGCTTAACATTGGATACAAAAGTAGCTAGAGAATCACACTCTTTTTCAAATTTTGTAAAATTTTTTTAATTTTTACTAGGATTTTATAGTTATTTTGTAAAAAGTATAATAAATTTGTGATAAATTCATAATAAATTTATAAAAATTATCATATGTATAATAAATATATAATAAACTTATGATAAATTATATAAATCTGATAAATTTATAAATTAATCATAAATTTTAATAAATTTAAAAATATTTCTGATAAATCTTATAATTTTTTTTAAAATTTTTTCTTGCAGTTTGTAAAACGCCTTATAATAACCAATTGAGCACTGAGTACAGTACGTGGAAGTTTCAGGCCCACATCCATCTAAAAGCCTTCAATTAATAAACATTTGAGGAATTCACATGTACTACGGTATTTTGTTTTATGTTTTCATTTTTACGGTCAATTTTTTTTTTTTTACATATTTACGTTATTTTATAATTTATTTTCTTTTTATATGAAAAAATGAAAACTTTTTATTTTTTTACAATGAGTTCTTATTACTCGCGAATTTTCTTCCATGGTCCCATATAATATTTTTTACCTTATATTAAAATCAAGCATGTTTACGCTTTTGAAACTTGATAACATGTTTTTTTTTTTTTTGCCAATAACATGTAAATTTAAGTCTATATATTTAATTGCTTTTGTTTTTTTTTTTGTCATAATTGCTTTTGTTTTTCAAGCAACTATACAGATTTATGTTTGTATATTTTTTTATGTAATCATGCATATATTTATGCTTTGAAAAAAAAAATATTTAATATAAATGTTAAATAATAAACCATTACTATAATATTTTAATTTATAATAATAATCCAAATACACATCTACTTAAATATAAGTATATAATTATGTTTTGAAAAAAAATTATTCAATATAAATGTTGAGTAATAAATTTTTATTATTAGAATTATTGTTATTATTTTTTTTAATTTGCAATAATAATCCAAATATATATCTATTTAAATATGTTACATATATGTGAGTATATGTTGCATTTATTATATATATTTTAATTAAAAAATAATAATATATATAAATATATATCAGTATATGTTATATATAAAATAATATTTTTATAATATTTTTGAAAATTAATATTTTTAAGTATTTTTGTAAAAATCCTTTTTAATATATTAAAAAAATAAAAAAATTATATATAGGTATATGATACATATAACTAAATATATCAAAAAGAATAACAATATATACAGGTATATATTATATATAACTATATATATATATTAACATATGTTACAAAAAATTAACAATATATATTTAATATATGTGAGTATATATCAGTATATATGGATATATATTGATATATGCTAGTATATATCTGTATATATTATATATAATTAGATATATGTTGATATATATTACATCTTATATAAATTTTATCTATATTTTTTCAAGGTTTATATAATAGTATTTGCTTTTTTTATATAGAATATTGTACGTGGATGCCTAGAATATATCTTTCATATATCATTTTTTATATACATATATCAATGTTAGTTACTTTTTATTTTAAAAAATAATTAAATGATTTAAATATATCTAAAATATACTTAATATATATCCTTTCTAGAATTTAATATTTTTATTTTTTTTAGAATTTAAACTCCATATATAGAATATTAGTTGCATATACCTTAAATATACATCTCATATATCATTTACTTATATACATATACCATTACTAATTAATTTTTATTTTCAAAAGTAATCAAAATGATTTAAATATACCTAAAATATACTTAATATGTACCATTTTTTAATATCTGATAATTTTTTTACTTTTTTTATAGTTTGCATTACGAATATAGAATATTAGCTTCGAATAACTAAAATATACTTTTTATATATCATTTATTTTTATACATATATTATTATCATTTATATTTTATGTCCAAAAACAACCAAGTGATTTAAATATATCTAGGATATCTTCAACATATACCTTTTTTGAATTTTTTTTTTAAAATTTGCAATCCGCATATAAAATATTTAATTGCATATACCTAAATTATACATTTTATATACTATTTGTCTATATACATAAACCATTACCAGTTAATTTTTATTTTTAAAAATAGTTAAATGATTATATACTTAACATATACTATTTCTGGAATTTGATATTTTTATTTTTATTATAATTTACACTCTATATATAGAATATTAATTGCGAATATTTAAAATATATATTTTCTACGTCACTTGCAAATTGCAGAGCCAACAAAAAAAATTAATTTAAAATTATAATTGAAATATATGATAAAACATTAAGTTCTTTAGTAATAAAGTTTCAATTTAAGGTGTAAACTAAACACATAATTTTAGAGATAATTTTTAAACCACTAAAATCACTTAAAGAAAAAAATTAAACAAAGAAAGAAATTAAAAAAAATAAATTACAAAAATTAAAGAAAGAAATAATATAAATTGATGAAGATGAATAATTTTTAAATAATAGTAATTGCATAGGAGAAAAAAAAATACATACATAGATGAGGAGCAAATGAGCAGAACAGAAAAAAAAGGTAGTATAAATATAAATATTTGAAAGAAGGTAGTATTTTTGTAAATTTATTGTTTAGATAGTATTTTTGCATTTTTGTTTTTGTTTTTTAAGTTATTTTATTTTGAACCTGCAAGCTACTTGTGTCAGCAGATCAAATGCTTAGTGAGACAGTGGATTCAACCATCTGGGTAAAAATATTCTAAAAAATAAAATATTTTTATTTCAATTTTTAAAATAATTATTTTTTAGCTTACAATATTTAATATATCAAAAATATATATTTAATATAATAAATATATATACAATATATTTTCAATTAAATTTTAAAAAAACCATACCTTTGAATTTTTTAAAAATTATAAAAAATGTATATAAAAAATAATACATTATATAATTTTATCTTATATATCCAATTTCAAATTGAAAAGGAAAATACATTGAAAATTTTTAAACGATAAAGGATGTAATTGTAATTCCAATTAATTTTTATGTATCATATATATATATATTATAAAGATGATAGATTCAAACTTAAAAAATAATAATAATAAAAACCAACTAAAATGAAAAAAAAATCTTAAAAAGCGATGATGGACCGACCGCTTTGGCATCATCAGCGGGACTAGCAGCAATAGATTGTGTAATAGTTTGAATTTCAACTGTAATAGAATTAATTATCCATGATAACCATGAGCTGTTTTATATATTTTTTTTATGTACCAAAATTTAATTTTTTATTTTTTTATTAATCACATATAGAAAAAAATATTTAAAAAATTTAAACAAAAAATCTAAATAAAAATAATACATACTCCTAACCACTAAATTATATATTAGGAGTTTTATAATTGTCAATTTAGTAGTAAATTATCAAATATACTTTTATTAAAAAGATGAGTATTATCGCTTAAATCAAAGTTTCAAAAATTAATTATTCCTAGTGGCAGTTGTTGGATTAAAATATACAGGTGATGACTGATTAAATTCAAAGTTTTCAACCGTAATGACTTATTTTCCGGGTTGCAGTTTAGGACACATGATGACTATTAAGATAACGTCAATAAAATATTCTTTTTCTAATAAATAAATTATTACATTATTTAATATAATGTAATAATAATTCAGAAAAAGCTAAACTGACATTATCTAATAGTCAATTTAGCTTAATAGTCATCATGTGACTATCAGTTTAGCATAAACAATTTCGGTCATCGAATTGGCTTGGAGACTGTATATGACTATCGGCTAATACAGAACAACAACCTTCACTCTTCTTCTATATATATGTAATATTAGATTGAATTCTCTTATAATACTAGACTTGTTAATTACAGTGAGCTTTTAAGTGGGTTTTGGTATAAGTTTCGAAGTTAATTTATGGCTTCAAGGGTACATTCAGGATCGACTCAGACAACAGTGGAAATAGATCCTGCAGAGAAACGTCTCAATGAGCTTGGATACAAGCAAGAACTCAGACGAGAAATGGTTAATTTACAATTGTTAATTAATATCTTCCTTCTTTAATTTTTTTTCTAAAAATGATATGATGTATTACAATTTGCAGAGCCTGTTTAAGACATTAGCAATCACATTCTCGAGCGTGGCAGTTTTCACAGGAACACCACTGTATGGACCAAGCTTAAGATATGCAGGACCAGCAAGCTTGATATGGGGATGGATAGTTGTCTCTTTCTTCACCTGGTTTGTTGGAATTGCCATGGCTGAAATTTGCTCTTCTTTCCCCGTATGCATTTCTTCTTTTCTTTTTCATTTATTTGGTCAAAATATGTGTTCTAATCGTAACCTCAAGGTCAAACACGACAAAAACTTTGTCAATTTCCTTTTTTTTTTAAAAAAAAATTGGTAGCGTATTTAGACGGGTTTATTAAATTAATAATTAAATTAGTAAGAAAAAGTTTATCTGTTCTCAGTTGAAAAATTACCCTATTTGTTATTTTAACTTTCTTTTTCAAAAATGGCTCACAATGTTCATATATTTTGAATATATTAGATATGTACATACATATAGGATATCCCTTTAATATATTCTGGTTCGTTTTGTTACAGAATAATTTTAAAAAAATTAACTATATAATTCGATTTGATAAATAATATTATATTTATTTATAAATAATTTATATAAAATAAAATATTGTGCTCATTAAATTTTACTAACCAATTAGTAAAATATTTTATTTAGAGAAGATTAAAAAAATTATTTCACTGAAAAAGAATATTGAGGAGTCCACGTGTCAAAAGATAATTATACTTTTAATTTAAAATATAATAAAATAAGAAAGAGATATTATAAGAATAATTTAGGAATTGCTTAAACTTTTTTTGTAAAGTTAAATTGCAACCAAACAAGTTAACATTTTTTTAATTCATTTTTCAGGTATTTTATTGTATTTTCTAAACATGATAATATAATCTTTGCCAGTAAAATATAATTTCAGTAATATACATCTGTAAAATATATTCATAGTAATCAGTTTTTCATTAATTTACTAAACATATTATTAGATTATTATATCTATGAAAGTTAAGTATTTTTAAAATTAATAATTCAAAATTGAATTTTTTTAAAAAGAAAAATTAATATTTTGCAAATAATTTTATTTTTATAGTAATTTTTTTGAGAGATCCCAAAATTAAGGAAAAATTGTATCCTTCAAAAAAATTTTAAAATTTTTAGTCATTTTATAAATGTATAACAAACTTATAATAAATTTTGTCTATGATATAAAAATTAGTTAAATTTATAAATTAATTAAAAATTCTGGTAAATTTGAAAATCTTTTGAAAATTTTGTAAATTTTATATATATATATATTTAATTTTTTCTGGAATGTTTGTAAAAAAATCCAAAAATACTGAACAGACCACAGGCTCGCTGTACTTTTGGGCTGCCCATTTGGCTGGACCCAGATGGGGGCCATTTGCATCTTGGTGCTGTGCCTGGCTCGAGACCATTGGAGTCATTTCTGGGATTGGTGCTCAGGTATTTCATCTATGTCTAATCGATTAACAAATGCATAATTAAACTGAGTGTAGTCTTGCTGCCCGCTACCATGGATTAATATGAACAAGCCTTAATATTTTAGCATAATTCTTAAATATGCTTGTTAATGTTATTATATATATGATAATTAATCCTGCAGGCATATTCAGGATCACAGGCTCTACAGATGATCATTCTTTTGTCAACAGGAACCAACAAGAATGGTGGCTATTTTGCTTCAAGAAGCGTATTTTTATGTATGTATATTGGCTATAATATCATTTGGGGACTACTCAACACTTTTGCTTTAGAGGTTATTGCAATTCTTGACATAATCTCCGTATGGTGGCAGGTAAATAAGTTATTTCATTTTAATTTAGCTTAATAATCCATTCTTAATTACATTAACTAATTAATTAACTTGGTGCAGGTGATTGGGGGTTTAGTTGTGATAATAATGCTTCCATTGGTAGCAAGACCAACACAACCAGCTTCATATGTATTCAACCATTTTGAAACATCACCTGAAGCAACTGGAATTAGCAGTAAGCCTTATGCCGTAATTATGTCTGTACTTCTTAGCAACTACTGCCTGTATGGTTATGACACTGCAGCTCATTTAACTGAGGAAACTAAGAGTGCTGATAGAACTGGACCAATAGCTATTCTTTCTACTATTGGCATCATTTCAGTTCTTGGATGGGCTTATAATTTAGCTCTTACTCTCAGTATCAAGGTATTTCTTTTTTATTAATTAGCTCTACTTGGGAGTTTTAACTTGCAACCTCTTGTTGTTGGTTGTCCTCACTGAGTTTTGATTGTGCTATAAATTTCAGGATCCTAACTATTTATATGATCCAAACAATGAGACTGGTGGTGCACTAGTACCTGCACAGATAATATATGATGCATTTCATGGAAGGTATCATAATTCAGCTGGAGCTGTTGTTTTCCTCTCTATCATTTGGGGTTCCTTCTTCTTCTGTGGACTTTCAGTAACTGCGAGTGCTGGCAGAGTGGCAAGAGAAATTTATATATCATTGCTTTGCTAGATATATATATATATATATATATATATATATATTAAAACCTTAAACTTTTATACTATAATGTCATTGTGTCAAACATATTTAAAGACTGTTGTTCCTTGTAGGTTTATGCACTATCAAGAGACAAAGGAATCCCATTTTCACATGTGTGGAGAAGAATTCACCCAAAATACAAGGTTCCAAGAAATGCAGTGTGGCTCTGCGTGACTATAAGCATCATTCTTGGGCTACCCATTTTGAAGCTTGATGTAGTTTTTACAGCCATCATATCAGTAAGTACAATTGGATGGGTTGGAGGGTATGCTGTACCAATTTTTCTAAGGCTAGTAATGGCTGAGAAGAACTTCAATCCAGGACCCTTTTATTTGGGTAGGGCAAGGAGGCCAATTTGCTTAGTAGCCTTTCTATGGATATGTTATACCTGTTCTGCTTTTCTATTGCCAACAGTTTACCCTATCCAATGGAAAACTTTCAATTATGCACCAGTTGCTCTTGGGGTATGTTTGAGCCTCGTTATGCTTTGGTGGCTCTTGGATGCAAGGAAATGGTTCAAGGGACCTGTCAGAAACATTGATGTCCAGAACTCAGATAGTTGAAACTTAAACAGTGAATGATTACCACATTTTCTACACAGGTGATTGATATTCCACCGTTAAATTATTAGCAAATAATTTTATAGATACTTTTATTAGTCATCCAAATTTTATATATACATTAGCAAATGATTCTGAAATGGCTCATTATAAACTCTTTTATTGTAATTTTTTCTCAATAATTAAATTCCTAATCAATAATAGAAATAAATTTTTAAGTATATTTGACATCAAATTTCTAACTAACGGGTGTAATTAAAAGAGAAATTTATACTGGACACGGCAATTGGTGGAGCTCTTTTCAATTTTACAGATCATAAGTTTTGTTTTCAAAATAGTGAGACGCAATGACGCATGGCCTTTTTTTCATTTTTAATTTTTTAAAGCTGATTTTTTTTCTTTTTTCTTTTTTTCTTTTTTTTTCTTTTTGATTTTTATTTATATTGTTTTATTGAGAAAAAAAATTTTAATATTATATTTTTAATATATGCAAAAAAAAATATATGCATAAAATATATATAATACATACGTAACAAAATAAATATATCGTATCTATAAAATATATATCAAAATCTACTAAATATTTACTAAACATTTCCAAAATATTTTTAATATTTTTAAGTTTATATTTTTACTCTTTTATTCTTGTAATATTCACAAAATATTTAAATAATATCGATATTATATTTACATAAAATATACATATAAGCTCCTTTTTCAAGCAGCAAGAGAAAAATCTAACAAAGCATAAAGAATGGCGCATTCAATAACATCTATTTAGCAACATAAATAATAAATATATAAGATACAAGTAACATCTATTAAACTTTTATAATAAATATTAAAAATATACATAAAATTTATTAAATATCTAAATAATATTTATAAAATAAAATTAATATTTTTAATTTTATTTTTTATATATATAATATGTAAATTTTTTTTAAAATAAATTTAATTATTTTTATTAATATTTTTTATATTTTTTGCTTTTTCATTATCTTTTGTGTGCTATTCTTTTTAATTAAAATTAAAATTTTTTTTATAACAATAAATAAATTTTATATGCTAAAACTATAATTTAAAATATTATTTTTTATTATTTTATTAAAATATTTTTATTTAATAGTGTAGTTTAAAAAAAATAAAGGTAAAAATTAAAGTAAAATATTAATTATATTGAGAGAAAAGATATTTTTGAAAGAAAAAAAACTTATTTTAGCAAGAAATGAAACATTTTTTAAAATTTTATTTCAATTTTTTTTAAAATATAAATATTTTTATTTTTTAAATTTTTTTAAAATAAAATTTATTTTTTTAGGGAGTTTTATGATTGTCTATAATTAAAAATCCATTGTGTATTTCGGATTACGGCTTTAGAGCTAGTTCTCGAAAGGGAGATATGCATAAATAACTTAAAAAGAATAAAAATTATAAAAATACTATATAAATAAAAAAATTTACAAAAGTACTATTTTATTCTTAAAAATTACAAAAATACGGTCTACAAAATTATCGACTAACTCTGGTGGCACGGTTTCCACTTGTCGCGGCAAAAATTTTTATTTTTTTTGGGCTTATTGGTGTCAAATATTAGTTAGAAATATTTACTATGGTCTTGGAATTTCATTTAATGCCATGTGTACTACACGAGTGGAGTGCCTGTAAGAAGAGGGGAACTGCTACCACTAGAGTCCTCGTGGTTTTAATTCTCAAAATCATGTCTTATGCAATAAATTGCAGAGAAATTATTTAGAAGCAAAACCCAGAAATATGCAAAAACATAGAAACAATGCGTTAAATATATGTTTATCATTTTTGTGAAAATATAAATTTATTTTACATTTAAACATAGAAATAATACGTTAAATACACAAATTTATATATATAGTAGCATTTTTTTGGCTTTTTATACTTCTGAAAATATATTATTAAATTTAAACTTTAGACAAAATTGCTCTTTTATATTCTTTCTAATGATGACACGTAACATTAATTAAACACATAAATTAATATATATACTATTTAATCATACTATTTGGTATATAAAAGATATATTATATATATATATAATTAATATTCTATATTTGCAGCACAAATCTTAAAACAAATATAAAATATAAAATTCCAAAAATGATATATGTTAAATACATTTTTATATATCTAAATCACTTAATTACTTTTGGAAATAAAAATTAACTAGTAATGGTATATGTATATAAATAAATAGTATATGAAAGATATATTTTAAGTATATGTAACTAATATTCTATATATGAAGTGCAAATCTTGAAAATAAAAATAAAAATTTCAAAACCTGTAAAGGGTATTTATTAAATATATTTTAGGTATATTTAAATTACTTAGTTGCTTTTAAAAATAAAAATAACTTGTAGCTGTATATGTATATAAATATATGGTATATAAAATATACATTTTAGGTATTTACAGCTAATATTATATATTCAGAGTGCAAATCTTAAAAATAAAAATAAAAATTTTAAATCCTAAAAATAATATATGTTGAGTGTATTTTAGCTAAATCTAAATTACTCGGCTGCTTTTGAAAATAAAAAATAATTGGTAATGATATATGTATATAAACAAATGATATTTAAAAGATATATTTTAGATATATATAATTAAATTTTTATATTTGAACTGCAAGTTTTAAACAGAAAATAAAAATATTAAATTTCATAAAGAATACACGTTAAATATATTTTAGATATATTTAAATTATTCAGTTGCTTCTGAAAATAAAAAGTAGTTGGGAATGGTATATTTTTAAACAAATGATATGTATAAAAAATATATTTTAAATATATACGCTTTGATGATTCGGCCAATCCTTATGTGGAGTATCATAGCTGCATCCCCATTTGAAGCTGACATAAATAGTGTGGTAATAACGATGGAGGTGGAAACTACGGAGCGTGGCTGTTTAGCATTTACATTAACATTTGCGGTGGTGCAAAAGCAAGAGAACTGATGGTGACAATACCTTAGTGGAAATGGCATTATTGTCTTGATAGCAAAAGACAACCGTTATAAATGTAAATAATGAAACGAAAAGCGGTATAAATGTAAAAGCAACAATGTAAATATGAATGAAGAAAAAAACAAGCGTATAAATGTAAATTTGGGAGAAAAAGTCGTATTTTGTAAAATTTTCTCTTCTAGAAATTGGGCTTAGGCCCAAGTTTTTCTATTATTTACCAGTGTCGCCCATTTGGGCTTGGGTCCAAACATTAATCGAGTCTGACCGCTCATGAAATGCAAATACCGATAAAATCAGACTGATTTCCTGCGAAAACCTGAGTGTGAGACAAAAACTCCATTCCCTAAAGCAATGCAGAGCAGCCAGCATCTCCTTTTCTACATGAGAAAAGTTCATCTCCAAGTAACTCATTCTCCAGCTTCCACACGACTGGACTTAGTGTCCCACTAACATTTTCCTCTTCGACATTCACATGCACTTCAAAGGGGATTTCCTCATAGTGATTAAGCTCAGGCTGACTAAGGCACACCATTGTCCAAAGCCAAGACGACTGTCCTGTTTCAAGCTTCCCTACTAGAGCAAAGAGTGGACTATATCATAATTATTTCCTGTTGAACAGGAGTTGACATCTCAAGAAGAATGATGAGAACCTCCCAGATGATGACCAACGTGCATTTATGATACAAAGAGTTCCTGGGACTCTGTAGGGGATGACCAATACCGAAAGAGGGTCTCAACAGTTAGTCTTCGAGTTGCACTCAGCATTGAAATGAAAAATCGACACCCATCAATTTTGTATTCTTCATGAGGATTCCTGCGTCCAAAACTTCTTACATTTACCTGCCAAATGTTTCATGTAAGTTTTATGTATATTGGAGTGGAAAAGATAACGCAAGCAATGAAATCATAGCACCGCTGAACTGAGCCTGTTCATGTTTATAAGATGATCCCTCCAAAAACAATCTAGAGTCTTCAGCAGAACTGCCCTCTATACTCAGAAATGTGAAAAAAAAAAGAAAAGACATTAGCGTTTCTTCCACAGAAAAAAATCTCTTCAAGAGCACTGCAAAATTTGGCATATCTATCTCTCTAAAGGGGTATTCATTGATGATTCTGAAATAATCTTATAATGCAACTATGTTATCAATCTATCTATATCTATAATAATTTGTCATCGGTTGGCTATGGTATTATTGAATATATAAATACTTTTTATGTTTTCTTTATTTATATATTAGTAAATAATATATATAGTTTATTATAATATAAAATATTTATAAATTGAAAAAAAATAATATTTGCACGTTTCAAAAACTAGTATATATAAATCCGTTAAATTGTAGTGATGCAGCAAAAACTTGTTAAAGACAAAATAAAGAAAATCTACTAGCCAACTAAAGTATTAAATGTTGAATATTACTCCCTCAACCCAAGAAGCAATTAAAAAGTGGAACTCACCTCAATTTCCTTGATATATGCATCATCATAACCAGATTCTTGCACAACATTCCAATATGTAGCTATTAGGAAGTCTCCAAGGTACTTGCGCAGAAGATTAGTAGTAGTCCGGTGTCTCCCATTCCTACATTAGACAAGTTAGAAGATCATAGCACTTGGAACTCTGATGTTGCGCACAACAAAAGAGAACGTTGAATTTAAGTGGACCACTAAGATGGGACTCACTTAGTCAATTCATCAGAACAAATGGTAAGCCAACGCTTTAATGAAGAATACTTCCTGCGGATTCCTCGAAAAGCATTTGGAGGCTTTGGCAAATTTGGAAGGTAAAAATTATTAATATCTATGGAGCTCAATTCATGCAGCTGCAGAAGTGATTTCTGCAAGGCTCCCTCAGTTATCTCCGCAAATGATTCTGGGAAAATTTTCCACTTAGATATAATTCGTCATGAAATATAATGCCCATCATTAAATATTGAAGACAGTCAAATAAGTACTATAACTAACAGAATAAGAAAAAATATATCACACGACAAAATAAAGATCTGAAATGAGCCAACCATTCAATAGCTTTCCCCCAGTAGTAATGAACTCCCTCAATATTAAGAAAAATATTTTCGTTTTAAATATAATAATATTATAATAAATATATATTTTAAAAAATAAATAAATTATTAATTTAAAATTTATTCCAAATAAAATTATATAAAATTCAATTGAATTATATATTTTAAATTACACCATACTAAATATAATAAATTCTATATAAAATTTATTTATAAATAAATTTTATAATTTAAATTCATTTATTACAAATATGCTATAAAATTTAAAAAAAAAAGATTACCTTTAAAAAAAGAAAAAAAAATATTTTCTTAATATTTCTAATTAGATTACATTTTTTTTTCAATTAAACGTATGTAAAAATGACATCGTTTTATTGTTTTTTTTTATCCTCTTTTGTCAACCAATCAGTCTCGTAAAAGAGTCAGTTGTCTTACCTAGATCATATTCCTCCAATTTCTCTCCCCAGGCTTGAAAAAGCTCCACCCACAAGTTCAAGGCAGATCCTCTTTCTCCAAGGTATGGTATCAGTTTCCTTTGATCTTCTTTTTTCTTGATTTAACTGTTGGGTTTTCTGTAACCGATGTATCTTTGGTTGCTGAGAAAATGTAGCAGTTATTTGGCATAGAAAAATCAAAACTTTCCAACATTTCGATTTGTATCATTGATTTGAAATATTTACGTTCTCATTTGGGTTTCTGAACTATTGGTTTATTCTACATCGTTTGATTCGATAGTAGATTTCTTTATCTTTGTATATAAATTCTGAGTCTGAGATTCAAAAAATATTTCTGAGTACAGCTGGTTGAATTGAGTTTTCCTTCTGTGCTTTAACAATTTCATAGCAATTATTCTGGTTATTGTCCATGTATCTAATTTTTTGGGGTATTTATGCTATATGAAGATCATGGCAGGGCCAGGGAGTTCCATGCTTTATTCCTTTCTTTCATTCACTGTAATTCTTTCGCTTCAAGAGATGTATCGAGGAAAGTTAGCATCAACAGAGTTATTCACAATACTTGGAGGATTCATCAGTTCTATCTTGTTTCTTATGCTGCTAACAGTGAGTTTAGAGATTTCCTTTTTGTTATATGTTTCTTGTAGCTCGCCATGATTGTTTTAGTTAAAAGATATTTCTTCAAATTTTTTATTTTTCTTTCCCTCGTTTCCCTTGTAGTCTTTCATTTATTTATGGTATCAGAAATACTATAAAATTCTTTCCATCATTTTACTCAATTTTGAGAATTTTCTGTTTTCATCAAAGTACGCACTATAATAAGATATTTTCTGATCTTGAAATGTCAAATTTTTGCTCACTTTTAGCTTCATTTAAGGTTTATTAAGAATGTATTTCTTCTCAAACGAATGTTTATTTCAATGTGCTTTCTGTCATTGCACTGAACATCAGATAGATATTGTAGTACTTTGTCATTGTCACAGACCAGCAAGCTCAAGTCTTTTGATTTGGTCATTTGTATTGCATTTTTCGTTGTAAACATCACACATGATAATATGCATTTATCGGGCTGTTGTTTTGCAGTTCATTGGCAATTTCCAGGAAACATGTGGCATGAAGACAGGATGGGGCACAGGTATGCACACTTTGTTTATATAGATTGCCTTCTTTGTTTAGTTCTTTGTTTTTTGTTAATAGAGCTGTTACTACAGAGTAATTTTAAAAGGCAACTTTTACAATATCCTACATATTTATTTATCCTTCTTAAAATCAAGATCATTTTTTTTGTGCCTTGCATTTGTTGAGGTGATATTTTTTGCTCAGTGCAAACATGTGTATGCTTGTCCACTTCTATGTAATGGACTTGCATTGGTTGAGTTTTTCCCTTATTTGCATTGCCCAAACTCAACTTAATTAAGTCTTAAATTTTAGATCTTGGCTTGCAATAAATTTTATAAAGAAACAGTTGCAGAGAAAAAAAAAAGGCTTTGGACTAACTCGAACTCTCGAAGGATAAGTAAAGATGACAATGTAAGCGAATGTATAGAATGTCTATAATAGAGTTTCTCTTATTCATATTAACAGCTATTCTAGATGAAATGTAATAAGTAAATAATAAATATACATATATATATATATATAATATAAACATATAGAATAGAATACATATTTATTAAATAACTATATAGAAATATATAATAAAATACAACATTTGGAAATATGATTAAAGAGCTGGAGATTTAATGTTACTGCCTTTTCCATGTCACTAGCTATTTAATCTCCTCCATAGTGCATACCGTCATTCAAATGGCTATATTTGGAAGGATGTTAGTGGGGCTGGGAACCAGGGCGACCTCTCATCCCTCTTTTCATTGGATATTTTCCTTGGTTTCTTTAATTAATACTACATTAACTTTTGTCTGAAGAATTTAGTGGCACATCAGATAGTTTTCTTTAATTCATGCAGCTGTGCACAAGCACCACTGGGATGCACTGCTTTCAAGTTTCAGAATTTTTTGAAATGCACTATGTCCAGGTGTATCTTCTTATATTTTCTCCTTCCTTTCTGCAGTTGTATTAGCAGAAGCTGTTGCTCTAATTGCGGCTAGCACTGTTCATCGAGTTTGCATCACAACATGGTAATGTTAAGATGTGATAAATGAAATTTTTCTTACTATGCACTCTTGTTAAACCATGATAGTATCAGTTCTGTGGTCCTACAGTCCGTTGCAGCACAAAGGAGTTAAATATACATTACACAAGAAGTTGCTTGGATCCAAACCCATAAATATAAAAAACAGCAAGTTCATTAGTTGAAAATTTTGTCTACAGGTACTCATTATTGAGAATCTATTGGACGAATCTGTTTGAATGACCAGAACATTTGTATTAGAAACGATCCAGTTGTCGGTGTTACTTTTGCTCATCGACTTGATGGGTAATTGACATAATTAATTGAATATTCTGGAGTAATTAGCATCTTCTTTTAGGTGTGCATAACGACTGAGCATTATCATGGGGACACCAAGTAGATCAAAGATTCCAACTTGGAGATTTTGATCTCAAATCCTGTGTGTATAGACTATACTACAGATTTTCTTGCATCATGATTTTACCCTGTAGATATTATAATCATCAGCACACATAAAAATTTCGAAAGGCATCATCTGATCAGTATTTGTAAATGGCAAATTGAAATTGAATCTCCTGCAAAAGCAGCTATTGACCATGTTCAATTTATTTTCTGTTTGGTGCAGTTTCTTGTTTTCAGTGGCACTACTGTACGAGGTCAACAAGCTTTCAGGGGTGATATTGGCTAAAAGTGAATCTAAATCAAGAAGGCACTAAGAGAATATCGTGATTGCTTTTTAGCATAATGATCTGCTGATCTTACGTTTTATGCTCTTGCAATGCTTTGTCAAGTGATTTTGAGATTTACTAGGCATTGGCAATGACAATTTTAAAATTGGTTCACCTGTAGGATACCTGGAAGATTTAGAACTTACTTTTCTGCTTTCTTCAAGTTGAAATATAGTAATTTTTGTTAGAATGTGTTTTTCTGGTAGTAACCTAATACCGCAGTTTATGAGTTAGAAATGATCACAGATTAAACTATTATTAATAGTTTTTCAATTAAATTTTGTTGATTATAATGAAATAGAATCAAACTGGATGGCTAACTAACTTGAATTATGAAACCAAATTTCAAAATTGTCTAATCCAGTTCCCGTGGAGGTGTCGAAATACAAATGCCGGGTAGAAAGCATGAACAGAAAACTTGAACAATATCGGTGTTGTCAGTGGCTGATGCATGTATCCCATTTGTCCACAAAATTTCATGTGAATTAAGAAATAAATGGAATAACTGTTTTAGTAACAAAAAAAAAAGTGTTGTGGGAATCCATTTAATTCATTTCTCTAAAAGGGATATACTTTTTAATTAAATTAAATATGAAAGATTAAATAGTAATGTCTTTTTTAATCCATGTCATATATCACTAGGAAAGAGGAAAAGTTCAAATGAGCAATATTGACCAAAGAGTATAATTGTAAATGAGTATAGAAATTTGAAGTATAACAATTTATTTTCAAAAGATAGGATAATATTATAAAAATTAATAAGCCTTAGAAAATTATATAAACTAAATTAATAGGATTATAAATTGAAGTTTCGAATTTTGTAAATGTTATATCAATTTCATGATCTGCCGCTGCCGCTAAATTCTTACATTATGCATAGAGGATAATAATTGAACAAAATCCGGCCATCTATTGAGTATTTGGCTTTGGAAAAATAGGGAGTTTCAAATTGGCCTTCACTTCCATAACAAATTATACATCGGATATTGTCTTGGAGTTCTTTTATTGCTTCACTACAACTGCCAAAGCTCTTTTTCCTCGTGGCACTTTCCAGCAGTAGCAAGTTTTCTTCATTTCTTTGCGGGAAGATCAAAGAAAGAATTTTAGGACTCCATTAGCTTCATTTCCCTAAATTTCAATGGATAAACAAAACAAGCAGCCTTCACTAAGCCATATCCATCAATCCCATAAAGGCTCCTTGACCAGGACATTTATTTTCTCCTGAAGAAATTTCAGCACATCTTCTCTTCCTTCTTTAATAAGCACATGTCTTAACCTTCCAAATGTCACACCTGAGGGCCGAATTCCTTTTTCTATCATCTCTTCCAGCAAGACACAAGCCTCAGAAACATCACCCTTCTCACAAAGTCCATTTATAAGCACTTGAAAAGTGTGCATGCTTGGAACAAATTGTTTTTCCTTCATGTACCTCCACACTTTCAGAGCCTTCTCCAACTTATTCCTTTCACAGAACATTTTTATTATCACAGTATATGTGTCTGCATCTGGCTCACTTACCCTGATCATCCTGAAGAACACCCTAAAAGCTTCATCAGTTGCTCCATAACCAATCAAACTGTTCAGGATGATGTTGAAGGTTCTTGAATTGGGTTTCACATCCTTGCAATCCATGTCTTTCAAGAGCCTGTACACATTCTTAAACTTGTTTAATCTACAAAAAGCACCAATCAGAGCATTATACACAACAACATCAGCCTTGATTCCTTGATCTTCCATCCCTAGGAATGTATTCACAGCATCTTGAATCCGATTTTCTATACCATAAGTATGAATCAGGATACTATAAATAAAAGTTGTTGGCTTACAAAGTGCGGAATCCATTTCCTCAACAATGCTAAGAGCTTCATCAACCCTTCCAGCCTTGCAAAGAACGTCTACCATAATACCATAAGTCACAATATCAGGACTACAACCAACGTCAACCATTTCTCTGAAAATTTCCCTCGCCTTGGGAAGATTTGGAGCCTTTCCCCATCCATCAATCAAGATACTATAGGTTTTTGAGTCAGGAACAAATTGGTCCTTCATGCTGTCAAAAATGTCTTGAGCTTTCCTCACATTCTTAGACTTGCATAAAGCACTAAGCAAGCCATTGAATGCTGCTAAGTTTGGAGGCACATCATACTTCTCCATGACATTAAACGTGTAAACAGCTTCCTCCAACTTTTGAGCCCTAGCATACTTTCTCATAATGATGCAAAACGTCTCAATATTTAGCATTTTCTTGCTCCTCATGGAATTAACAAGGTCCCACATGATCTGATACTGCCTTATCTTGGCTAGAGACTCTATCATAGTATGATAAGCCCTAATGCTATGTGTATAATGCCGTTGCTTCTCTGCCCATTCAAAGAATCGATATGCAACCAAACCAGCATTTTCGAACTTCTTGAGCACATTCTCAACTATTTCAGATGAAACCCTGATACCATTTTGGTTGAGGGAAGTATCAAGAGTTACTACTGGAGAGGAAATCATAACTTTGTATATTTTTTCAGTTGCATCCGATATTTCACTTGTGGGTTCACTCGAATAACACCTTCTCAACAATATACACCATAATTTGTTGGAATGGTTACTAATTCTATTCATATCGAGCAAACAAATGAGGATGAGTAACATTTACCTGGAACATAACAAACACAAAACTAGTTTATTAGAAAATATGAAATAAAAATGTGATCACTGAATAATATTCTTTATCAACTTTTATTTTGACCATTAAATCACAGAACAATCCAGCAATTTTCAGAAAAGTGAGACTATCCATTTCCATTTAATTCAAATTGATTGTGGTCTTTTATCGAACAGGTAACATGCATAGAGAAATTCTTGAAGAGAGCAAAATAGAGTTAAAAGTACCAGAAAAGAAAAAAGGGAGAGGCTTCAGGATCGTCTTGGCCAAAAAAGAGAAAGGCTTCAGGATTGTCCTTGCCAATATGGAACTTAGTGAACGTCCTCAGAGATCGTTGCTATTATCCGTTTATAAACTGTATAAATGTTAAAAAAGGGAAGCTTCTTGTTCCCGCCGGTGAGAACAAAACAATGCCCAAATTACAGCGCGTTTAGACCTGTTGCTACAGACTAGAGTTGTTGAAACGTAGTTAAAATTTCATTGATTTACTTGCTTGCTTCGCATGTTAGCAGCTACAAAAGAGCAGCCGAAGAAGCCGGGAGCAAATGTCGCTCGCCAAAGAGTAGTTATTATTCATAAAATGACTGCCACAAACGACAACTTGCTTATAAACAATGTTCTAATGATTCTTTGTTATTAATAATTTGTAATATATAATTTTAGATTATATATATTTTCTTTTTTTTTTCTTGTTATATGTAATTTTCTAATAAATATACAATTAATAATATATAAAATTACTGTTTCAAAAAATAATACATACAATTATTAATTAATTATATTTAACTTTTATTTTTATCAATTTCAACTCAATTACTATTTTATAGGTACAATAAAACAGGTAATGTAATTTGGTATCGAATTTGAGTCAGAGATATGCTTCCCTGCATATAATTAATATAAAAAAAGTGTAGGTAGAATGACGATACAATAAGAGTATATTCGTATTACATTTTTAATAACAATGAAATAAATGTGTTTAACACAACCGATATTCACATCACAATAGTATAACTTTATCATAATTGAGATAAATATTAGTCATCCAGGAAGTTTGATAACATTAAAAGAAATTTGGGCTGGGACGGATCTAAATGGTATCTTTTGCCTGATATAGATCCAGCAAGAGCAATATAATATCTCCACTTTGTGTACAAACCTCCACGAGCTATAATCACAACAAAACTGAATTCCAAGTCAGGTAAAAAAAAAAAGGAAAGCAACTTTATAAGGATCATTCAAGATGCCATTGATTAAAGGTTTGGATTAACAGTGCAACTCTCCAAACAGAATGGTAAATTTTGGAAAGAGCATATTTCAATCAATGACTACTGCAAGAAGCTTTCGGTAGCCTATGAACCTCAATTTGCAAGCCACCTAGTGCAGTCTATGCAACAATTTCATATAGATTACAAGCATTCTAAGGTTGGTTAAATATCAAGATATAAATACATCTCGGTTGATATTTGAGCCCAAAACCCCTGTATCACATTACTTGTTCTGGAATGCAAAGATATTGCTTGTTCTTTGATGAACATGAAAAACAAGATTAGAATTACTGCTTTGCAAGGACTAGAATTATCAATAGCTCAACATATTACCGTAAGCATTAACAACCGATGCTATTTTTTGACTGTCCACAAAAAAAAAAAAAAAAAAAAAAAAACCTTAATTTCCTAGAAGGGATGTCAAAAATGCAAGAGGCTTATCTGGACTTCCACCAATTGCTTCATACTCAGCTCATATCTTCTGCTTCATAGCCTCTGACAGTTCTTTCTGCAATAAGGCAAAAATTTATTGAATTTTATTCCCTTCTCCTTCAGTTTGTTACACTGCCAAGTTCTTTTTTTTTAATGTGATTTCATAGGATTGTAAATAGCTTCATCCTGTATTATTTTAAGAAACGGCACTAGAAAAGTAGATACTTGTTTCTTAATCCTGCAGCAAACCATGAAAAGCAAAAAAAAATTGAACTTTCTTGCAAAAGTTTAATCTCCTCCACAAAAAATCTTCAGTGCAACCAAAAAAAGCAAGGTATTTGGATTATCAATGAATAAAAAGGATAATTTAACTTATAGATATGTAACCTTTCCAGTTGAGTATTTGGCTGCCACAAACTTCTCTCCTGTAACGCCATCTAGCACAATACCCTGCTCATCAAACTCACCAATCAGTTTTTCTTGTAACCAAAATTTCCCTATGCTATATCTTAGGGACTAGTTAGTTAGAAACCCAATGCAGGAAGAAAAACTAAACACATGTAAAGAGACAATGCTGCATGTCATGAAAGGCTAGGTAAAGACGGCCCAAGAATTGTTTACATCAGCCATAATATTCTCATTATTTTTACACAAAAAATTTGGATTAGATATATTAGGTTAAAATTCCTCACGACCCTCCAAAAGTTTTCAAGGTAATTAAATTAATTATATTAGAAAATAAAGTGACTAAAAAATAAAGTTCAAACAAAAACTAAAATCTGGAATTAGTTAACAAACAAACCTCTGGAGGATCAAACTTGGCCCCAAGGTTGCTGAGTTTGGCATGGGCTTCAGCATAATCCTTGAAGAATGCCTCCTTATCTTCAGCATATTTCTCCGCATATACCTGCACATTGTCTACTGCTTAGCTACCAAGAATATCCTGTCTCTCATAACCATCTTACTCTCAAACACAATAAATTTACCTTGAACGAAGGATCTTCAAAAAGAACAGCATCAGTTGGCAGGACAAGTAGATCTTCATCCTTCTTTTCTTTAATATCCTGCATGGATAAATCACATTTTGGCAAAGAAACATTACTATCTCTCACCATAATAAATCTCCTTACAATATGATTGCAAGTTCAGACTCCAGACCTTGAAGTAGGAATTGTCAAACTTCAGCCATTCTACTGTCCAGGATTGTCCTCCTGGTGCTCCTGGTCCATTTTTCTGCCATGCAGTAGATACAATGTGAATCTCTAATTCTATTGTTGCTAATGTTGAAAGCTTTTACTGTTATTATTGCTAGTTAATTCATTTATCAGGCAATACTCAATGCATTACATGGGCAAAAACAAAAAGGCCTAGATAGGAATTGCAAAAGCAAACTTCAATATATAAATTGGTCGAGTGCAATTGTACACGAGCTCATGCACAAAATTATCAACAGCCAGAGATGCTATACATCATATGTCAAAAGGCTTGAATACATAGTATGCTAATGATAACAAGAATGAAAATACGCATACCAGTTAGTTAAACTGGTTAATAAGGTTTTATCATGTCAATTTGGGTTTTCCATTATTTTTCTTAGATACTTGCTAGCAGTTATTCATTAAAAGAAGTTGCAATGGGCCTGGAAGTTTAGCAAACATAATTTACTTCTCAAACCTTTCAAGGAAGAAAATGTACTTTGACCAGCTAAATCCTTATAAAGCTGTGCTTTTCAACCATTTTCCCTCTAGTTTGCTCTTACTAGTGCATGGGAAAAATTTACCATAATGATTAAAAAATAAATTATTCAACTGGACAGTGGAGAAAATTCAAGAGTTGTAATGATCCAAAATGAATGTGCATTGGCACACCAGTGTGCATGAGAGACACTGACAGGAAGGGAAGATGGTTAGCTCTGGTAACTGCTAAAAGAGTCTTTTCATCTTGAATGCACAACGTATTGCATGCTAACAATTTTATTGAAATCTCCACTCCTAAATTGCAGATTGGATACAACAAACACTCAAAAATAAACTATAGCATCTAAATGATCAGAAGATAATGGTTCAATACCGTATACTTTGTCTCCGGTTTTCCCCAACCACTGCGATCTGGTCTAGACCTTCCCAAGGTGTGTGCGCCAGATAAAAAAAAGGGCAGCCCGGTGCACGAATGCTCCCGCAATGAGCGGGGTCCGGGGAAGGGTCGGACCCATTGGGTCTTTGTACGCGGCCTTCCCTTGCAATTAATTGTAATGCAACTATTTCCTGCAGATAAAAGATTTCAACAAACAGTAGATATATACCGAGTTATATCAGAAATAAAGTATCAGTAGAATCAAGGATGACAAAGTATGTGTATAGTAAAGGATACCTTGTCATTTAATCCCATTCTGTAGAAAACTTCTCGTAAATGCTCAGCAGGATTAGAGGGCCCAGCACCTAAGCATAAAAGTAATATGGACCATCAAATATTTGATAAGAGTTCCCCAAGGATTTCATTCACAGATCTTTACATGACTCTGAATCTTATCTTATCGATTGTATATATTATCTTATCGATTGTATATATTTCTATTCATGTTTCTAAAGTTAGGTCATCAAGAACCAGAACCAGAAGTAACAGCAGAATTTTACAAGAATCCACATCTTCTAAAAAAGGGACAAGCTCTATTTTTTCACAACATAAAAAACGCAAAAATATTTTACTCACTAGGAAGCCTCCCCTCTTCAGGGCACTCTTCAGGTGCTGAAACATCCACCCTTCCATACTTCATGGGGAGTTTGGGGCCCCCAGCTTCCTAAAATTGTAAGAGTAGTTTCAATAGAATGATTTTACAATCAACTGAAACACATATTAATTCCACATTAAGAGAAAGAATGACCTCTATAGCAGTTGCAGAGGCCAATTGGAACAAATCTGCATATGTAACACCAGAGTACTTGTCCTTGATTGGCTGAAGAAGTTTCAATGCATTCACCAACCCTGAAATGCCAGCTCATTAGGAACAAATATTATAAACCAAGCTAAATTGCACATGATGTGAAATACTTACCAGCATTAGCTCCATGTTTCAGCTCAATTTCAAATCTAAGACTTCCATTGGCTCCACCTCTTTTTGGCCACTCCTCTATATTCTTGTTATATGTACCAGCATCATGCCATCCCAAGCGAACCTATAATTGGCAAAATAGAATAACAAACATTTTTAATATGCTTGAGCACACACAAAGCTAACATTCTCCATAGGGTACTTTCATGCATTCCAAAAAGATGAATCGTAAGAAAGATTCGATGTATGATATCAATTGCAAATTTAAAAACTAAAATTCTTAACATTAAAAGTTATAAATGAGATACGAAATAGATAAAGCAAAAGCTCAATCATGAATTCAAGCAACAAAAAGAAATCGAACTCAAACAACTGAATGAAGAACAAAACAAACAGATAATGGATAATTAAGCTAAATAGCATACCAAAATAGGATGACAGTAAGTAGACTTGAGAAGCTCTTTGATGTCCTCTCTCGCACTCTTCAGCTGAGCAGGATCCGACGCCGCAGCCACCGTACTCATTGACGATCGCGTCTACACAATAGAAAAACAAAAATATCAGCTAAGTTACTTACACAAATACACTGCAGTTCCGATGCAGGTATACATAGAGAGAGAGACCTTATTGAAGAAGACATGAGGTACGAGAGGAGATGATCGGAGACATTTGAGAGGAGAAAAGGCAAAAGAGGAAGAGGAGAGAGATAGAGGAGAGAGTGAAGAAGAAGAAGAAGAGGAGAAGAAGGCAATTCGAACTCGAGAGGCGGAGGGAAGGACGCAAGAAGTAGCGGCGCCACTTAGCGAAGCCATTAGTGATGGTGGTGATTGCGATTGCGATAGTGTTAAGCGTGACAAGCAATCAGCCATTTGGTATTTGGAGTTTTGTAAAGCAGTTTATTTTTGTTTCGAATTAGCGGCCCTGGCCTATGGCACGCACACGCGTTCTCTTTTTTTTTTTTTTTTTTCTGTTGCATGGGAATTGGATTGGACTTATAGCCTTATATGCTCTGTTGTTCCGTCTTCGAAACGTATTCTATTTTTATTGTTTTCATCTTTGTTTGTGCGTTTGTCTGTTCACTGCGGGGTCAAGAAAATTGATAAATAAAAATGGCCATTGATACCATTCACACACGGCACACTTGTCATGCAATGAAAAATTATTGTTTATATTCTAATAAGTAAATAATTTTTTTCTAATGTCAAAATAAATTTATTTTTTTTTACAAATTCATAATTATATATCTAAATCCTTAAGAAATAACTTAGGTTATGCTAAATTTTATTTTCAAAATTAAAATAAAAATTAACTTATTATATTTTACAGTCACTCGTTGTGAAATCATAATTTTTCTTTAATATATTTAATTATAAAAATTTATGGTGTAATTTTGTAATTATTTTTATAGTATTTAAAATTTTAATTTTATTATATTAAATAAGACAAATTTTTAGATTGAAGTGTTGAATTTTTAAAATTCTTATCATTTCATCAATTATTCATTTTTATGTAATTTATGCCTATAAATTTTTACATTAAAAATTATGCACATTTTTATTTTAATGCAATAGAGTATTTATCTTAAAATTATTGAGTGATTCTATACTAGGAGAAGAAATAATTGAAGCTGAAATAGCAATATTTGCAATAAGAATTCCTTTTTCTTTTCTAGGAATATTAAAGGCTTAAGAAAGTAAATTACTTAATTTAGCTATTGAATTATAAATGGATAATACTCCAATCTCAAATCTCAATAGACACAAATATAGTTAATTGAATTCCTCAAATATTATTACCAAGAGAATAAAATATTTGTAGTTAAAATCATTTGCCAAGTCTCTTGTTTTTTACTTTCTGGCTGGATTTAAGGTGGTGTTTTGTTTAGGGTGAAAATGAAAGTAGAAATAAGTGATTTTTATTATTATTATTTGATTTGATAAAATAAATAAGATAATAAATTCTATTGGTCCATGAATGAGAATAAGTCATTCTCCATCATTCATCTATTAATTAATTTTGATTTGCAATAAGAATTAAAATTAAAAAAATATGTTTTCTCAAAGAAAATAAAAATACATAAAATCAAATCAATTCCCTTCTTTATATTCCAAAATATGTATTTATTTCTTGATAATTTATATATTTTTTATTATGTATATTTTGCTTCATCAATTAAATTAATGCATATTATTTTTACAAATAAATTTTGTAAGTTGTTAGTTATTAATTTATTATAATATTTTTTGTTTATTAAAATAAAAACACTTGAAATTATATTTATATATATATTTACTATTTATTTTGATTTTGATATCATTATAATTTAAAAAAATTTAAAATAAATCAGATTTTAATTTGTTCTAAAAAAATTTAAAATAAATAATATTTTATTCTGATTTTAATTTCGAATTAAACTAAATAAATGTCTTGAAATTTTTATTCTGATTTTAATTTCAATTTCCAAATTCAAATCAAGAGCTGCAATTATATATATATATATATATATATCGCGTTAAAAAAATAATACTAATAAATGTCAGATTATGGAACTAATATCCTTGTGAATGTAATTTTATATTTGATTGTAACGATAATTTATTCAATAAATCGTTTAATGTATGATCCATTGAGATACGAATAAAGCCTATTATACTTTAAAAATATTAATTTAAATTTAAATTAATAAATATATAAATTTTTACTAAAAATATAAATTTAAAAATATTTTTTTTATGTTATATCCATATTTTACTATGATATATATTTAAATATTTTTAATAAAATAATATTAAATATAAATATAATAAAAAATTAATGCATTAATTAACTTACTAAAATATAAGTTATAATTTAAAATAAATAAAAATATATATAATTATCAATTTAAAATCAATTTTAAACAGGGAAAGTATAAAATTCACATATTTAAAAAAAATAAATTTCATTTTTATATGAATATGCATTACATCTTATATTTATTAAGTAGTGATATATTATTAAGTAGTTCGTACTTGGTAAGCTTCATAAATAAATAATAGCAGCCGTTGATTTCTAATTATGGCGGCTTTGTCCTGCCATCCTGAAGACATTTGAATTAAATAGTCTCGCAATCCGTGCAGGCCAAGCCAATTGGTTGTTTAAAATTAAGACGGCTTCGTAATTGTTTATTATTATGCGTTGATTGAAAAACATACATCACTTTAAAGTAATTAAATATATATATATATGCTCCACCTATTTCAAAATACATGTCATTTTAAAATTTTAATTTTATTTTAAAATATTTAATATTTAATAATATTAAGATAAAATTTTAATATTATACTATTTTATCTTTTATATTTAATAATATTATTAATAATTATCTTTTTAATAATTTAAAATGACATATTAAATAGATAAAAATTAATTAAGAATTAATAGTATATTAATAATTTTAGTTAATTTTTTAAAATGTGTACAATATTTTTAAAAGATATATATTTTGAAACAGAGGGAATACATATATATAATATATATAATACTTATTTTTTATGAATAGTAAATTCAAAATTAATTTTGACTCATGTGTAATTACAATTTGCCATTTAAATCATTGTTTAATGTTTAATTTATGAAGGATATTTTAGTCTTTATCCTATTTAATTAGTCCACTGCTAACTATATAAAACTAAAATTACTTAAATATGCTTAATTATTTTAAGACTAATAACAAAAACAACGTCGTTTTAAACTTTTCTTAAAAGAGTTTAAAAAGCCTTTGTTATATTTTCTTGAGTTTCGTGTATTGCCATATAATTAGTTTTAATTTTAGTTAAATATCCATCTTACCCCTTGATTAATTGTATATTATTTTAGTTCAAAGGATATATTTTTGTCATTACACGTATTTCTCAGAGTCTCGAGATTGCATTGAGCAACATGCCATCCTTTTTTTCAACTCACAAACTAATAAAAATCAAATCAATTCATCTCCAATCTTCATACTTTTAAAGCTGTTTTGGGTCTTTATCTTCTTCTTCATCATACTTGCTTACCAAATAATGAAAAATTAGTATGTAATTGAAATTTTACTAATATTATTTTAAAAAAAAAAAGAGAGATAGAGGTCAATGACAGTGATAAAAAAAAAAAAAAAAAGCAAGTCGGTTGTTGATTTGTTATTAAAATAATCAATTTTGGATGTTTAGTTATTTGATTTTTTTTTTTTTTTGGAACATGAAGTTCTCTGAATTTTGGTAGGAGAGAGTTATACTTCTACTCTAACTTCAAACTTCTAATATATATGTGGTAATTTATAAGAGCTAATTTTTTTAGTACTTTATAAGAGCTAAATTAAGCATAATAAAGACGTATATTAATTTTTTATATAGTGCTCTCCATTGATAATCAACATCATCTTTCTACCTTTTATTTCTTATATAAAAATATTAGGGACAAATTGTGATAGAGACAGGATTCTTTAAGCCAAATTTATTGTTGATAGGGCTTGAATCCATCAAATTTCTGCTTTCACAAAAACACTAGAAATCATCGACATTTATGAAAGGAAAAAAAATTTTTAATCAGTATATATATAAAATAAAACCACTTTAACAATTATTCATTTCTTAGAAAATATTTGAAAATTGAAATTGAAAGAGAGAAACGGAATAAATCATATATACTGGAGTTTGCTCTGTGTATTTGCTTTGCTATATAATGCTAAACTGGTTCTTATATCTATAAAGGGACATAATTAAAATTATCAGAATTTTTTATGCATTTACAAGTTTACCTACTCTATATTTATTTTTATTAGAAGTTTATAATACACAAGATAATTTTTTTAAATTTAATATTAAATTAATAATTTTTCTAAATTTAATATTAAATTATTATAAGTTTCTTATTATATACTTCTACAAAATGATAAAAAAAATTCCTGATAAAAAAATAGAATTTTGAAAATTTTCATAAGGGATATTAATTATTTTTCCTATAATTAATATGTTAGTTACAATTAGAATATGAGTATAACCATCAATAGTAATTTCTAATAAAATCCTCTGTTAAAATTTGCAATATTCATAATGGTTTAACTTATATGCATGATAATTAATTTTGTTAATTACAATTAGGATGTGTGAAGAAAACTATTAATAAAAAAATAGTAATTAGTATTCTAATATTTTTTTTTAAAAAAAAATTTAGTGAGTGAGAAGTGGACTTCTAATATTTGCTTTATAAAATGCCAAATTATTGAAATAGAAACTTAAAAAGTGAGTGAATACTGAAAAGAAAAACATACTAATTTAATTTTTATTAAACTATTTTTTTTTTTTGAAATTAATACTTCATTAAAGCAAACAATAAACATAGTACAAGGATAACCATTGTCGCAATCAAATTAACACTAAACAGTAGGAGTAGACATTGAAGCACAATCTTTTAACAAAACATCGAGAAGAAAATTTGGTGAAAAATATCAAATAAAAGCTTTAGCAGCAAACATGGCCCTTATTGCAAGATTATAAGCAACTTCATTAGCAGAACAGGACATCCAGCAAACTGATGAATTTCTTAGTCTAGATAAAAGAATTTTGCAATCCTCAACAAGTACTCCAAACTCAGATAAACTAACACAACCCTCCTCCAAAGCCTTCAAAACTGATCTACAATCAATTTCAAATATCACATCTTCAAAACCCTCTCTTTCAATCCAACTACGAGATTCTCAAAGAACATAACATTTAGCAAGAGTATGATAAAGAAAAAGAGGGGAGAAGCCTAAAATGCCTCCACAAAATTACCAAAATGATCCCTTAACACCTCACCATATGCTGCACATTTTTCCTCAAAAAATAATCTACTTTACATTTCAAACACCCAAATTCAGGTGGGGACCATAAGGCACTCAACTAACATGAAGGTATAGAATGCTACAAATTAGCTTATGCAGGTGCCATAGTTGTATTACTGAACAAAAGTTGATCTGCAGACTAATCAGAAAGTACAACCATTCCCACACGCACCACATCAGTTATAGCATAATCTTTCTGTCTCCAAAGTAAACCATTTCGATTAAACCATAAGCTCCAACCCACATGAAAAAACTTATTAACGGCATTATCATCCATATGCTGCACAAAATGAAATACAAGTTGTAAAAATGATGTTGAATCAAAATTAAAATTGTAAGAGAGACAAGTAGCAGCAACCATAGGACAATGCAATAAAATATGGTCAACATTCTCAGACCCAGTGGAGGAAGCAAGTGAGATCGAGTGGGGGCAAACGATTCCCCTTGCCGACGCCCATCTGCACATGTTGATCACGGTGCCCCTGGACAGATTTTTTAGATAAAGGAGGGCTCGTTGAAATAGAGAAAGAAGATAGAACCAGATCAGAGGAGGGAGGCATTGAGCAGCACAGACGCCGACCAACCAGCGACATCGACGAGGAACGACCGACCACCAGTTACCCCTCCTTCAATCCGATGCTAGTTCCGCCACTGCTCACACCCCCACAAATAGCACAAGATGAGTCAACCAACAAGCCACGATTAAAAAGAGTTGATTTAGTGGGCAAAACATTCCTAATAGAGCGCCAAACAAAATTAAGAACTTTAGGTGGAACTTTAACCTTCCAAAACTTACTCCAAGGCCCTGCCATTTCATTTGAAGCCACACTTTCACAAAAAGAAATTGCAAGGTTATACCCAGATTTAACAGTATAACAACCTGAAGGATGAAAATGCCATGTAGAAGAATCTGAAACCCCAAATTGACCAATGGAAATTTTTAAAATTTGACTAACATCAAGAGGTGACAAAATAAACTTCATGAGCTCAACATCCCATTTTTTCTTAGCATGGTCAATGATCTCACTAACAGATAAATCTTCCAAACCATCAATCTCGGGAGTCTCCACATAGAAATTAGTGTCATCATTGATCCAAGGGTCATCCCATACCCGAACAGAAGAGCCATCATCCACCCTCTAATGTACCCCTAAACGAAGCAAATCTTTAGCTTGAACAATACTCCTCCAAGTGAAAATGGGATTATATCCCTCAGTAGCATCTAAAAGCTACCCTTGAGAAAAATATCTAGCTTTGAAAACCTTAAATGGAAGAGAATCTTGGTTGGTTAAAAATCGCCGGCCTTATTTAGCTAACATTACCATGTTAAAATAGTAAAGATTTTTGAAGCCCATTCCCCCTTGAGATTTTGACACACACATACGATCCCAAGCCATCCATCAAATATTGTTTCTACCATCATCTTTCATAACCCACCAATAAGAGTTCATCATTTGTTGCAACTCTTCACATATGGAAAAAGGAATCTGAAACACACTCATACAAAAGTTTGAAAGCACCTGAGCAACCGTCTTTAGTAATATCTCCTTACTAGAATGGGAAAGAAGCTTACTCTTCCATCCATTTATACGCCGCCACCACCTTTCTTTTAAAAAAGAGAACACTTGTCGCTTATTCTTTCCAACCACAGAAGGTAAACACAATATCGACTATGATCCAGGTCGTCAAACACACCAATTAAATTCTTCAATACAAAGCGAGTCTCATTATCCATATTGGAACTAAAGAATAGACCCGATTTTTGGAAATTGATTGATTGACCTGACTCTTGCTCATACTCTGCTAGAATGTTCCTCACAGAAGCACATTCCCTTTAGGTTGCTCAAAAAAAAAATAAAGCTATTATCTACAAGAAAATTAATGAGAGACACCCCCTACAAACTTTGCAACCATGGATATCACCTCTACTTTTAGCTCTTCGAAATAATTCAAAAAGTCCCTCGGCACAAAGAATAAAAAGGGAGGGAGATAATGGGTCTCTTGCCTAAGGCCTTGATAAGGGATAATAGACTCAACTTCAGCCTCATTGAAACAAATGGAGTAAGAAACACTAGTAACATAGAGCATAATAAGTGAAATCCATCTATCAACAAAACCAAACTCCTGCATCATATGTTTAAGAAAACTCTAATTCACTCTATTGTATGTCTTACTAATATCAATCTTAAGTGCTACCTCCCCACATTTACCCTTCCGCTTCAAATGCATATGATGAACAATCTCAAAAGCAACCAAAATATTGTCAGTAATCATACGACACAGGACAAAAGCAGACTGTTGCTGAGAAATAAGTTTAGGCAAAACAACCCTAAGAAAGTTTGCCAGAACCTTAGCAACTATTTTGTAAACAACATTACATAATGAAATTGGTCGTAGATCTCTCATACAATTAGCATTCTCTTTTTTTGGAATTAGAACCACCAAAGTATCATTGAGAGAAGGTGGAAACTCGCCTCTTACTAACCAAAGCTGACAATTATGGATAATGTCTTCCCCCACAATATGCCAAAACTTATGGTAGAATGTTGGGTTCATTTCATAATGTCCCGGGCTTTGTCAGAGTGCATATGAAAAAGAGCACTCTTAAATTTATCGGTTGTGAATGGAGCAAGCAACTTATCATTATCATCGACAGTCAGGCGATTAGAAAAATATGAAAAGAGATGCAAATTACTGTGCAAATGTCCACTTCCCGAACCAACAATAAGATTAGAGAAATAATAATAAAAAAAAGGCTTGCATCCTCTGAGATTCATAACCAATTGCCCCCATCATCCCTCAAAACTGAAATACGATTGGTACACCTTCTAGAGTTGGCTTGAGCATGAAAATAACGTGAATTTGAGTCACCAAAATGAAGCCAAAAATTCTTTGCTCTTTGTTTCCAGTACACCTCCTCTTGAGCAAGAATATTGTTTAACTCGTGTTTTAAATTAGTAACATGATCCCCATTATCAACATGCTCAGATGCACTCAGAATCTCACGTTTAAGAGCAGCCTTTTTTCCTTTAAAACCTCCATGAATAATCTTGCCCCAATCTGCCAAATCATGGCCACATTGCATAAGGCGGTGTGACAGAACCAATGAGGCAGAATTACTATAACTCCTTTCAACAATTTCTAAGACACCATCCACCATCGACCATGAGTTCTCAAATCGAAATCTACACTTACAAGGAACATTAGGAAATTGACCAAAAACCAACTTAATGGGTGAATGGTCTGACACAGAGGCTACCAAATTAAAAAGATAGCGATACAAAAAAGCATCCAACTAAGAATTAAATGCAAATGCACAATCCAACCATTCCAAGACACTATGATTAGTCTCACGTCCCCTCTCCCAAGTATATCGAAAACTATGTAGCGGCAAATCCATCAATTGACAATATTCAATACACTCCCTAAAGCCATTAATTAAAGCAATTGGATGCTCATTTCCCGAATAATTATACAATACAACCGTTGTATTGCAACAAGCCAATCGAATATCGATATGTGGCAGTGTTGATATCAATAAGCCAATCGAATATCAAAACACTGCTTTAGATTTTCGGATATCGATCAAGTTTTCCGTTTGTGTTTATCGGTCCTTCTGCTTAGAGATTTTCAGATATTGAACTTTTGGGCGGATTGAATCCGAATCCCTTTTTGTGTAATAAGTAGAACTTGTCTGCTTTAGATTTCCCAAATGATTTTATTGGGATTTGATTATATTGATGGTTTGCATTTGAACTAGGATTGAGGATTATATAAGTATTGAATTGTTTTGCACTTAGACTGTTATGAATGTTTCTAAGGCTTATGTGGTCGGACTTCGGTTTGGCTGCATGCCGGTCGTGGCCCCCGGGTTGGGTCGTGACAAATTTTTAAATAGATCTCATAGGTTAAGTAATTTTAATTGGAAGTATAGAAGAAATAAAAATCATAGGAAAAATTGCAAAGAAGCGTCAATTGAAAATAAAAAATTATAGTTATGTATATTTTAAAGTTCTTATATTTATTTATTCCATAATTTTGTAAATGTTTGACTATTAAGATTTACATTATATATGTAGCAATTACAAACTAAATGTTACTCTTTGAGATAAGATAACTGTTGAATTTCATAAATATAAGTTTTTTTAAATAACCAAATGGAGCTGTAATAATTACTTTTTTATCCATGAATATCAAAAAATTTAATGGTAAATAAAATAAAATATATAACTAATACAATTTAGCTTATTATACCCTCAAAGTTATAACTTTATTATTTGTATATAAATTACAGATAAAATCTCAATTAATAGCTCTTCAGCGATAAATTTTTTTATTAATTTGGATATTCTTGATGTCCATAATTTTAAATAAAGGTAAATTTTTTATTTTGTTAATTTTTTATAATTAAATCATGAATAATAATAATCTATTTATATTTTAGATTAATTGAACTAGCTGATAAAATTGTCAAGCTTGAAGTACACAGTATTTTATTTGTTTACATGGATGCTCAAAAAAATGTTAATAAAAAAAATAATGAATTGTTGTATCTGGATATTCATTATGATATGGTTAATTTTTAATCATTTTTAACATTTTTTACTAATATTAAAATTTCTTTAGACTACTCAATTAAAATTTGTTAATGCTTACATTTTATTTATATACATTTATCTATGACATTAAATTTATATGTGAAGCAGTCATAAAAGAAGTTGATGTTTCAAAAGGTTAGTGGTATAGAGCACATCCTCAATGTAATTCTGGACTATAAAATTATATTTATCAACTTTTGGTGCAATTAATGTAGAATAATCAAAGAACCTCAACTTTGTTGGTATGCTATTGCGAATCATTTCATTTTGGAAAAAATTAATTAATACAATTCACATGTAAATAACTTTTAATGTATTTTTCTTAGGTACAAGTTGAAAACTATTGTTGAGGATGATACAAATTCTACTACGTTCAACATTTTTTGTCGTCAAGCAGCTGAATTGATTGGTTTACCAGCAAGTAACCTTGCACAAGGCTCTAAAGACAAGTTTTTAGCACTATCATTGATAATCAAAATTTATGGATTGTCTAGATTATTTCAAGTCATTCTTAATACTCAATCTAATGATATTTTTCATTTTTCTTTTAATGTCACTCATATTTTTAAAAATGAAACATCTTCTCAATTATCTATTGTGTCTTCGATAAAAGCTATTCATTCAAATTCAATAATTTTTTAAAGGCCAATATCAACATCTAGCAAAATAAATGTCACGCCATATTTGAATTTTCAAGACAAAGACAAAGTTGATATGGTCGAAATCTCCAGTTTATGAAATGCAAGTGAAATAATCCTTCCATCAATAACAAACCTATTTTCATAAGAATCTCCAGTAAAAAAATCCACATTAGGTATAAAAAATTTATTTTTAAAAATATTTGTTTTTATTTAGAATGACTTTTTTTATTAACTATATATCTTTTTAAAATATTATTTTATCATATGTTACTGTCCATCACTTTCTGATAAATATAATAAAGGTTTAAAGTTAACCTAATTTGCTACAGGTAAAATAAAGATATTATTGTATATTTATAATTATATTTCATAGACAATAATTTAATCATTTATTTTTTATATTGCAAGGTTTATTATCCATCAAATCAAGACTACTATCCTAATAAGATAGATTTTCTTATCTTTTATTTGTTTTTATTTGTGTCTTAAATATTTTGTTTTAAAAAAAATTTCATGCCTTTTATAGTTTATATAATTTTAACATGCATTATAAATATTCTAAACAAAAATGTGTTTGAAAATTATTATATTTAAAATAATTTAAGAATGTATGTTTTTTGTATAGTTACATTTACCATTCTTATAAAGGAATAAATAGTTTTAAAAAGTCACAAAAAGCTAAGTACAAATAGAGAAATCGATATTAATAATACAAAGTGTTAGTGATATATGAGTTAGAATTTTTATACAATACTTTTAGAAATTTCTTTACAATACTATAACAATTGTAAGGTATGTGTATGTCTATTTTCTGTCAATGCATATAATATTTATATATTAATAAAAAAATTTAATTACAAATAATTTCTTTGAAATAAAAAAATAAAAAATTAATATAATATACTAAAATAAAAAATTAAAAAAAATTCTCACGACAACGCGCAAGTTGTAGCCTAGTATATATATATTACTTCTATTTTGTTTAAATTATCACCTTTAATCCATGTACACTTATTAAAAAATATTAAATTATATGTTATATAAAATTATTTTAAATAAATTAAAATATTATCTATTAACTCATTAATATTAAAAATATTTTATACTTATTTTATTAATTAACTAATCAATAATAAGGGTATAATTGAAAAAAACTATTTCATCCATTCCGCTGAAATTATCGTCTTCAACTCATATATATTTATTAAAAAATTATTAAATTCTCTAAATATTATATAAAATTATTTCGAATTGACTAAAATACTCTTTATTAATTCATTAACATTATACTTTTACTTTATTAATTGAGTCATTAATGATAAGGGTATAATTAAAATAAAACTAATTAATTTTTTATTATATCAAGTGATAATTTAGGAGGAAATTTTTTTTTTCTATAAGTAAATATTTCGGCGGGATGGAAGGAATAATTATTTTAAATTGATTTTATAAAGTAATAATATAAATGAGACAATATTTTTTTACAAATATGATAATTTAAACAAGAGGGAGGTAGAAATAATTGATTTTATATGTCACGACCCAACTGGGAAGCCGTAACCGGCGTATAGCTGTACCTAAGTACAACAATACAAGCCTGGATACTCAAAAATTAAAACAATACATAATCCTTTTACAAGTTCAATACACTCAATTTCATGTTCCGAAAGTTCTAGTGAAAATGCAAGATATCTAAATGTTCCACTCTTAAATGTAATCACAAACGAGAAAAAAAAATATTTCACTCTTATTACAAGCAAAGGGTTCGGACTCGGTCCGCCCATAATTATTCCAGAAATCTCTATTTAGAACGAAAAAAAATGTCAACCAAGATTGATGACAAGAAACTCAAAAGAACGACTGCGAAGAAATACCGACATATGATAACAATCGCTCTTAACCTGCAAAATCAATCTATAGGGGTGTGAGCGTTATATAGACGCCCAGTAAGCTCATGAGAGGCAGAGAAACTTTTCTATAACAATAAACAATATATATATATAACAAAAACTTCAATCACAATCAATTCATACAAGATAGTGTGTCGGGGTCTACCAATATCATAATACCTCCTCCTTCAATCAATATCAATGTACAATCGGGCTTATAGCCCCAATGAGCAATCAGGCTTATAGCCTCAATGAACAATCAATAGCCATAGTCAATGAACAATCTCAATCAATAACCTCCGTCCCCATATGACACACCATCACACAACACAAGGAATTTCAAGTTCATTTAATACAATTAATAAATCAAGCACATACGTTTCTCTGTCTTTTATTCACATGCAAAGCTTGGGTAGAAAGAATAATCTAGCAAAATAGAAAAGAATAATTATATATATTGAGAAGGGCTGTAATATATATATAGTATTTGGTTAGCAAGTAGCACATCACAAGTAATCACATACACCCATTTAACTTACCTGATTTGCGGAAGAATCCAACACCCCACGAACCTACTGATTTTGAACACCGGCTTGATTATCGCCTAAGGAAATAATTACACAGTCTAATAATCAATTCCACTATCTCATCTATCATGAGGGATGCAATGCATGCTATGAATGCAAAAAGACCAATACTTAACCAACAATTAACCAAGATAATCCAAATTTAGAAACCAACCCGACTCAACTCAAAATTATGGTTCAACCCAATGGTTAAATCGATCGCACCTCAAAAATATAAAATCAATCAATTAATTAAAATTTATTAGAATCAGAACCTCAACTCAATTTTTTTTAACTCATATATCAAATAATATCACATCAGTCCCTATGCAAAAATCATAATTAATGCCAACACCCAAAACCGATAAAATTTCTTAAGTAGTCCCTATAATTCAAAAATTTTCAGAAAATAATTCCATCATTCAAAAACTCTGGAAAAATTCCAGTAGCTTCTCCAACATCAAAATAATGTGTGTGCAAAATTTCAGATTAATCCAAATTTATTTGATCCCCCAAAAATATTTTACAACATTCTAGTTCTGTTTGAACCACTAAAAATCAGTACAGCAAAATCATCATAAATCCTACACATTTCGTTACCACAAAATTATCCAAATAATTTTCTCATATTATAGACATCAGTATGGATAACATATAAAAATTTCATAATTTTTCAAGACATCAAAGACCTTCAAATTAATTTACAAATCAGACATCATCAGAAAACCCTTAACCAACAACAGTATCAATTCTTAATTTATTTCGGAACCTAAACATTAGAACCAGACTCCAAATTATTTTTCACAGATTCACAACATCCTAATAAACAACATATCAAAAAATCAGATTAATATCGAACACCAATTATTTTTAAAAATTCAACAAAGGTACTGGATTTACAGTGACTATGCACAGACAGCCTTTTTAAATCAATAATTCAATTAAAAATATAAATCTTAACCTAAAATTCCCAAATAAAATCCTAAAGATAACCTAACATCATATACTAAAACATATCAAAAATTTAGACCTAGATCATTTACCAAAAATTTTTAAAAATTCGACAAAGTTACTGAAATATCAGTAATCACAAGCAGTAATAAATTTTCACTTTATTAATAAATTAAAAATATAAATCAAACATGAAAATTCAAAAATAAATTCCTAGATCAAGTTTAACATCCCTAGAACAGATCCAAATCAAATTTGGTTACAAATCATCAGCCTATTTTTATAAATCTTAAATCCAAACTCAATAGCACCAATAACACTCTTAAAACAATTTAATTATTTTTAATTAATTAAAAATTGAAATAAATTAAAAATATTATTTTCTAACACCCTAAACATTATACAAACACCCAACAACACAAAACATGCCATGAAGTTGGAAGAAATTAAAAGAAATTGAAGAAAACCTCAAAATCTCGAAACTGCCAAAAATTGGAAGCTCGAAACGACACAGGCGACGCAGCCCGCAGCACGCCGAACGACAAGCCTCCACACGCCAGACGACAGAGCGCGCCTCGCCGAACGACTCCCGTGGCTCGCCAAACGACACCAGCTAAAATCGCGCCCACTGCTAAACGACAACCCTCAGTTTTTGACCCAAAAATTTAATTTTTCTCCCTATTTTCTCTCTCCGACGGCACAAGCATTTAGGTCTCTAATTGGGTACCCTAACACTCATATTTATAGTGTTTTTGGGTGGTAAATTACTAATATACCCCTAGATTAATTTATTTAATTTAAAAATACCCTAAAACTATTTAAAGATTAAAAAAAACACCCAACTAACTTATAAAAATTCACAATTAACCCCTAGCAAAATTATATTTAAAATAACCGTAATGACATCACAGTCACCAAAATGACATCAAAAACGGCAAAATGAAACCCGAAAATTTTTCGACCGCTAAAATTACCAAAATACCCCCGAAGCCAAAAACACAATATTATGCTTAAAACAAACATCTCTACACCCACATTATAAAAATAAGCACCAAACGTTATAAAATTCACCCGAATGTGAATTGAAGGTAAAATTACCATTTTACCCATAGACTCCAATTTCCCCAAAAATCAAGGGTTTTACATTATATAATCATTTTAATAAATTATCATTCTTATTTAATTTATTACTCATTAAAAATTATAAAAATTTAAAAAGATTAAGGTTTTAAATTTAACTTTTTAAGAATTGTTGGAATATATATGTATTCACAAGCTATTTTAAAAGAAATAATTTTACATTGGAAAAATAAAGTCTTCGTACACTTTATATAATGTCTTAGTCCTTACATGCTTGTAAAATAATTGAAAGAAAGGCGTGTCTTGTACCAATGAGAAATGAGCCAAAAATCTAATTTATGTGAAAATCGTTGGTTTTCTCCCTCTGCATATAAGATATATGCAAACGTCAATTTTTTACATATTAGATTTTCTACTAACGATAATGTGAACATTGCAGCACTATTCTCTTATACTTCTTCATAACTTTTACAATAACATTCATATATATATATATATTTTTTTTTGCAAATATCAGTGCATATGAAGCTAAGAGTATCCACAATAAGAAGGGCCAAGTCTTTCTTTATTGGATCTCACTAAAATATCATATAGATATTTAGTGGGATTCAAATAAAAGCAAAATTTTAGAGGGTTTCACTTTAGTGGATAGTATTTTTATATTTATTTTATTTTAATAATTAAATTTTAAATATTAATTTATTTTATTTTAATAATTAAATTATTTAATTATGTAAATAATTTATTCATAAAGAATTATTATTTTATAAAAATTTTATTTTTTATAAAAGTTATTATATTTATTTATAAAAATTATTATTTTTATTTAAAAATATTATTAAAAATATTATTTTATTAAAAAATATTATTTTTATTAATAAATTATTTATTTAAATTTATAAATTTTAATTTATTTTTTTAATGACAGCCCAAGTCTCACTAAGGAGGAATCGTCCTGTCAAGATGAGATGGAGAGCAAGTCTCTCATCCCAATCCCAAGTTTAGTGGGACTAGGATATTTATTTAATATCTTTTTTACTCTCCTTTTTACCATCTGTTTTTTTATCTATGCTAGGTATATTTATTAAATATATATATATATATATATATATTGCTATTCTGCTCTTGGCTTAGCTAAAAGAGTTTTTTTTTTATCATGAAGAGTATTTATATTCATTGCAAATAATTCTTAAAATAAGTATTGTTGTTAACATTATTCAGACTTATTTTTATTTATTTCTAAACTATTTTTTAATATTTTTTTTAAATATCAATTATTTATGAATAAATTTATCACTCTAAAATAATATATTTATGATCGATTAGCGTATAACTCGATGGGTCTTGATTTGGAGATCAATAACGTTATTATTTTCACTTCTATTTCATATTCTAGCTTATTTCTAAGTGTTACTCTCTCACACATTTAATCAATAAAAATTTATTTATTTGTTATACAACTTAACATTTCTCATCTTTTGCACCTCGCAATAGTATAACAGTAAGATTAATTTTCTGTTATTAATTTTCTTATATTTTACAATTAGTATCGGCCCTTTGAAGACTGGGATTGGGCCATGTATCAAAGTTAATTTGCAATGTTTAAAGTTAAAATTTGGACTTGTTTTTGAATATGGATTTGTTGACTTTATGATCCCTTGAAATAGAATGTTTTGCAAATAGCAATTGAAAATGGGGAAATTACATGGTTCACCCACTTTCAGTTTTACTTTTTATTTTTATTCCTGTTATTTTTCCCCTTTTCAGTTCAACCCTTTTTTTTTTCCCTCAATTCTTATCCAATGATATGCGATCCTCAAACAACACTAATAATATTTTTTTTTTCTTTTGCCGTAGTCTGAATAAATTTTGCCAGTATAATTGTTTGCTAGATGCGATTTGGTAAACAACCCAATCTAACGTTATCATGAGCTGATGTATGGTAATAACAGTAATCAGATGCCAATGCGACGCGGGGGTATAATTTCTTATTATATTATAAAAATTTTATTATATATAATATATTTTATATTTATATATTAATAATTTATAAAATACATAATATTTTATTTTAATATATTAATAATCTCATATAATAAATTACGAGACATAAATAATATAAAAAAAATAACTATAACATCATGATATTTTTATATTGTATATATATTATGTAATAATTTATTTTTTAATTTTAATTAATAAATTTTTTTATATAAGATATTTTATCTTCAGATATTTATAATTTATTAAATATTTGATATTTCAATTTTAATTAAAAATTTAATAAAAGTTTATAATTTATAATAATTTATTAAATATATGATAGTTTATCTTTATATACTAATAGTTTTAGTTAAAATATTTATTAAATTTATTAAATATATGACTTTTAATTTTTATATATTAATATTTTCAATTACTAAATTTATATTAATAATTTATTAAATATATAACTTTTTATTTTCATATATTAATAATTTTAAATATTAGTGATTTATTAAATATATTACTTTTATTTTTATAAATTAATAAATTAAATTTAAAATATTATTAATAATTTATTAAATACATAATATTTTATATTTATATATTAATAATTTTTTTACTAAATTTAATAAATATTATTTTTTCACATTATGTTAATAATTTATTAGAAATGTTAAAAATTAAATATTTTGTCATTTTATTTTTTAAAATTTTTAAAATATATAAATTAATTATTATTATAAATAAATTATTTAATTTATAATTAATTTATTATGAATGCTAAGAGTTATTTATTTTTTAACTTTTTAAATTTTTAAAAAAATATAAATATATTATTAAATTATATTAATATGTAATTAATTTATAGATGCTTAAAACTATAAATATAATTTATTAATTATTAAATTATAAATTAATTATTAAAATTAAGTAAAAATTAATTAAAAATGTGGATTAACCATTAATAAAATTTGATGATATGACAACCTAATTGCAATTTTTTTTCTTAACTTATATATATATATATGTATAGATAGATAAATAAATTTAATTAGATTTCAAATTACTCCCATTTTTTCAATTTATTTATCAATTTAAAAATATTCAACCTAAAACTAATAATAGTATAACCTCGTTAAATTAAATGACTTTAGCAAAATTTGACTTTCAATTCAAAATCAACCATCAATTAATAAATCACAAAAATTAGATGGTATGTTGGATTACCTAAATTTGAAGATTAGATGCTCAAGGCATTTCCTAAAATTATTCTTCTTATTTTCATCATTCTTATTCTTATTCTTATTCTTATTATTATCTCTAAACTTTAATTATTCACATTCAAATTTTTATAGAAAAAATAAAATTCATGATATTTTTTTACACATACTTTATAAATTTAAAAAAAATATTATTTTAAAAATTAAAAATATTTATGAGCAAAAACATAATTTCATAATAAATACATATACATATTGAATAATTAATTTTATACATATAAAAACTAAGAAAAATAGAACAAATCTAAATTGTCACGTAATATATATATACATATTATTAAAACATTATGTAACATCGTTATTTATTTTAAAATTTTTTAATTGAAACTATCAATTTATAAAAATAAAATATCATATATATAATAAATTTATAAATTATTAATTAAAAATATTAATATATGAAAATAAAAAATATATATCTAATAAATTTAATAAATTATTAATAAATTAATAATATATATATATTATACTAAAACGATTATCATTATTACAATATTATTTCATGTGTCGTTGTTTTAATACTGATATGTGTCATAATTTCTTAAAATTTTAAATAAAATTTATTATTAATTATATAATATATATTTATTTTATATTTATTTAAAGAGTTAAAATAAAATTAGTATATTATATTTGATAATGATTTATATTTATTTGAAAACTTCATATGAAATATCATAATTCTATTTAATATTGATAATGATTAGTTATATATATATATATATATATTCTCTTCCCCATAATACTATTTAATTTAAAGACCATGATATTATTGTTCAACTGTTATACCATTGTTCAAAGGATATATAAGTAATATATTATATTTTATATATTTACTTTTATTTTTAATATTTTATTTGATATATTATTTATTATTTATTTATTTTTATTTAATAATGATTTTTGTAATTATGATTTTTTCTCTTATCCTCGTTCATTGCTCTATTTTTTGCCTTTGTTCCATTATTGATTGTTATTTAATATAATTTTTTTATAGATATATTTGGTATAAACTTAGATATTTTCATACCTAACAAACTTAATAAACTTACATATTTTTGGAGTTCAATTTCTCATGATTAATATTTATTTGGTGCTATAAATATTTAGGTATTTTTGTTGTAATTTTTTCTTTCTTTATCACTTATAAATTTTTTAATGATAGATATAACACTCTAAAAATTTTAACTTTTAATAATTTTGTATAGAATGAAATTGGAATTCATACTATTATTTTTTTCTATTTTTTAATTAGATATATGAATTATTCACTTTTTTTCCTTCAAAAAATATAAAAAACCATTTAAAAGATATATAAGTTATTCATTTATAAATTTTTAAGAGGAAATTTTTTATGATAAAGTTGTAGAGGTTCATGTAAACATTTGATGAAGGGATTAAAGAGATTTTCTTGAGGTAAATAATAGTCAATAAGAATAGTTAGAAATGCATATGATAAAAAACATGTATTTCATCATACAATATATATAATACTTTAAATTCTATATTATTGATAATATAATAAACAAATCGATATATTTTGTTATATTGAAACTCTATTTTAAAGATAATTGAATAATATTTACTTTGAGTTTTATAATTTTTTTCATAATTTGTTAGTTAAAGTTAATTATTAAAGAAAAATAATGTAAAAATGACGTTATATATTAATAAAATTATACCAATATTTCGTATAATAACTTGATTTTTTATTTATTTTAAAATGCTATTTAAAATTAAAATATAATTGTTTTATACTATTTGTCCATTTGTTATTTAATTATTGATTTCTTTTAAAGTCTTATAAATTAAAAAAAAATCACTTTTAAGCAGTAAGTTTTTTGCATATCACCAATCAATTTTTTAAAACACAAAGAAGAAACATGTGAAGATTCAGATAAAATCAATATTTCCCATCAATTAAGTGTCATGTTCAAAAAAAAAATGCAAAGAGGAAAGGAATACGTGGAAGGAATTAAGGAGATTTTTTTTATTCTTTTCAAAGACCGTTGATATTATTATAAAAAACCATTGATATTTGAAGCAAATTATAATTAATCTTCTTTTTTATTTAGAAAATCAATGTCAAAGTCACCTATCACAAGCATCAATAAGAAGGTGGGTTGGCAAACCAAACATTGACTATTTTTGACATATCCAAATTTGACGCCAATTTAGTGTTGAATTTAAAATACCATTATTAAACTATATTGAATTAATTATAATTTTGTAAAAATTATAGTAATTTAAAATATTTTCTATTATCAACAGTAGTGATTTTCCTTTTTGAAAAATAATAATAAAATTTAAAATATAAATTTCGAAAAAGCACGTGAAAATTCAATCCTAGAAAGTTCAAATAAAATTATTTCTTTGCTTATCAAATAATTAATAAAGGTTGCGTAAGAATCGAACCAGCGAATTTTGTTGTAACCGAAATATCTAACTTTTCACTGCCAGAAATGGAGATTTGTGGAAACGCAACATAAAATTATACGGGTCAAAACACATTAAATCATCGATGGCATCATGGTAATTAAGTTTATATATAATTAAAAAAGATTATTAAATTAAAAATATTTGATCATCGCACACCGAAATATAGCCTATCAATTTAGTGTAATTTTTCTCTTAGACTACTGATCCATGATCAATTTTTAATCCTTCATAGTAATATTAAAAAAAAAAATAATCGTTTATAAAAAACAAAATTAATCAAGAAAAAAAATGATATTATTTAATAATAACTTAATTTTTTAAGAGAATTTTTAACTGAGATGGTAAGTAGCGAATCCCAAGATTATATGATCACAGATTCAAATCTCATAAAGAACTGATTGCTGTAGTTTGAACCGTTAGCTATGGACAATTTAGGCTGGTTAACTTTTATATAGCTTACGAGCTGCTATACAAGAGTGGAAGTTTATTCGGTGTGCACCCAAAGGATAATAACTGAGGGTTCTTCCGTCAAACAAAAAAAACTTAATTTTTTATTATTTGTATTTTCTTCCCAAATATTTTAACCGCTCGATCTATTTTTCTATTATTTTTAAAAAATAATTAAGATATTAGTATATAAATGCTTTTCATCATTAAGAATTTATATTGATAATTTATAAATTTTATGTCTTTTTGCAATTTTAGTTTATTTATATAATTTTTTAATATTTTACCCATAATTAAAATATTCAATTAGTTAGTTGTCTTATATATATATATATATATATATATACCACTAAAAAATTTGTGCTATTCTTTATCTTAAACTTCCACCAATGATAATACAACTATATGCTGCAATTAACAATTTCATTTAATATTTTTTTATATTTTTTAAAAAAATATAAAAATATGATGATCAAACAAAAATAAAATAAATAATTAATCAAATAAAATATTAATAAAAATATATATCACTAATAGAAACTTATTAATTCATTTAGTCATGGCTTGCTAAAGAGCTAATGTTATTTTCTTTTATTTAATTTAGTCATTCACACAATATTATGCTATACGTGTTGTTCTTGTTTTGTTATATTTCTTTACTTTTTTAAATAATTAAAAATATATATATTAATTCCAAATAAAATTAATTTTTAAAATATTTAATTTATTATTTATTAGAATAAATAATTAATTTAGTGTTATAAATATTAATTTAGAGAGTTTAAATAAGAATAAAATATTATATTTAATATTGATAATAATTAGTTAATATCAGATAATATAATTAGTTATTAAAAAAATATATCTTTTGATGATTAAAAATAAGTATATTAAGTTTCAAATTAAATTTATTATTTTAAATAATTAAAAATATCTATATAAAGTTTCAATCTAAATTAATTTTTAAAATATTAAATTTATTCTTTATTAGAATAGTTGATTAATTAGTTGCTTCGTATATTTATTTAAAAAATTTAAATATGATTAAAATATCTTATTTTATAGTGATAATAATTAGTTATTATCGAACAAGATAATAAGATATAAAAAATATGTATTTAAATAATTAAAAAATAACTATATTAAGTTTTAAATTAAATTAAAATTTTAAAATATTAAATTTATTATATATTAAATAAGATAATTAATTAGTTGTTATAGATATTTATTTGGAGAGTTAAAATAGAATAAAGTTATCCTATTTGATATTATAATAAGCTATTAAAAAATATATATCTTTAGACAATTAAAAATATTTATATTAAGTTTCAAATTAAGTTATATTTTTAAAATATTAAAAATATCTATATTAAGTTTCATATTAAATTAAAATTTTAAAAATATTTAATTTATTATTTATTAAAATAAATAAATAATTAATTATTATAAATATTTATTCTGAGTTTTTGAATAAAATTAAAATATTTTATTTTATATTAATAATAATTAATTATTATTAAGTAAGATAATAAGTTATTAAAAATTATACTCCCACTGAAATTAGAATAGTGTTACGAAGAAATTGTAAAAGTCTTAGATACCTTCCTACACTGCGTTATCCAAATTCAGTAATTATTTGAGAAGGCCGTAACAAAATGATTTTGCTTTACCGGTTTGATTGATGAATAAAAAAAAATAATTATGATAATATCATTAATTCTATCCATAGAGAATAATGAGTGATATTTTTCATTTACAGTTATAGTGTTACTGAAAAAACTTTCATATTGAGAACTCTATCCTTTGTTATATGATTTGAAGGTGAAATAGTTTTAACTGTTACATTGAGTGAAATATTATTATTAAAAAATTAATAAAAAAAAGTTTATAAAAATTATAGGACCTAATATTGAAGTCCAAATAACTTAAATTAATTTATTATAATTTTTAATAATACTCCCAATATCATGCGAGTTTATTTATAGTTCATTAAATAACTAAATTTTAATTTTTTTGTTTGATTAAATATTATTTAGAAAAAGTAATTGAGATTTATAAAAAAATATAATAAATTAGAATATATATATGTATTATAATAAAATATCTAATGCTGATATAATATTATCTCAATTTTATTATATATTTTGATTTTTAAAATTTCATATTAAATTATTATTTATAAAAATAAATATTATTATAAATATTTATTTAGAGAATTTAAATATAGTATTAATATTTTTATTAATAAATAAATAAATAAAATATAATTATAGAGATTTTTAGGGTATTAGAATAATCAACAAATTCGATTCTTTCCTTGGAAGCTCTTGTTCACGTTATGTTACGCATAATTTTTTTTTTAAAATTATAAATTAAATTTATTATTTTTTAAAATAAATATTTATTTAATATTTATTTAAAGTTTAAATAGAATTAAGATATTATTTAATATTAATAATAATTATATTTATTTAAATAATTAACATAAAATTATAATATTTTATTTATTTAGAAATTTAAATTATCACAGTATTATAATATTTTATATAATAGTAATAATAATTATATTTATTTAAAAAATTCAAATAGTATATAATTCCAGATGCCTTCGATTGTTTTCAATGACAAACAGTTTATTTTGGCGATAAAACATGTCATTCAACGCCCTTTTTTTATTATCCAAAATTCCAAATACAAACAAAGACCTTAATATTCAACCACGAAAACAGACCTTAATATTCAACTACAGAAACAAGCATTGGAGCCGGCGTTTACATTCGCTTATCGCTGTCTCTCTCTCATCTTTGTTATCCAAATACGATTTTTATGCACATATTCTTTTGATTTCTATTCGGAGATACTGAAATAAACGCCGGAGAAAAGCGAGAAGAAGAAACAAAAATGGCGGTCTTTGATGCCCAAGCAGCCAGTGTTTTGGTAAAGGAGCTTAGAGAAACTTTCGCTTCTGGTAAAACTCGGAGCTATGAATGGAGAGTCAATCAGTTGAAAAATTTAATCAAGTTATGTGACGAGAACGAGAAAGAAATCGTTGATGCTCTTCACCAGGATCTTTCCAAGCCTGAACTCGAATCTACTATTTACGAGGTTAATTGCTATCTTATCAATATAAGTATTTATATTTATATATGTGTATTTATATATTTTTAATATATGTTTTGAAAATTTTTCACTATTTCATACTATTGATATAGAGTAACAGTGAAATTGAAATACGATATTTCTCAGATTTTGATGTTATGATTTGACTTTTTTTTTGTTTAGTTTGGATGAAGTTTAGTTGTGATTGAGTAAACCTGAAATTAATAATGAAATTTGAACCAACTACTTTGGTTTGGTTGGATTTCCAATCTTGATGCTACTGCTCTGTCAAGACTTTTATTTGATTCTTTTACATTCTCTTGGTTGTGACCAAATGCGATGTTAATGTCTCTGACACACGACTATGTAGCGGAATAATTAAAATTTGGGTTCCGTGCATTTTGCGTCATGTCTAAGTCTCACTTGCAGATAGTTGGGAGGAGCATTAATGGCATCTATTGACTTTTCAGAAAAAAAAAATTTTAATCATATTTGGCCAGGGAGAGCACGTGAAGGTCTTAGGCATTTTCACGACTTCTGCCTCTCTAGCTAATATTTAGTATAGGAAGAAGATCGATTTCCTTTTTGAGCATATATATATGTTAACAATTAAATTTTCAGTTTGTTACATTCGATCTGGTTAGTTGTATTATTATTATTAATTTAATTCTTACCATTTGATTCATTCATTATGAACAACCAAGTTTATACTAGCAAGAGAATCCATTTTTCCCCACTACCTTGTAAGTGGCTAATACATTGATTTTTTGGAAATTCTGTTTTCCTATCATGAAACGCTAACATTGTTGAAGATTAGAATGAATAATAAGCAAATTAGGAGTTAATTAAGAATTATCTAGAATAGTTAATGCTCCCACTACTTTGGAAGCCATTGAGACTGATTTCTAGATGATCAATGCATTTTTTTTCAATTGGCAAGGAAATAAAAGGATATATTGTGATGCGGAGCAGATTGAATTACAGTATATGGAAAATTTGGATAGCGGCAAGTTTAGCGACCGTTTATGAAAATAGGCGTAACTTTTGTCCAGGAGGTCCGAATTGAACCCACGATAGCTTTCCGGAAGCGTTTTCGCGAGCCGGAAAATTTTGAAAAGTGCCACCCTGTCCTTTGGACTACAGTGGCAAAGTTTGGGGGTCAAATTTTGCTGTTTAGGGTCTCAAAATTGCGTTTTAAGTTTTCAGGGACTATTTTGCAATTTTTCTTTATTATTTTCGGGTTTAATTTCGGATTCTTGATTTTTATGATATTTTAGGGTTAATTAGCCATTAGAAATAGGCCTTAATTTTGCTGTCTATGAACTTGATTGTTTTGAAATAAAATTCTTGTTTCTTTCAAGGTTAATCTTGTTTCTTTCGTCCAATCAAACGATATTGGTTAAACTCTTGAACAGAGTCTAAACGTTCTTCTATTTTATAATGCTTTTGTTATAATGAGTTGACAGGAAGTCATTTTTAAAACCTGGGAGTCTGAATATTCAAAATTGCATTAATAAATTGTGTTAACGCTCTGGATTGGTGAAGAATTTTGTTTCAACTGCTACTTGTGTCAAACAAGGATGCGTTTGTTGCCTGTTTGAAACTTCATTGAATGTTTTGACAAGATCTTTGTGATTTGTGTTTCTCCACTTTGGAAGCTGGCTTTTGGTTTGCTTTAGACTAACTTCTCCTTAGATCCTCTAAAGTCTAAACTATGCACATCTTATGCAATTGATTTTGATTCGATGAGTTGGTATAGTTGTGATCAATTCAATGTTGAGCATGGTTCTTGGTTCCATTGTTGCTGATAAGAAGCAAAAGCCACAGGACATTCTCAATTGGAGAACTTGATAACATGCCGCTGAAGCACTAGCAGTAGATATTGCTAGGATAGCCAGTAGCCATTTTTACCTGGAGATACAATTTGTCTTCTTTCTGTTAGAGATCGTTACTAATTCTGTACGCCTTTCTTTTTTCTTGTAAATCTTAATTGGTAGGATGCAGTTTTTGGGCATGTGATGTGCTTTTATCTGCATGCATATAAAATGGAATTATTAATTATAGTTAATTAGCCTTCCGAACCAATGATTACTATGCAATATAAAATGCTTTGTGAAATACGTATCACTTTATTCATCAAGTTAATAGAAATAGTTTGCCGTGCAGATAGGTATGCTCAAGAACTCATGCAAAGCGGCACTCAAGGAACTAAAACATTGGATGAGGCCTGAAAAGGTAGGGATTTTCTCCAACCCCTCACCCCATCTCCTTGAAAGAATTTTCCCACTATCTGTACGCACATTACGTTATTGCATGTATAGTTATTGAGTCAATTTCAATTAAATATCTTGCTTTATTGTAGGCGAAGACCTCATTGGCGACTTTTCCTTCATCAGCTGAAATAGTGTCAGAACCATTGGGTGTTGTGTTGATAATTTCAGCATGGAATTATCCTTTTTGTATGTTCACATTCCTGATTTCAACTTAGATATTTTATTTTTCCTATCTTGTCTGTTAAAATGTATAATATTGAAATCTCATTCTCATCTCTTTTCTAGTGTTGTCGCTTGATCCACTTGTTGGAGCTATTGCAGCTGGTAATGCTATGGTCTTAAAACCCTCAGAAATTTCTCCTGTCACATCCTCATTGCTTGCACGACTAGTTGCAAAATATTTGGATAGCTCTTCCATAAGGGTTATTGAGGGTGCTGTTGCAGAAACATCTGCACTGCTGGAGCAAAAGTGGGACAAAATATTTTATACAGGTTCTTATTCATTCATTTATCTTTTGTTTGCTGTGATATTAAGATTTTGAATTGTTACATTATTTGTTACTCTATAGACAATAATATTTAGTGGTAGATTTCTATGAAAGCAAATTATATACTGCTTTTCTAAAATGATGGAGGCAACAGTTTGTTAGATGTCAGGCTTGATGTAGACTTGAATTTTCTGGCTTATGGTAGAAAAATATTTGAAAATTTCCCGTCAACCATTTATTTCAAAGTATGGATGTTTCCTGGTTTATTTTTGAAATGATGATATTTGAAATAAGCATAAATTTATTGAAGTGAGCAAGGGAATCAATGGGAGTACATGAGATATACTCTTCTTTGACCCACTTATTTGTTTAGAGATCTAGGAAAATACTAGCAGTGAAAATTTTTGTTTGGGAGATGTCTAATATGATAGGTTTTTCTTGTAAGCATTTGTGCAGTCAATCTTCATTAATGCCTCTCAAAGCCTACAGTAGTCATAGGTTATACAAGAAGTCTTTTGTGGCTTGTGCGCATTTGGAGGAATTATGTTTTGATGTTGCTTGGTGATCTAAAATTTTTATATTTTTTGAGGAGAGGGTGGCTTATTACTATTGATCTCAGAACTTACAAGCAGGAGTTTGGTGGAAGTGATTTTTGGAGATTAACAGATAGGAGCCTTTGCCTGACAAATTTATCAGAACTTATAAGCATATTTATTCCTTATTTTGTTTTGTGGAGAATGCATCCACTATGGACTCTGCTATTTTGTTATAGCAAAATCAGCTTATCTTTTCGTGCTCAGAATATTTCTGGCCAAACTAATTTTTCTTCTATGAAAATACCATATATTGCATCATGGATACTTTTTTCTATTTTGTTTTATTAAACCTGGATAGAAGAGAAAATTCACAAAAAGATTATCATAGTGACTAGCAGTGTCAGGGCATGGCTGACTCTGGTCAACAATGGTCAGGAACTTGTGGGCATTTGCCCATCCGAATTACTTCCGTCTTGTGAGTTCCTAAAAATTACTTCCTATTTGCAAGTCACAAACAGATCCAGGACAAGTTAACTGTTGTCTAAGTATTTGAAATTTTAAGTAATTTTGTCGAAGACCTTGCTAAAAGAAAACTAATCTGATAGCTTTAAATTTAGCCTTAACTTTTTAAATTTAGCTTTAAATTTCAGGCACAATTTTAATGAATGTAACAAATCAATGAATCATTCTTAAATTTGCAGGGAATGCAAGAGTAGCACGTATTGTGATGGCTGCTGCTGCAAAGCACCTGACACCAGTTGTTCTGGAGCTTGGAGGAAAATGTCCTGTTGTCATTGATGAAGGCATCGATTTGCAGGTAAATTCTTTTCTCTTGCATGTGTGTGTGGCAATGTACTTGTGTGTACATGTACTTTTGTAAATAACAACATCCTTTTTCATATGCTATGAATCATGGCACCACAATCAAGTTTCATGTCCATCTGACACAAATTTATCTTTATCTCTAAGGTAGCAACTAGGCGAATAATTGCAGGCAAGTGGGGCAATAATAATGGACAAGCATGTGTCTCTCCTGATTATGTTATAACAACAAAAGGCTATGCTACAAAGCTGGTAATGTTTAGTGCCTTTGGTGTTTCCATTCTTATGCTCTTTTGCTTGTCATTTCTCTCCTCAAATTTTTGTTTATTTAGTTTTTTTATTTATTTCCTTTTCTGATTCAGGTGGATGCCTTTAAAAAAGAACTAGAGAGATTTTATGGGAAGAACCCTTTGGAATCAAAAGACATGTCTCGAATTGTGAATTCCTGTCATTTTGCTCGTTTGACTAAGCTACTGGACGAGGATAAGGTTTCTGGTAAGGTTGTATATGGTGGTGGGAAAGATGAAGAAAACCTGTGAGTTCTGCTGAGTATCTGCCCATTGTTTTCTTGGTTCGATAGTCTGGCTAGGTGCGAGGGGTTTCTTATTTCTACATGATCTGTCTTCTTTATGGCAGGAAAATTGCTCCCACCATCTTGTTGGATGTCCCATGGAACTCTCTGATAATGAATGAAGAGATATTTGGTCCTCTGCTTCCCATTGTCCTGGTAAAAACCATGACACATACTACAGTTAGTTATTTTATTTTAGCTCTGCTGATACGTTTGTTGTGATGCTTCAGAAATAATAAAAAAATATTTAAAATCAAATTCCTTTGTGCTGTTCACATCAGGCAAAAATGGTACCCGTGTCACCTATATCTGCAAAATAATAGTAGTTCTTACATCGTCGTCAAACAGGATGTTTATTTCTGCAAAACCAGCTGTATTGGGAAATGGCTTTTCATTTTGGAAATTTTGTGCTGCTAGACCCTGAGAATGAGAATAGGGATTAATTATTACACTTCTGTAAAAAGTCAGCAGCTTCATTTATGAATTTCTTTACCTTTTGGTTTGAAACAGGTCAACAAAATTGAGGAGAGTTTTAATTTCATCAACTCAGGAACAAAGCCACTTGCAGCTTATTTATTTACCAATAACAAGAAACTCAAGCAACAGTTTGTGATGTCTGTCTCTGCCGGTGGTTTAGTTGTCAACGACACTATTGTGCATGTAATTATTATTTCTTGATCTTGTAGAAGATTAGCTGCATACATCTGCGTGCATAATTTACACCTGTGGGTTTGCATTCAACACAAGTATGCCTCTATTATAAACTCTATGCTTGTCGTTTACATAGGAGATGATGATGAATACACCATGATATAAATCCTGCATACATCTTTAAATGTTATTAATTACTGTTGAGGTATTGAACAGATAATTAGCTCACATGTTTGACTTGGGGATCAGTGAATAACTTATGCTGAAACTTTTTCTTAGTTCTTTGACTAGACCCTTGAAACTATCTGCTCAATGCAAGAGCAGTAAGCGGGGGAAGCAGACATCTTTTGCAAAGGGAAAGAGTATCCATCTTAATCTTAAGAATTTTTTTTTTCCAAAAAGAGTCATTTGCAATGCTTCAATGCCTGGTTGTGTTATTCCTGGAAATTAAAAATAACTGAAAAGACAAAAGTTCTGGAACATTTTTGCATGAAATGGTTTGTTGCCTAATAATGTGAGTCAGCACTGCATCGCCTTATGCCCTATATATATATATTGAATTGAGCAGTAATGGAAGATTTTATTGCAGATTCAAGTACTTTTTTTTTGGTTGAAATGAACAAAAATTTCAAAGTGAAAACTAGTTTTAGTTCTCATATGTCTCTGCTTCATTTCAAGTTGGGTGTGCATTCATTGAGAATCAAATACTTGTTAATTCATTGCTCATATCACATGCATGTGTTCTGGCATTTTGTAGATTCCATATCATGAAACTGATTACTAGTTAAAATCTGAACGTAATATGTACTGGCTGATGCAGCTTGCTGTTCATACTCTACCATTTGGAGGTGTTGGGGAGAGTGGAACAGGTGCATACCATGGAAAGTTTTCATTCGATGCTTTTAGCCATAAGAAGGCTGTCTTATATCGAGCTTTTGCTGGTGACGCGCCAATAAGGTATCCTCCATATACTAGGGGGAAGCTAAGAATATTGAAGGTTTTAATTAGTGGTGGTGGAATTTTGAGCTTGATCCGTGCTTTACTTGGCTGGTCTAAGGCTTAAGAAGAATTTTTCGTCGTCCTTACCTTGAGGTTCTCATCTTTGTCAGGATCGAAGTCGAATATTGCAACACAATATTACTTTGATGTGTGTAATGTTTTTATTACTTTGATGTGGGTAATATTTTTACTCAGAAATGTGAAATTAATTTAGACCTGCTGTGGACTTTAGAATCTGTCATCTTTTACATCCGCTTATCAATAGCCGATTCTAATATAAATGAATTTTTGGTTTTGTGTTTGTACATCTAATCTGATAAAAACCCAGAAATCAGGGTGTGTTTTGTTACGTATTTTCATATCAGACGCCATGAATTACTTCTAATTCTGGCAGTGAATTTTCTCCTTTTTTTTGAGTTAATCAGGTTTTAAATTGATGTTTTAACTTTCTACTTTACAGCCTTGGAAATGACTCCAATGCCATCGACTCAAAACTCAATGTTTGGCAGTGAAGTGCTTTCATACCCAGTAAATTACTTTGATTTACAACCAAGCTTTGCGAGATACAATATTGGAGGTCTATCATATATTGGATTACTAGATGAAGAAGTTCTAAGCATATTTTACAAGGATGAAGTGAAATCGAGTGTCTAATTTCCATGAAAAAGAACTGTAAAGAATAAAAGAAATAAAATCTTTAGCTCTACGGAAAACTGAACGATTAATTTTTCAACAAGAATCCTCTAAAATGCTCAGAATATCAGATCGTTGATGGTCGGTAAGTTCTGTTGGGAACTCAACTAGGAATAAGACTTTCAAATTTCCCCTCTTTCCTTGCTCTTTTGTGCTTGGCATACCTTGTCCTCTAATGACCTTTTCATAGCCAGGATAAACAACATCATTGATCATCAGAGTCATGTTCTCGCCACCAAGCAAAGGGATTGAAATTTCGCAACCTGTAAGTGCCTTTACCAAGGGAATTTCGACTGCGATCTCTAAATCATCTCCCTCTCTTCGAAACAGAGGATGCCGTTTCTCAGCAATAATAAAGGTTATGTCTGATGGGCAACTACCAGGTCTCTCATTTCCCATTCCTTCAAATGTTATCGTTGTTCCTTTTTTCCATCCTGACTTGACATCAATTGTCAGTATTTCTTCTTGTTTAACTACTTTCCTGCCAAAAATCCAAAAACAACGAAATCTTGATTCTTGAAAATTGAAATCTAATATTTCATATAACAGAGAAGTAAAGATGCAAAAACAATAACATCTTAGAATCTATTCTCGAAAGCAAATCTTTCATGTAACAGAGAAATTAAAATGCAAAACAATGAATTCTTGATTCCTGGAAGAAATAAAGTCCAAATCTTTCATGTAACAGAGAAATTAGAATGCAAAACAGTGAAATCTTGATTCCTGGAAGAAATGAAATCTTCAAATCTTGATTCTTGAAATCTAATATTTCATGTAACAGAGAAGCAAAGATGTAAAAACAATGAAATCCAAGAATCTTGCAGGAAATGAAATCTTGATTCTTGAAAGCAAATCTTTCTTGTAGCAGAGAAATAAAGATGCAAAACAATGAAATATTGACTCCCGGAAGAAATGAAGTCTTTTGTTCTTGAAAACCTTTTCTGGTTTACGTAACAGATTCAAGGAAATAAAATCTTGATTCTTGAAAGCAATGAAATCAAAAGATTCATGAAAGAAATGAAAATCTAAAGATTTGGAAACAAACCCTGTCCGAGTAAGGACATCTCTTGTAACCTTAATCTTCTTCTTACATCCACAACACAACTCCTCCAGAGTGCAGTCGAGATTTTTTTGAACTGGAGGAGGTTTTAACATCCCTGTTGAATTTGAAAACACAATAGGGGTGGTGCTTCTGCGGCTTCCATTTCTTGAAACAGCTGAAGAGAAGCCATTATTGGACTCAGGGCTCGCCCTGCTCACGCTTCTATACGTAAAAGATGGTGTTGGAGAAGGGCTCCTCCGGCTCCCATTTCTTGATAGATGAGAAGACAAATATGGAAAATAATTATCCACACTTTTATGCTTGTAAATTTGTTCAGGACTTACAGGATCATTGTTTCGCATACTATCAGAATTGTATGTATAACTGTGAATTCCATTCATTTCTGTTTCCTCTTTTATTGCTTCACCAAGTTCCTGAACAAATAATGGAATCAATGAAATGTGAATAACTAAACAAGATTGTATATGTTTGGCAAGTCATAATGAAATGTTAAAAAACCTGATGAGAATCTTCACAGGTGGGTTGTGGCGGTGCTTGATGAGGCTTTGTTTCTGAAAAATGATCAACTGGGTCTGAAAAAGCTTGAGATTTTGAACTTGATTTCTTAAAACGACACCATCTTACAATTGCAGATACATAAAGTTTGCAAAAACGTTTAAGGCTTAAAGTTTTCTTCTTGTGATCAGAAATGGGGGCACCAGCTTTGGGTATGCCAAGAATCTGAGGATGATCTACCATGAGAAAGATAGACAAGCAAAAGGAGAGAGAGAGAGAGATTTCTTACATTTACCACAAGAATTATTCATGGATACCCAAACATATTGGAGCCTTTTTATTAGCAAAATCAGTTATGTTGTAATATTATTACTATAAGATGATGGACTTCTTACCAGCATTATCCTTTTTATGTTGTAGAAGTTAATGGTTATTTGTCTTTCACTTCATAGCTTTTAAAAACAAAACAAAACAAAAAACTTGGATAAGGGTTTAGACTCGTTTGTTTTTCTATGTGACCCTTTCAAAGCACGTTTGTCAAAACTTGCAAATTCCAAACTGTTTTACTAATTAAGGAATAGAGTTTCTTTCCTTTTTTTTTTTGTAAAAAAAAATTATTTTACATTCTAAGAATTAACAAAGCTCTAAAGATAAAAGGAATTGCGAATTTTTTTTTATAAAAAAAGTCTATCCATTCAATGCTAAAAACTGTTTATTTTTCATGAAAAAATAGTTATTTTTAAAAACTTCTGGGTGTTTATTAGCGTATATAAATAATGGATATTTATTTATTTCATATGTTCCCTCCAAAAGAAAATTCGTGTTGGGTAAAAAAGTTCTCAAAAACGGGTTGGATTTAAAAATTAAAGCCCACAACCAATAAACTTGGGAATTTCTTTGAAATATTAAAAAAATATTTTCAAAAATATGGTTTTTTAAATCAATTTTTAATTTTAAAAAAATATATTATTTTTTAAAAATTTTAAAAATAACATATAATATAATTTTCTCATAAATTTAGTGCTTGATCGGCTTATTTTGAACCCAGTCTTATCATACTCTTCTAACCCATCGATTCCAACTTTTTAAACTTTTATAAGTGACTGTACATTTCTTTTCTTTGTCTATGAGCAGAAGGTTGGAGTTGGATTTATACTAAAAAATAAGGAAGCCGCATATTTTGATTTTTCAATTTAATGCTTAACTATTGTTAATTACTTAATTTAATTTAATTAGGTCAGATAAAAAATAGAGGCTACTGGGATAGTGTTGAATTTAATCCAACGTGTAATTTTATGGCAGCATGTGTTGCTCCCGGAGATTTAAGTATTTTTTCTCCCACATAATTAATTAAAAAATTAAATCCAAAAGCTATTAACATGGACATAATTATTTTAGTTGTGACAATACTATTTCCCTCCTTAAGATAAGATTTAATTTTAACTAACTATTATAAAGTATTACAACACAAAAGTAAGTATTAGTATTTTTTTCAATGTAAAAAAAAAACAATATGATTATTTATAATAATATTTTTTAAAAAAAATGATATATTTAGTGTTCTTTTTTGAGATAAAATATTTTTTTATTCCAATTTAAATCACTAAAACAAAATTAAAATACGGGTACTACAATAATATTAATCATATGTAGGAAGAGTAGGTATGAAATTTGAATTTGTTATTTCTATGAATAATAAACCATGCCAATGACTTGGATGTTATCCTGTAAAATAAACATAAGATGATACAGTTAACCTCGGAGGAATTTGTTTGTAAACAAAGGTTGTTGCTTGTCAGATCCATCGTTTTCGGGAGTTTTGTGCTCCTCGGAACCATCGATCCCAGCTCATATTCGTCGGTCCTTTACTTCTACAAAATCAATTTCTCATTTTTTATAGTTTAAAACTTGTAATTTTATATATAATTCGAAATTAATAATAATTAATAAATAATAAAATATTTTTATACAATTTTGCAAATAAAAGCTTACAGTGGAAGCAGGGGATCTGGGATCGACTCAACACTTGAAATTAGTCTGCACATATATAAATTAATAAGATTTTTTTAATATTTTATAATTAAAAAATAATAATAATTTAATTAGGCATAAATAACTTACTCTTTACAAACAATGGAGGATTCACCTAGCGTTTCGAGCTGGTCCAGCTCCTCCTGAAAAATTGAAAATTAAAAAAAAAATATTTAAACAAGATAATTTTGTAATATGTGCAAATAAAGATTAAGCAATTGAAAGAGAAGAAACGAGAACCTGGAGAAAATTGATTTGGTTTTGAAGATTAGAAATAGCGGCAGTTAATCGATGCTTTCCTAACAAACCGTTACGACTAGGCTCTGTTTTTGGAAAAGAATGAATTGATGATGATGACGGTGGTGGTATTGGATGTGACAGTGACGGCGGCGGCTTTTCCCTGATTAAGTCGCCGGAATTTGAATTTGATTCCATAATAATAGAAACAAGAAACGACGAAGAAGTGAAAGAAAGAGAAACGAGAAATGATTAAAGATAGTGGACCAACTAATGAGAAGAATGATGAAAGGAAAGTGTATGTGTCGTTTATAACAAAAACTATAGAAGAAATGATAAAGAAAAGCAAAGCGGTCAAAAGAAAAAAGAAAAAGAAACGAGGAAGACAGGCTGGGAAGTAAATGGGGAGAGGACCCATCGCCACCTTCCCAATCCCCTTTTTTCAATTTCGGCGGCAAATGCTTTTCCGTTTCTAAATTCTTCATCCAATTTTATAACACTCTTTTTACTTATTTTTTTTATATATATTAATGAAATCGCACCTTGATTTGACTTTTGAGATGAAAAACTGTATTAGTTAATATATAATAAAGCGGAAGACTTTGGCATAAGAGGTGATAGTCATAATATATAAATTGATATTTTTGATAGAAAAGCTCAAAAATAATAATAATAATAGATTTATTATCCTCAATCTCACATATAAAAATTCAATGATCGTTCTAACATATTAAAAGAATATTAAACTTCTGACTCTACTCTCATTTTTCAACAATAAAATTTGCTAATAAATGATAATAATAAACAGTTTGCTGTTGTTGTTGACAGATTCACTTATTGAATCAATATGGTTGGGAATTGACTTCATAGAATATTTTATTATTTTTTAATTTTAATATTTGTTGATTTAATTTTTTACGAATAAAAATTATTTTTTTAAGAGTTGTATTTATAAGAGTGATTTTGAATCACAAAAAGGCAACAGTAATATAATAAACCCTAACACTTTTTTTGTTGGGAATTTTTACACGTTATTTCTCCTAATTTAAGAGTGGATCTGTTATTAATTTATTTACAGATAATAATTCTATTTGTCTTTATTTTTTTATTTTTTATTTTTTATTAGATTTTTATTTATTTTTTAATCTCTGTATTTTTTATTTATAATTTATCATCAAAATAATTTTTAGATTAATATAAAACTAAATTTAATATTTATTTTTTTTAAGTTTCTGTATTTTTATTTGTAGTTTTTTTCTCAATTTTAGATTAATATAATATAAAATTTAGTATTTATTTTTATTGTCTTTTAGAATAAATTTGAATGTAATTTAAATTTTTATCATTGAATTTTATTATTTATTATTTAATAGTTATGTGTTATTTTTAAATAAAAATTTATTATTTTTTAATAAATGTATTCGTATAGTATGAAAAGTAATTTGATATTTTTTATAATTGACAAATAAAATAAATATCTTATTGAAAATTAAATTGTCTACAACATATTATCTTTGTAAAATATTTATATTAAAAAAAGTTTAAAAGGATTTACTAACTTCAGTAGTTATATATATATATTATTACTTTAAAATTATATTTTTTTATTTTTTATTTTATAGATATATTTTTTAATTTATTAATAAAAACTAATTTTTATTAAAAAAAATAGTGATTTTGAATGTTTTAAGAAATTTAAGGTGCAAAAGGAAAACTTGTTGTCAATTTGACTATTTTGGATAAGTTTTATTTTATAAGTTGAATTTTTTTTGTTGGAAGCCTTTTTTTTTCTTATCAAAAGTTGATTTTTTATGCCTACAAAAAAAAGTTGATTTTTTATGATAAGTTTGTTTCTGATTTATTATTATTTAAAAAGATTTATCGGATATACAAAAAAAAAAGTTGATTTTTTATGATAAGTTTGTTTCTGATTTATTATTATTTAAAAAGATTTATCGGATAAGATTTATTATGCATGTTATTAAAAAGGCATTTTGTGACGCTTTAATGGTTGAAGATGTTTTGATTGATGATGATTTCTTTATGATGGGTGGTAGTTCCATTACTGCTGCGCAGGTTTCTTATAATCTAGGAATTGATATGAGATTGCTTTATGACTTTCCTACTCCATCTAAGCTTCACAATGCTCTTCTAGATAATAAATCTCTCAACATAGATGTCAGGCTGCTGAACAACGTTGATCAAGGGAATGACCAGAATATTGCAGTATCCAAGGTCGATTTGAACAAACAACTTTCTTCAGAATGTGTTAGTCTCAGTGATGGATATCCTTGGTCTACTATGATGCCAACCACATGTTCATTCAGCCGTTGCAGCAATGTTATGTGTGAAGGGGAGTCCAGGTTAAGAAATATCCATGAATTAACTGGGTCAGCAGAAGTTCTGAAAAAAAGAAAGGGTTCTGCAATGCAGGAATTGTGGAAGGTTCGCATGGAATCATGTGTAGATGCATCACCACGTGTTGTATTTAAAGGGAAAGATGTCTATTTATTTATTAGATCCCATGCAAATAAGTTTATATGTGTTAATGCCAAATGGTAAGTGCTTTTTCGTGGTTCATGAAAAAAGAAATGCTAATTTTATGGATTATTGTTACCTGATTACGATTACAATTATCATTATGTAAAGATCATCTCGTAATGCTTGAAAGAGTAATGACACGAAATTTTTTATCAAATAATTAAGAATTCTAGTTTTTATGACTTTGCTTTGAACTCAGTATCATTTATAATTTATATTCTTCTATTTATTTTTTGTCTGTTTTACACTAATAGTTTGTATTATATTATTAGTGTGTTTGATAAATTATTAAAAAATTAATTATTGACAATGTATTTTACAGATATATATTATAGAGATTATATTTTATTGAAAAATATTATATTACTGTGTTTGAAGGATACAATAAAATACTAAAAAATAAATTAAAAAAAATATTAACTTATTTGGTTGCAATACAACTTTACAAGAAAATATAATACAAGAAAGAAATATTTATACGTAAACTACTCTTATAATATTTTTTTATATTTTAAATTAAGGATATGATTGTTTTTTGATATATGGACCCCTCAATGCACTTTTTCGGTAAAATATTTTTTCTATTTCTCTTAAGATTGTTAGAATTAATTTTATATTGATTAAAATTAATCCTATATGTGGGCTAAATATATTTAATATTTAAATATGCATTGCAGTCAAATTAAGATAGTCAAATTAACGTTGTGATCAAATTAGGATTGTTGACTATTGAGGTGTTCTACTCGTAATAGGATTATAAGTGTAGAGACCGATAAGAATTTCTGTTTTGTTGAAGGACCAAAACAGAAATCATCATCATCAGTTATAAATAAGGGGTCGTGTTCTCCAGGGGAACATAACAATTTTAAGAGAACATTGCATTCCTTCAGTAGTGCTTCCGCTAAACTTAAAGTGTGTATCCACTGGAAGGCGACAAACTCCAAAATCGTCTTCAGCTTCAACATACGATGATGTCAGGTATGCAATTCTGCCCTTTGCAATTTAATTTGAATAATCTAGTGATCTATGCATATTTTAGGTTTTAGGGGAATCAGGTTTTCTTCCCATTTCAATTGGTATCAGAGCCCTAAGCTAGGTTGCTAGATTTTCCGATTAAATTGTGGTATTGATTATTGTTTTGATTCTAGAAAATTAATTCGGTGATTGTAATTTTCTAGAATTAATTTGGAATCGAATTTGGTAATCTGAAATCAATTTTGGTTTGATTTGTTTTTGGATTAAATTACTGAGATTATTTAATTAATTCTGGAAAAATTGAATTTCTGGACTTTAATTTTGGTTTGTAATTTTTCTGGAATTAATAAATTTTTGGTTAATTAATTATGTAAATCAATTAATTAAAGATTAAAAAAAAAGCTACTATTTTCGTAAACTGTTTTCGTAAACTTTTTTTTTTCGTAAACTGTTTTCATAAATTTTTCATGATTGTAAAAAAAAAAAAAAAAAAGAGAAACTGTTTTCGTAAACTGTTTTCATAAATTTTTTTTTGATTAATTTTAGCCCAATTTTATAATTTAGCCACTAAATTAAGTTTATTGGAACTAAATTATTTTTCCGAGGGCAAACTTATTCAATGTTTAAAAGTTAAATTTTTTAAAATTGCAACTTTTGGTTTTTTTTTTTAATTGTAAATTTTTTTAAAAAAAAATTATTATAAAATTGAGTTCGAATTTTGGAAGTTTAGTCCTGATTGTGTCTAATATTTTCAGATAAATTGGTTGAAGCAATATGTCGCCAAAGTGACCTCCATTGTGTAGATTACTTTATTTGGGTATTAGACAGGTGTATTAAAATTCATTGCGGGTAGTATACCGGCCCAAAGGAAGGTTGCTATCTTGCTGAATTGAGAATACATTGCGGTAATAAATATGTGATAATTATTATGTGTTCATCTATGTGGATAATAAATCGGCCCAAAGGAATGTTTATTATTTGACAGGACTGAATTGTCAATATTTGATTACTGCGCTGAGATACCAATTACAGTTAATATTTTATGTCCAAAGATGAGAATATTAATGTTGTGTCTGGTATCTTGTTTCCAATATTTAAACTCTACTTCTGTGATTTGTTTCAATTTTTTGTGGATTGTGAGCTTATTTCATTTATTTATTATTTATTTTCTCTGAATTCAGCTAGCATGCCGTATAATCCTAACACTGTCCCTATGCTTGAGGGGTCAAATTTTGGTTCATGAAAATCAAGCTTCATGATTTATCTGGGTTGTATGGACTTAGACCTTGCATTCATGATGGACAAACCTGCTCCTCTTACTGAAGAAAGCACAGATGCTCAGAGGGTTCAATATGAGAAGTGGGAGCGTTCTAACCGCTTAGGTCTTATGATCATGCAGCAGGGAATCCCAGAACATGTTCGAGGAGCCATTTCTGCTGAAGAAAGTAATGCTAAAAACTATCTTGCTGAGCTGGAGAAGGTCTATGTCAAAAATGACAAGGCCGAAGTGGGGACGCTTTTAGCGAAACTCACCTCCATAAGGTATGCTGGCAACGGTAGTGTTCGGGAGCATATACTGAGCATGTCCCAAATAGCCAAGAGACTAAAGGTCCTGGATTTGGTTTTACTAGATGGCCTATTAGTCCATCTAGCTTTGAATTCTCTTCCACCACAGTATGGGCAGATCAGGACTTCATATAACTGCCAGCCGAGCAAATGGACTCTTAACGAGCTCATTGCTCATTGTGTGGATGAGGAGGAAAAGTTGTTGGCTACTAAAAGGGAGAGTGCTCATCTGGTCTCTTCAGCAGACAAGGGCAAGAACAAGAAGAGAAACAAGACTACTGAGAATAAGACTGCTAATAAAGGTCATGTGCAAAAGAAGCCTAAAGAATTAAAATGCTTCTTCTGCAGCAAGTCTGGACACTTAAAGAAGGACTATCCTAAATACGCCACATGGCGTGTCAAGAAGGGTAAGTACCTTGTTTTAGTCTGTTCTGAGGTTAATTTAACTTCAGCTCCTAGAAACACTTATTGGATGGATTCTGGTGCTACCTCTCACATAAGTGTTTCATTGCAGGGTTGCATGAGCTACCGAAAGCCAACTGACGGTGAAAGATACGTCTATGTGGAAAATGGCGATCTGGTGGAAGTAGAGGCAATTGGGCATATTAGATTGTGTTTAAGAACTGGTTATTTTTGGATCTTGTAGATACTTTTGTTATTCCGACGTTTAGACGGAATTTAATTTCTGTTTCTTATTTGGACAAATCTAGTTATACTTTATCTATGGATTCAAAAATTTTTTGTACTGGCTTCTTGAATGCATGTGATAATATATATATGTTGGATATTAATGATTCTTATAATGAAACCCTGCAGGTAAGTACTATAGGTACCAAAAGAAAGCGAAATATAGATAATTCAGCTGAACTTTGGCATAGACGTTTGGATCACATATCCAAATCTAGAATAGAACGTCTTGTGTCAGATGGTATCCTAAACACACTTGATTACACAGATTTGGACTCCTGTGTTGAGTGTATTAAAGGTAAACAGACTAAACAAAAGAGATTAGGTGCCAACAGATCATCGAACGTCTTAGAATTGATACATACGGACATCTGTGGTCCATTCCCTACAGCAACAAGGAATGGTCAAAGATACTTTATATCATTCATAGACGATTACTCACGTTATGGGTACCTATATCTCATTCATGAGAAATCTGAGTCTCTGGACGTTTTCAAATCTTATAAGGCCAAAGTTGAAAACCAACTCGGAAAGAAGATTAAATCTATTAGATCTGACCGTGGAGGTGAGTACTATGGCAGATATGACGGTTCAGGTGAACAACGTCCAAGGCCATTTGCTATTTTCCTGCAGGAATGTGGTATAGTCCCTCAATACACAATGCCTGGTACACCCAGCATGAATGGTGTATCTGAGAGACGTAACAGGACTCTTATGGATATGGTTAGAAGTATGATTAGTCATTCTTCTTTACCTGAGTCTCTGTGGGGAGAAGCATTAAAGACAGCAGTCTATCTTCTTAACAGAGTACCAACTAAAGCAGCTACAAAAACACCTTATGAGCTTTGGATTGGACGCAAGCCCAGTCTAAAGCACCTTCATGTTTGGGGATGTCCTACTGAGGCTAGGCCTTATAGGCCTAATGAGATAAAATTGGACTCCAAAACTGTTAGTAGCTACTTTGTTGGTTATTCTGAGCGATCTCGGGGTTTTAAGTTCTATAATCCTACTTTCAGATCCATTTTTGAGACGGGAATTGCAACATTCTTTGAGGATGTTGAGTTTGGGGGGAGAAATAAGGTTAGAAACATTGTCTTTGAGGAGGGATCGAGTCAGGAACACTCAGTGTCGATTCCTATCTTTGCTCCTGGGACTGTTCAGGTTCCTATAAATGTTAATATCCCAGAAGCAATTCCGGATCCAATACAAGACAATGTTGATCAACTTCCCCATCAGGATGAAGAAGTTGTTCTTCCTCAAGAACAAGCTCAACAACCTCAAGAATTTGAGCCAGAACCTGTGCCTTTAAGAAGGTCCACTAGAGAGAGAAGAAATGTTATTCCAGATAATTATGTAGTATATCTTCAGGAACATGAGAACACTGTAGACATGGTGGAAGATGATCCAATCAACTTTCATCATGTCATGCAGGATTCCAACTCTCATAAGTGGATTGAGGCAATGAGTGAAGAATATAAATCTATGCAAGACAATCAAGTTTGGGATCTTGTTCCATTACCTGAAGGAAAGAAACCCATTGGTTGCAAATGGATATTTAAAACCAAGAGGGATTCTAAAGGTAATGTGGAAAGATATAAGGCTCGTCTTGTAGCTAAAGGCTTCACTCAGAAAGAGGGGATTGACTATAAAGAGACCTTCTCTTCGGTTTCATCGAAGGACTCTTTTAGAACAATCATGGCTCTAGTTGCACATTTTGATCTTGAGTTACATCAAATGGATGTGAAGACTGCGTTTCTCAATGGAGACATTGATGAAACCATCTATATGGTGCAGCCAGAAAACTTTGTGTCTGGAGACCCAAAGCGACTGGTATGCAGATTAAAGAAATCCATTTATGGACTCAAGCAAGCTTCTCGTCAGTGGTACTTTAAGTTCCATGAAGTAGTTGTCTCTTTCGGTTTTGAGACAAATGCTGTGGAAGATTGTATGTATCACAAGTTCAGTGGGAGTAGGTTTATCTTTTTGGTCTTATATGTGGATGACATATTGCTTGCTACTAACTGTAAGGACTTGCTGCACGAGACCAAAGTCTTTCTCTCAAAATACATTGAGATGAAAGATTTAGGTGAAACCTCTTTTGTATTAGGGATTCAAATACATAGAGACCGTACTCGAGGTATTCTTGGATTATCACAAAAGAGCTTTATTGAGAAAGTGCTCAAGAGATTTAGTATGCACAACAGTAGACCAATTGATACCCCAGTTGCTAAAGGAGATAAAATCAGTCTTGATCAGTGTCCAAAGGGTGAACTTGAGATTCAGGAGATGCAGAAGATTCCTTATGTGTCAGCAGTTGGGAGTCTGATGTATGCTCAAGTTTGCACTCGTCTAGATATTTCATTCATAGTTGGCATGTTAGGGCGATATCTCAGCAATCCAGGAATGGATCATTGGAAGGCAGCCAATAAGGTTTTAAGATATATTCAGAGAATAAAGGAACGTATGCTCACATACAGAAAGTCAAATTAGTATGAGATCATTTGGTATACTGATTCTGACTTTATCGAATGTCTTGAGTAGCAAAAGATCCACATTAGACTACATTCCATGGTTTTGGAATTTGTAGTATGCTATGAGACATTTGATCATGAATTTTTTTGACTTTGCTGAATGTCACAGGGTTGCACATTATGGCTAGCATTGAAAATGCTAATAAAGTTTTAAGTGTGACATTAATTCAGCAGTTTAATTCTCTAATGACAATAGGAGCTATTTGGTATTTAGTTTCTGGCTGTAAATGGAGAAAATACAGAGTGGACAGATATCCATAGAGCATGTTAGAACGAACTCCATAATTATAGATCCTCTTACTAAGGCATTGATACCGAAAGTCTTTCATGAGCACACTGCTCATGTGGGTGTCATATTGTTTGAGGATGTTTAGTTTCAGTGGGAGTTTTATTCATTATGTTTTCATTATGTTTTGAATGCTCTATTTGGTTTTGGATATGTTAATTCAGTTTCTGCAGAAAATGAAGTATTCACTTTTGTTTATTACACTCTGTGTTATTTTTGTGGTTGATCTCAATTAAGTGTGACCAGTTGGAAACAGGCATGATTAGATCATATTACATGTAGTTTCCATGCTACACTCCTATTATTGATCTATGTCATTTGAGAGTATTGGTAATGTGATTGATGATGGTTTGAGTCACGATGAATGTGGCGACTGGCCCTTCAGTCCTTTATCGATATAATCAATGGACGAGATTGTTTGAGGCACCTTCAGTATGACTGCTTTTATGAGCTCATTAAGGTATATACATTTACATTTAATATATGTTAGCCCAAGTGGGAGATTGTTAGAATTAATTTTATATTGATTAAAATTAATCCTAAATGTGGGCTAAATATATTTAATATTTAAATGTGTATTGCAGTCAAATTAAGATAGTCAAATTAAAGTTGTGATCAAATTAGGATTGTTGACTATTGAGGTGTTCTACTCGTAATAGGATTATAAGTGTAGAGACCGATAAGAATTTCTGTTTTGTTGAAGGACCAAAACAGAAATCATCATCATCAGTTATAAATAAGGGGTCGTGGTCTCCAGGGGAACATAACAATTTTAAGAGAACATTGCATTCCTTCAGTAGTGCTTCCGCTAAACTTAAAGTGTGTATCCCCTGGAAGACGACAAACTCCAAAATCGTCTTCAGCTTCAACATACGATGATGTCAGGTATGCAATTCTGCCATTTGCAATTTAATTTGAATAATCTAGTGATCTATGCATATTTTAGGTTTTAGGGGAATCAGGTTTTCTTCCCCTTTCAAAAATATTTTATCAACTGGTTGATAAAATTTAATGGATCCGGCATTTTATTTTACATAGATTATTTATAAATAAACATAGTATTTTTAGTCAAATAAAATTATTTAATCACCTTTTTTTAAAATTATTATGTTGCCAAACACACTATAATTCAGTGAGTACAAATATGTTTTTAAACTTATTCCTTATTTCTATATAAATTAAATGATCATAATATATGGAGTAAGCATTTATGTATTATAATTATACAAATCATATTTATTCTTGACAAAAAAAAATATTATATTTAATAATTTAACATAATTAAAATTTAAATAACATTATACTAAAAGTATATAATGTAATTATCTTTACCATTTATGACTCAGTATAATTTCGATTTAGAAATTTGACGAAATTATGCAGTCTACAATTCTTAGTATCATGTTTTCAAATTGACGAGAGCATAACTTTTTCTTTCATTATATGCTTTTCGTTTTTTTTTTCTTTTTTATGTATTTTTTACAGTGATTTTTTTATTTATTTTATACTCACTCCATTCATAAATAATTATCATTTTAGAGTAATAAATTTTATTTATAAATAATTATTATTTTATAAAAAATAAAATTATTTTTTATTTTTATTTTTAATTTATCCTTATATAATTAATCTATAATGAAATGAGTAATAAATTAAAGAGAGTGATAATTTAGTGAAATAGTTATATAAAGCATATTATTAAATAACTTTCTTAATTTTTATGCAAAAACTTTAAAGTGACAATAATTTGTGAATGAATGGAGTACATTTTTTTTATATTTTTATTTATAATTTTTATTCATAAAAAATTTTATTATTGTCATATTTACAATATATATACAAAATATAAAAAATATATATACAATATATATAAAAGATATGCACAATAAATATATACATAAAATAACATACACGCAATATCTATATAACATTCACACAATAAATTTAATAATTTTTAACTTTTTTTAATTTCGTATACACAATTTTTGCATAACATACACATAATATAAACACAATATGTCCACAATATATATACAATTTACATAATAATTATATAACATGCACACAATATCTACGTAATATACATACTACATCTACACAAAAAAAATTAATATTTTTTAAATTTATTTTTATGTATATAATATGTAAAATTTATTTAAAAATAAATATAATGATTATTGTTAATATATTTATATATATATATATATATTTTGTATAATTTACACTCAAAATTAAAAACTTTTCTAACATAAAAAAAATAATACATTTATTTTTATTAATTTTTATTAGAATATATTTATTTAATAATAAAATTTAAAAAGAATGAAAATTAAAATAATATATTATTTATAGTAAGAGGAGATATTTAAAAAATATTTTATTAAAGAATAAAATATTTTTAAAAATTTAATCTATTTTTTGAAAGTGTAAATCATTTTTATAATATTTTTGAAAAAAATATTTTTATGGATAATTTTGCAACCTTTTTATAAATTTTTTGCTTTTGATAAAAATATAAAAATAATTAAAAATAATTTTAAATTTATTATATTTATAAAATATTTATTAAATTATTAAATTTTATTAGTTTATAATGAATTTATAAAAAAAATTATAATTAATTTATTATGAGTTAGATTATAAATTTTATATAATTTATAATAAATTTATTGTATATTTATAATAAAATAATTAAAATATTTTTAATAAAAAAAATAAAAATTTTAAAAAATATTGTAGAGTGTGTGATTTTCTTCAAAATTTTCGGTCCGCATTATGGGCATGTAGGGCCCATAATCTTTTTTTTTTTATATGAAGGAAGAAAATTAGGGCTTCAAAATTTCACGGTTCAATTCAAGCTGACTGCACTTGGAATTGGGAACCAAGAAGGAAGGATGACGGATAGTTAGCAGAGCCCTTAACGGCAGAGGAACAAATGGCGAAGCCAATGGTACGGTGTTTGTTACCATTTCCGCTCTTATCTAGAGCGATTCTTTCTCCTTCCGCTTGCCATACCAGAGCGGGGAGAACCATAGTCACCGGTATTTCTTATACTATTAACAACAAGAAAAAGAAGAAGAAGAGCGAAGACAAGAAGAAAGCAGAGTTTATAGCGGTAAAGAGGGAAAAGGAGAAGGGAAGGACTCGTTCAGAGAAAGAATTTAAATTTGAGTTTCACAATAATGAAAATCATGTCCCTGTTATGCTTGGTGCAGTTGTTGATGTTTTTGCATCACTGAATCTCCGCTCTTTCGTTGATTGTACTCTCGGCGCGGCCGGCCATTCCTCCGCCTTCAGTACTTTTCTCTTGTTTAATACCAATTTTGGTTCTTTAAAAAAAGTAATAATAATTTGTGGGGGTTCAATTAACAGATAATTCACGCCCATCCCGAATTGGAAAATTATGCGGGGATGGATGTTGATCCAGTTGCACATGCCAAGGCTAGAGATCGCATTGACACGTTGTTGCGTTCTAATTCTCAATTGAAAGAACACACTTTTGGAAAGAATTTCAAACATATTAAATCTGTTTTGGCTGAGGTTGATCCTAGTCTTTTGTAATCCGGAGTTGATGCTATCTTAATGGACCTTGGAATGTCATCCATGCAGGTCTTTTTTCCTTGTTTCTCCCTTTCTGATTCTGTAAAAAGTATATCTTTCTTTCTGAGTTTGTGCCCAATATTGCTTTTTTTATTGCTAACTCTTTTACTCTTTCCATTTGCAGGTGAATGATCCTGAAAGAGGGTTCAGTGTTCTTGCTAATGGACCTCTTGACATGAGGATGGATCCTCAGGTGTCCGCTTATTATAAATAATTGAGAGGTCTGCTTAGTATCAGCTATATTAGTTGTCCTTTTAACCAAACTTTATCACCATTAAGATTTCACTTTGTTGGACAAAGAATTCTGTTCCTTGTCAACAATGTTTTACCTGAGAGAAGGTTTAAGCTGGTTTGATTTGTAACGAGAGTTTCTGGGAGGGGTTTCGCAGGGAAGGCAGATCTAGCAAGAGATGGATGAATTCATGAATTAAGGTTATAACAAGAAAAGGGAAAAGTAAATGAGGACTGTAATATTGGATTACCTGATATATAGCTTAATTTTAGTTCTCCATAAAGGACAATCTTGAGGATGTATGCCAAAATCGAAGTGGTGATAATATCTTATTGGTAACATTCTTGGTCCACTTCTAATCTTTCTCTGTTCGATTTTTTTTTTATCAGAGTGTGATAGTTGAACAAACGAAGGTGTTGAATTCTCTATGCATTTTGTTGGCGGTTTTTTTCCTTGTAGTTTATCATATGCATTGTTATCTATATTTTTTTCATTGTCATTTCTTTATGGATTAACAGAAACTCTTATGACCTACTGATATGTAAGGACTCTATTTTCTCCCTCTGCCATAATATTCAAATTTTGATTGTTTCAAAATCAATAATTTTTATTAGTTTAACTGACTGGAACAGGCAAGTCTGAAAGCTGAAGACATATTAAATTCGTGGCCTGATACTGAAGTGGGCCGAATTCTAAGGGATTATGGGGAAGAGAGCAACTGGCATTTACTTCAGAAGAAGATTGTTCAGGCTCGTCTATGTGGTGGTTTGCATTCCACTAGTTATCCGGTATATCTAATTCGTAGTGTGAATTGTGGGACTAGAGGTACAACTTACTAAAACTGTTTTGAGGTTTCGCTTTTTTCTATTCCTTTCCAAATCAAGGAGCTTAAACCAAGTTAATGCTTTGAATTGGCCCTAATTCAGAATGTTCATGTGCTAAGGTTGTAAATAGGATTCCTATTTATAACAAGGCAATGAAGCTGCGGAAAAAATTATTCATGGATTAACTTTGTGAAAATATAATTTTTTATTGAAATGCTATAGGAGGGCGGCAAGGTTGGATAAAGACAGCAACACGGGTGTTTCAAGCTCTGAGGATAGCTGTTAATGATGAGCTAAGCACACTGGAGAAATCCCTTTATACATGTTTCGAGTGCCTTGGGCCTGAGGGAAGACTTGCTGTCATCTCTTTCCATAGTTTGGAAGATAGAATTGTGAAACAAACGTTTCTCAATATCATTGAAACTGATAAAAATGGAGACATGGATGGAGAAGACCTACGAAAGATCAGAGAAGAAAATGATACGAAAGAAACGTGGATTGGGTCAACTGTACATGGCCGTAATGGAACAATCCTCACCAAAAGACCCATAAAACCATCAGAAGAGGAAGAAAGATTGAATCGAAGGAGTAGGAGCGCCAAACTCCGGGTGATTGTTAAAGTTTAAGAATAGATGGAATAGTTGCCACACCAAATTGTTCAGTGTTTTTTTTTTTTTGCATTTCCTAGCTATCTATCTGTTCTCTGTGCTTGCACATAAATGAATCATATAAGTCATTCAAAGGGAAATGAAATGAGCAGGATTTTCCAGGGTTTAGCTGAATATTTCCTTTCTGTTACACGAACATTTCCACGTTGTTAATGTGGGCATGGTGTGACTGCTGAAATTGAGGAAATGGGAATTGTGGTGAAGAATAGGCCGTTTGGGATTAGAATTTAGATTTAACAAATGTGAGATTCATTTCATTTGTGCAAGTATTGTACCTACAAGAGGGAAAATAATAATTTTTTTTTCTTGTGAAATAATATCTTGTTTAATGTTTAATTGTTGAGAATATAATTGAAATCACAAACTCACATTTTTTTAAAATAAATTTAACTTCCAAATATTTTACTTTTAGGAGCAAATTTCTTTTAAGATGTATATAAAATAAATAAATAAATATAACTTACAATATAAATTTTTATTCTTATTTCGAATTGATGAATTTTTTTATTGTATAATAATAAAAAAATTTATTTTTATTAGAAATATGAATTTATATTATATTATATTTTATATAAGTATAATAGAAATTTAATTTATTAATTAATTATTAAAAATGTGGTGTATATTAATGTGAAAATAAATCAGGACAAGTGTTTATAGGCAAAGTACGAAATTTAAAAAAAAAAAAAAAAGCGTTAAGTTTATTCACTAAAAAAAACGGACATAACATAATTATGAATAAAAAAGGCGCTAATTTTAGTCTTTCTTTCCAGTTCCCAAATTTTAGCTGGGTGTTTTTGCAGTTGTCGTCAAGTTTGTTAGTTCCACATTAACATTGAAAAAGCTCATATTGATATTACGTTTCAGTTCACCTAAATTGTTGGAAGTTTTCTATGGCAAATCCTTAACATAAATATATAAATAACCCTTAACTCAATCTCACTCTTCATTCTCTCTTCTTTCACAACATCTAACTTCAAAATTCAGGGAAGTTTTGGTATTTGCTTCCTTAAGTCTCAAAGACTTGAAATATTCAGGTATTTTTGTGCAATTTTCTCAGTTTGTTAATTTCTACAAAATATTATTTGATTTTGTTTTAAGATTACTATTGTTATTTGTTTTTGTTATTGATATTTTAATCAGTTTGTTGATATATAATAGCTTGTTTTTATGGAATTATGTTAAAAGATTACTTGATTTTGTGCATTAAGCAAATTTAGATTTATAAAATTTGAATTACAGTTAAATTTAAATAAAAAAAAATGAATTAAGCATGGATGATAAAGAAATCTTAATAATCTTTTATCTTGATCTTGACTTTGAGTTTTATTTGATTTGATGTTTTACGTAATCAATCCTGCTGACATTTTAGAAGAGCTTAATCCAAGCTCCTCCACCATTCTTAACACACAAAAAAAATAGCATAATAAAAAAAAAACATTTGAACTTCAAAAAAAATATAAAAAATAATAGTTTATAGTATCAAATAGATAAAAACTTTTTTTTTCTTCATTTTAGATACAAGTTACATACACCTTCACAACATCAACTTCTTTTTATAAAAAGAAAATATAAATAACTCTTTAGAGCGGATGCATATTTTCAGTACGAACCGTGAGACTCGTCCATTCCTCTTTGGAGAGACTCCAATAATGACAGCCTCTTATTAAAATATATATAATTTATAAATTTAAATAAATAATTTTAATTTTTTTAAATAAAAATAATATTTTTTATATGTAAATAATAATTTTTTAAATGATACATTTTAAAAAAAATTATTATTTTTTGTAAAAATATTAATTTATTAATGAAAATATTAATTTTTTAATAAAAGTAATAATTTTTATAAATAAAAATAATAACTTTTTAATAGGAATAATAAAATTTTTAATAAAATAATAATTTTTATAAATAAATTATTTAAATAAATTATTCACATAATTAAATAATTTTATTATTCACCATAAAATAAATTAATACTTAAAATTTAATTATTAAAAATAAAATAAATATAAAAATGAGATATATTAAAGTGAACTTAGCCCTCTTTGTTGGAGGACCAAGTTCCACTTTGATTTGTGTCTCACTAAATACTTATGTGATATTTTAGTGGGACTCAATGAGGAGGGGGAGATACTCTTACATACACACTATATATGAGCCATACCTCCATGTTTCATACAATCTTAAAATAAGGACTACAATTACTTTTTACCTTCTTTGATTATACAAAAATTATATCAACTTCAACACTCCCCCTTGATGGAATTTTTGTTGAAGGCCAACTTCAATTGCCATGGAGCATTTTTGCTTCAAAAAATTTTATTTTTATAGTTGTCTCTTCATCACAAACCTCATTCTTAAGATGAGTTTTTTTGAATCTTCAATGTCATCGAGAAATGGCTCATGACATCATAAGTTAAATTTTCTCACAATCAAAGTCTCTTAAAATAATTTGAATGATAAGAATTATTTTTGAAATTTAAAGTCCCTTTCAACAATTCAATCAACATACATTATTCATAGATAACCAAAGTCCCTAACAATGTCAAAACATAAATTGTTTTGGACACTTAAACTCCCACACAACAATCTCATACTCATGACCTCTCAATAGATATTCATTTCAAATTTTTTTTTTTATCAAATACAAACTTGGAGAAAAATAAACTCATCTTCAACCTAAATTTTCACATATCAACCAAACTTTCACTTATCAAAAATAACCACACAACAAATGAAATATCCTTCATCATCAAATGAACAAGCTGAAATTCCACAACAATTTAACATATTTCAACAACTTTAAAGCAATTTTTTAAAAAGAAAATAGGCTCTTAACAAAAGCATTTTGTGTGCTCTCAAATATTACAAACATGAAGAGTTGTTTACTTCTCATCCTTGACAATGATAAAAAATTTGAAGAAACAAAGAATATATTTTAAAACAAAATTTGTTCATAATAAAAGGTCCCTTAAAAATTATTTTTGCTCTGATGCCACTGTTGATATTTTAAAAGAGCTTAATCCAAACTCTTTCACCATTCTTTAACACAAAGAAAAAGAAAGCATAATAAAAAGAAAAAAGAAACAGTTAAACTTCGAGAAAAACATGAAAAATAACACTGTATAGCATAGATAAAAACTTTTTTTCTTTTTCCTTTTTTTCATTTTAGATACAAGTTATACACACTATCTTCACAATATAGACTTCTTTTTATAGAAAAAATATATAAATAACTCTTACATACACACTATATATGAACCATACGTCCATATTTCATGCAACCTTAAAATAAGGACTACTTTCACTTTTTACCTAGTTTGACATCAACTTCAACAAATCCTAATGGAAGGTCATTGAATAAATGTAATCCGTGAAAGCTGTAGCTGCTTAATATAAGATGATTTTGTTATCTTGCTAAATAAAATTGAAATTTTTATAATTAAATCTGAATGTGACAGGATGAGTAAAAAGGCTAGAAAATTACGTTCTCTCAATCTTAACCATCACCATCCAGAAAAACAACTAATAAGGTTCACAATTCTCTTTCTATCTTGACCCCTTTTCCTCTGTTTTCAAACAAATTAAGCCCCAGAATTTGGTTCCCTGCTACTGCATCTGTGTTTGAAACTTTAGATGCTGGGATGGGTTGTGAGTTTCACCCTTATAAACTAAAATTTTGGTTTGATTGGGTTACTGGTTAGGTTGCTTCTATAAAAATTCTAACCCATTGACAGAGAAGCAGTGATGAACTGAAGATGATAATAATCGCAACAAGTAGCAACAAGTGGAAATTGAGAACAGAACTAGAAGGGTTCATCACCGCATTCCCATCCTTAGCCACCATTAACACAAGGTTTGTGTTTGCTTTGTTTTTCTATTGCTTTTTATTATTTTTATTATTTATGATTATTTTTTTTTGTAAATTATGTGAATTTGATTTTGATTAGGAAGAGAATTGAAAAGGTTAGGATACTTTCAGTGAAGAATTCAAAGACAGCAAATCTATCTGCCGCAAGAAAACAAAGAATTCTTCTGCCAATTTGTGAAGATGGGTATAGAATAGGTGAATTTGTAAATCACCAATCTGGAATTGAAGCTATGTTAAACTCAAATTCATTGGTAAGTTATGAAAGGATTGATGCTAACACATACCGATGCATTTTGCCAAAACTTCGACTACTAAATATGGAAGCTGCCCCTGCTATGGATTTGAGACTCATCCCTACAGAACAAGATTGTACCATTGAAATGCTCTCTTGCAAGGTCAGCTTATCCTTTTCCCTATCCACTTTCTTGTTTTTTGAGGTAGTGGAACTTGAAGGTACAAAGTTGAACTCTTTTTTTAACTTATATTAATGTAATGGTCCACTTAATTGATTTTACTACTTTAATCATTGTGCAATGCACAAATTACTTATCATTTTTCTAATTACATCTAAACTACCTCCCAAAATAGAAACAAGCACTGTTACGTGGGATGGATGAAATATTGAAAATAAGCCTATCTCTGTGTGGAATGGAGAGAGTATTTTTTTAAAATGTTAACTATTTTTATTGTTGACTTTATTACTAACGAGCTTTAAATCAATGATATTAAAATGGTTTTCTGGATTATGCTGTAGGGTTCAATTAATGAGAAGAGTTCTATATATCTATAATAGATAATTTAACTTTAACAATTTTTTAGCAGAAATAATTCTTAATGTGTATAAACAAGTTTAATTTTTTAATATGCAGCTACTAGGTTCAGAGGTCTTGGAAAAGCAAAATGAACATTTTTCAGGTACTTATGGTATGGATCTTGTAACTTCTTCTGAAGCATGATAGCTGTTGGAACAATGAATTTGCAGGGAAACTTTATTTTGCTTGCTGGTCTAATAATTTCTGATGACATTATCTAAAATTTACTTTTTCTTACTAGTTTCTTTAATTTCCAACAATTATTTATGGAGTTTCTTTTGAACTAATTTGTCCTTAACTTGCAGCAACTATGACAAATCATGTGACATGGAACACAACTGATTCTGAACCCTTTTTAGAGGCTGATCTGAAATTAAATTTTACACTTGAGGTTGTTAGAGAGAAGTTTTATGCTTTATTTTGATAATTATTAGTTCTCGAATGCTATTGGCTGCCTTTCAAATTGATTTCTAACTGTTGATATTAAACTAATTGCTGATGTTGGTGTAGCTTTACACAGCACCTTTTACTTATCTGCCGCTATCTGCTGTTGAGGGTCCTGGAAATGTGTAAGTGATTTCACAACTTAAATTTTGAATTATTTACTTGTGAAATGAGCTGTTTCAGTTAACCTTTCAGTAGGCTAAAATTAAGATATTTGAAATTTGGACAGTTTTTAATTTTATGAATCAATGTTTGGTTTCCTAACTTATGAATCGTGCTGTTGCTGCTCTGGAACTTCTGTTATTTTGGCACTTGAACCACCGCATTGAACACCAATCTGACAATGGAAGTGTGATGAAATGCAGAATGACGCAAGCTCTAGTAGATAGGCTCGTAGCATTGCTTCTGCAGCAAATATTGCGAGATTATGAAAAGTGGATAAATCAACAAAGTAATTAAGTTGCATGGTTTTCTTCCTGATTCTTGCATGTTAAGGTGATTCCCTTTGTACTTGTGCCTGTTTTTCAGTTTTATCTTTTTCCACCCATTAAAGCAGAAAATTTCTGGGTGATATTCTCTTAATTGTCTGCAATTAATAGATTTGTTCTAGTTGTTAAAATGATTACTTTGCATACTTATGCTGGATTTGATCAATGATGATAATAGATAAGATAGCTGTAGTGTATTGGGAGCAAACAAAAAGACTAATAATGAGGGTATTTTACCAATTCAAGCTTTGGGAGTGCATTCACAACCAAAGCTATTAATATCGATTTTATTTTTCTCAACCAACAATATATGATGCAATGGTACTAATGGGATATTTTGAGTGCAATTATTATAAATATGCTTAATGCTTATATGATTAAACTAAGTTTCTTGATAGATTTCATCCCAATAAGGGCATATAATTACTTATATATAAATTTTTGGGAATTGTTGCTTGTTAAATTTTAAGAATGATTGATTTATGTTCATAGTTCATTATAGGAAATTCTATATGTGGTTGGCTAACCTTTTATCTTTCTCGTTCAGATAGACAAATGATTGAAGAAGCATTCGTGAGAAGATAGAAATGAAATCCTTTCATGTTAGGATAAATAAAATTCTTCTATATATCAGGTCTACTACATGATCTCAATCATTAAATTCAGTATTTGATAATTGATTTGCTTATACTTCAGTTGCCATTTATGTCCATCAGCGTGTAACAGGTTTAGCCACATGCTTAATTATCTTTTTTAATGGAAATCATTTGTTCATCACCTTTGCAAGGTTATTTTTGGGGTTCAAATTACATCCATTTTCAACGTCTCTCCATTTAATTTGAGACTTCAATTACATGGTTAATGAGATATTAACATTTTTATTATTTTAAATCAATTTAAACAAAATTATACGTGTTATGCTAGCGAAACAGAATTGTAAATAAAAATAATATTTTAATTCAATCTATAATCTGAAATAAAAATATATATAATCATACGTTAAAAACAAAATCCTTTAATCCCAATATACGAAAGGAAGAGCAATACATTATAAAGTCCTGAAGAGTCTTATTAATTAATATGGATTCTTTATGTCATAAAACAAACACCACTCAATTCAATGCCATTTATTTATATAAGATGAATACATATGCAAAAAAAATATATACTTTCTCTATTTCAAAGTAATTATCACTTTAAAGTAGCAAATTTTATTCATAAATAATTGTCACTTTATAAAAATTAAGATTATATTATATCTTTATTTCAAATTTATTTCAATATAATTAATATATAATGAAATTAGTAATAATATTAAGAAGAAAAATAGTTTAGTAAAATGGTTGTATTAATGATAGTATTACATAACTTTCTTAATTCATAAATAAAAAATCTTAAATTAATAATTAATTATTTATGAAGGGAGTATAATATAATACAAATATCTAACAAGAATTCATAATCTCATACCCTGCAATTTAATTATTAGTTGTGCAGACGTCCAAGCACCAACAAATGACCGCTAATTTCACTACCAATTCGACTCTTGGCACTGGCACAGTCTATTCTGCCAGTTTGGTCTTTGGGTAGGTATCAGTGGGCTGCTAGTTTTGTAGAATTACGTTCTCCTTTTCTCAATTCCTCTACCTAAGTAACTGCATAACACTGTATATTTAGTTTACAACTACATAATACACATAACACAATAAATACATATATATATAATATATATTTTTAGTTAAACGAAATTAATCAATCGCATATTTAAGAAAAACGCTGATTTCTAAATATTGACAAAATCACAAGATTAATAAATGAGGGCGAGAAAAATCATTTCGTATTAGTGGGAGAATATACAATATTAGATAATATTAAATTAAGGAATTAAAAATATTTAATAATGTTGAATTTTTTTTTAAAAAATAACAAATAACATAATGTAGTTTTCTCTTTGTTAAATCCAACTCTGCGGATTGTAATGAATTAGCATTATTCAGTTGTTGGTCGCGGCCCCAGAGTGTCTGTTTAAGGCTTTTTACAGAATTATATATATATATATATATATATAATTAGATAAACGTCCAATTTGATCTGAAATTGTTTTCAATTTTAATTTAATTAATGCAGTGATAGTGTTATAATATGAACAAATAGATCATATTCCTTTTTTTTTAAAAAAAGATCATATTCCTATTTTTTTATTCAGAAAATTATATTTTTCATTAAATTTATAAATGTAGTAGTTATTATAAAAATTTATATAATTTTTTAAAGAATACCCTTTAATTTCATTGTTTTACATAACCAAATATATATAATTTTTTTAAACTAATAATGGTTAATTTGTATGTTTGAAAGTGCCAATGACAATTTTTTTTTTGCATGATTTTATATATAAATGAGCATATTAGATACAACATATTGGCAAAATTTATATGAATTTTTACGTAAAAAACTTGTGAAGAAGTACTAATTGTGAATGAATAAGTCACATATTTTGTGTTGCGACAAATCTATTTAATATACATTCGTGTTATGTCTATCTCATTTTTTTATATGTTTAAAAATTCTTAACCCAATAATTTACTTGGTTAAGTTCTTAAGATATCGGAGCAAACTTAATTATGAAAATTATTTAAATTATCACAGGTAATTACTATTTTTATTTAACATAAAGAATTTCATGATGTGGAAGGGATAGACTCTTTGGAATTTTAGCCATCGGTGGCTGCTTAATTTATGATGTATGAAAGCTTAAAAATTTGAAAAAAAAAAGAAGAGAAATTAGTGTATATTTAAATAATTTAATTTATAATTTGTATTCAATCATACATCTTAATATATTTAAATTGTTTTTGCAGAATGGCATTTATTAGGCTTCTCTTGTTGCTGATTGACTTCTAAGTCTCTATTCATTCATATGACTTATAACCTTTGACAAATGGTTGAGATCCTATAATCTTTGACGACATTTCTTTGAATAAATATTTATTTTACTTAAAAAATAATTTATAATTAATATTGATAAAAAATTAAAAGTATTTCAATAATAGTAATTTTAAAATGTGAGTTTGTATACGTTGTAGTTTTGAAATTGAATGATGCTGTGGGATAAAAGAATAGTAATATAATGGCTGTGGTTTTTGTTTTCTATATAAATAGATAGTAACAATTTAGTATTAATACGAAATAGCATATCACAATTCTATTAGAATAGAACATTCTAATTATATTTATACTATCTAAATAAATATTAAATCAAATAAAATATTTTAATCCTATTTGAGCTTTCTAAAAATATCAAATAATAAATATATATTCTAATAAATAATAAATATCAAATAAATATAATATTTATATTACACATAATTTCCATACGGTGCAGTATACAATTTCATAAAATATCAATTTTTAATTAGAAATATCGAAAATAATATGGATTTCCTAACTAAAACTTTATTATTGTTTTTAATAACTTGACATTTAGGGTCGGTCTTACATACTTCTAATACTATCTACCAGGATCATCTTTATTAACTTGAACCAATTGATGATTAACTTGAATAATTATTGCATTTGGTGGCCTCCCATGGTCAGAGGTGAAATTAGAGGGGATCACGAGGGATCGTCTGACCCCCTAACACCCCCCTCCCCCTCCTTCTTCATCGGTAGCTAAAAGGGGAGGGAGAGGGATATTGGCCGTTGGTGACTGCTGTGTAATCTCAGTCCTCCTGCTGAGATTATATATTAACTTCTCACTGTAGATTTTTAATTTTTTTTATTAAGTCTCTAATGTCGTTTTGTCAAAAGTTTAAAAAAATTAATTTAGCCTTAACGAAACGACCTCGTTTAGCCCGTGCTAAATTTAAAAAAATATAATGTGTGATTTAAATATCGCATAATTTTTAAATGACGGGTTTTAGCTCCTCCCCCCAAACTCTTATGCACCCTAGTCCCTCACCCCACGCCCACCAATAGTAGAAACCAGTAGCCGGCGACAGCAAAGCCAACTACCACATCCGACAGGTGACTACCAATCCCGTGAAAATTTTGCCTTATTCCTTGAAGAGCCTCTAATTCCGCCACCGCCCATAATAGAGATTTAGTGTCCTTACATAACCAATAATGATTTTATTATTGTCAAATATGGCGTCTTATGCCTTTCCTTTCATAGGGAAATAAGTATCATTCATCGGGCCTTCCAATCAATTGAATAACATAATTAATCTCTAAGCTGCCAATAAAAGCTAATTGCTAACAAACATTAGCATGCAAAAGAGAGATACATGAATAAGAAATTAACCCACCTAATGTGATAAATATAATTATTATTAATATCAAATAAAATATTTTAATTCTTTTTAAATTTTATAAATAAATATCTATTTTAAATAATAATAAATTTAATTTGAAATTTTAAAAAATTGAGATACATGGTAACACGATAACGAATATCAATAACTTTTTTTAGGAACGGTGGGTCTAATTAATTTAAAATATGGCTTTAATCCAATTCTTTAATTATGGGCTTTGCCATTAGTGCATTTGCCCTTCAACCATTATCAATTATTTGTTTTTTCTTTTTTGGAATTTTTAAAAATATTTTTAAAATAAAATATTTTTAAAATATTATTTTATAAAATTTTTAATTTAAAATACATACATTTATTTTATATCTAATATATGTTTAGTGTGATAAAAAAAGTTTAATGATTTAAGCTTCATTTTAACTTAGATAAGCTTTAAAATTTTGGAATTTCTTCAAAAATACTCTAAAATAAAAAATATGTTCAAAAATATATACTTTCCTTTTTCTATTTTAAAAATAAAAAGAGATATATTTTTGATATATATTTAATATATTAAAGATATATTTTATTTTCAAAGTTATATATTAGATATATTAAATATATTCTTAAAAAGTAAAATATTTTTAAAAAAAGTTAAAAAATATACTATGCGTATCTTATTTAGGCAATTAAACTATTGAACTTTGATATCATATTTAATTTTTTTGCTTTAATTAATTTTTTAAGATAAAATGATAAAAAAATTTATTAAAAAAATTCTAATTTATAAGTACTATTTGCAATGCCTAAATCAACAATTTTTTTATGTACTATATAATAAATAAAAATATATATTTTTCATTCCAATTCCTGAAATTTTTTTAGTTTACTAAAAAGCGAATTTTTTTTCCAATGAGTATATGGATAATAAAGTAAATAAAACTATCATATTCATTGTCCTTTCTTGATTAAAATATGACTTAACGCCTCACATATGGAAAGACGAATATATCCTTGTATAATCACTATTTCAATAGAATAGGTAATGGCAATCATGTCATTTCAACCTTAACTCTAGGCACCGCTTCGCTGTCCCCTGTGGGAACTTCTTGAAACTAGGGGTGGACATTTTCGGTTCGGTTGGTCGAATCGAATTGAACTGCAAAAACCGAATAAAAATCGAGCAAATATATTGGTAACCGAAACCGAACCGACCAGTAGTAGAAACCGAGTAAAAATCGAACTGAAAAAATTCTGTCGGTTTCGGTTTAGACAAAAAAAATTGGTTTAGACAAAAAAATTCGGTCAGTTTCATTATAAACCAGCGGTTTTGGTTTAGACAAAAAAATTCGGTCGATTTTCGGTCGGTTCGGTTTTCTGAGCAATGAAACCGCTGGCCGACGGAAGATTTTCGGTTTGATGTAATTTAGAACCGAAAATCGAACCAACCATTAGATTAACTAATTTTTCAGTCAATTTTTGGTCGATTTCTCAATCGATTCAATTTTTACGGTTTTTTTGTCCACCCTGCTTGAAACCCCATCCAACTATGTCCCCTCCCACTATGTAAGATTTTCAATTGAAAAATATCAAAAGCTTTTATTTCTAACTTTTTTTTAAATGATTCATTTTAATATAAAAAATTATTGGTAACTCAAAAAATTGTTTTATTTATTATAAAAATTTTCTTCTTTGACTTTTTTTTTGTTTTACTTAGAAATATATATTTTTAAATATTTTAAAATATAACTGTATTTTAATTTTTAAATTATTAAATCAAATAATTTAATTTTTAGTATAATTTTATAAATTTAAGATAATAATTTAAAAAATTTAAATAGTAAGATGTACTTTATTCTATTTAGGAAGTGTAATAAAAAATAATTACTATTAATAATTTTACATTCAATTATATTTTCTCCTTCTATTCCTAAATATATATATATATATATCTTTTAATATTTTGATACATATAATAACAAAAATTAAATTGTCATAATTTAAGATAAAATATATAATATTTTATAGAAAAATAAAATATTCAGTAGAAAATAATAAAAATTAAATCGAAAATAAAATATTACTATTAAAAAATTAAAATCCTCTTTTTATGTTTACATTTTAACCCGTAAATTATTATTATCACTACTAACAAAATAAAATCTGCTAAATATTCGTAAAATATAAAAATAATTATTTAACGTTTCAACACGTGGAGGTTGTCACGTACGTCAAAACTGGCAGCAGACAAATCCATGTAGATTTCGCTCTCCACTTTTAAGTCTGTCAAAGTCTCCTCTCTCTGTCTCTCTCTGAAATCTGAATTGCTTTTCCTTTTTAAAAATATATATATATATATATATATATTTTCCTTTTTGAGCTGAAATCTTGAAACCCTTTTGGGAATCAATTCGATTGATTGAAAAAGAAATGGAAAAGAAGAGCAAAAGAAGAAGAGTATCATCATCAGGGGTAAACATATTGTGGTTCTGTTTCTTGGTATTGGCTGCAAATTTTCAGGGCACTTCCTCAGCGGCCAGTCAACCACCCACCAAGAAAAAGTCAACTTCTGCTGGTTTTGGTTCCTCTCTTGTTCTTTCCATCTCTGGCAATGTTTATCCACTTGGGTATATTTTTCATTACTGTTTTTATTTTTAATTTTTTAAAATCTGGATTCTATTTGAATTGCCAAACGATTCTTTTGTTTCTGCTCTGTTTCTATTTCTCTCTCTCTCATTTATGTATTATTATCGTAACAATCAATACCCATTTGTCTATTTTGTTTATTTCTCTGAAAAATACTTCAATTTTTTTTTTTCAACCATTTGTCCAGAAATAATTTTATCGCAGAATCTAATGGTGGATAGTAGGAATTTTGTTAAAGAGGCTAATCAGATGATTTTGGGTTTACAAAAAAAAATTCCTTTAATATGTATTTTTCATTATGTTATGAAAAATTGCTAATTATACAAAAACAACTGACTTAAAAAGGAAAAAAATTGTAGCATATAACTTGCCAAAAGAATACCCCAGAATCGTCTAAAGACAAGTTATCTTCTTTGGTCTGTTGTCTTATTAAGAAACCTCCAGCTTGCACAATAGATAATTTTCTCCGAGTTGCTTCATAGTGGAGTGACTGCCATTTCCTTTGAAAAAACTCAGGCAGTAAGTTCTCGATATTGTAAATTTGCACATTGATCTTTCATCTCTGCGTTTTTTCCCAAGTTGTGGACTGGATATGAGAAATTTGCATTTTCCCTCAATTTGCAGGTTCTATTCTGTTTCCCTTAACATAGGGAATCCCCCCAAGCTTTTCGACTTAGACATTGACACTGGGAGTGACCTCACTTGGGTCCAATGTGATGCACCTTGTAATGGTTGCACAAAGGTAAAAGTGCTATATAAGAATAAGAACAAAAAAAAAGTTATCTCCTTGGCCTCACATAGTGTGTTTATGTATGTTCATGTGCAGCCTGTGGATGATCTTTACAAGCCCAAAAACAATTTTGTGTCATGTGCAAACCCCTTATGCAGGGCCATCAACTCACCAGGAAACTACCACTGTCAGTCTTCAAATGATCAATGTGACTATGAGGTTCAGTATGCTGATGCAGGTTCATCTCTTGGTGTGCTGGTCTTGGACTACTTTCCCCTAAGATTAACAAATGGCTCTCTCCTTAAACCTCAAATGGCCTTCGGGTAGGAATCAGATTTAAGTTATGCTAATTACTTGTTTATGATGATGTTGTTATATCATCACTCAGCTTGAAACAATCAGAGTTATAACGTTGTTTGTAAATTGCTTGGTAAAATTAAATTATTAGCAGAAAAGTTTCTCCAATTTAAATTATATAACATTTAATGTTCCTTGACTAAATTTTCTCCCGACTTAATTAATATTTTTATAATGAATGTTGCTTATCTTGAATGCAGGTGTGGATATGATCAAAGAAATCCAAGCTCAATCCCTCCTCCTCCAATGACAGGGGTCCTTGGCCTTGGGAATGGAAAAACAAGCATCATTTCACAATTGCAAACGCAGGGTGTAATGAAAAATGTGGTTGGTCATTGTTTAAGCAGGCATGGGGGAGGATTTTTATTCTTTGGAGATTATCTTGTGCCTGCTTCAGGAATCAGTTGGACAGCAATGTTACTGAATTCATTGAAGTAAGAGCTCCAAACTCGTATATTCTCTTATTCAGGCTAAAAAATCATCGTACTTTCTTATGCATAATTTATCTACAATATCATCAAATTTTCTTGTTTCAGCAAATACTATACATCAGGACCAGCAGAACTTCTTTTTGGTGGGAAGCCTACTGGCTTAAAGGGACTAGAATTTATTTTTGACAGCGGGAGCTCCTACAGTTACTTCAATGCCCAACTGTACCAAAGCATACTTAATTTGGTGAGATATGAATAAGCAAAAAATCACCTTGTATAATCTGGCTAGATAATTTATTGCTGAAAAATATTTATTTATGTCTTAGATAAAGAAGGATCTATCTGGAAAGCCATTAAAAGATGCACCAGAGGAGAAAGCCCTCTCTATCTGCTGGAAAGGTGCAAGACCTTTCAAATCTACCAGCGACGTTAAGAGCTACTTCAAACTCTTAGCACTAAGCTTTACCAATGCAAAGAACGTTCAGCTGCAATTGCTACCTGAAGATTATCTTATTGTCACAGTGAGTTCATAGAAACCATTTTTCTGTAAGCATCAAGACCATGAATGCATAATTTACTTAGCAAGGCCATTTCTTATCAATTTGAAATTTTGGACTAGGGTAAACTGGTAGGAAGCCATATTATCTAGAAACTGTTTGTTCCCTGCAATTTATAACTTGTAAGCTTACCTAAAAATTTACTCTCTTTCAGAAAGATGGAAATGTGTGCTTGGGGATTCTAAATGGCACTGAAGTAGGACTGGGGGACCTCAATGTCATTGGAGGTAAGAGATCCTAACACACCAGATAAAGAATCCAATAAAACCAAACAGCTTGAATTCTTCCTAATCGTAAATTGCGATCTAACATCTGCCCTTTCATGTTGCTGTCCAGACATTTCTTTCCAAGATAAAATGGTGATTTATGACAATGACAAGCATCAGATTGGCTGGGCTACTGCAAATTGTGACAGACTTCCCAAGTCCTGAACCATTCTACTGTAAATATTAGTCCCTTTGTGCAATTATGCTGAAGGGCTCTCATTTGGATTTTTTTTGCTCATGTTTATTGGCAGTGCGTACCATGATTGTAATGAAGGTTTTTGTCAGCCTTACACAACCAATTACCGCATCCTAGAAGCGCAATGTACAGCATCACCACATACTGCTGTGAAGACCAATAAGCAGATTGACACGGAGGGCTTTGCTCCAAGATATGAAAGGCAAAAATAGTTTCATGGAATTAACGTATCCTAGAAGAGGACTGTACACCAATAAGCAGATTGATACAGAGGGCTTTGCTCCAAAATATAAACGCCAAAAATAGTTTATGGTATTAATACATAGTAAATACAGACATTTGTCCAAACACAGGTTTACGGGTGGTGTTCTTTTCTCTTCTGTAACCTTCACAATAGATGTAAATGGGTTTGGCCCAAAGACTAACATTTGGCACAAAATATAATGATGTTCCTGGCTCAATTCCGCTGCAAGTCAGCCGCCACATTTAAATTACATGGAAAATAACATTTTCCATAATTGTAGCCTCTACTGAGAGTAGTGAGAGAAGTTGGCATAAATTGATTCAGTCACTTCTGTTACTATACAAATTGGTTAAGCCTGCACGATAACAAAATTCATTGTGGTAAATTCATCACAACGAACAGGAACTCAAATATTCTACATTTCTACTAGGAATTAAGAGCGGAATATTAAGAATTTACATGATCTCCAAGATGATGCAACTTTACATTGTTATTACAGATTCTAACGGGCAACTTTACATTGTTTCTTTAGATCCTAGCGGGGAAAATTATGCATGTTATTTTCCATGACAACATAAAACATGCATGTCAATTTAGAGCACATTTTTCCATCAAACAATACAACTATTCCATGAGGTTCTAATATTCCATAGCTATAGTTAGGTTACAGTAAAAGAAAAGATTTGGCATTCCCTACCAGCTGCTTGTTCACCACAGTGAAGAATAGGCTACAAGAACATCATATTTAATGGTTGATTAGGGAGGACGAAAGAAAATGATGCATCAAAACTAACCTCAAAGGTCAGAAACTCCAACATCACAGGGTTTGCAATAGGTGATGGAATGTTATAAGTCATGATTTACACACTGTAAAGCAAACCAAACACCCATAAAAGGTTAACAAAAAGAATTAAAATCAATCCCAAAAATGTTTATGGTAATAAATAAGACTTGGATAGATGCAACTAAATCAGTGTGTGCAACATTGTTGAAATTCTTGTAAAATGTCTAGGAATAACCATTTTGATGACCGAACCACCAAAAAGAAAAAAAGTAACAAAAATTAGCCAGATACATTTTTCATATTTTGTATAATTTTTATAGATGTGCAGCCTCAAGATACATATTGTAAAGAAATCATGTTAAATTAATGAAATAAGAAAAAAACAAGTTTATGAAAGAAAGCAAATAAAGAATGGTACCTTTGCATGAGAGATTTTCGTTATAGCCTCAATATGAAAATTCTGTAGTTGCTCAAGAGCTGTGACATCCAAACCGCCAATATCTTCACCCTGCATAAATATCAGATTATTTTCATTACAGGTTTTTTTTTTAGTTATTTTTCATTAGGATTTTTTTAATATACATCTTTCTCCATTTTCATCCTTTCATTTATTTTTGTTGTACTGACACCAGTGAGGAGTTTATGAGGTATCTGACACCATAGCATGAAACTGTATGCTAATCAATTCCAGTGAGAGATTTGAATTCAGAAAAAAACCAGAATTTCAAGTCTCTAAATTGCGTCATATGCTTAACTAAAGAATGAGATTATGTAAGACATGGGGTGTTTTGCCCCATATATAGTGAATTGCATAAAAGACCTATGCCATCAATTTCTTGGTGAAGCAGAACATTTTATCTTTACCAGTGGCCTTGCTCTGGACTGCACAACTTTATACAGGCACAAACTCCAAATCATGTATTCTATGCAATGCATGCACAGATGATTGCATCCAGGCATGTACATGCAAAGAGAAATACCACATTACTGCATAGAATATATATATTAATAATAGGAAGAAACTCACACAGGGGCCAACGCAAACATATTAAAGAAAGTAATATCATTTAATAGCTGGAGAGCAAAATCATAGAGAAAAAATTCAACATTCACAAACACATAGCAAGAACAACTTGGGATGAATTAGCTAGCCATGGGGTGGCATAAAATAACATAAAACTATAGATATAAAGTTTTATTAAAGACATAAAAAAGCATATGCTATCAAATTATGACTATATTTTGTTAAAAGAGCACATACCTTCAATCTCGAAATGAAGTTTTCCAGTTCTTTGCATCGTCTTTGTTCTTTCTGATAGCCCACTTTCAACTCATTTAATGTACTAACGCCATCCATATTTTCCCAGAATTCATCTTTAGATATTTTATTAGAATGACCATTAGAAGGAAAAAGTCCATTGTTAAGCCCAGCATGAGAAGTGTAAGATGAAGGGACCTCTTCAGATGGTACATCCACAGCATTTACACCAGACATTCTCATCTTTGCAACCAGCACCCACATATTGGCAAGCTCATTTTCCAAATCTTCTTCGTGATGTTTTGCTTCACGAAGTCTTCCTCGTAGCTCACTTTCTGTTTTTTCTCTCTCTGATAGTGAAGCTTCCAGCGCAGCTTCTCTTTGGTATCTCACATTTAGTTCCTTTTGTAACTCCTCAACAAAGAGATTATCCTCCTGTCTTCTAGCACGACTATTTGATTGAGTACTGCTGGAGTTCTTCTGCTTAGAATCATATGAAATAGACCTCTGACAACAATTAGATCTGCATTGGACCACTTTTGCAGCAGCTAGATCACCAGTCAGCTTTGCATTTTCATAAGAAAGTTTGGTAACTTCTTCAGCCAAGTTTCGAAGCTCAACTGCTGCAGCTGCAGCTAGTTCTTTTGCATATGTAGCTTCCTCTGCCAGTTTTTGACTTCGAATCTCAAGCCCATCCTTTTCTTCAATCAATTTCAGCTTCTCTTGCTTCAGATTCTCTATCTCAGCAGCCTATGAAAATATATATAGAACACATCAAAAAAACCAATTAAAATCACCAAAGGAAAAAAGGAAATACACATTTACTGGCCACTAGCTGCCAACTTATCAGCACATACAACCAGATAGCTTAAAAGGCATATATAGCATTTTGAGCATCCATTATAAGAGATGCAAGGAAATAAGGAAGACAGTAAACCTGTGTAAGAACTTGAGAATTGACAGAAGCATTGCTGGTGCAATCTTTGGAGTCCTTGGAAAACATCCTATTCAAGCTCATGACACTTGTTGGCGTATTTTCATCAATATAAGTTTCTTCACATGGCCAAATCTCATTCTTCCTCTCTTTGTTCTTTTCTTGTAGTTCTTCAGAACGGGTTTTATATGTATTACACTCATATTCTGCACTTTGTTGTTGACAGGCACCCAATAATGAATTAAGCTGCTGCCTCAGAAGAAGAATGGTCTCTTGCATCTCAGTATTTTCTGTTATCTGATACAGAAAATATGTATTTAAGATAAATAAATAAATAGAAAGAATTTTCAGCAAGAAGAAGAGCTCTTGCAGTTGTCGAATTCTACCTTCATCTGTAGTTGCTCCTGAAGTATCCTGTTATCTGCTGACTTAATCTTGAATACCCAGCTCAGAACAAAGCAATCAACTTAGTAAAACATTTCGGTGATTGATACAGAAATTCACTGTAGAAACTAATTGGACAACAAACCTCAAGTTCAAAAGTTTTTTCATTCAGCTGGGTAGTAAGCTTGGATACAGCCTGCATGAGAGTGTAACAACTAAGAACACAAAACTTATTAAGGATATTCTAACTGGCACAAGTGTCTTACTTTCCAACTTTTGACCGTCCTATATTTCTTAATTCTTATCCATCATCAAAAGTTAAAGGATTGCAATTTATAATTTCCAGAGATTAAAAATAAAGAAAATTACCTGATATGATAAAAATTATCTGCCAAAGTTAATGCATTCCACAGAAATTGTACAGGAATTTGGAATCCCAGTATTTGGACTTGGCATGTCAGTTTGAATTTATATAAATAAAAAAAATTTATTTGCAATGTAAGAGAACAAAACCTAAACCACAATTTTTTAAGAGAACATCATTGGCCTTTTAAGAGAACAAAACCTAAACCACAATGCCACAATTTTTTTGATCAATTTTTCTAAATTCATAATTGAAAGAGTTTTCACCTAAATCACTGCCATCCATGTATTTGATCAAATTTTTTAATTTTAAATTTTGGAATCTAAAACTTTTCCCTGAACATGAAGCCAAATTCAACCATGGAGAACTCTAACAAACAATATAATGGCCTTTTTAGTAAGGAAAAGGTAAATGAGCATGATCCTCATTGTATACACTGATTGTCCTATGTAATTGGGCTTTTTCAAAGTAAAAGTCTGCAAACAGCAGCTATTTCCATCAACAATAAACACATCAAATGGAAAATGCATCATTACTTTCATGAAATTGTCACAGATCATGGAGTTCAATCTGAGTCCAAGTTAAAAGGCAAGCTATGTAATTTCTCTTTTAAAGTGCAGTTAAAAATCTTTTAACAGGATCAACCATCTGTGTTAAGCTAAAAGTCATTTTTTTCCTTTTCATTTTGACCTTTTGTTTCCCCTCCAGGATTTGTTTATCTCATGTAATCATTTAAGTTCATCAAATTTGTGTAAAAACTCTCATCTCAAACAGTCTTACCTGTGACAATTCAATGCTGGTTGATTTATGTGGTGTCATCTCAACTGATCCAATCATGCGTTTCTCTAAAACACGCATCTGAAGCTTCTTTTCACTAATTTCATCTTTTAACTTCTGCATTTGTTCCTACATCAACCAATGGAAATTCAAAGAGTCTCAATAAATGAAATCAACTTTTGATTGTCTTAATAAGAGTATTGAAGATATCTATTGATTAACACCAATATTATTTTGCCATCCAACTGTAAGTTGAGAAGACAATGAGAAGTATAACCTTCAGTTGAGAATCTTCAGGGCAGGTAGCAGCTTGCTCTGACAGTCTTTTCAAAGAACTAGTACACAATGCCACCTCCCCAGCTAACATTTTCACCTGCTCACAAAGCAGATCCATTTGATCTGTGATTGTGGTCCCAGTCTGCACAAAATCCAATGAGTCATTCTAGTTAACATTTCTACTGCAAGAACCATATTGAAAACAACTATTTGCACTTATTCTTAAAGAGTTGAGATGAGATATGGAAGCAAAAAATGACATAGTTTTAGCAACTTAAAACAGTTGAGGAAATGTGGTATAACCATATAATTATGCCTGCAAGCCCAGGAGGCTAGCAGAAAATGAAATTTTGCTCCAGTGCCAGTGGCCCAGATAAATGAAAACAGAAGCCAACATACCTCCAAAGGCTCTTAAAAAGAAAAGCAATAATCAATTATCAGGTAATGTATATAAATTATCAGATATATATCAAATAAGGATTAACAAGAAAAGCAATAATCAATTATCAGGTAATGTATATAAAGTTCACGTTGTAATGCTCTTAAAAATTCAAAAATCAAGTAAATGCCTATCCAAAGTTCATGTCATAATGCCCTTCAGGATTGTTGAATGACAAGCATATGCCAAGCTTTGACTTTCTAAGCCACGATTAAGTTTCAAGAATCATGAAACACAAACATCTTGCAAATTAAAATGTTTAAGTGTTTCTAAAATAAAGGTTACAGTTCATCTCACCAAAGGCAATTGGCGACCTCCAACATTGGCACTAAACAAGTCACCTGCTTGGGTTCTTTCAGGAAATGAGTCAATAAGCACAGAATCATCTCCTTTTCTACTGACTGATCTTCTCCGTCCATCTTTCGTATCACTAAACATTACTCTATTCTGTGATGATTTAGCACAAGATGCAGGCAAGCCACTAGCAGAGCTCTCAGTATCAGCACTAGGAGATGACCTAAGCAGATTCTCAGGCTTCTGTACAAGAAAATTTTTTAAAGCTTCATTGAGCTAAAGTATCACTAGAGGGAAATTTAGAAGAGAAATCATGCCTGAAATAAACTTTTACATTCTCTTACATAAGAGAGTAACAACTGCATTATGTCATTAACTATAACATCTTGATAATGAATTGATCATGCCAAATATGTTTAGTTCAAGATTCGCTAACAGCATATCAAAGAAATACATAATGAACAGGTACTAATCTCCCAGAACTCAGGAAATGAAAAGAAATTAAATGCTGGGTGTAGTTAATGTATGTAAAATAAAGGGAGCCTAAAACTTGAAAAAAGAATTTAGTACATATACCAACACTGATTTGATATGTAACTTTCTTGACTGCCAATCCAAGACTGACAAACCAAGTCCAAATTCAAACCACATTCATCCGGAAGGGCACCTCATTACATGACTTACTCTTAATTTAAACCAGCCAAGCATCCCTCGCCTCTTGTTCCTTTCGTAATCATTCACCAACTCATCTAGATTGGTGATATCATCCCCTCTATCAGCTGAAAGCTGAGATGCATAGCTTCCAGCATCTTCTTCAGTTAGGTATTCTCTTTTCCTGTCTGGCAAATATGCTAGCTGCATCAACAAGAGAATCAAACATGAGTCCTTACAGGATCTCACCTCAGGGGTGAAAACCAAGAAATTGACTTTATGCAACCTTAGTTCACAACAATGATTTACAGACCTCATCTTCCCCAAAAGAATGCCTTCGCCTATGACCAGGCCTTTCTGGAAGGCTTGATTGTATGGAATTTTTAGTGGAGACTAAGATCAGTTTAGTCAAGCGCTGAATTCTTCCCATTAAAGCTGCCTTAGCTTGCTCCTCTTCTTCTAATCTTGACTGTAATTTGACCTGACCAGCTTCCAGCTTTGACAGCAGGAGAAATTAGGTGTTAAAAAGTCAAACTAATAGTAGGACAGAATCCACATGAAACTTGGTTATTATGTTAAGTGGAATTTAAATCTTCTTAAATAGGGAACCCAAAATAATTAGCAATAATTAATAAAGGAATAACAAGGCAATCTCTGCAGTATTCTACACTCTACAAAATGACAGGGGAGTGATGTTGATGACAGCTTGATACATATATCATAAACTACTTCCATCCTATACATTGCGTCCATCTTACAAAACCTACTCTTTTTTAGGGGCACCATTCATGATCATAACCTAGTAAATAAATGCAAATTTCGGGTAATAATTAAATGTCTTTCTATTCTTTACAAGAGGGGATGATATAGCATATTTCAATATGTTGATTTGAGCACTAGAAATAGTATTGGCCCCATATTTATTACCTTGGTTATTTAAAATGCCGCCCATTACAACTGAGCTTGGAATCACTTCTCAAGCATATCAATGTTAAAGAAATCCAAACACGATACATAAACACATACGTGTGCGTGTGTTTAGAACAGCCCAAGAACATACAACTCCCCGAACAGTATGGTGGTTTCAAATTAAACTCTAAAGTACAAATCTCTTTGATTCAAACCCTGACCCGATGCCAACAACAACTACTAATCGTTAATAATTAAAATTTAAATTATCTCAACTAAAACCATAGAGATATAATTACTTTCTCGATAGAAACCATAATAGTTGTACCCATGTGGTCCAAACAAAACACCATCTACCATGAATTAGCACAATCATTTAATTATTTTTCTATTAACACCACATTTAACTTTTCACTAGAATCATGTGATTTAAATTTAGTCAATATTTTAGATTAGAGACAGTAAATAAAAAATAGTGTCTTTCACTATGTTTTAGTTATATGAACAATATATTGCACAAGATGAAATTAGAGATGACTTTTTTTAGAAAAAAGGCATAAATACTTGGATATTAACCAAGTACTTTCATTTCTCTCTCTTTTATTTTATATGTCTATGTAGTTGACAAAGCTACGAATCTATGTTGCCTTGCAGCACATTTTATAATTTGAAAGTTTTATCATAGCAAGTCGTTCAAAGTGAATAGGCTTCAACATTTTTAATGATTTATTCATGGGTTTACAGATGATACAAACAGCAAAATTAACGATTTACTAGTACGAATTTTGAAATCTTTTCAATCTTTTAACTGACCCAAACAAATAGATTTCTGAAGCTGTGGTCAGATCCTATGGTCAAAGTCTGTTATTTGAAATCTAACTCCATATTCACATGCATGAATTCAAAAGGCAATCTAAGTTTTTTATTGAATTATGTATTACATCAAATCCTCATAGGGGGGAAATGGACTTTGAACGTGAGGCTCACAAATTAACTGATGAAACTGAGAACTTGAAGCCTTGATATTGAATGAATAAGAAAGCATTCCAATAGTAAATGCACAAACCTGAAGCTTCAAGTTAACCAGATCTTCCTGGGTAGATGCAGCCATATAAGGATTTTCCATCATTCCACGCTTCAATTGCTGAAGTTCTTGCTTCAAGCTGGAAATTTCCTTCTGATACTTTTTTATAAGAGACTTCTCATCCATAATCTAAAATAGAAAACATTTTAAGAAACAAAAAATAATTATGAAAAGACAGCCTCTCGAATTATAGAAATTCGCATAAACAATGAACCCAAGGTTTACTTTATTCTGACAAGCCTTGATTTCCACGCGCTTGCTTCTATGTGCAAACTTCAGTGTGTTGTGAGTCTCTTCACTATTGCTAGAGGCAGGTGTCACAGTGCAAATAAGCTACACGAAATTTTAGACAAGGAAACTTAATATGAAAGCAACGTCAAAAATAACGAAGATGACAACAAAAGCAGCAACTGTAACAAGTGTAGGCAGTCCTCAAAGAAAGATTAAAAAATGAATAATAATAAAAACTATTCACAAATATCCATATCCAATAAGCTTCTTTACAGGATCAAGCATCTGAATACCTAGAAAGCTATTTGTAGTAGTCTATTCAACTTACAGAGATTTGCCCATGACCACCAAGGGATGATTGCAATAAACGTGTGAGCTTTGAATCTCGGTACGGAATATGAGTTGATTTTCCATCTGTTAGTTTAGAGATAACCTGCAAGGAGCACCAACAAGTCAAAAGATCCAAAAATTTTTGATCAGACTAACCATTAGGAAAAGGTTAGAAGCAACAGGTGAATGAAAAATCCTCAGTTCTACAGAAGTCATTTTCCACGCGCATCATCAAGAAATCCTTAATTTCATGCCTTGACAAGTTTTACAAGTCTGTAAAGGTTAATGCCAGTTCAGTTTTTTAGCTTCCACATTGATTTCAGTATTCATCCATAAATTATTACCAGTGGCAGAAAGTGATACTAATGAAATGTTTAATCTAAAAAAATAAAGTGACAAATAGTTCCTTTCGAATGGGAAGTCATAAAATTGACCAAAGCAAAAAGAAAGCCTAAAATCACTTTAATGTACATGTTAGACCCAAAAATCAAAATGGGAAAACACATAAGCAGAAAAAAAATCTTACAGTGCCAAGAGTGAGTAAGCTTTTGTTTATGTACGAACCCTCTTTTCTCCGCAATCCAGTTGTTTCAGTTTTAGAACTTTCTGACCCAGCAAGATCAATTAAGTTCTGCAAAATAATTTCAGTTTTAAAGAAGATTCAGAACCATATTGTAATGAATAGTAGAACTGTATACATATATAATCAAATGAATAGAGCAAGAGAACATGAATTACCAACTGAGACAAAGTCACATCTTCTTCCTTTTGATCTTCACCACGGGGACTGCTTTCAATAGTCTGAAATACAAGAATATACATACCACAGCAAAATAAAAAGGTGTACATTTTTTTTTTGAAAAAAAAAAGCCATCACGAGGAAGCTAAATAGATCAACCAAACCTCTTGGTAATAGTTAGGGTGATAATGCGTCTAGCTTTACAAGGTTTAGCTCTAGTTTAGAAGTATTATCATACGGAAAAGAATTATGAATATTCAAATTCCCATGGCCTCAAAATGAAAAATATATACCAAGGTGAAAATAGTGTGGCTCCGGCTGCTTAGTAGATTGAAATTATTGGAACCCACGTGCCTATGCTCTGCAACAACATCAGAACTATGATGTTAAGAGTGCAAAAATGCACAAAGAAGAAAGATCTGGCAAAATGCATTGGGGTTAGAACAAAGAAGAAAGGATTATAATGTCTCTGAGTAAAAATATCTCATTTAGCTTAAAATTTCAACAGTAAGACACATATAACAAATGCATAAAAACACTTTTCAAGAAACATGGCAAATGAAGTATTTTGAATGAAACAGGAGAATGTGAGATAAAGCAGCTAAAGGTGCACAAGTATTTCAATAAGCAAATGGCATTAGAGAGTAGAGACCTTATACCTTCCCCAGATGCAATCAAAGAAAGAGCATGTGCAGGTGACAAAACAACTTCCTCTTTGATTCCCTCAACATAAGTTCCCTGCCAGTATATTAAAAGCACATTCAAATAATAGGCATCTCAAGTTCACATTGTCAGGCACAGTACAGAGAATAGGACAAGTTCCAAGTTACAAGTCGCAAGGATACAAGCTGAAAGCAGGAGCTGAATACTGTAGTATATTGAACATATAGTCGAACAAAGTATAAAAAAGGACAGAAAAAAACTCTTTGGGGGATGGAAGAACACAACAAGCTAGTGTAATGATATGTTTCTTTTACCATGCCATGATTTCATTGAAAAAGAGCCAAATAAAAGGTATTGCAGGACATATAGGATAACATGCCCTGAAAACAAAGGAATATAGAAGCTCCTGTGTGGATGAAGGATAACAGGCTCTTGTCTCAGCCAACAAGGAAAATTATTAATTGTGCTATCATAATCCCATCAACTATTATTAGAAGGACCCACAGAATGCTTACAACTATAAATTTATATCAACCACCTTCTATTAGTCATAATCAAACAAAAGTATACTTAAAAGATCGTTGTTTGGAATCTTATTTTTGCTTCTCTAAGTTGGTCAAAGGTATGTGACCATCCTCCAGCAATTCCCAAATCCCATATGCCACCAAAAATCTAGAAAAGTACAACCTTATGCTCTGACATTAAAAAAAAAGCATCCAACGTTTCCAACTTCATCAAAATGCATATTTTAAAAGTATCCAAAAACATTTCATACATTTCCTCAAAAAAAAACATATTTCTCAAACAAATTAAACCTTGACAGGGCAAATATGGAAGAATAGATAATTTGATCACTGTGTAACTATCCTAAAATTGAAAATAAGCACCTCTGTGTCCTCCCGAATTCTTAGGTTTTGCCCTGTTGGATCAAGCAAATCATTAATGACCTGCAGGGAGTCAAAAAAAATTTTTTTTATAAAAAGAGTAATTAACAGCAGGCACCAGGAAGACAAAAAAAAACATTTACATAATTATATTGGGATTTCGAATTTATATTTCAAATTTTCAATGCTATAGTTAAAAGGAAAAAACTATTACATAAGTCAAATCCATTGGCAAAGTTAAAACTACTAAACACCATTTACATAAGTCAAATCCATAAACAATATCTACTGCAAATAAATAAGAATATTCTCACAAAATTGTGATTTGTTCCTTTATTTCAGTAAGTGAATTATGAAGAATTTTACTGATACATGGAAGGATTGGAAAATACACAGTGAGAACAAACAAGTAAAAAGAGTTAAGGAGTACCTTGATAGAAAATCAGGATGAGTTTCACAAGTATTATCATGAATATAAACTTTGAAAACTAAATTAAAAGGGAAATTACGAATCAAGATACAAAACAAGCATCTCTGCACTCTGTTCTTTTTCTAATAATATTAAGCAAAAGCAGGGCAGGTTTCCCTCCTAGTGGACAAACAAACTAGGGATAGAGCAATAAACTATCATAACAAGAATAAGAAAGCCATACACCTCTCTAATGTCTCAAATAATGGATCTCCAAAAAGATGCACAAATCATAAGAACCCCTATAGGCATCCCTGATTAGATTTAAGGACTTGAATATGAAATTTTGCTAAACCAACAAAATTAGAGGAGATCCAAAAATGTGTTATGACTTCTAAACAAATCCAAGGATATTTTTCATACTCATCACTTTTATCATTAATAGGAATAAAAGAAGACTTGGAAGTCTATGAAAGACATAAAGAGTGTGGCTAACCTCATTATAGATTTCTAAATATGAAACACGAAGAAGAAATTCCCGCCCAGGTGTCTGAAATTGCTCCCAAAGTTAGTTGTTATTCCCTAATAAAATAATTGTTTAACTTACAATAAAAAAAAAAAGCAAACTAAACCACTACATCTTGAATAATTCCAAACACATCTTTCACTGCCAGTGGAACAATTCCAGGTGACTTCTGTTCTCCCTGAAATACAGAAAGGAAAAGGTTCAAGTTTGCACAAACAATGAGAAATTGTGCAAATAGTTGACCAAAACTATTTGAAGCTAAAATGATAGTTCAACCAATTATATGGCCATAATCTTATTAGATAGCATCTTGTCAATGACAAATCAACAAAATTTCATAAGAACCCTCCTGATCATTTTCTATCCAAAAGAATTCCCTTTCAGATTTGTTACAAATACAGAAGATACAAGCAGAAAAAGATGCAGAACTTGACTTAATAGTCTTAATGGGTATAAAACTATCAACAGGTAGCTAAACACCAACATCGGCAAGGCTTACAACCATTACAAGGTATTGTTGAGAGATCACATGCCATAACACTGGGACAAACAAGAAAATTGCAATTTCCAAATATGATCTCCACTTGATAACTTACATGCATAGTGTGAGTCTTCCCACTACTAGTGACACCATATGCAAAAACAGTACCTGCATTACAAAAAAAAAATTAAGAGAAAGCAATTAACGCCCATACATCTAGCCATCCGAAATTGTTATTTAATCTTATTAGAAGATAAAAAAGAGTGTATCCAAGCAGAAATCTTAATCCCTTGCTTCAAGTACCAGAAGCAACAAGCCATTATAAAATCAAACAATGACAATAGAGCAAATCATCAGGCTAGCACACCTGCAATATGCCAACCAGATAACAAGTACAATTTCCATATTTCCTGTCTATATTGAAATTAAATCCAAAAGGACAATAGTGAAGGTGCAAAAGGAATACACCACTTATATATGAACACATAAATGTTGTCATATTAAGCTACTCCTTTCACTGCCAGCTGAAGTTTAAAAGTCCATTTCAAGGATTCGTAGTTGGAGAGCCATTTAAAAGTTCTTCAAAATGCACAGAAAGTTCAACTTTGGAAAAAAAAAAAGATGTAATTACCATTGATCCCTTGCATGGCACCACTAACAACATGCTGGGCAGCTATATCATAAACATGGCGAGTTGTTGTTGCAGGACCAAATACTCTATCTGAAAGGGATACTTGGTGAGCAATCGTAAATGACCTTCAATTATGTTTGTGTGTGCAATACTTGGTGATTTTCCGGAAAATCATATTGGTTGATTTCCATCCTTCACATTCAAGCATCTATTTAATTATAGCAAAGCTATAAATATAAATTTCAGCATGTAAACATCATAAAAGATTGTTACAACACATGTTTATTTTACTCGTATGAGAAGATCAACCAGAACTACTCCTACCAAAATACTAGTTTTTGGAAAACGTGGAATATAGATACTATACATTTTTCCTTTATATCACAATTAACTTGAAACGTATTATCAGTTGCAATTTAAACAGGAACACATACACAAATTAGCATACATACGAGACGTTAAACAAAGAGTGCTAACCAAAACCATAAGCAGTCGAAGCATTGTATTCATTCCTCACTGTGTAATCCCCATCTGCATACCAAGCAATCTCGTCCCCTTTATTAATCTCCCTAGCACTGCCAGGCACAAGCACCATCAGTCATCAGTCCGTCAAAAACAGCTAATAAGAGAGCATCCACCGCGAGTCAACATCAAAAGTCAAATGACTGAGACCATATAGAATACACATTACAAACACCACCTGAGAGGTCGGAACCTAACAGTGACAGTCACATTTTCCTTGGCCTTACTGGTCTCAGGCCGGTCAATGGCCTGAACCGTGGAGCTTATACTTGAGCCACAAGGAGAGCCCGAGAGCCTGGAAGGAGGCCTCGACGATGAAGCTGACGAATGAGCCAAAGGCCGTCCGGTGGATTTCGGTGCCGGAGCTGGAGCCGCCGCTGGCGGAGGCTGAGCATGAGACTTACGGGAACGGAAAGGCGAGATGGCCGAAGATCGCTGCGACTTACCGGAAGTAGAAAACATTGGCGAAGAAGGTGAAAACAAAAAAGAGAGAGAAACGGAAACTGGAAAGATGAAATAAAGGTCACACGGCCGGCCAGGTGCAAGGTTTGTTTTTTGTATGTGCCGCCTTTTGGACTTTGTTTGGCGCCCTCTCTCTCAAAAACGAGGCTGCATTTTTATTACTTTTTATTTTTTAATTTAAGATAATATTTATTTATTACTATTTTTAAAAATATAAATTACCATTTGCCAACACAATTTACTTTATCTGAAACAATAGCTGTTTTATGAGCAAATTTTATATTATAAAGACTTATATTGATTTAATTCTTTTAAAACGCTAGTTAGGAAAAAAAAATTATTTACTTACTCCATATTCAGAATAGTTTTTAGTTTTTATTTTTTATTTTTTATTTTAACTTATTTTAAAAAATAAAACGTATTTATTATTTTTATGATTAAATAAAAAAAATTTCAACTTCAATATGAAAATCATAAAATATAATTTTAAGCATTTGTTTTAGCAAATCATTTTATATTAATAAATAAAATTTAATATAAAATATTCCATATCAAAAATTTTTTTTGTAAAAGTCATTTTTTTAAATATTTTATTTCTTTATTTTCAATGATCAAAATTTTAATAATTATGATATAATTTTTAAAAATATAAAATATATTTTTAAAACAATAAAATAAAAATTTTAAATAAATTTTTATTTAAAAATAAAAAACTAAAAATCTACAATTTGTTTGTTTGTTGATCTAAAGAAGTAATACGTGTTTGTGGGCCGTTTAGTTTTTAGTCTGGGAAGAAAAAAGTTAGGCTTTTTTTTATGGGAAATAAAAATATATACTCTTATTTTCTTATTCTCTTAATTTTAAAAAGGAAAATAAATATATATATATATATATATTCTACGCTCCATGTCATCTAATCTTGATGGAATTTCAACGAAACGGCAAAGTTCTTGCAGGGTCACGCATTTGCCGTTTGATGATGTGGCAGTACCTGGATCGACGGATGTCGCTGTCTAAAATATATTCTCTTTTGAGCGGAAATTGACTAGTTGGATATTGTGGAATTAATGTTTTATTTTAGAAAATAGTGGAATTAATGTTTTATTTTAGAAAATAGTGGAATTAATGCCCAATGGATAGCTTGTTTATAGATTAATTTTCTCAATTAATCGCCTTTCACTTGGGCTTGTATAATTTTTTACTCCATAATTAATTTACTCTATTTAAATTCAAACAATAATCATAAATACAATTCACAGATTATTCATTTAATTAAATAAATATGTCTGATTAAAATAAATAGTAATTATAGGATGGAGCACTCCGTCTATTATTATATAAATTGAATACTGGTGAATTTCCAAGAATAATTTGAAGAAATGTGTAAGTTAAGTTATACGGAGTCGTTATTGGATAAAAAGTTACTTTTTTGCTGTAAGTAAGTGGATCAAATCTATTAAGTAAGTAGATGCAATCCATTGAGATTGGCAGAAAACTATAATTAGTTTGTTAGAAACTCCATATTAGTTAGCTAGATTTTTTAAATTGCTCTGAAAGTTTTATCAATTTGTATATAAATCTTGTAGTTCTCTTTTCATAGATATATACACGATTTTACTCTTCATTTTGTTATCTCGCTACTATTTCTCATGGTATCAAAGCACTATCAGTATTGAGAACAATTATTCCTTTCGTTTCGTTTTTGATATATCTTCTTTACGATCTTACTTGATCAATAATGGCAGAAGATTTGACTACTGCTGCTACTCAATTTGTTACTCAATCATCAACTGCTGGTAGTTATTTTGTTCTTCATCCTTCAGACAATCCAGGAACTGTGTTGGTGACTAATCCTTTGAATGGAAGTAACTTCTTGACATGGAGCAGATCTATGAAGATTGCACTCAAAGCCAAGAATAAGATCAGTTTTATTAAAGGCAATGTTACAGTACCAAAGGAGGATTCTGATGACTATGAAAAGTGGAGTAGGTGTAATTCGATAGTAATTTCATGGATACTCAATGCCATGAATAAAGAGATTGCTGAGGCTTTCATTTCTACAGCACCTGCAAAAGAATTGTGGAAAGCACTAAAAGAAAACTATGGACAGAGTAATGGTCCATAGATCTATCAGCTACAAAAGGAAATTAGTTCAATGAAGCAAGGTAACTTGGCTGTGAATGCTTATTTTACAAAACTTAGAAAACTTTAGGATGAACTTAACTATTTATCACCTACACCTCAATGCACTTACGGCAAATGTGAGCGTGGTTCTTCGAAGCAAATAGAAGAGGTTAATTCACTTAATAAACTGATGCAATTTTTGATGGGACTAAGTGACAGCCTTGAAAAGGTTAAGAGTCAAATTTTGATTTATGATCCCTTGCCTATTATTAATAAGGCACACTCTCTAGTGCTTAGGGTAGAAAGACAAAGGTTGGCTAATGTAGGTATGGAAGAACTAGCTGAGGGAAATATTATGCTTGCTAGAGGTGCTTACAATGACATTTAAATCAGAATAGGAATTATAATAGGAATAAGGATTTTGGTAAAATATATGACAAGTTTTGTGATTACTGTAAGAGGCATGGACATGTAAGAGATACTTGCTTCAAATTAACTAGTGTTCCAGAGTGGTATAATGAACTTAAACATAAGAGGCAGATGGAATTTGGAAGAGCACAAGTCCATCTTGATGTTGGAGCAGAATCTGCAGACACTAATGTTCTTGCTGAGCCTTTCAATCCTCAATACCAAAACGCGACTGTGGCTGAGAATAATTGGAATACTAAAGAGGGCATTTGCAGAGTTGATAAAAGAGGTGTTAAAACTGATAAAAGGAAAGAGCATTATTAGAGAGAATTTTGTCAGTTTTGCTCAAGACAATAATTTTGCAGGTATAGTTGCTTCTGTAAGTATGCTTCAAAAAGATAATGTTTGCTGGATTGTGGACAATGGTTCATCAAATCATATTTGTGCAGATTTACCTTTGTTCAATGAAATCAATCATATTTCTCATCCTTTCAAAGTTAACCTATCTAATGGCTCTTCCAACAGTTTTTATCTTACTGGCACAATATCCTTACCCCCTACTTAAAAACTGTTGAATGTACTCTATATTCCTATTTTCACCCATAACTTGATTTCAGTAGCCAAATTAACTAAACACAACAATCTTCAACTATTTTTTACTCACAACAGTTGCATTTTGCAGGACCAGAGGAATAATACTCCCATAGCCTATGGAAGAGTAATGGGCAATCTATACATATTGGACTCTAGTTCTTTTGATTTAGATTATAATAAGACTAGAAATGGATACTTTCCACATTGAATGTTGCTAATTATGTTAATCAAGTAGATGACGTGTCAACACAAATTTGGCATGACAAATTAGGTTATCCATCGGATATTGTACTTTCTCACCTTGAGTTCATAAATAAAGATGATCTCAATAACAACCATGCTCGTGAAACTTGCCCTCTTGCTAAACAAACAAGACTTCATTTTCCTAAGAGTGTTTTTGTAACTACTGCACCTTTTATGTTAGTACATGCAGATATATGGGGACCTGTTGCACAATCTCCTTTGGGAGGTGCACATTATTTTTTGACATTAGTCAATGCCTATAGTAGAGGCCTATGCGCCTTTCTCATGAACAATATATCTCAAACTGTTACTTACCTTACAAAATTCTTCAAACTTATAGAAACACAATTTAATACCAAGATTAAGGCCCTGAGAACAGATAACAGAGTAGAGTTTCTTAGTTCTGACTGTCAAAACCTTCTTTCTTCTACTGAAACCTTACATCAAAAATCTTGCCCTTATTCCCCACAGCAGAATGATTTGGTTGAGAGGAAACACAGACATATAATTTAAGTGGCTAGGGCTCTTATTATTTCATCTGGTCTTTCATCAAATTTTTGGGCATAGACAGTGTTTCATGCCACTTATATTATAAATAGATTGCCTACAAATATCTTGAAATGAAGTCTCCTTTTGAAATACTTTTTTCTAAACCCCTAGTTTATCACTTTTTAAAAACATTTGGTTGCTTGACTTTTGCCAAAAATACTTATTCTCATATTCCTAAATTCAATCATAGATCTTTCAAATGCATTTATCTTGGAATTTCTCCAGGTCAAAAGGCTTTCAAGTTTTTTGATATTGAAAATCATAGATTATTTGCTTATAGAGATATTGAGTTTCGTGAAAATATTTTGCCTTTTAAATCTAATCAACATATTTTTTCTTCACAACTTGATCTTATTGACATTACAGATAATTCTCCCATTACCCCATTACCAAATGTTTCTTCTTCTTTATCTTTAAATCCCGATCCTGATCATGCTCCACAGGATATTTCTATCCCTTCAAATATTTCACCTAATACTTTTGTCCATCCACCTCCACCTTCAAATATTTCTATACCTTTTCCACCCTTTCCACCTTTTCTTCAAAGAAGCACCAGAAATGTTAAACCACCAACTTGGCTTCGTGATTTTGAAACTAATCTCACACAAACTTCACCCTAAGCCAATGTTACTAGACAATTTACATCTGCACATTTATGTTTTGAGGCTAATATGCCTACTGCCCAGGAACCAAAATCTTATAAAGAAGCATCTAAGCAACATGAATGGACTGCTACCATGCAACAAGAGCTGGATGCACTGGAGCAAAATAATACAAGGGTATCATATACAATATCAGAGTAAAGAACAAAGCATACTGACTCTATGAACACAGATGAAGGGTTTGCTTAAACTCATAAATACAGACATGGGCGAATCTCATGCATAGTCCACATATAGTTTTTCCTTGGGCATTCAACAGGACAACGCCCTTTTGAATCTCTATGCTGGTTATAAAACTCTCTCACAAGTGATTCTTCATATTAAGGGATCGAACTAACAGATAATATGCAGAAAAGTGTAGAGAAAAGATAAGGTTTAACTTAGAACTTCATATTTTTATTAAACATACTGAGGATATCAGAAAACTCTTCATATCCAAATCATACAAAGAGAGCTCCTTATATAGAATGAGGAGCGAGGAAACAAACAAATATGCTTACATAAGCACTTACATCATAAAATGCTTACACACTAATCATAAAAGTAACAAGCCATGTGAGAAAATAGTATTTTCACTCACTGAGTCATAAGAAGCTGGGACCATCGGGTTGTCTTCTTTTGTTCTAGATGCTTCAATATATTGGTGTGACATAATATTCATATCTTGTCGATTGGGAGGTGAGTTAGCACTGGCAATTATCTCATCAATGTCTTGTTGAGTCATTTATGTGTTATCAAGATTCCTTTGGACAAGTGGATGAGATGAACTGGAAGGCACTTCTTCTGATTGACTAAGAGGTCCACCAAAATCAACATCATAGTCAGCAAAGTATTCGCCAGTGAGCTGAAAATGAAGCTCAGTAGTATTTTCTGCAAATCTTATCTGAGCATTGAGTGCTGACTCAAATCTTTTCTTAGTTTCTTCAGAAATATTTTTAACTGTGATAGTCCAATTTATATCAGAAACAAGTGACGTGCAGATAAGTGGAGTCCTGACATTTAAGCGAAAATTATTAAACTGACACAACAGCATCTTGAGGTCTCTCTGCATGGTTTTCTTTTGATAAAGCTGGCCAACATAAGATTTTCATTCAAAAGCAAGATTCTGGGACTGAAGAACACTTGTTATGGGATAATGAAAATATGGTAAGTGGAAGATAAAGATAGAATGAAAATTCTTAATCTCATCTTTTGGCTTATCCCAAACTTTATAGTATCTAGTAGTCTTTTTGAATTTTTTAATCCAGTTGGGGATTAAATCAAATCATTTTAAATATCTCCAAGATAATGAATCGGAGTTATTATCATTCTAGAGAAAAACTGATCATTTTCATGATAGGGATTTCAAGTGTATGGTGATATAGTGTCGAATAACACCGTAATAACCATAGTTCTGAAATTATTTTTGGATTAGAAGGGGACAAAAGATAAACAAAGAATCATGAGAACTCAGGATAAAAAAGATTAAGCTCATGATTAATATGAAAATAATCATGAACTTCAGAAAGATAAATTAAAAGATGAGTTCTTGCAAAATATTGGATAGAGGCTAGACTGGAGGGATGAAAATCGGGAGAAAGCTGTAAAAACTAATAATCAATATATATGTCAGTATTGCTGGGTGAACTGATGGTCTAGAGCTAAATGGTTTGGTATTCATCATGATAAGAGGAAGGGAGTATTTCTAGGTAATGAGAAGAATAGGTTTAGTTGGTCTGGACAAAAGATTAGGGATGAGGTTTGTTTTACCTTTTATATGTTAGACTGAAAAATCATATCGAGCAAACCATTCTTGTAACTTTAACAGCTGGTGAGGAGGTAAGGTTTTCTGTTTGAATTCAAGTGCTTTAGGGAAAGATGTATTATCTTGAAAGATAAGAAAATGGTAGCCAATAAGATGGAACTCAAACTTTTTTATTCCATACTTAACAACTAATATTTCCTTATAAGTTAAATGGTAATATTTTTCACTGTCTTTGAACTGTCCACTTGTATGTCCACAATAATATATTTTTTCATTAAGTTCTTCAAGGAAAACTGCACTCCAAAATTCATAACTTGCATATGTCTATAAAATGCGAAGTCCAGTAGAAGGTATGTGAATTAGGATTGGTTTCTGGGCTATCTGTTTAATGATTTGGACTGCTTGGGTCTGAGTTTTTGTCCAAGGTGATGAATTTTTTTTTGAGAAGTTTAGAAAGCTGGCTAATGGGTTGAGCTATTGCTGGAAAAAAATCTCTGATATAATTAATTATACTGAGAAACTATTGAATCTATTTTTGGGTAAGGTTTGAGTCTGAAAACTTGAGGAGTTCTTGGGCTATATGTGAACTAGGTGAATAGGATCCATTTTCAAAATGAATGCCTAAGAAATCAATAGTGGTTTGGCCCAATAAGCTTTTCTTTTCGGATAACATTATCCCATATTACTGGACAATTGAGGCAAACTGTTGTAACAGTTAATGATGAGCTTCTTCTGTAGCTAAGAAGGGGAGGATATCATCAATGTAGATCAGAATACATAATGTGTTAGAATATTATGATCATTGCTTTTTGAAACAAAGATGGGGCAACTTTAAGTCCAAAAGGCATAATTGTCCATTGGTACTGAGCATAAGGAATGCAGAAAGTTGTCTTTGGTTTATCTTTTGGATTGATACCCAATTGTCAAAATTTTGCTTTAAGATCAAACTTAGAGAAGATCTTAGCATTCTTCAAATGTACCATGAGAGTAGAGATTTTGGGTAAAGAAAACTTGTCATCTGCCAAAAACAAGTTGAGAGGCTTATAGTTGGTCACAAGCCTTTTATGTCCTCTTATCTGTTCAGCTCGTTTTTCTATATAAAAAGCCTGGCAAGCCCAATTAGACTTAGTGGGCTCAATGAGTCCTTGTTGCAACAACTGTTCACATTCTTGTCTAGCAAGAGCAAGGTCTAAGGGAGATATTCCAGGATGTGAGACTTTGGTAGGGTTTATATCTTCATTTATCTTGAAAGGAAGGGAAATAAAGAAATCATAATTTTTTCACAAAGGTTAAGAGTGCTTAAAGTCTAGGTGAGAGTTTGCACAATAAGGAAGAAACAAAGCTTTCTCATGATCATATACAAAATAAAGTTCTGCAAATGAGTATAGCTTAGCAATGTTGGTATATGTCTTAAACATTTTCTTATATTTAAGACTAGTGGGAAGAATTTGAAGATCTTTGGCTTGACAGTAAATATCAAAATCAATGAGGAGTTCTTTATTAGGAAGGTCTGATCCAATGACATAAGTCCAAATGACACAATAAGGGAAAAATTAAATTTCAATTTTTTGACGGGTAATCAAATGTGTAGAAAACACTTATCTATCAGCTGCTCTGAAATATTCACTATGAGACTTCCAATATGAATCAGGTAAGATAGATGGGTTCATCATGAATTTACGAGTACATGTATCCATAAAGGCTATCAATGGAATAGGTTTATCATATTTGGAAGGTAATAATGAAATATTTACCAAAGGAGTTGGTAAATTTTTAGCAATTAGTAAAACTGAGGGGAGGGTTGTATAGTTAAAAAGGAGAATTGGACTGTAAAGATCATCTTCATCTTTAATTGAGTCTGAATCAGTATCAGAAACTTCTAAAACAAATAAAGTTTTATTTGTTGGTTTATCCTATTCAGAAATAAATAATTCAATATATGCATCATCTGGGAGAGATACTAAGGAGGAGTATTGAATTTGCTAGAGCAACTTTACAGACTTAGAGGTCTATTTAGGACAACTCTTAGCAAAATATCCCTTCTTACCACATATAAAATATCTGTCTGAAGTTCTTCTTTTCTTTAAAAAGGAGGATCTCTTTTTGAAGGATTTGAATCTTCTTCTTTTTCTAAAATTTCTTGCAGGAAAAGTTCTTGAGGGAGTGTATCTATGGACATGAGATTTCTTTCTGGGATCACATGTACATTTCTTATCTTGACACTTGATCTTCAATTCTGGTCTTTTACATATTGTCTTCAAGATTGTTCTATCATCATTCCATTTTTGGAAAAATTCTTGTTGTTCACAAAATCGTCTGACAACAGTAATGGTGATCTGGTGAACTTCACCAAGAGATAAATGTGGAATCTCCTTTTCAGATTGTTGGACTATTCTTTGAATATCTGGTTGCAACTCATCAGGCAAAGAAGCAACATAAGTGAACTTCATATTGGGATCAGAGGCTTCTTTCGGCTGGTAAAATTTCTTAGTCATCCGTTGATAATGTTTTTTAAGATCCTTTTCTTTCAAAGAGCAACACTTCATGGAGCAAAAATCTTATTTTTCAGCTTTGACTATAAGATTGTAATCTCCAAGGAAGATATTATGAATAATAGAAATTGTAGCACCAACTGACTGACTATTATTAAACTGAAGTCTTTCATATTCACTAAGATTAGGGAACCACTCTCTGATTGATCATGTTCATCATACAACAAATTCATGTAATGCTTGTTGTAAAGTAAGGCCATTTTTTACCATCTGAACATCTATCCAAGCATTAAACTCTAAAATTTTATCTCTCTATTTAGAAGGAGAGAGATCATCAAAAGTAAACCAGGGTCCATTGCCTGAACTGTAACTTCTGGTACTTATATTGATGTATTTTGGCTGTTGATCCATTCCTTCTACTCTTGATTGTTCTTCTTATTCATCAACATGAGGAGGAGGTGGATCTCTTGGGTTTGGAGATATGGGAGGATCAACCATAAATAACTGAGTGATATTTGTTTCTGCTTTTTAAATCAGAATTAGTATCATCAGAATCATCTGAAGAATCTGAAGTAACATTAAAGGCCATCTGCTGAAATGAAGTTTTAGGAACTTCATTTGATTTGAAAGTGGAAGTTGAGACAATAGGTACAACAGTAGTTACTTCTACATAAGTCTTTTTGGTAGTTGGTGAAACAGAAGAAGATGGGACATGCGAGCAATGTAGTTTTTCCGATAGAAATAATTCAGCAAAAGATCCTAATGGTGATTGAGAGGATGGAGATGGTAGGTATGAAATACTGGAGAAAGGGTTAAAATAGTCCGGTGAAGATAGTTGTGGGTGTTTTAGTTAAAGATCTCTTTCAATTTGTTAAACTTGTGTTTTTAGTCTTTATATCTCTCTGTCTTTCTTATAAACTATAGGTCCAGATTATCTTCGTTAAATCATAGATCTCAAATCAATGTTTAGTTGAAAAATTCTTATAGAAATGTTGTGATACAACTGTTAGATCTCAATAGATATGGTACTCAGAGCTGCTACATGTTGATCTGATTTGGAAGACAAATGATCAATCTTTGTGTCAATCATCTGGAGATCCTGATTTTGAGTTTGGACATTCAATGAATGCCAATTAAGAACTTCTTCAACTTGGGTAGTTTTTTCAGTTTGTCTATTAGGAAGGATTGTAGTATGTTGGATGTAAGGTCGGGAGTTTATTTTAGTTTGTGGGTTGGTCTGTTTCTGAAGTGGTGGAAAGTCTTATAGTGAAGGTGGTTTAAACATCGTGCAAAAAGGTAGTGCAAGTATAAATGAAACTGAATTTTTTGGGATACATTTTTTAGGTTGGATGGCTGGAGGTTTAGGTACTTCCAATAATTATTCTTTTTCTAAAACTTTCAAAGCTTCATCGTAAAAAGATAAGGAAAGAGGGTAATTTTTCTTTTGGTTTTATGGTTTAATGGCGATCCAAGGTTGGTTATCTGGTGGAAGCGGAGGATGTTTATGGTGAGAACATTGGGTTTTACAGAAAAAGAAAAATCTCTTAGGACCTGTAAGTCTGGTTGAATGAGTATAAGGTTCACTATCCTCAAAGCACATGCATCATAGTTCACAATTTTCTGATCTAGGAAAATCCCAAATGAAATAACCATTCATCTTTGCTGCATAGATCTGTCTACGCGTAGCATCAAAGCTATGGATTACAACATTCTTTTCCCTATAAAAAGCGACTGAAGTGATCATAGAGTTGTGAAAAACTGCTGGAGAAGATCCAGAGCTAGAAGGAGCAGAAAAAACTATCTTAACAGTTCCATCAATCTGTTTAATAAATTTAGAGTCTGTAGTCTGTACAGGTTCTTGCTTATGCTGCATCTTTTTATAATTGGTAGCCCATTCCAAAGGAATGAATTTGGATAATTATTCTCTAGGAAATTGTCTGGGAGTCTGTACTATTGTTGGAGTATAATCTGTATCTGAATAGATATACAAAGTATCTGTGGAAGCTCTAGGTGTGACAATATTGATTGCATGATCTTGCAATCTATATACCAATTGATGATGGAGTGTAGCTAATACAGAATTATGAACTCGTGGAGCACCAGTAATTTGAACTTGTACCTTCAAAGTTTTAGACAGAAAAGAATCTGCTAAAGACATATTATAATTGGAAAAAAAAAGTAAGTACAACACTTTCAACATTAAGTGTTGTCAAGATTGTTCCAATTACATCATTTTCAAAGTCTATATATTTGATGTCCAAGAGAGAAAGTCGAGTAATCATTGGTAATCCCTTTATCATGATAAGAAAGGACTATTATGATAACTCCAAGATGGAGATGAAAATATCATTGCTCCTGGCCTTGAGAAATAAAGGGTTTTAGGATCTGAATAGGAGCTGTTTGTACGGACAAGTTTGGTAATGAATATGGCATTATTTATTCTTTTTTGGTACATGGCATTATTTGATTAGAACAGCAGGAAAAAAATACGTTGGCGGTAGCATTATATCTTTTGTAAGATAAACACGTAATAATTAAAATGAATAACCAAATACAGCATGTCTTTTTTTTTTTGAAACCCAAATACAGCATGTCCTAATGACACAAATCAAGGGCTAATATATAAGCATATAAACTCTTCGTATGAGGCTAAAAAATATTTTTAGAAAAAATATATAAACATAAAACTATTGTATATCTTATATAAATAATAATAGTTATTGACATGATATAAATTTTAATCAATCCAATCTCAATATTTTTATTTGTATACACTAATAAAAAATTGAATTTTCAAATATAACATATTAAAAAAATAATCATAAGAGAATATAAATAAAATAATTATAACACAAAGTATTTAAATTATTATACCATGTGATTTGTTAATAACGTTGTTATACAAAAAAATAAAAATTTTAAATTTTCACATTAAATACACTGTTAATCATCTAATATGCACTTATTTTAATTATTTTTATAATACATAAAAGTTATATAAAAATAAAAAAAAATCTATAAAAAAAATAAATCAAGTAGTGAATACAGGAAAAAATTCACAATTTTCATTGTATTTCAATTTCAAAAAACATATAACAATTTTCATCCTAACCCACATAATGGGACATGCATATTTGCGCGCACTCTTTTATACTTCAATTTTAATATATACAAAATAAATTTCATCTTAGTTCACGTAGTCCCAATTCACACTTCATAAATGAATTTAATCGTCATTTATAATTTTTTTGGCTTTAAATAAAATAGCTTTTTAAAAAATAACTTGATACGAAGTTATCTCATTCTATTTTTTTTCCAGATCATTGAATTTTTTAAGATTTTAATTAAAGTTTATACAAACCAACATGTATTGTACTCTTCTTATTGTTCTTTTAGTTGCTCATTTATTTGGTAAAATTACCCTACACGCCAGATTTTCTAATTTTTTTACTATTTTATTTAACGTAGAATAAATTCATAATAAATTTATATAAATTATTATTTTATATAATAAAATTACAATAAATTATAAAAATTTAATAAATTTATAAATTAATCATAAATTATGATAAATTTAAAAAGTTAATAAAAATCTCATTTATTTTTTTTATTTTTCTAACAGTTTTGTAAAAAATTCCATTTATTTCTCATTCATATGTATGGGTCTAGATAAGCCCATTTTAGGCAATCCTCTAGTCTATTGAAATTAGGCCCAAAAATTAATGTAAAAGCCCACATTCAATATTCAGAAGTCAGAACCCCGCCTAAAAATCTGCTTGGCGCCACCAGACGCTCAGTTCAGTATCACAGCAAAAACTCTTTGCAGATATTCTCACGGCACAGCGGAGACCGGAGAAAGAGAGAAATTGAGAGGCAGACTAAGTTGAGCTGCGAGTTAGGGATAGAGAAATAGTGGAAGAAAATGACGCTTATGGAAATTGACGAAGACGAGAAGCAAGATCAAAATCAAAATCACTTGTCTCAAGCAAAGAAGGGCAAAAATGTCATCGTCGTAGATACTAAAGCCATTCCATGGGTAGAGAAATATCGCCCTCAGTCACTCGCCGATGTCGCTGCTCATCGCGACATTGTCGATACCAGTAAATTTATCCTCTCTATCTTTTTTTTCCTGCTCTAGGGTTTATTGTTTAGAACTTGAAATTGTTTTGGAAATTTGTTATTTACATAGTTTTTTTTTGGCTTGAGTAGTTGATAGGCTCACTAGTGAAAACAGATTGCCACATCTCCTACTATATGGCCCTCCCGGCACTGGAAAAACTTCGACTATTCTCGCGGTGGCTCGTAAACTGTACGGAGCCCAGTATCACAATATGATTTTGGAGCTGAATGCATCAGATGATAGAGGGATTGATGTGGTTAGGCAGCAGATACAAGATTTTGCTAGCACTCAGAGCTTCTCATTTGGGTAATTTTTATTATCTACTATTTTTTATAACTGCTTATAACTTTCAGAAAAATGTAGCTGGAGACATGTTTGGACAAGATATTCATTAATTTTTATTGTTACATTCACATAAGTTGAATAATTTTTTCTGCACAAGATGATGAAAGGTGTGCTCTGTGTGATTACTTTTTGTGCTTCTATTCTCATTTTAAATCTTATATAAAAAAAAGCTTACTTGTGCTTTTTATTTATTTTTTATTGTGTTTGACCAAGCTAAATTGCTTTTAGGTCTGAACAATAATAATCAGTGGCTTTTAGCTAACCCAGAGAGTTTAATTTTTACAGTGCAAAGGCATCTGTAAAGTTGGTCTTACTAGATGAGGCAGATGCCATGACAAAGGATGCTCAATTTGCCTTGCGTAGAGGTAGTGACTTTTATTTGTCACTGTTTTCAGAATCTTAGCTTATAATCATTTCCTGTATACTGATGTTTATGTATTCTACTTATTTGGGGTGCAGTGATTGAGAAATACACCAAGAACACTCGGTTTGCACTCATCTGTAATCATGTGAACAAGATTATCCCTGCACTACAGTCTAGATGTACTCGATTTCGATTTGCTCCTCTTGATCCTATTCATGTTGCTGAACGATTCAAACATGTTATAGACTCTGAAGGGTAAGAGATCTGTTTCTTGCTTTTTGCCATAATTTTATTGAGTAAACTTGATGATGCTTCTTTTGTTATAACTTGATGATGCTTCTTTTGTTATATTGGATTCTTACATGTATATCCATGTTTTAAGAACCAATATCATTTCCCCCAAGTTCAAAAGAATTATCATAGCATCTCTTGGACATCCTTAAGCTACCTCGTGTTTTCAAAATCTCTGCAGATGGACATCTTTCTTGCAGGAAAGCCATTTATATGGTTAGATAACGAAATTATATTTGCTTTTTGTAAGTTTCTTTATTTGAATAATAAAAGGCATGTAAGCTATAGTTGTATATTGTCAATCCAATGTGTCTATGTACATAAAAGTATAGTTGGGTTCAACTAGGATAGGAATAGGTGAAAATGGAGGGGGGTAATGTTGTTATGATGGAGAGCTTACTTCTGCAGAGGCAAACTGGGTTTTGCCTTTTGGGGCTACCTGGCCTTAAATCAATTTGAAAAGTCAATGTGAATGATCAGGACATTGTTTCATGCTTATTCAAGAAATAAAATTCAATTTTCCGTAAAGAAAGCTTAATTTTTTTATTTGGTTTATTTAGTTAAAATTATTCAGTAGTGCCTTACCATTTTCTCGCCTGAATCAGGCTTGATGCATCAGAGAGTGGCTTAGCAGCACTTGTACGACTTAGCAATGGCGATATGAGGAAAGCTTTGAACATATTGCAGGTTCTAATATTATTATGTGTATATGTGTGTGTGTGTGTGAGTGTGTTTGTGCATATGGTTTGGGGGACAGATTGGATCCATATAATGGTTAAAGTACCTGGTGCATAGATTGTGTTGCAGAATCCCATGGGAATTTTTTCTTCAAATTTTTACTGAAATATAGTCTGGTGGTTATACATGCAAATTCCGGTATGTTACAGTGGTTTTGTATGACAGATGCTGTAGTGAAGAAATTTCTTCTCTTATTCCCCTCATTCATATGACTAGGCTTTTTTTTTTAAGTAAATAATTAATCCTAATGAGATCCTTGATCCTTTTTTCTTACATATGCAGTCAACACATATGGCTTCTCAGCAAATTACAGAAGAAGCTGTATACCTGTGCACTGGAAATCCATTGCCCAGTGACATCGAGCAAATTTCATATTGGCTTTTGAATGAATCATTCTCAGAAAGTTTCAAACGTATTTAGCAATCTGTTCTACATAGAATGCAGTTGTTTCATATAGTTATAAAATGAAACTTACAATTGTTTTTCCTATCTTTTACTTTCTTGTATTCCATGCTCTATAGGTATTTCTGAAATCAAGACAAGGAAAGGATTGGCGTTGGTAGATATTGTGAGAGAAGTGACTATGTAAGTGCTGTGTCATTATTTTTGGGTATCAACTATCAACTTCTAGGGATTTGCATTTGTTGACCTAACCTTGAATTGTTGTAACAGGTTTGTTTTTAAGATTAAGATGCCATCAGATGTCAGAATTCAGTTGATTAATGACATGGCTGATATAGAGTAAGTAGTCATGTCTGCTCTTGTTTTATTTTATTATTTGCAATTTTCGTGGAGTATGATTATGCAGACAGATTTTATAGTTCCTTTGCTAGATGCTCTGAAATTCTTTTTAAGAAAGCGAAAATATATAATAGACCATTGGTTGTTAAGACAGATTGAGATCTTGGCTAACTTAATCCGTGGCTTTCTGTAATCTGCAGTTACAGGTTGAGTTTTGGGTGCAATGATAAGTTGCAACTTGGATCACTTATTGCTTCTTTTACGAGGGCTCGATCTGCACTAGTTGCTGCAGCCAAGTAGTTCATGTACGACTTCCATAATATTTGTTGATATCAGATTGAGACAAATTAGTGTTTGCTTATTCAATCGTGATGCCAACCCATGTTTGTTGAGAATGTGAAGTTAACAAATTTGCTAGTTGGTGGTATGCTTACTAATTTGACAATCTCCATTATTCTTTTACAGCTCGTTTGGGTAAATGAAGTATAATTGTGGAGTTCATTTGAAAAATAAATTTTAAGTAGAATTCATTAACAGCAGGACTCCATATTGGAAGACAACTTAAAAATGTGGAATTCAATTAAATTTCATATTTGTGTTTGAAACAAATATATAATTTAGTTGATTTTTCTTATTTCCTAAAATATCCTTGATACAATCAATATAATTAACAAATAAAACAAAAAAATTATATGTTATATTTATAATTAATATGTAATTTATAAATACAGCAAAAAATAAGTAGGAAGAAGATTAAGTAAAAAGAGACTTTAATTGAGTTTGTCCATGATGATTTCAATGTCATTAAAATAAAAATTTATTGGCTTATCATGTAAGACTATTTATGTTGCTTATGATACTCAACCCAGTTCAGTCAAATAGAAAGGTTTAAAAAATTGAATGGCCCAAAAATGCTAATTCACATGGGAGGTTTGGAGTGCCATCCATATACTATCTTAAAAGGAGTTACGGAATCTTGACAAAATAAATTACTAGCAACAGTGGACAATCTTCTTTCGTTACATTATTGGTTTTAGTTTTCAATTCATTTTCAAACAATCCCATAGTATAATGGAACATGAAATAAAAAATTTGGTACAGTTGAGGCAAGAATTTCAAACAATTCCTACCCAGAAAAAGAATGTCTTCAAGCGAAGTAGTCACATATATTCACTTAATGTTCTTGGTATAATTTCTCTATATATTGATTTGCCATAATAACCGGTTACAAGCAGAATTACAGCTTATTTCTACAACCAAAAAGGCACCCTCTAAATTTAAAAAGCTTGAATTAATTAATAATTTTGCCCATACTGTTTCTCTATATTAAGCTTTAATTGCTAATACCTACAGACTGACCTGTACAGCAACCTTCTAAACAGCTCATATTTTCCTATGCCGTGGGAGTGACCCTCGACCCTTTTTCCCCTCTGCAAATTAATGATCATTTTTACACTTTACACGTCAGGCAGCGTAGGTTTTATTACTACGAAACTGAATCTTCAAATCATGTAAATACTTGCAAGCAAGACAATTTCCTGCATCTCATTAGATGAAATGAATATTAATGATCCTTTCCTCATCAGGGTTGATTGCCGTACCTGATTTCAATGCAGTTTCTCATAGAAATACCCTATAACCCTTTTACAGGCTATCATTCAGATGTCCTGTTGGTCCAGCTAATCTCAATTTCAAGCGTTCTGGAAGTTCCATCTTTGTTGCTTTCGTGATTTAAGCTGAATAATCCACTGTATACTCCTTCTGTCACAACTTTATCAATTTGGATGGTCACTCTTCCTAAAGTTGCCTGAAAAAAACCCACATCTCACTAAGAAAAATGAGAACATTACTAATTACAATGTGCTGCATCAAGAAACAGAGATGGCGGTGGTTAAAAATACCACGATGATAAATTGACTCTAAGATGGTCGAAAGAGCATATCAATCTGCTTAGCTGGGAAAATGGGCTTTTGTATACTAGTTACCTTGCCAAAAGTATTTTTACTTTTGCATATGATGTGAAGTTTTTGTCCTTTCGGTGGTACATCAAAAGCCCATGTAAAGGCTTCTTCCCATTCTGGAGAGATGCTGTGGCTCACAACCTGACGAATACAGCATATCAACTATGAATGAGCTGCGGCTGATGATAAGAAAATATATTTACAATCACCATTTTACAAAATAGCAGTTGCTAGAAACAAAAAATCTATGACAATTGTGGCGCAATAAAAATTTTCCATGACTATTTAGTTGTTTATTCACCTCGAAATTTCCCAATTTGAAGGTAATTAATGATTTTGTCTCTTTCAGTAGAAATATTTGTACTGACCAAGTAAAGAAGCAAGAAACTATATCTCACTAATCTATTGGTTGAGACTTTTGAAAAAGACAAACTAGAAACTACTAACTGAATTTTCTCATGATATCCTTGTTATATAAAACTGTACTCATGGTACCATAAATGCCATAAAGCAGATCTAGGGGCAGCAGCCTTTCTAGAAGAACACAAAGTTCTTAAACCTGCCAAACCATAGCCTAGTAAGGCAATCATTTGTTCATTTTTATCCTAAGGCTACATTACATGCTGTGGAGTTTTATTAAAACTAAGCTTCAAAATAAAATAACTTGCTTTTGCATAGAGACTTCGAAAAGCTCTTACCTTGGTTTGCCGAGGAGGACCATTGCCTATCGTCAACCGACAAAAGGCATTTGTGTTTCCCACTGTTTGCTTGAGATTGTTCCCACGCTTAATGGTAACAGTTAAACAACCTGGTAAGCAGTGCAACAACAGGTCTGCTTTCTCATGAAAACTTGGTGGGCAGGTCTTCATCAGCGATTGCAGAATGGGAATAGCTTCAGCTGCAACCATTGCTTGAGATTTTGCAATCTCTATTGACATGGCTGACCAAGACTGTTTTAACGAGTATAAGATGTCCAATACAGATTCCTGAGCAGCATCACTACCTGACTTGAGTGCATTTATTAAGTAGGGGATACACAGGGTGGCTGCTTCAGAAACATGGAGCTTAGGAAAGTTGGTGAAAATGACATTCAAGGTTTTTAAGACCTGTACATTGATGGTTGCTGTGGACCACAACTCTCTCTCAAGTGCAGCTGTACAACAAAGTTAATACAGGTTTTCATTTTTAGCTGGAAACAAGGTAGCAAAAAGTAGAGACATGATTGAAGTAGCAACGTAAAAGATACCACAAGAGTACCAAAAGCTAAATAAGGATATATTTGTCAATTTTCCATGTCATGTACCATCCTGATACTATCTGCAGATAAGTTTCCTCAAATTCCCTCTGGAATCCTCTATTTGTTATATGATAAGATGATGATGGATTTTATAGGGGCACATATGCTTTTGGAAACTTTAGAGGGGTGCCATTGAATGTTATCCAACTCAATTGACAGGAATTATTTTTTTCAGCTTATGTTTAATGTTATTATCTGGAGTTTTCATTTCTGTTGTGTAGGGGGATTCTTTGTACTACATGGTGTACATTCAAAGTTCTTTTTTTCTTTTTGGTAAAGTTTCTTTCTTAAGCTGACATTAACCTTATAAAAAAGGCCGGAATTTTTAGAATGCAAAATTTAGCATGGAAAACCTATAATATTGATTACTATAGAAGTATAGGAGCTGAATTTACATCTTACAATCTGTCATATTGTGTCTCAATGGGTGGGTATTTCAAATTATAGGATTTGGATTTGAATGATCATTATAATGTAAATTTTTTGATTGGGTAGATTCATGAATGATGGATTTGACATACCTGCAAAAACAATATGATTTCTACACACCCCTAAAAGTCTGAAACATATTTTGCTTCTCATCATTTATAATACAAAATCTTTTAAGTAAACAATTTGAACTAAAAGCTTAAATTTGAAAAATTGTAACTTTCTGTCCCAAAACTCAAATTTCAAAATATGTTACCAAATGGAATTGAACTTACCTGTCAAGGACCTGATGAGCTCATTTGATACATACTCTTGGAGAGTGTGGTTAGAAAATAGAAATCTGATCAGCATTGCTGCTTGCCCAGCAACATCAGCACTATTAGACAGTAGCAGTTCCTGAACTATTAATATGCCACCTGCTTCTGCAACAGCCCTCCTATTAGTCCTACTGTTCATGACAAAATTCTGCAATGCACAAATTGTCACCATTGTCATTTCTTCTGATGGCTGATCTTCAAGCAAGCTTACCAGAACACGGCATGCTGAAACAGAATCAGTGGACCTAGCAAGTCCTTCCTGCTGAGAGAGATCTCCAATGGCTAGAGCAGCTAATAGCCTGCAGGTCTCTGATCTGGTTTGTGGGTCCAACAGATACTGTGATAAAGGTGCAATAGCATACTTGGACACCTTCATCTCTCGTACCCTAACATGATTAAATAAAGCTTCAAGTAATCTTCCAGATAACTCTTCACACTGATGAGATCTTAGCAGGTCCAACAAAGCATCTATAGCTCCAGCTTCAGCAATTTGTTCTGCGCTTGAAGCATCAGTCCTTTCATGAACAATTAAAGCATTAAGTGCTACTTTAACAGTGCTCTCCATCGTAGAGTGCAACATTTTCACAAGAACCACTAGAGGAACCTTAAAATAGTACTCTGAATTGAAATGCAGAATATTTGATAAAACCAAAGCAGCAGTTTCCCACAGCTCCAGAGGTGGCTCAGGATCCTCTTGAATAATAACCTTGGCAAGCTCAAAAATACCTCCAGCATCAGCAACAACCTTTGGCCAGCTTGTGGAAATTTTTTCCAATGCCTTTATTGCTGTCTGCTGAAGGGTTAGTATTCCAATTCCTGCAAGCTGCACAAGTGGTACAACTGCATTTTTTGTCGTGATATCTTGCTGAAAATGTTCCTGTGCAAGAAGATGAGATAGCAATTCTGTGCCCAGCTGCTGAATGGCTTGAGATGGAGATTCCAGAAATGCAATTAGAGGCTCAATGACTTGGCTGGGGGTAAGTTTCAATGTTACAAGGCTCTGTGGCTTCTCCAAAATATTTACAAGGGCTTGTAATGCACTGTGCTGTCCCCACAAACCAAAGTCTGGCCGAAGCAAGACCAGAAAAAGAGGTTCTACTATTTTTGCAGCATCTGAGCTTCTAGCAATTGTGCCACTATTTGTCAAAATGCGAAATAATTCTGCAATTGCAGAGCATAAAGAACTGGGGCCAATAGGTAGTAGCACAAGACATTTATCTATAGCACCTGCTTTGACCATATCCAATTTGCGTGGGGCCCGATCCTTCCCCAACTTTATTAGAGCAGAGATGCTACCTTCAATAAGCCGATAATTTATCCCAGAAATCAAGCCAACAAGAAGATCCACAAGAGTATCATAGGCTGCTGCAATCTCTGCCTGATGCTCATCATCCAACAATTTCTCTAAAGCACAAACCCCAGCTTCCATAACTGAACTCGTTTCGGACTCCATAAGAGATACCAGAGGATGTATGCATTCAGAGGCAATTGGATGTGTTCTGAATTTGGTACTACTAAACAGAACAAAGCATAGCTGTGCAGCATCTCTCTTCAATTCCAAGGAAGATGCAGAAGATAATATCTTATATAATGTCTCAAGAGGATTACTTTCCAAATCAGTGAACAGAGTTGCTTTTGAAGTATTTCCAGAAGTTAGTTTGATCAAGGCAACAAGAGCAGCCTCTTGCTCACTCTCTGACGTGGCATTAAGCATTTCAATCAATGGCTGAACAGCCTGCCAAGCTAATTCAGAGTCTCTGATGTTTTCTGCATCAAAAAGTTCATGAAGAGCCCTTGCTGCGCTAAATCTAGCATCTCTTGACCCCAGATGCAGAACTGCTATGAGTTGATTCATAGAATTAAAAGCTGCTTCATATCTAATGATTTCAGGATTCCTGAACAGGATCCTCAATAGTTCAGAAATAGAAGCCTCGGTGGAGTCTTTAGGACTCAAGGACAGGTATTTCGTTAAAGCATCCAGAGCTCCAGCTTCAGCCATGATTAATTTATTTGGATCACTACCTTCTGCAATACGTGTTAAGAGTTGAACAGAAATTGGAGGGGCACCTGGCCTATCAGGGATAGGTCTCAAGAGATCCACCAGCAAAGGAATAAATTTGCGTGCCGTGGAGCCAACTCTTATATCTTCAATTTCAAAAAGGCGTTCAAGAATAATTTGACCAGGATTTCTTACCAGAGAAAATTCTTCTGATAAAGTAACAAGGTTTGGCATATCTTCTTCTATATAACCAATTAGTGTTATTATACCAGCAACAGCACCTGAATTTGCAATGGTAAGACTTGTTTCCTTGCTTCCATTGCAAACAAGACTAGTCATTGCTTGGGCAGCAAAATATCTGTCAATCATTTCATCAGATCTTAGCAAATTGGCAAGTGAAGGTATGATGCGCATTGTTGTAGGAGCCAGTATAACAGCTCCATCTTGGAATAAGATAGCCAGGAGCAAGGCACTAACCCATATACCCTCTGTGTCCTCAAATTCTGCCTGAGAATGAAATAAAAAACTTAATGGCACAGCCACAAAATATTAAAAAAAATAGAAGGTAATTATGGATTTCAACATATATGGAGTGGAAGCAAAATCAGATAAAAAAACAGAAACAAGCACCACTTTCAAGCATAAAATTTTATTTGCTATTGGTCATTCAATAAAACTCATTCAAACAAACATAAATGCCATGACTTCATAAACCAGTCAACTTCATTGCCACTATTGCTAACCTTGCAATGCAATAATTCAGTAAAGTAGCAAGTAAATAAATACAAGTCACTGCCCTAGCCTAGGAAAACTTGACAAGGAAAAAAAAAAAGCATGCTAATTAGGTTATACCTGTAGATTGGTTGTATAACTTAAAAACCTGTCAGAAAGAGCCTCAAGTCCACCAGCTTCCATTACAATGAGCTTGTAATTATCATGAAATGAAGAAATGATAGATAGCAGCCACAGAGCAATAGTACCTCCTAAAACTCTAGATGGATCAAGAATATTAAATTCATCTCTTTCCCGGAAGGCTGGCCTTACAAAAAAACCTCGTGGAGTTCTGACTTCAATTTCTAAGGATGAATAATTAGAATTGTGCTTCATCATATCCACTAAAGCATATATAAGAGGTTTTGAATATCCTGATAAATCTAGTGCTTCCATTGACTGCTGCTTGTGTTCCTTTGCAGCACATACAAATAATGCAGTTCCACCAACTCTCACTTCTAAACTAGAGGAGTTCATTATTCTATTAGCAAGAGAACCAATCGATCTTGATCTCGCAATCAACAAGTCACCTAGCACAACTCGATTATCCCCACAAAGCCTAGACAAAATTTCTATTGCCTTGTCTTGCAGTGAAGGGGTGCCTTCAGCCAGGCAGTACACCAAAGACCCTAAGCTTGAGGGTACTTCAGCAAGAGCAGCCCAAGGTGGGTAAGTGGTGTTCGCACCCTGTTTTGTCCTGGCCAAAAGTGCAACTACTTCCAAAGCATCAGCAGCATCAGTGCCATTCATGTCCATTCCATTCAAGGAATCGAGAATTGAAAGAACAGTGAAACGACATTGAGCATTTCCCTTGAGCACATCACCCACTGGGAAATGTTTCAATAATTGATGAAGGGCCCGTGATGCATTTCTCTTGCCTTCTGAAGTTCCTTCACCGAGGACTCTTGTTAAAGCCGCAACAACATCTTCTGCCAGAGCTTCAGCAGCAACTTGTGGATCAGACAGGAGATTGGCCAATGCAGCAACCGCAGTTTCAGCAGCATCAACGGAAGAAGTCTTAGCCAATTTAATTAGAGGTTTAACATCCCCTTCTGCAATATAAGGCATCTTGTTGGTAGTCTTGGTCTTCATTGGACGTGACAAGGCACTTAATGTTCGAGCCAACTGTGTTGCCACAACTTGAGTATTATTACCAGTCAAAAGCTTCATGCAAGGATGGACGACCTCATCAACTGCAAGACTATCACAAATATCCTGCCTTGAGTTGAATAGATCAGCAAGAACAGAAGCTGCATACTCTTGGGTTTCTTCGTTAGAGGAGTTTAGAACCTGGATAAGAGATTTTAATGCTTTATTAGCAGCAGATCCCCTTTGTACAATGTCCTTGAGCGAAGTCATTGTAAGTACATGACCCAAAACTCTTATTATGTGGGTTTTTGAGCTGGTAGAGTCCATAAGGAGAAGAGCCAATAATTGATTAATGGTGGCAGAATCAGCTGTTCGAACAAGCTTTTCTAGTGCCTTAGCTGATGCTTCTTGACCTTTTGGTCCACCACTTTTTAGAAGCCATAAGAATGCTGGGACAGCTCCTGCACTCTCAACACAGGCCCGGATATCTTCACTATGACAGCACAAGTTCCAGAGAACATGTGCCGCGTCCTCCTTTGCCTTCTGAGAACCTGTCTCTAATAATTGTACCAGTGGAGGAATCCCACCCGCAGCAGTGACAGCCCATTTGCTGTCATCAACCTGGTCAGTTAAAATTGCTAACAACTGAACAGCATACTCTTGATGCTGCTCACTAGACAAACCCAATAATGATATAAGTAACTGAATTCCTTCTCTCTTGCCAATGGCCTCCCAGATGCCTATCCCATTACCACATAGGCTAGTTAAAGATATTATTAGATACTCCTGTACATCCCCAACAGCCATTGTGATAAGTCCAATAAGAACCTTCTTTGCTTCAGCATGATTAAGCGATCTTGATAGGTAGATGTTGCCATACAGGCTTGCCATAGCCTCAAGGATACGCTCCTGAATCAACTTAGTATCACGAGGCTTCAGAAGCTTCATTAATATATCCTCTATTTTTGTTGCATCAAAGCATTGATCATCATCACCATGATCCTGTTCAAAGACCATCAAAGCATAGGCAAGAGCTCCAATTATATCAGCAACTGGTGCAGCGAGGCGCGGGGACTGTGATAGTTCTCCAAGATACAGTATCAATGCAGACATCCCACCATACATATTTGCTAAAGCTCGAGTTGCATGGCTCTGCAAAGCCTGAGCAGACTCTCCTTGCATGCATTCTTTAGAAGGAGCCACTACAGCTCCAATAAGCACATGAACACCGTTTGCATCTATAACAGCTTTCTTAGCCTTTACCGACTTTGAGGAAACAACCTCCAAAGCATCTGCGGCACTAGCACGGACTGAAACATCATTTTTCTGACCCACCAGCTGTAGCAAAGCTTCAATGGCACCTGAATCAATTACTCTGGGGATACTATCACTGAAAGCCAACATTAGATGGGCCAAGAGAGAAGCTGCATTGGACTGGGCAGCAGCATTATCAGAAGAAAGAAGACCCACTATGATATCTACTCCTCCAGCCTCGAGTGTTGCTCTCCAATAGTCATCTTTGTCACCGCAAAGGTTTCGCAAGGCCCCAGTAACAAACCCCTCCACCGCTTTATCCTGCTTGTTATGTGGATTAAGCTGATCCCACAAGGTTGGTACAACACCCTCTGTTACAAATATTTTCATACCAACATGATCATCTGAAAGCCCCCCAGAAGAAACTTCATATATTGCTTCTGCTGCTGCCTTCCGAGCATCAATTGATTCAGACTTCAAAAGTGAGAGTAAAGGTGGGATGCACCCACCAAGAAGCACCTTCACTCGTAAGTCATCATCTTTGCATAGGACACTGAGAATTCCAGCAACATTAATTCTTGCACCAGGAGAGCCACTCCTGAGAATGGATATGAATAATGGCATTGCCTGCGCATGTGAACCAAAGATTGTCCTTGCCTCCTTTTTAGATTTGGCCAGACCAAGTAGACGAGCTGTAATAAGTTCTCTTTCATGTGGTGAAGATATTTTGGCATGCAGCTTCTCAATAAAACGAGCAACTGTAGCCACAGTATCATCTCGGTCCTTCATTTCTGGTGTCCCATTAGATCCCCTGAATGTAATAACCAAAACCAATTTATCATGATTAGCATTTAAGGCACAATACAGAAATAATAAAATCAATATCAATTTTGGTTTCCCAATAACAGGTTAGATAAGTGATAAAATAATTTTGTGAATTATTATCTTGAAATTCAATTCCAATGGATTTTCTATGGCCTTCTTTTGTTTACATTAAAAATTTTAATAAAAGGCTAAAATGTTCATCAGAATAAGAAAATATCCATCTCACTCACAAATATGTTCTTTAACATATAACATGTTATGTTATATATCAGATAAATATTGATAATATTATGTAGTAAAATAAATAGAATAAATATAAATAAGAAGGATACTAACACTGACCTGGATTTGGAAGTACGTGAGGATTCCTCTCGCACATCAAAGGAGGGAGACTTTGACATCTGCATGAAAGCACCACTTTAACTTTTCTCTAAAATTCTTGGTCCTCAAGTAATCAGTAAACACAAAAATCATCATTCAAAAGAGAAAAACTAGTAACTTTTCCAATTTCATATTCACAAGCTCCTGAAATATTTATCCTTAGTACTAAAATGTAACATAACCATAGAGCCAAAACTGAAGACCACCCAATGCAAGTACAAATTGCAAAAAGAATAAGGGAACAAAAAAAAGGAAGAAAGAAGAAAGAAGAAAGAAAGAAATCAATTTGCATGTTCATTTCTAAATGGCCAAATTTATCAATCAGAACCGATTAACTATATGGAAAAAACCAATTCTACATATAATTATCAGAACACAAATTTGCACCTATAAAATCAAAACCAAAAATCAAGCTTGCTATGCCCTTGTCCAACTCCAATATCAAGTCCATTCCCACCCCTCTTGATAATAGCATGAATTTATATACCCAGATTGCAAAATTATTTGAATTAAAAGAAAAACAGATATAGACAACAAAACATCTGAAAAAAAAAAAGCAATTTAGAAGAAACGAATTGAATAGCTAAAAATACAATACCTCGCCAAACAATGCAAGTGCCAGAGAACTCCCTCCTTCAAGCTAATAAAAAATAAAGCTTTTAAACCGGATCATCACATAAATAATCCTCCCACCACCAACATTTCTCTTAAGTGGACTTCATTCTCTCACCCCCTATGTAAGAAACAAAATGAAATCATACAAAACAAGCTCTCACACAATGAAAGATTGTAGCTTTCCCAGCACAGCCAAACCCAGCTATACTTGAAGCATAACAAAAACAACCCAATTTTAAAATTGCACTCCTTTCATAAGCTTGAGAGATCCCTCAATGTACAAGTATTATCATTGTACAAACAAATTTTAAATTGAATTGATTTAAATAATAACTAAGAAAATGCGAATTGAAAATAGATAAAATCAATAATATTGAAAATTGAGAAGCGTACAGAGATCGGATCACAAGTTACATTTTCAGAATCTAGGGCAAGACAAACGTCATTTTCTACTTAACATCTTAATAAAAATTGTCAATTATTATAAATTACAATCAACCATTTAAATTAATTCAAAATTTTAAAAAATATATATATATACAACAAAAAAATTATAAAAAAAACAAAAAAATAAAAGAAAACTAAAGTACCTGAAAGCTTTCAAAGCCAGAAAGAAAACAAAAGAAGAAACTAAAACGAAAAGGTGTCAATGAAGAGGCAACAGATAAAGAGAGAGAGAGAAAGAAAGGAAATGTAAGGATGAGAGAGAAAGTAGAGAGAGAGTGGAAATGAGAGTCTGAGTCTTTTCGTTTCTCCTTCTCTGCCACTGTGTGTGCGGGTTTTTTTTTATTATTTTGCTAATCTTTTTTTCTATTTTTGTTTTTTTTCGGATTTTCTAATAATAAATTATAGTATTAAATTCATAATTAATTAATTAATTATTGTTTTCATTAACTCGTTAGCGATTATAATAATAAGTTAATCGGCGCTTTGTTCGGTGACATGGCGAGGAGCACCATTGAATTGAGCCAATCAGTTCTCCAGCAAAACTCGCCACTCTAATTTTATACGCCGTTGCGTTGGCTGAAGTTGGGAACCTTCCGCGCCCAATCTACTTAATTCACGTGCACGACACGCGCTTTTTTTTCAATAAAATCAAATATATAGTTTAAATTAATTTTAGAAGTAACCAGTATTTGCGTTCGGTTAAAAGAAATTTATTAATAAAGCTGATATGTGTCATGTGTGTTTAATTCTTCATAATTGTTTTAAAATGGTTAAGCATATATTTCTCCAATTAAATAAAAAATAAATTATATATAAATCAAGTACTTATTCATTTTATGAATTATTTTAATTTTATAGAGCATGATATGATTTAATTATTATTTATTTTAACTTTATTTTTTATGATATAATTTTTTATTGTAATATTTTATATTGTAAAATTTTATATTTTTAAATAGCTAATTTAGTGATTTTTTATGATTTTATAATTTTATTTTAAAAAATTTTAAAAATAAAATTTTAAATATTAAATTTATATTACTAAATATTTTTTCATCTTCATATCATATTAAATTTTTTAAAATATTATTAAATTAAATAAAAATATTTTTACTTAATCATATTAAATTATATCAACTTTTTCAATATAATAAATATTTTTTTATATACCATATTATATTACTAACTTATATTTCTGGAATTCTGGTCATCCAAAAATGCACTGCTTCTATTCAAAAAGAGATAAATGGATTTTTTTTGTACTAACTAACATATTTATTGGCAAAAAAAAAAAAACAGATTTGGACTGGATAAGAAAAACTTATTTTCACATTTAAAATTGAAACTAATATTTCTATCTGATATAAATATTATATGTTTTTTTAATAAAAATGAAACTATTACATAAAAATAATATTAAAATGATGTTATTAAAAGAAATTGTGTAATTTTTAATAATAAGCTGTATTTATAAATAAACAATTAATCATTATGATTTATAATATAATAAAGTAATTGATAATAAAGTAATGCATTGCACAAGAGGAGCCACTTCAATGAGATTATTGGCTAATCTTTTCAAAATTTATTCAGTTTGATTGTTAATATCCATTCCAAATAGGTATAATTGATGTTCAGATAAATAGGAATTTCTCCTTACCAAAAAACAAAAACATTAAAAATCTACATTGCTTTTGATTCAAAGAATTAATTTTCAAAAACCTAATTAATCAAAATTATTTATTATTATTAAATTATTAAAATAAAATTGTGAATACTTATTTCAATTATAGAAATGACCAATTACGACAGCTAATAAATAAAAAAATATATGAATAAGTTTTTTTATAGTAAATTAAAAAAATTCCAAACCATATTATAATAAGATATCTTGTATAATAATAATAATAATGTCTTAATTTGAAAATTATAAAAAAAATATTAAGGGTGTTTTTATTTATTAACATATTTCCCTTTCTACAAATGTACATAATAATATTTTAATATTATAAAAATATTGGTTGCCCTTATATAATTATCAAATCTTTTCAAATTCGAATGGATAAGAACAATATTTGACAGGACACTGATGACAATTATATTCAACTACATACAAATGTCTAAAGTCTTGATTAATTAATTTAATTATTAACTTTTAAACAATTAATAATTACTTTTAATACTAACCATCAAATATTGGTTAATTTAGTGGCGAGAATTATTGAGGTAATAATCGAATTTTGATTTATTGATAAAAAAAAAATCTAATTTTGAGTTATCTACTCATATTTAAAAAATATATATATCAGAAACAATTTTCTTTTTTTCAGAGGCTTTTTAATATTTAAAAAAACAGAAGAGTTTAGGTAAATTCATTCTTCCCTTTTTGTTAGCTATAACCATAATCTGAATAGATCATATATATATATATATATATATATAATTAAAAAATGTATTGTTTTTTGTTTTTGAAGGACTTGAGATTGGTGATTTTGATTAATTAAATAATTTATTTTGTTGGTTCGTGTTAATAAATTAAAATGGGTTTTATAGTATCAGATGTTTGTTGGACATGGACATGAATCGTCAATTTTGATTGTCATTAGAGGCACTGTCATGTCTATGTGAATAGTAGATGGAAACCAAAGGGCCAAGTTTTAGTTTAAATTCTACAAAGTTAAAAACAAAATCCAATTGAATTGTGAATTTTGCAATAAAATAAAATAAGAAAATAAAGCATATTATATATATATGAACTTTTTAATATATAATTATTATCGGGGAGATGGGTGAAATTACATTTGAAAAAAATAATAAATGTAAGTGAAAGATCATTTTTGCATGTCTGCTCTGTCTATCATTATTTTTCTTAATCGATTGCATCGTATATATAATATTAAACTATAGTATTTATTTTATAAAATTGTTTAGGAGATGGCTGGTGATTATTATGATGTATAATATATTTATCAGATCCTATTATGACGAGTTTAATTATTATTATTATTTTTTAAACCAATCAGTTTAATTAATTAGTCATTTGTTTGCTAATAATAAAATATTTATATATGTGGATCTAATTGAGCACCCGTGCGCCTGTAGGCGGTCAAACTTTCTGTATTCGAGTATTATTATTTAAAACAGGAAAAATATTATTTATTAAATAATTAATTATTAATCAATATGAATTAACATGAGTGATAAATAATTTATTGACTATTAAGCAACATCTCAAGTTTCAGCAGCATGAACAGAAAAAATTTTGTTGGAAGAACGGTCTCTTTTGATATCTAAAAATGCTCGAATATAATTTAATTCAATAATATTTCGAATATCGGTTGATTCAATAAAAAAATTAATATTAAAAATAAAAAACTCAAACTTAAATTTATTAACTGATGAAAAGAAATATTATCACTAAATATTGCAAATGCATAAAGTATTATAAGGAGACCGTATAATTTCTAAATATATATTTTTTATATAATATTTTAAATTAAAAATACTAAATTGGCCACATTTCTAATATTTTTAATATAATATTGGGTAGTGTTTGGTTTGGAACGAAAATGAAAATGAGAATAGAAATTGATAAAGTAGATATAATAAATTTTGATTCTTGTTGTTTGTTGAATTAAAATATATAAGATAATTGAAATTTTATTGATTTAGGAATGATACTGAGTAATTTTTTTATCATATTTTATTAATCAATTTTGATTTCTATTGGAAATTAATGTTAAAAAATATATTTTCTATGAAGAAAATAGAATGCATAAAATTAAATTAATTCTCTTTATCCATTTTCAATAAGTACTTTTTTTTAATTATTTGTATTTTTATTATGTATATTTTATTTCATTAATTAAATCAATGCATAATATTTTCAAAGATAAATATGTAAACTGCAAGTTATTAATTTATTATGATATTTTTCATTGATTTTTAATTTGTCAAAAATAAAAGAACTATATATATAAATTCCTATTGATTTCGATTTTAACTTACTATAATCTAAATAATTTTAAAAAGAATCAAATTTTAATTTAAACTTGAATCCAACAAAAAAGAATAAATAGTTATTCTAATTTTATTTTTAATTTTAAGGTTAAAACCAAATGTCCCTGATTTTTTTTTATTAAAATGACATAATTAAATGAGGCTACATGCTAAAAAAATCTCCATGTAAACTTTCATATGGATTATTTTTTAACATTCAAAAATATTTAATGAAAAAGAATAAGAATTATTATAATTTAAAATTTCACAATTTTAATATCATGAGATAGATATTTCGTAAAATGAATATCTATAATTGCTATTATCAATCATAATCTAAATATATATATATACTCCATAAATATAACAATTTTTACAAAAAAAAAAAGTTCATAATTACTGCATGCATGCTAGTTGATCATGGTTATTTAAATATTTTTAAAAAAATTAAAGTAATAATATTTAATAAAGAATTGTATAATTAAGCCGATTTAAGTACATAATCTAATAGTAAGAGCATCATATCCTTCGCTCTCAAGCTAAAAGAGAAATATAATATAAATATAATTGAATTTAAATTATTAAATATTTTGTATTTGCAAGACGATGGGTACTAGCTAGGCAATAAGTTAATTTCAAGCTGATCCAATCAGTCATGTAAAGCCAGAATCTAGAGATTGGTTTCAAGAAAGATTTGAAATTGACTTATATATCACATTCATCAAATTAAATCGAGTATTTTTCATAAAGAAACATATGCATATTAAATACAATTATACTGCATAATAAATTAATATTAATCAAATTAAATATTATATATAATATGTATATTTAAATAAAATTATATTTCATGGAAAATAAAGGTAAGAAAGAGGGAGAAATGTTGCTTTCGTGAGAAAGACAAAGAAAATAAAGAAATATAGGCGTAATAATGAAATGACAAGAACTTGTTTGGATAATAGGAAAAGTATAAATAAATAAATGGATTTGTTTTGGATTCACATAGAAAATTTGTAGGAAGATGCTTTTACTACATATGAAATTATCTGACAAGCTTTACATGGTTTTTGATATTTTTATTTTACTATACTCCGGCAAGGATCCATCAGCTCAGAAATGTTACCTTATTGGATCTCTAAATATATATATATATATAAGCTAATTTTGTTACACCTTAATGTAAAATAAATTTATAAATTTGATATAATTATTGAAAAATTTATTCTGGCAATTACAAGTAATTATCTCTAACTATCTAATAACAGGTAATTAATTATCAAGTAATAAATTTTAATTGTTAAAATAGTGGCTAGTTTAGAGTAATTACATTCAAAAGATTGAAGGCTGACAAAGAATGAACTAATTATGAGGGTTTGTCTTATTTTTTATAATTTTTGAGATTATTGACATGTGTGTGTCGGCCACGAGGAAAAATCAAGAGGAAAGTGGAAATTAATAATTTTTTTTATTTCTCATTTAAGAAAAGATAATGAGACCAATTTTAAGAATAGATTAAACCATGCAAGATATTTTTTCAAGGTGTGGAGTGGAGCCTACGGTCAATTGCCATGTTTCAACAGCTTAATGTTTTTTTTTTTTTCACTTTTTTCTTCTTTCTCTCCCAAAGCTTTTATCTCTCTCTTAGTGTGAGTTTTTTTTCACCTTTTCTTATTGCCTTATGCCTATCACCATATCCATATTTTGGTGTTTTCTTTTTCTCCCACTTCTATTGCAGTATTTTTATAATAATTTGTAGTATGGATTATATAGCTCTCCAATTTAATTCTAAGATGGCTCTTTTTATTTTGATGCTAAAAATCTTGTTGGTTTGATATATTTTATAGTATCAAAGAAGTAAGAAGTAAAGCATTTTTCAAGAGATCTTTTCTCATGTTTGGTTGTGCTATGGTTTGTAATCAAGGAAGATGGCTGTGCAGTATTTTCGGTGGTATCTCTTTTTTCAGCACTTTTCCTTTGTATTTTTTGAGTTGCTTTCTCTATGATCCATTTGAAGAATGATTAGTCTTTCTATTTCCTCAATCTATTTATTATCTTAGGAGGTTAGGGAGTGTTTTTATTTTGTTACATATGAACTTGCGCCTCTTAGCAAATCTTTCAGTATGGTTATTCATGGGTTGGCTGGGCCGGGTTTGGCCCTGGCCCGAACTGACCTGGGATCACAATCATGTGCCTGAGGCCCTACCCATGGACCCTAGTGCTTAGGCCAACGAGTTAGGCCACTCAGGCTCAATCAATTTTTTTTAATTTTTTATATTATCTTATTTTAATATTAGTGATTTTTAGCCATAATCTCCTTGTTGTTAATTGTTATCCAAAAAAAATTGATGATTCAAAGTCATTGATTTTTAGCATTTAGCAATAGTCATTCACTCACAAATCACAGCAAATTCACAATTATGAATTCACAAGAAGAAAAAAAAACTTAAAAAAACCTAATATAAAATAATTAAAATTTCAAAAAACAAACATTTAAGAAAAAATGAAAAAGCTTTACCTCAGTTGTGCTGATCGACGATAGCTATTTGCATTGAAGTCCCTCACAAAGTAGGCGACACGACAACTGTTGATGATGGTGAGGTACATAGGCAAGCTGGGCTGTGTCGAGAGAAAGCATATAGAAGAGGAGGGAGTAGGTTGTGTGTGCGTGTTGGTGGTGTGGAATTTGGTGTGCATTAGAGTTAGGTCGGTGTGAACAAAACGACATTGTTTTGCATAAACCACAATGGCATCGTTTTAATAATCAATTTTAAAAAATAAAACCTTCAAGCTAGCTTGAGGCTTTTAACCATGGGCCCGAGGTCCAATTGAGGTGCATTGGGTTGCATTCAAGAAACTCGAGGCTCAATCTAGGAACCATTTAACCCGGCCCAACTTGATCGGGTTACTTGAGTTTCCAAATCGATTAAACAACCTTATTTTTCAGAGGCTTTATTAATTGTTTCTGTCATTGGTCATGTCCCTGATTGCTTATGCCTTTTTCTCAAAGAATTGCTTTGCTTTAACTCTAAGGTTCTTAGAGATTTGGGGGAGAGTACCTCTTATACTCTTTTGATTATTGGCTTTTCATGATAGTATGCATTTTTTTTTAATGATGATGCTACCTGTATTATACCAAGCTCTCCGGTCAAGCTCATTGTCCTGTCATTTTCATGACCGGGCTCTCGTTAGATTGATAGACCTCGATACTGAGCTCCCCATGCCCACTGAGCTCTTAATGTCTAGCAGACACTCCACTGACACACCCGTAAATCACGCTGATATAGTTTAGACTTCGTCTTCCCACATCAACTATAAATAGGGGATACTCCTACAAGTAAAGGGTTCCTCTCTCTCATATCTTCTCTCTTTAATCAGAGTGACCAAGCTAACTTAGGAATCAAAGTCTCCCACAGGGGAGTTCGATACCCCCTTTCTATTGTCGTATAGGTGGGAGAGCTACTACAGTAGCACGTACTCCGAACCCGAGCTACAAGAGTTAGGACCTCCCTAAGAAAGCCCTGTCATAATTGGTGCGGTGAGTGTGGATAGGCTAATCCCCCACGGAGGCGATGAAACTTCAGATAAGTCCCACAAATCTTGTACAATAACGCTCTCGTACATAACATTCTCATACGAAACTTATATATAATGTTATCGTGAACACTACAAATTCAGCACACAATACTCAATTGCAAATAGCTCACTGTGCATCACACACCGAGCTCCTCATTGCTCAGTCATGCATATATCAGACAACTCATCGTACCTCGCACACCGAGCTCCTCAGTAACCAGTCACACATGTCTCAGATAGTTCATCGTGCCTCACACACCGAGCTTCTCAGAATCATGTCGCGCATCTCTCAGATAGCTCACCATGCCTTGTACACCTAGCTCCTCAGCTCCCAGTCATTCACGTATCGGACAGCTCACCGTGCCTAGCACACCGAGCTCCTCAATCCCCAATTACGCATGTCTCAAACAGCTCACCGTACCTCACACACCGAGCTTCTCAATGCCCAGTTCTCCATGCCTCGCACACCGAGCTCTCTAGTTCCTTCCGAACTGTTGGTGTTCAAAGAAGGCTCTCATAAGAGCTGAACTTTAAAGCCAGTCGTCCAACCAACCACTGTAGTTAATGCCTTGGGCAAGTAATTACTCTACTTTAGCTTTTCATTTTTATGTTGTAGTTCTTAAAGTGCATGTGTTATTTCATACTATAGCATAACATGAATTGAAGTTCGAGTTAATCAACCTGCCACACTCAACAAATCGCTCGGTACACGAGCGCTAGAGCGAGCAGTGTAACCCTAACTTACTGCATAACCGTGTCCAAGGCACATTGTAATAACAGAATGCTCTGATGTACCTCGTGCTTGAGCAGATTGAATAGCCCTCATAAACAAATCAATATAATATAACAAATAGAATTTTATTTCAAGTTCAGTTTTGACCAAGCTCTTAAGTTAATACAAACAACATATCGCATAAAAGATAAAATAAGGCACAAGTGTCATACTTCGATTCGAAAGAAAGACATTTCATTCATAGAGCATAAAGGTAAAGTTCCATTATAAAATAGCCAGGTCTTTAGAAATTGTTCATAGACCGAGCCCAAGCAGATCCTATACCTACTGGAAAAACTATGCTAATCTCGAACCCCATAATAGTTCGCCATGCATTGGGGCTGAGCTGATCGGGGGCGATCCTGTGGTACCACAGGAAAGCTAAGGGAAAAGCTTGTAGAGAAAACCGCACTCCCGACCTTAGATCCTCCTCGTAGATCATCATTTGGTTGTCAGGCAGGTCATTATAGACTTAGACATCCCCTTCAGGAATGAGCATCCTATACTTTTCTGGTATCCAGTACTTCTTTCCAATGCCAGCCAGGTCTGTCTTGGTTATTATGGACTTGATATCTCTTATCTGAGCTTTCTCTGAGCTCAGGTGCACCTCTTGGACTCCAGCTGCATCTTTCTCCTCATCGACCAGTTGTAGCTATCTCATTGTGTTTAGCTCGGTCATTTCGGTCATTACCGACCCAGCTTCAACCCGAGCCCTTTCTTCGTGGTGAGTCACCTCACCCAATATGCTAGGAGAGACCACCTTTCCTAATTCTTTTGGCAGAGCCGAGCTAATGCTTGCTCGCACTATCTTTACTACCAAACTTGAAATGAAAAACTTAAAAAACACAAATTTAAGACTGACCTTTCACCAAGCTCTCAAGCCTTGGAGTTTCACTTAGTAAATCGGACGAACCGAGCTTATTTCTTTAAAATTGTGTGGCTACCATTGTTGTTGAGCCCTCTATTTATAAAGGAGACTTCGTCCATACGAATCGACGTCAGTCATTAATGACGTTGGCTTTGTCTCTTTTCAGTTTTCGTCCAATCATTACTTCGGTTTTTTAGCATCACCTCATCTCTATGTGACGTGTGTCCTTTTGGAGCTCAACGGACTCTCCTTGGCATAAATGCCAAGACTTGTGTGAGGGACTAGTGGTGCTACCCGTACTTTCTCGAGCCCCATGAGCTCTCATTTCTTAAACGTCTCGAGCTCTCATTTTTCAAGCTCATTCTTTGAGCTCCACTTTGCGTTCCTTAGCTTCCTTGTAGTTTCAACTGAGCTTGGTTTGGCTTTTTTGAGTCACAGATCTTAGTTTGACATAAATGTCAAATGACCAGCGGAAAACTATGATAGTACACCTATTTTCCTAGCTTCCTTATCGATCTCTACACTAGAGCCCTGTATGCTGCACGGTCTCCATATAACATGATTCGTCACCTTTTGTCGGGCTCTTTCGAGCTCCTGTGCATGATTTGACTGCATCTTAACATTAATGTCAATAGACTAGCGGGGGACTACTGATGCCATCCGTACTGTACCGAGCTCTCCGACCGAGTTCATTGTCTGATCATTCCCATGGCCGGGCTCTTATCATATTGACAGGCTTCAACACCGGGCTCCCCATACCCACCGAGCTTCCGATGTCCAATAGACACTCCATTGACACGCTCGCAAATCACGTTGACACAGTTCAGACTCTGTCTTTCTACATCAACTATAAATAGAAAATTTTATCCATAGATAAAGAGTTACTCTCTCTTCTCTCTTTATTTAGAGCGACCGAATTAAATTAGGCAATGGAGCCTCCCACGAGAGAGCCTGGTCCTCCTTTCTATTATCTTGCAGGCGAAAGAGTTACAGTAACAGCATGGATAGGAGCCCCTAAAGAAGCCCAGTCATCAAATAATATTAAATTTTTCATGAGACTCTGTTATTTATAATTTGTAATATGGAGGAAGAGTACATAGGAATCTAAATGGAGAGGACACATTATAGTTTATCCACACAATACAATTAATTTTTATATGAAAATTGAAAATAATGATTAATATTCATACAACAATCTATTCACTGATTTCAGCAAATTGATAATATCTTCGACCCAATTCTTTTTATTTTAGTGTTCCAAAAAAAATATATTCTTTTTATTTTTTTATTTTTACAAACAATTTCGAAGTATGAGACAAAATGGGATTATTAGACATTTGATATGACACGCATCATTTTAGCTGCCCCACTTCACGAACCCAGTTGCCATCTACACGACAACAAGTCTTCTTGTCTCCAATAATGTTCGATCTCTCTCTCTCCCTCTTTCCAAAACTATCACGTTAAAGTCATAATATGTGAGTCTGATTTTGGAGTTGGGCTTAAATCTTGCCAAGCCAGCTTTTAATTGGGCCTACGACAACGTACTGCTCTAAAATTATTAAGAAAAATTACGCCCTCAAATTATATATATATATATATGTATATATTTAAAATTTTATATATTTTTATTAAAATATTTTAGTCATTATATAAAAATATATAGTAAATTCATAAAATTATCATATACATAATAAATTCATAATAGTCTGATAAATTTTACAAATTAATAAAATTTATAAAAATTTTAATAAATTTATAATTTATGTAATTAATATATTTAATGAATAAAAAATAATATTATATATATAATATTAAAAATTTTCATAATAACGTATTATAAAAATATTTATAATAAGATATTTATAGAGTATAAATATTTTTTTATTAATTTTGGAATTAATTGATAAAAAAATAATTAAAATATTAATTTTTAATTTTATTATTATTAAAATTGAAATTAGTAATCTATATTAGAGAAAATTTTTTATTTGTTAATTTTTTTTGAAATTTTAAAATTATAATAACCTAAAAAATTTATTACTTGTTAATTTTTTTAAAATCTGTTCATTTTATAATAAAAGGAAAAAAATAACTTATGTATTTATATAAGAAATGCAAATAATATTGTGTACACATAATATTAAAAATTTTCATATTCACATGTTTTAAAAATATTTATAATAAGATATATGTATAGAGTATAAATATTTTTTAAATTGATTGATCAAAAAGAATAATTAAAATATTAATTTTATTATTATTAAAATTAAAATTATTAATCTAAATAAGTGAAAAATTATTATTTTTTAAATTTGTTTGAAAGTAAAAAATATATAATACCTAAAAAAAATTCTTACTAGCTAAATTTGTTTAAAAAATAAGTGTTATTTTATAATCAAATTAAAAAAATAATTCATGTATTAATATAAGTAATGTATAAAAAATAATATTATATACATATAATATTAAAAACTTTCATATTCACATGTTATAAAAATATTTATAATAAGATATATGTATAGAGTATAAATATTTTTTAAATTGATTTTGGAATTGATTGATAAAAAAAATAATTAAAATATTAAAATATTAATTTTATTATTATTAAAATTAAAATTATTAATCTAAATAAGTGAAAATTATTATTTTTTAAATTTTTTTGAAAGTAAAAAAAATATAATACCTAAAAAAATTCTTACTAGCTAAATTTGTTTAATTAAAAAAAATATAATACCTAAAAAAAATTCTTACTAGCTAAATTTGTTTAAAAAATAAGTGTTTATTTTATAATAAATTTTAAAAAATAATTCATGTATTAATATAAGAAATGTAATATAATTAAAATATTAATTTTTAATTTTATTATTATTAAAATTGAAATTATTAATCTAAATAAGTGAAAAATTATTATTTGTTAAATTTGTTTGAAAATAAAAAAATATAATACCTAAAAAAATTCTTACTTGCTAAATTTGTTTAAAAAATAAGTGTTTATTTTATAATAAAATTAAAAAAATAATTTATATATTAATATAATTAATTCATAAAAAATAATATTATATACATATAATATTAAAAGTTTTCATATTCACATGTTATAAAAATATCTATAATAAGATATGTGTAAATATAATTTTTTAAAATTAATTTTGGAATTGATTGATAAAAAATAATAATTAAAATTTTAATTTTATTGTAATAAAAATTAAAATTTAAAAAGAACAAAATTATGATAACTCAAAAATTTATTTATTGTCAATTTTTTTAAAGTGTTTATTTTATAATAAAAGGAAAAAAATAATTCATATATTAATATAAATAATACATAAAAAATAATATTATATATATAATATTATAAATTTTCTTATTTATATATTATAAAAATATTTATAATAAGGTTAGTGTAGCGTATAAATATTTTTTAAAATTAATTTTGGAATTGATTGATCAAATAGAATAATTAAAATATTAATTTTTATTTTTCTTATAAAATTGTAATTAGTAATCTAAATAAGTGAAATTTTATTATTTGTTTAATTTTTTAAAATGAAAAAACTATAATACTTAAAAAATTTATTACTTATTAAATTTTTAAAAAAGGTGTTTATTTTATAATAAAAGGAAAATCATTAACAAATATTAATCACTTAATTTATAAAATAACATTTTATTTCTTTTAACAAAATAAATTTAATTTAACATATATTTTCTATATATGATTTTCATTTAAATTGAAAATCAAAATTTTTTTATTTCTCATTTAATAAAATAAAAATGAAAATAAAAAATAAAAAAAAGCAATGGCAAAATGAAAAATAAGAAAATAAAATATAGTTTAAAAGAAAATTTAGTATTTATTTATGAAGAAGTTTTAGTACATACAAATATCTAATTTTACTCAATGTTATGCTGCCGTATATGTACTTTATATTATATTTAAATAAAAAAAAATTTATATATTAATATATAATTAAGACATAAAATATAATATTATATATAAATATGTATAATATTAAAAATTTTTATTTTTATTTATATATTATAAAAATATTATAATATAATATATGTTTAATGTATGAAGATATTTTTTGAATTGATTTGAGAATTGATAAAAAAAAAATTAAAATATTAATTTTTAATGTTATTACTTTAGTTAAAAAAATTAAAAAATAAAAATAATATTTTGAGTATAAAAAAGTAAAAATTTATTACTTATTAAATTTTTTTGAAAAAAAATAATAAAAAATTATAAAATTTAACTGAAAATCATATGATTAAAAAAAATATAAAAATAGTCGAAGAATAAATAATTATATTAAAATTTATTTCAAGATTGTATGGTAAAAATATTTTAAAATGAGCAAAAACTTATTCAAAATAAAGTAAACTAATAAAAAATTATAAATTCAATTATAATAATATATTCATTTTGAATTATCTTTAAAATAATTAAATTTATATTATTCATTAGAAAGTTAAAATATAATGCTAATAATAATAATAATAAAGTTTAAAAATTTAAAAGTTCACTATTTTATAAATTCATTCATAAAATCCATTAAAAGTTAAAATAAAAAATAAAAATTTAAAAAGTCATTTCTATTGAAACAATAACTTATAAAATTATTGTAGTACTAATAATACTGATACTAATAATAACAATAATAAAAGCAACAACAACAATAACAACAACAATAATAATAATGGCAAAATAAAAAAGCAAAAAATATTTATATATATATATATAAAAGGGTAGAAAGTGAGAAAAGCAAAAAAAAAAAGAAAAAAGAAATAGGGGTAAAATTAAAAATTTTCTAATGTTTGCTCTTGAAATATGCCAATTTCCTAATTTTTTAAAATATCCTATAATTTCTATAAAATTTCAAAAATATTTATTTTTAAATTTAAATGAAAACACACTGTATATATATCTTTAATATATTATGTGCACAGGTATATCTTTTAAAAAATAAATATTTTTAAAATATTTTTAAAATATTATTTTTTTACATTTAATGGGTTATGGGCCTAAAGAATGAATATATAATAATGGGCGGTCCTAAGAAATTAATGTGAACTGGAGAGGGTGTTATGGTGATTTTAATAAGCAAAGTCATGGGCCTCTTATAGGGCTGAACTCATTCCTCATAAGTCGGTACCTAATGTAACGGCCTCATGAGCGGTCTCTTAATATCTAAATTGAATCGAATAGTGCATACTTATAATACATTGAAAAAAAAATTATAACTAAGTTTAAAATTTTTTATTACTTAATTTTCATGTTTAGTGTATTATTTTTACTCAATTATAATTATATTTATTTTTACAGATTTTTTTAAAGTTTGTAATAATTTATTTTAAGTAAATTTAGCTTCTTTTTTTTTTTTCTGTTTCAAAAAATGTAACAACTGACATGATTTTTAATCCATCTTAAAATCACAAGAGGCGAAGCCCACCCCTTTATTTACTTTAAAAAAAATTTAATATGTGTATATATTAAAACTTTTTATGCGTTCATCTTTAAAATTTTAAATTGCTTCCTGCAATTTAACTTTTAGGTAAGTCAAAAACAATAAATCTCAGTAGTTCACTTTTTAAATAAAGAAGGGTTTTGATTCAAACAAAAATAAAATAAAATTACGAAAAAGAACTCTTTTGAACCAAATTTTTTAAACTCATCCATTAAATTAAAAAATTAAAAACACAATTAAAAAAAATCGAAGGATCGAATATAATGTTAGAATTTTTATTTTATTAAATATATTTTTTAAAATTTATTTCATTTGCTGAATTTATTTTTTAAAATATTGCTTTTAAAATTCCTTTCATTTCTTTTTATTTTCTTATTTTTATTTATAATTATTTAAGATTTTAATTAATTAAATTATTTATCAATAAATAAAATAATTTATTAATAAATTAAAGAAAATTTTAAAATAATAACCGCATAAAAAATAAAACAAAAAAAAATGCAATCAGAGACATAAATATATTTAGATTCGTTCATTTCTGCCATCCCAGGAAAAAATAAAAAACTGGAGATAAAGTAGATAAATAGGGTGAATAATTTTCCAATAAGAGCTAACCTTAAACGAAAAAAGGAAAGACAAAACACAAATACAATAGTAATAATTTATAAACCCCTCACAATAACCTCCCCTAAACTAAGGTATATACACAGAAGATGCTATTTTTTTTTTTAATTTTTTCTTCGCTGTACCCGAATTTCATATTTGGATTGCTACTACTAAAAATAAATTCTTATCTGCTTCTTCCGCTATCGTACCGGTACACTCATAGACTTTCAGTCTCGTGTTACCGTCCGATCGCATTCACAATGAACTTCTAAGCAGGGGATCTTTCTATAGACTACTCAAAACGACTTGGGGAAGTACATGAACATATCCTGTAGCGGTGACATCTGATTAGTTCCCTGAAACTGCGATGAGAAAGCATTATCCATGGTGGCATCCATGTAATTATATGGGAAGTCGAGGGCATTCATATTCCCCCAATCTTTCCATTTAGGTTCACTCTGCACTTCGCTTGTGAATTCTGGTGACACTACGTGCTCCGAGCAGCTAGAATCCGTATTCAACTTCGGTACTGAATCCGACGTCTCAAAGTAAACGTAATCATTTGCAGTCCCAGTCCCCGATGACGGAGTAGGCGGCGGAGCCATAATCTTCGGCTTCTCATCCTCGATTATTTCCGGCAAGTTCAATTTCCGGTTGCTTACTTGTCCTTGCTTCTCAATTGAACCTTTCTTGTTGTAAATGCGACACAGTACCCAATCATCTAGCTGTAATTAAATCAGAACTGTTGAATTAGTCAAACCAATCTCATCGATTAAAACATTAGAATTATAGAAATTCAAACCTATCATATAATTTATGAATTTGATTAAAAGAAAAGGACGAATAACAATTTTCCTCTATTGGAAAGTAATGATTGCTTAGCTGGGCAAGCATAGCGAAATTAATAATTTTGTTCTTAAATTGTGTTCTTAATGACACATTAAGCCAATCATAGTATTTAGGCTGGGACCCAATACTGTGCAAGTACCATAATCAACAAAGGATCTTGACCTCTCGTTTAATCACTACCACTTGATTTAACGAATCAAGTCGTTTATGATTTTGGTCCGCCTTTTTTGATGGCTATAATTGACAGTCCAAATTTTGTCTAGAGGGCCAAAAAAGTAATTTGGCATCATCGACATCTTTGATAAGGAATCATGTTCATGCAACGGAATGTCTAATCTACCCCCATATTTTTTCTTTGCACTAAAAGTGTAGGTCAGAAATGGCAATTATACCCTTAAACTGTTCTTCTTGCGAGCGGAGCGATCTACATCGGCTAATCGATATTCGTGCATAATCCAGTTTGTTTTCTCTCCTTTGGGAGCTTTCCCAGCGTAAAATACCAAAGCCTTTTTTATTCCAACTGGCTTTGGTTGTCCAATTGGCTTATCGGCTCCGGTAGCTTTCCAGTAACCAGTCCCCGCCGCACGATTCGGCCTCGATCCGTTTGGGTATTTCCGGTCTCTTGGTGAGAAAAAGTACCATTCCTTTTCTCCATACAAGGCCATATCTGTATAGACACAAACAATAAATTAAAAATTAATATAAAACACCAAAAAGATTATTAAATAGGGAAGAAAATTTTTTAAAAAAATTATTACCTGGTAGATCCCACGGGTCATACTTGTAAAGATCTATTTCGGCGATTATCGGAACAGAAATCGATTGTGAAGCACATTTACGGCAAAGATAGTGCATCACAAGCTCCTCGTCCGTTGGATGGAATCTGAATCCCGGTGGTAATTCTAATCCGGCGGCCGCTGCCATTTTTTGGTACTTTTATAGCCTTGTTGATTACTTTTCTTAATTCAACAAAATAGCTGGCTTGCTGTGGCTGTGCTGGCTCTGTCTGGCTCTCTCTCTCTCTCGGGTGCAAATGCTCTGGCGGCGCCTGAAACTTAGAACGCAAGGGAAAGTCAATAAATTTATAGAAGAAAAGAAAGTGGGAGTATGCAGGGCAGGCGTGATTTATAGAATACACGTGGGTGATAACGTTTTCACTTTGCCGGAATTCTAAATTTAATTTTAAGATTTTATTTTTGTAGAATGACAGCAGCTGGGACACGTGGCGGATTCTCAAGTGAGGGTGCGTGCGTGTCCATAGCCCACATGGGAGTTATTTGTCATTGCTTACGACATTTATTTTGGACACTAGTGTAAGAAACACTGTATACAGAGAATAACCACTAAACCAGTCGGTTCGAGCGGAAAATTTTGAAAAATAATATTTATTTTAATAAAATAAAATTAATTTTTAAAAAATAGACTGTGCTTGGGGTTCGTGTGGGGTCAGTGAGGTTTGTTCCTCGCGTTTCAATTTTTTGGTTTGCTTGGCTAATGAACCGACTGTTAAACGGTGGATGATGTGTACGCGTCAGAGAACATAAGAGCCACGTGGCTTGTCTAGATTGTCCGATTGGGTTACTTGGCAACACTCTAGAGTAGAATGGAGATGATCCAATGTTTTTGTTCTTTTTTTTAATATATAAATAGCAAGTTAATCCTTATCTTGCTAAAAAAAAAAATAAATAGTAGTGAGAAAGCAAAGCTATAAATTCAATAACAATGGCCTTTTTTAGGCAAAATAATGAAATTGGCAGTTTTTGTTCATCATGATTCGCTTAATTCATTGAATGAGTGTGAAAATTAACTAATCAAGTCTTTAAGGTTCCACTAAATAAATATTTTCAGTCTTAATTTAATATATAAATTTTTTATTTTACAAAAATTTTAAAAATTAATTATTTTAATTGAAAATATATATTTTTTATAATTTTCCTATTATATCTCTATATCAATTAAGGTATTAAACATTTCTATTAAATAAATATAAATCAAATAAAAACTTTAACAAATTAGATAATTAAGTGAAATTAATTAAAAAATAATAGTGTGATTATCAATCCGAGGCAAACAAAATATTTTTTTTATTAATTTTATTTTCCAAACTCTATATAATAATATATAATATTGCTTATTTACTTGATTTAGCTAAATCCCTAAACATGCATGCGTATTTAATAAAACATATGGTGTTTTCCTTTGTCATGGAACTCGAGGTATAATTTTATGTAACATGCTACATGGCGTATTAGTGGGATAAGATTCATCATACTTGTATACAATTAGTTTAATTTTGTAAATAATCCTTCACTTTTTTATAAATAATTTTTGAACAATAATGGATTTGCATTGAAAAACTATAGAAATACAAAGTAAGAGAAAAATATTAAGCATCTAAAATAAATCTAGATACAAAATTCTTTCATCAAAGATGTAATGCAACTATATTAAAAACTAAAAACCAGAATTCTCAAAAAATAGAGGAGTAAGTGAAAGTGTCAAATTTTCATCAAAGAGTGACATAATATAATCAACAAAACTTATTAAAAAAACACGGCTAAGAAGGTAGCCAGAAACATAAAAGGGGTGATTGGAATCGAGACCATCGATGCCAAATCTCTTTTAAGGACCACAATCTGATTAGATCTACATGCCTATCTTGAAAAATGATCACAGCCACACAAAAAGATTATTGAAGAATCATATCTATCAACTATAAAATAAATCACAAAATTATTGAGAAAAATTGGAGGAAAAAATAAAAAAAAGTGGAAATTTAGAGAAAAATTATTTAATTTGTTTTCCATTTTATAAATATTAAAATTGATAAAATTTTATTTTTAAAATATCTTTATGCAAATGATTCGTTATTAATTTTCAAAAAAAATTATTTATTTTTGGCAATCCAACTATTTTTTTTTCAAAAAAAACTATTTTTTTAAATTCAGTCCTGTGTGTATAGAATTTAAAAATGTGTAAATTTGTTTGGTCATGAAAAATTCATCATATTTTACAATTAAAAAAAATGGAAAAGCAATGAAATAAGCAATATTGTCACTATTTAATTACAGCGAAAATATTCATTTTGTGGACTCATGAATTAAATAATTAACTAAATTCTGGAGTTTGTTGCACTCTTTTGCAAAATGCAACATGCTTTTTGTAATTTATTTATCCTATTTATGTTAAAAGTGGATGTTTTCGTACATTTATATTCCTCATATTTCTTTCCTTATTTTTTTTTCACTGGCTTTGAATTTCCTACGAGTGTCAATTAGTAGTAAATAAACTATAAGGAGCTTTCAAAAAATACAATTAAATTAAATAAAAAAGGTTTCTTTGCGATTACTAGTACTACCATATATGTTGTGTGGCTTCCGCATATATACCTTTTTGTATTTTTTTAAATAGAATTCATTAATAAATTAAAAAATATATTCACAATATACAAATAAAATTATAAAGTTTTAAAATATATAAAATATATATAACTAATAAAATTACTGTAACTGAATATTCTTAAATGTCTTCAATATAAACAGTGGATAATAATAATATATTACAAGTAATTTAATTTTCAGCGGGACACTCATTTCATCTATCATCCATTACTTTTCATATGATAAGGATATCTCCATTTATGAATGATAATTAATCTTTATTAGAGAAAGCCAAATCTCTATTAGAAAATGACAAATAATATTTATTTAAAAATTACATATAACCTTAAAGTAAAGAAGAATAAAACTTCATAATAAAAATTTAAATAATATTCAATTTTATTTTAAAAATGAAAAAAAAAAGGTACAAGTGCTAAATTTTATATTTATATTGATTTGAAAATTATTTGAGAAAAAACCGTACAAAAAATATGTAAAATAAAAAAAAACAAAACCAAATAATAGAAAATAAAAAAAGATAAACGATGTTGCTGTGTATCAATAAACTCACATCAGTTCTGCTCTCACACTAAGAAAGAAAACAAAAACTTATGAAAATTTAGACAGAAAGAAGATGGCTAGGTTTTTTAGTAAGTCTTAAAAGCTTCTTATCGACCTCATTTCTTTAATTTTAAAGAAATAAAGTAAAGTAAAATTATTAATTCATATACTTTATTGTACTTATAATTAGCATAATCGATTAGTTTACCCTCTCTATTTTTATTATGTTCCTATTGGTCTCGGGCATACGAAGCCTTCTAAGTACTTTGTTATTAAAGCTATGAAAATGATTTCAACCAATAATGTGCCGAGTTGTACATAGTAATGTGCCTTTGGTTAAGAATGTTTAAGAGATGTTGAAGTTAGATGGGTGGTAGAAGTGAGACACATTTACCGTGAGGTGGACATGGCAACAGACTGGCTTGTAAACAGTGCTTCTTTGTTTCAGTTGCGCCTGCATAAGTTTTTTAAAGCTCCTACTAGTATTTTATGTTGGCTGGAGCATGATGTTGCAGGTGTTGGTTGTAACATAAGAGTTGTTGTTGTTGGCTAAGCTTGTGTAGTACAACTCCTCTCTTTCTTAATGAAAAAAAAATCTATGAACTCATCCCTTTCTTCATGAGTTAGGTATACAGTCAGTTCTTTTCCCTTTATCTATTTGGTCTTTATTTGTTGAAGTGGCGATATATATATAATACATTGCATTGCCTTGCATGAATACCTTGTCCACCTTCTTTTAGATTTTTTAAATTGGAAATGGCAAACTTCGACCAACAATGAATTAATTGAATTGAGAAGCGACTAAAACATTTATATAATTATATAAAGATGATCAAGAGCAAATAATATCAAAAGCAATGAATTGAAGAAGGTGAAGGTGATAGCAATGGCAGTAATTGAACCGACTCAAAACAATCGATTCAAAATCCTAGGTGTCTATTTTTTGTTGATTATTGTTGCAGCTTCCACCAAACCCAGGAGAATTTAAACTTATGAATTGATCCATGATCATGTGCATATCCCGAGATCATTCACAATTTATGGGTGCATATTATTGTATAAACATACTGGGTCATTCATCATCTTCCTAATATATACTCTAAAATTTCGAATTCACCATGGGGATTGATAATTTCTTAGGACTCATGTTATTTATCTCTTCTTTATTATCACAACCATCCAGATTGTGACTCATAATCTCCAAGCTAAAGTCTATATATATTTTGACCTTAAAAATAATGTTGAAGTTACAAAAATCATTGCACCGAGAGTTTGAGATGAAAATCCATACTCACACTCGCTAGGATTGATAAGAGGATCTCCTTCGTCATTATATCAATCTCTTATTATATCTCTTTTGTCCTCTATAATCATATTACAAAATATGATATATGTGCAGATTATATCTTTCAAATTTTCCTTGTGATAAAAGCGGGTAAGATCACATGCAATTGTGCAAATGAGATTGGAGTACTCCAAAAGCTCGCTCTCGAAATCCTTTACACTGTGTTTGAGACGAGGTGAAGTAGAAATGATTAAGATTAAAGAGTGGAAGATAAGATAAATTATGCTGTTTGGGAAGAGGATAAATTGAGGTAGAGAGGTTTATAAAGTTGACGAAGGGCTAAAAACTCTCGTTTTTTAGAGAAATTTTAACACCTTGTTTTTTGTTGTTGGGAGGTGTTATGATTTTATTTTTCTATTTTATCATTATACTAGATATTTCATTATGCAATATCCTAGTTTCTTTTTACATATAAAATAATATTTTAATCTGTTAATACTTAACTTTATTTTCTTCTATCTTTCACTAAAAAAATATATAAAATTATAAAATCTTTACTTTAATTTACTTTATTTTTTCTTCCATGGAATTAGACATTATCCAAGTCACTGCATGAAGTGAATGTTTGAACTGGGAATAATTGGACTTGTCCTCTTGCCAGCTAGATAAAGATCATCACTGATATGAATTTTTCTCCCAACTCCTCAATTGCTGGAGCAACTTTTGTTTGCAGAAATAACCAGCGTACTTTACTGGATGGAGTTACTTATCTGATTCACTCTCTTTTTCCTATTAGAAATGAAGTTTTTTCCTTAGTTAAGGCAGTACAGAGGGCTATTCAAATTAGTTTTAAATTTTGTAATTTGAATTAGATAATTTGCAACTGATGATCCAAGCTGTTAATTCAGCTGATAAATGCGCGCGCTACTGAAATTGATGATTTAGTCATTTAAATTAAGAGCTTGGGGAGTCATTTTGAAGGTGTTTCTTTTGTTTTTGTCAAAAGAGTATGCAATAAAACTAGTGATTGGTTGGCCTCTGCCATTGGAAAAACTAATCTTAGGGCTGATTGGTTGTGTAACTCTGCTCCCCAACTTGTAAAATAGTTATAGTTTAATGTATTCTCTTCTTCTTATTAGTACAATGACACCTTTGAATGTTCAAAAAAAATAGTGAATGCTGCTAGACATTCTTGGAAAAGCTATGATACTCAAAATGCAATTAAAGTAAACTTTCAACATCATCGGCATTTGGTCCCCTCAAGTATTTAGTCCCAAAAATCTTGATTTGAATAAAGATTGAATAAGCACTCAATTGCAGTGGTTTCAACAATTTGTGTATTTTTTGTAATGATCCATTGCAGTTATTATATATCGAAATTTACAAATAAAAATAAGATTGCTAAAAAAGAGAATCTATTGTTGTTGTTATAGATCAAAATTTACAAATAAAAATAAGGTTGCTCAGAAAAGAACCTTTTACTTTTGTAATAATTTAGCTCTTGAGGGTTTAAATTTTTTCACCCTTAGTTTACAATTTGCAAAAATATCTTAGTTAAAAAAGAAAAAAAGGTTAAATGACATTTGTCACAATTAGAGCTGTTTTATGAGTGACTTTTTATTTTTTGTCTTATTAATTATTATTTTTTAGAGTAGAGCGAAATAAAATTATAAAAATAATAAAAATATTTATATTAAATTTTAATACAATTATATTTAAAACTCAAATTTAATTAATATATTTTAACCTCTCCAAATTTAATTAATATATTTTATCATCTCATATTAACCTCTCTCGTACGGTGAGATTAATGATAATGGTTACATGTTCATTAATCTCCAATTATGGATGCTATTAGGACCCTTTATATAAATATATATTTTCAATTTAAAAAAAAAAAGAAGCAAACGTTGCGCCAACTTTTTAGTCGGTGTGGTGAATATTGACGTGTCAATGGTCGACGTGGATAAGGATAAAAGAAGGAAGTTACCAGGCAAGCGCCGAAACCGCCAAATCACACTATTTCCACGCTCTCTTTTTCTCACTCACCCATTAAATTTTTGTCTTTAGTGACAAAACATGTGGGCCATAAAATAATTGTAAAAGGCGTGAACTTATAAATTCCTAAGCTGGATATATCCATTTTCTACTTTCGGTGGCTGACTGGCTGCGACTTGGATAAATACAGCTCCTGCTTTAATTCAAAGATTTTGAACCAATCAATTGGCACCACGACATAAGACACAGGTACATGGGACCCAGATAGCAAAAAACTTCCATTCGGATGGAGATTGATCCACGTCACCCATGTTGGTTGACACGTGGAATAAGATAAGGACAGATAGTGACCTATACTGCTCGCAATGGCTGACCTAATTAATTCTTTGTACTGTGACAAAACTACCCTCAATCTGATTACGTGGCTGATTATAATTGGTTGGGAACTAGGGCGGGTAATTAGTCGCTGTTAGGACCGATTTGGTCAATTCAATGAATGGGCATTCGCGCCCAAATTTGTGGACCCGTTATGTTAATCGGCGGTATGAAATTTGGAATGGGCAAGTGGGTCTTAATATAATATATTATTAAAAAATTCATACCGAAACGTGTACAGAATCTCTTAAAAAATAATAATAAAATAAATAAATAAATTTATTAATTAAATATAAAAGGATTCATTATAAATAAAAAATCCCTTTATATAACGTACTATAAAAAAACCTTTAAAAAATCTATCAAGAAAAAAAAACTATTTATAAATAATAATTTATGGCTCAAGTTGGAGTTTAAATTTTGAATATAAAGTATTTTTAAAAATTGAGTGAATATTTTATTTTTTAATGAATTTATTTAATGTAAATTTAAATTTATTTATAGTTTTTTTAAATTACATGATACTAATGATTAAGATAAAAAAAAATATTGCGAAAAAGGAAATCATAACTTACTTTAAATTTTTAATTATCTACATATATAACATGAGATAAGATCATATGCTTAGATATATAAACAAAATTTTTCAAAACACTAATTTTTGCCTTTGATATATTTATTTTTAAATTTATTTTCACCCATATTTTATGATTAAATTATTAATGTTACAATTGACTTTGACTCTAGAATTTAAGTTTGATGTGATTTAATTTGTTCTGGTTCATAAAAAAATATAGAACCTGAATCCTAACAATGATTTTTCCAATTAACTAGGTTCAGATTAGGGTGTGAGCCAGAAATTCTTTTAGCATGTTATCAACAAAAAACGTGTTAGATCCAGCCAAAATCTGCCTGCCCCAGTCAAGTTCCTGCCTACTTGAAATCATTTTATTCTAATATTTTTCCATTAATATAGTTCAGGGTTAAATTTTATAAAAAAAATCATGTTATATGTTTTTTGAATATTATATTGGAAGGAGGAATCATCCTCAAACTATTGCTCAAAGGAGGTGCACTTAATCGCTAATTTTTGTCTCTTTGTGTAATTATATTATAAGTTATTTTTTAATCTTTTAAAATATTTTATAATTTCTATATTTTTTTGATATACTAAAATATATTAGATATATATAATTTTCTAAAATTTTAGTATTTATTTAATATGCTAAATATATATTAGATATATCTCTTAAAAGTCGAGTTTTTTGAAATTGAAAAATTGAAAAATAAGTATGTAATTTTTAAAAGAGTAAAGACAAGTTAACATTTTTTAAAATATTTTTTTTCTTTTAGATATTTTTGAAGAAATTCCTGAACTTTAACTTTTTTTCTTATCACAATTGATCGAGTTGACTCTGAACTCCATTTGAGTTTAGGTTGAGATGATTTTAGATTATAGGTTAGGATAAACTTAGCCTATATAATTAATAAGATTACCCATTAATTTATAATTTTGTTTAAGTTGAGAAAAAAATTGAATTTAAAATCTTATTTAAGCTAGTGTATGACTGAGACTGATGAATATTTGGAATTTTAAGTTAAATTATACTCTTCAAACAAGTGGAATAATTAATATATAATTACTAATCAACACAATGTGGAAGAAATACAAGTGATTTTTTTTTTAATTTGCCGCCAAATTGCAAGAACATGTATGCACACACATGGTGTGGAGCCAGTGTGAGACGATGTCGGTATGTGAGAGTAGAACTCTCTCTGCCATATGAAGCCGCTAAAAATAAACATATATATATATTTATATTTATATATAAAGCAATGTTTTAATTAATTAATTATATATATGATGTTCGACTTTGGTGAAATTTCTACTAGATGTTCAAAACTGCGTACGAAGCAAGAGATTATTATTTATGGAAAAACATATCACATGCATGCTTATAATTTACATGTGATTTCAATTGTCGTACATCATATGTACATTTAAAATATCTTATCCATTTGCTATTTGAACTCTAGTTTATAAATTAATTATCTATCTTAAGATATAAATTGTCAAAACTATTCAAATTACTATTCTTTATTTTTTTTAATTATCTCTTTTTAACTATAATAAATTTATCAAAAAAAATATAATATATTAATTTTTTTTCTAATGTTACTTCCTTGATTTTACTTGAAATTAATTTATTAAAAAAATTAGCCTATGATATTACTCATATCACCGTGCCAGCTATGCGACATGCTTAAAAATATCTTTTCTTAGCACATATTAAATAATATATAGTTAAATCAATAAGTTATTGGTGTGAGTAGTTTGATGCTCTTATTCTTTAAGTAAGAGGTCACATGTTTGATCATTGTGAATGGAGTCATCACTTACTGAAAATATTTTACCTCTTAGTAGACCGACCCGATGTGAACATAATTAATTTTAACTCTGTAAATTTAGAGATATCTGTAGTTATATATAAAATATATATATAGTTAAAATATCTAATGACTCAATTTTAAAATATCTGTATTCAAACATTATCCGGCTTAAATTATAATTAATACACTAAATCATAAACCATGTTATGTAATAAAAAGAAATATATTTTTCTTTTTCTTTTTTACAAAGAGGAACTACAACAAACTAAGCCAAAGCTATATGTGAGTGACAGACACCTACTTGATCATGCATCGACCATCATAAAATAAACTATGAAAGAGTCTATAGCCGATGGAAGCTTATAGGGTAACTGCAGGTCAATTTAGCTAAGTGATCGGCCATAAAATTTCCTTTTCTAAACCTATGAATAATCGTCCCTTCCCAGCCATAAATCAAGACTTCTTGAATATCACTGACAATAGCCATATGCAAATGAGAATTCATGTTTCTATCTATGATAAACCCATAAGCAATGGAGCTGTCAATGTTAAGAATAACATGCCTATTATAATAAAAGTGTTATAGTTTTATTGTAAAATATATTTTAGTTATTATTTTGTGTGCGTGTATTTTTATATATTATTAAAAAAAAAGAGATTGAATGTTATGAGTAAAATTAAATTTTGACGATTATGACCCTAAATTATTTTTATCTTTTGTTTTCTATCAATTCAGCCTCTTTATTTTAAAATGGATTTTAAAAAATAAGATTTGCAACTATAATATAAATATAATATTTTTTTAGTTAATTAAATAATACATTTAAATTTAAATCTTTTTTTTCAAATATTAAAAAAATAAATGAAAATTAAATTAAATTTGACTTTATTTGATTTTACGCTCTCACCTTTTTTTCAACCATATATATGAAATAAAGCCAGTGGGGGTATCCTCAAATTTAAATAATACCTAACAAGCTAATCCATTACCATTAAACAAATTAAGTGACACTCACAAATTAAAGATATTTAAAATTAAGACTATAAATGTGAAACCACAAGAATTTGTGGATTCAATCACGCACATGAATTCATCAAAACTTGCTTAACAAGTTTAAGCTAATATTAAGGGTAAGTGCAATAATTTTTTTTGACTTTTTATTTTCTATTTTTTATTATTTTTAGTTTATTTATAATGCACGTTGTGTCCAAGTTAAATGAACACATGCATTTTTTAATTTAGATTTTTCCTCTTTTTGACTCGAAGCCATTTCACAACAATGGTTCTTTCTAAGAATTTCAAGGGGCTCCACTACTTTGCTTTGGTAAATTGACAAATGATCAGACTTACTAATCCTTGTTTAACTAATTAATTAGCTGCCAATTCGTGTCTTGTTATTATCTTTTAATTTCCACTTCTAATTGGGATTATGTCAACATATGGGTCTATTACTAGCACCCAACTTGCTGAATTAATTATGAAAACTATATAGAAAAAATTAGATTTTAAAAAATTTTTAGTCTTTTCAATTTTGATTAATTATCTCGTTAGGAACTTTCCATATGCTGCTTTTGATAAATTCCTAACCCCTCTCCCTCTTTTTTTTTTTTCCTTTCTTATTTCTCGCTAATTAAGACTTATAATTAGACCCTGAAAGGAATATTCTTCTTTCTTCAATAAAAATATTCTTCACAAGTGTATTATATATGTTCTCCTTATTATTTTTATTTTCCTGATTTTAATAAAATAATATTCTTTCATTTTATATTAATAGATACAAATTTTTATTTTATAAAAATTAAAAATATATTTTTATTAAAATATAAATTTATATATATATTAGATCTATTATTCTTTTATTTTAGTAAGATATATATTTATTAAATATTTTTAATAAATAATATTAGATATAAATATAATAATCATTTAATAAATTAGTAGTTTTTTTTAACAAATACATTAAGTAAGTTATAATTTTATAATAATGTGAAACAGAGAAAATATGAAAAAATAATAAATTATAAAATAATAATAATTAAAAAGTGGATGTTCTAAAGCCACCACGAACTAAATCCAACATGTTTCAACGTTCGCAAGTGGATGTTCTAAAGCCACCACGAACTAAATCCAACATGTTTCAACGTTCGCAGCCGTATGTTTTTAAAATATTTTCTAAAATTTTTATATTATAATTGTTTTGTCATGCAATACGACAAGCTGCGTGCGCTAATCTAAGCTTTATTATAACATTGGCCCTTTCATTGTTGGGTTAGACTTTGTTTAATAATATCTAATTTTTTAGGCACTTGAAATCATATATTTACGGTCCTAAACAATTTGTTCTTTTTTGGCCAATGGTATGGACTACTTTTTAAAATCATAATGAATAAATTAATATATATAATTTCTGTTTCAAAGTTTTATTTTCTCAAGGGATATTAAATATAAATTGTATTATTTTATTTAATAAATCATTGCCTAAATATTTTAAAATTTTCTCTTATAATATAAGTCAATGGGATTTCAATATAATAATAAAATTAAAGTTGAGATGTTGAGTGGTTTCAAAAAAAAAAAAAGTTCAGATGTTGAGTCTCATATTTTGATCCATTTTTATTTATATTGGATTTGAATTGAATGACAATTATTTTTTTTATTTGATAATTTGTTTATTTAATCATTTGTTATATTTTTATAATACAAAATTAAACATTTGATTTTATGCTTATTTTAATTAAAAAGAAATAATGAATTACAATAATATTAAAAAAAGGAAAATCATAGCCACATTTTTTTCTGTTAGGTTTTTTCTACAATACTGTACTTTTATTGTGTTTATTTCCCATTTACGATTTTATTTTTATATTTTGTATGTTTTTATTTATAGTTTATTTTTAAATAATTTTTAAATTAATAAATATTTAAAATTTAACTTTTATTTTATTTGTGTATTTCTTTATCTTTTAGAATAAAACCAAATATAATACAATAATGTGTTTGAGATAATTTTTATTTTTTGATTTTAACTTTTATTTTAGAAAAAAATTAAAATATATTCGATAATATTATTAAGTTTTAGATTTTTCTAATTAAATAAAAACTACTTCAAGCTAAATACGTAATCTATAAAATATAACTTTAAGAGCTTTAGTTTTGAAAATACATTATATATTAATAAAACTCTTCTTTTTATATAAGTTATTTTATATTAATAAAACTCTTTTTTATTGCAAATATTAGTTTTTGAAATTTCCTTTTTTGAAATTTTTTATTTTTATTTTATTAAAATTTTAATAATTATGATATATAGCTTTAAAAACATAAAACATATTTTTAAAAATTATAAATCAAAAACTAAAAACAAATTTTGATTTTAACAAAACGAAAACAAAAAATCTAAAACAAAAATGAACATGCGTTAAATTTTTGTTATAATTTTTTTTGTTTGAAGGTTTTATATAATTTTTAAATGGAGATTTATAATTTTTTTAATAGTGATTATATATCATTCTTAAATTGAAATGTTTCTCTCCTATGAAAAAGATAGATAAAATTAGTATCTTATAGAAAAATAGATTACTTGTGTCATGTTATTAATATCTATTATTTATATTAAAGAAATTCAAAAAATATCTAGTGACTATTAGCTATGTGTATCTTATATACTTTAAAATTATATAATTTTATTTATATTTTATAGATGCATTTTTTGATTTATTAATTAATAAAATTTTATTTTACATTAAAAAATTAATTACAATAATACTCAATTTATCATAATGAGTATTAATTTCAATTTTGAGTAAAGTATTTTGTAATATAGGAAAAATCATTTTATTAATATTTGAATCTCTTAAATTATGTTATAATTGATTTTTGTTCCTTTTTTTTTTTATCATTTTGACGATCTTTGAATTTTTAAAAATAATTTTATATAAATTGTTAATTTTCTTCAATAATTAGAGCACTTATTTATAACTTTAAAGACCTTCAATTTGAAAAATGATGAGAAAAAAATTATTTATTGAAAATGTAAATAAGATTTTGAATGAAATTGGAGAATTCAGTATAATTAAACACATCTATAGGAGATTGATTTTAAAAATTGAGAAATTAATCAGATTAAAAAATTATAAAATATAATATAATAAAATGAATATAATATTATAAAGATTTTGAGTTAAGGATCTGCGATATTTTTTTTATTCATCAATCAATTTTCAATTTAATCAATAATTAGTTTTTGCATGACACACTCAAAATTTTTAAAGAAAAAAATAAAATATTAAAATATTTTAATTTTAATAATTAATCCAATGAATTCTTTATTTTGGTCTTCAAATACTTATATAAATAGAGAGGCTGCTTCTGCTTGTCCTCTGCTTTTGGTTTCACGTCCTTTTTTTTCTGTTCTTTTTGTCAATAAATGATGAAGTCTTTTTGCTGCATTCGTGCGCTATTAGACAATTCATAAAGACTCTCTCAAATATCTTATTTATGTACATAAATTAATTACAAAAATTAAATTTATAATATATTAATAAAAAAATGTCATACGGTCCCAAATTAATATTAATTTTATAATTGCTAATTTTATTAATATTGTTGCATACAAGCCGGAAATATTTTTGTGAAGGCATGAAGCAGCTGTATTCATATGGCGGCTTTCAACTTTTTCAAGTTGGGATATGCAAATTGCATGCAGCATGTTAAACGCGGGAATTTGATTAATTTTTTTTCGCTTATTTTGTGAGGATAAATTATTATTTAAATTATTTTGGTATTAGACTAAGACTTTATTTTGATAGTTAGTGACATGATTTATTAATATATAATGATATAATTTATTAATATATGATATTATATTATACTATATAATATAATATTGTAATTAATATTTTTTATGTGTTAAAAAATAATACAGTATAATATGACTAATTAAAATTTTTTTATTTGGTTTAACGGTATGATATGGTTGTAGGAATAATAAAATGATAATAATACCTCAAAACTAAAATTAGTTTTAATTTTAATTAAAATTTATACAAATTAGGGGTGGACAAAAAAATCGAGAAAACCGAACCGATCGAGAAATCGACCGAAAACCGACTGAAAAATTGGTTAATCGACTGGTCGGTTCAGTTTTTGGTTCTAAATTACATCAAACCAAAAATATTCGGTCGGCCAGCGGTTTCATTGCTCAAAAAACCGAACCGATCGAAAACCAACCGAATTTTTTTTATTTGATGTAAAACCGCTGGTTTATAATGAAACCGACCGAATTTTTTTGGTCTAAACCAATTTTTTTGTCTAAACCGAAACAGATTGATTTTTTTTTGTCTAAATCAATTTTTTCGGTCTGAACCGAAACCGACCGAAAATCGATCAAAAATTTTTGGTTCGTTTTTTTCGATTAATCGATTGGTCGGTTCAATTTCGGTTACTAATATATTTGATCGATTTTTATTCGGTTTTTGCAGATCGGTTCGGTTCAGCGAACCGAACCGAACCGAAAATGGCCACCCCTAATACAAACTAATATTAAATTTATTTTTATAGTCAATAATTAATTTTAATTTTAATTTTTTTATAATTAATAGTTAAATTTTATTTGTATTTTTTATATTAAAATTAATTTTTATTTTTTATAGTTAATAATTAATTTTTATTTTTATTTTATAGTTAACAACTAATTACAATTAAAGGCTATAAAAAATAAATATTAAAATAAATAAAATAAATAAAATATTTTTTACAATTTAAAAAGTACATGATTGAAATTTATTAATTTTAGAAGAATAATTTTAAAAATAAAATTTATAAAACCATATGAAACCACCAAATCAGTGATTTGAAAAAATAAAAAAAATCATAATTTTTAAATAATGATACATCATATTATTTATATAAAAATTAAAACAAAAATGATAATTACTTATTATATACCATATCTAATCATGAGCTACCATGATTCAAACCAAACGAGGGGTAAGTAAGATTTATAGGTTGAAATTATCATAGTTGATATTCCTTTTCCACGCTGTGTGAAGGGTCTTCACTCTTCAAGTTGTTCATAGCGGTGGATCCACACATTAGTATTATCAAATTTAGTGGGAATGGAATATTCTTTTTTTTTGTTCATAAAAAAGTTTATTAATATTTTTAGATTGCTCATAGTATTTTAATAACATTAAATAATTCATATTGATAATAATGTATATTAAATAATATATTAATAAATTAATTACTTTCTTAAAAAGAAAAATGAATCTACGAGGGGGAGGAAATATTATTTATTATTAATATAAATAAGTAAAACCTCATTACTTAAGACATAGATGAGTATTTTTTTTAAAGAATAAAGTGTTATTATTATGAATTAATTTTTGTTGTCATATGAAATTATATATAGCATTTTTAATTTTTTTTCAAAAATACCATATAATGTTAAAGAAATTTCCTTTTTTAAATTTAATGAATATATAAGTATATTAAACGTATGTATTTGAAAATGGATATTTATAAATTAAAAGTTAAAAGTTAAATATTTTTGAAATGAATATTTGGGATTTCTTCAAAAATCCCCCTAAAAATAAAATTATTTAAAAAAATACCCATTTCATTTTTTTTAAAAATATCACATTTCAAATTTTAATTTTAAAAATACCTTTTTTTTAGTGATATATATCTGGTATATTAAAAATATACTCCATTTTTATAGTTGTATACTTATTTATTTTTTTAAAATATATTAAAAATAATAAATATTTAAAAAATAAGAAAAGTGAAATAGTGTAATTTATTAATAATATTTTTGTTTCGTACAAGCCCAGCCCATTCTTGGGAAACTTCTCCACAATCTTTTACGAGGCATCATGGTTTACGTCAATTTGATACCATATTTTCGAACTTTTTCTTTTTGCTTTAATTTTACGATGTGGGGATTATTTTTATTTAATTTTTTTTTCCATTTCTACGGCAAACATCGGTGATTTTTAATTTTTTTTTCTGATTCATTTTTTTTTTCATTTATTCCTTTTTTTATTTTTATTTTTTATTCATAAATAATTTTTTATTATCATATTTTTATTATACACATAAAAAATAAATATATACATAAAATATATAACATATATAAAATACATACACAATAATAGTGATATATACACAACATATACACAACATACATATATTATTTACACAAAATTTACACAATTTCTTTAATATTTTTTAACTTTATTTTTAAAATTTTATATACACATAATATACATATAACATATACAATAAATATATAACATAAACATAACATCTACACATATATATAATATCTGTATAATATACATACAATATATATATAATATTTACATAATAAAATTAATATTTTTAAAATTTTTTTCTACGTCCAATATATAAAATTTATTTAAAATTAAAATTAATATTTTGTATTAATATATTTTTATATATTTTATTTGTTTAATATTTTTTAGTGTATTAATTATTTGTAATCAAAATTAAATTTTTTTATAAAAATATATTGTATTAGTTAAAAATATATTTTAAAATATTAATTTTTATTATTTTATTGAAATATGTTTATTTAATAATAAAATTTGAAAAAAAAATAAAATTTATAGTAAAATATTGTTTAAAATGAGGAATGCGGTATTTAAAAAAATATATTTTAATAACAAGTAAGATATTTTTAAAATTTTGTTCTAAATTTTTATAAAAATATAAATATTATTTTTTGTGTAGTATTTTTGAAAAGGGTATTATTTTTATAGGTTTATCAAAAGTCCATCTTTTATCTTTTGCTTTCTTTGGGCCTGTGGGCTTTTTGTGTGTGTGTATATATATATATATATATATATATATATGAATGATAGAAAATCATTTATATATACAAAATATGCAGAATATTAATATTGAATAGGAAAAATTTTCAACTATCAAATAAGAATTTTATAAAATATTATAAAAATAAATAAATTTTAAGGATAATTTTTTTTTAATTTCTCATGTTATATTATAATAATAATATCACATAAAACTTTATTAATCAAGAAAGGGACATTCATTTCGTATATATTTTCTCACATGCTAATGAAATGTCAACTGTTTTCAATACTTCAACTCTTATCTTATCAATTTTTTCCTCAAAAAAAAAAAAACTCTTATCTTATCAATTTGATTCATGAAAGAATCTCAAATTAATTTTTACATACATTAATATATAATTAAAATCCATGCAATCAACTGGCTGGCTATTGGTTACTAATTTACAATACAAACTTATATAAGCATATGATTTAAAAATTTATGCACAAACTTATTCTAATTCAGCAAATTAATAATAACAATTCAATTTTTTTCCCCATTAAAGCATAAGATACTGTACAAATACAACAGAAATTTTAAATGAATAATTTAATTAATTAAGAGTTTAAAATCTTGGGAGATGATGATGAAACTTCAAAGCTACAAATGGGACAAATTTTCTTGATTTGAAGCCAACTGGTAATACATTCAGAATGGTAAGGATGTTCACAAGAAAGAGCTACCAATGATTGATCATCATCTTCTCCATTATATTCTACTTGACAAATCACACATCTATCAATCCCGCATTTGTTATTTTTCTGATCCATACAATTACACTTAAATGGCTTTAAGGAATTTTGAATTTCATCTGCTGATAATCCTCTCTTCTCTTCTCCAATAAACTCTCCTAATGCAATCAACTCTTCGTAGGATAGCTCGTCGGGGTCGATCTCATCTTCCTCCATATCATCATCATCTTCTTCTTCTTCGCTGTTACTGTCTTGACCTTCAAGAAACTCTAGTTCTTGACTTTCGAAATATTCATAATCATTATTTCCATTGTTTTCTTGGCTTGAATCTTCCTCGCCATCACTTCCCTCTTCATCCTCCTCCTCCTCCTCTGTGTCACTTTCGATGCTCATTAGAGTATTCAAAGCCCTTTCTTGTTCTTGCAAAGCCATTGCGAAAGCAAAATCGGAATGAACTTGTTGATCAAGTTCCATGTAAGGAACTGATCTCCTCGTTGCTGCAGCTTGCTTTCTCTCTTCTTCGTCCATTGATCGTTTCATTTCTTGATTGTTTCCATGAATTTTTGAAATCTTGAAACTACAAACATGCAAGAATTTCATTGGTATATATACATATGAAGAGAATAATTAAAAAAGAAAAAGAAGAAGGCAGCTTTCTTTAGATAAAAGGCTAATAATGACTCCATAAATTTTAAAGAGAATTGGGTAGTGAAAATTTTTTAAGATTCTTAGCTGATCCAATTTCTAAAGTTATACCAATATTCTTGGCCGGCCTATTAACTATAGGTAGAGAAGGTGTTAAGAAGTTTCTTCAGGGACAAGGCAGCTTTTCTTGTGAAGCAATTGAAAGCCATTTCTTGTAATTAAGTTATTATTATTATTATCATTGAAATCGCAAGTTCAATGTTAGGATCTTAATATAACTCCAGAGCCCTTGGCGTAAGGCAACATCTCAAATCCAATTCAGTATGTTTCTATATATTAATTTTTTGTTGGGGACACGTCAAAATTTTCAAACTTATATGCTGCCAGTTTTTTTTTTGGCCTTTTCATGACTTATATATTAGCATTATGCGTGCATTAATTTAAGGCTTTGATGTATAATACATATATATGTTTTTAGTAAATTTAATTGTTGGGATTTCAATTCGAGTTCTATAATGTTATTGTATTGGATTGTTATATTTTACTGGGTATAGGTAAAATTAATTAATTAATTAATTATGCCCTAACATATACGTAACAGTTATGTATTGTCAAACAATTTTATTTTGATCAATGCTTCCTCGGTTTCGTTCTCATACTGAAAATTCCAACATGCATTGCCAATTGGATAAAAGATATTTGAGGAAAGCAGACTGATTTTATATTATATAGCTCACATTAATTTGGATCTTTCTAAGAATAAGCATCAGTCAGGTTGATTAGATTTTAGGAGTCGGCCAATTCAATTATTATTAATTTATCGAAAAAATTTATTTTTCAAAATCGATCATTATTGATTGATTCGGTTGGTTTTATTAAGTTTGGTCGATTTTATTAGTAAATATACAAGATGAAACCGACAAATTTAGTTGGTTTAAACTAACATGATTGGTTGGATTGATAGTCGGATTGATTTGCTTTGGGCTATTTGCTCATTCCTAGATCTTTTTGTTAAATTAAATCAATTATAAGAACATAAAATCATAAACCATATTAGATTCAATGAGAAGAAGAGAAAATAATTTAGGTGAAAGCATACCTTTATCCATGGTATAATCAATTGCTTTAGATGATGTGATGAGTTTGATTCTTCTAATTCAAAATGGTCTTAAAAATTTGTATGCTTTCTCTATTGAAGGGAGATAGAAAAAAAATGTTAACTGCTTAAATTTGGGACCTTAACCCCTTTGAAAAGACATAACCTTTCATAATATTTTCAATTTAGCCCCTCATCAAATTAAAAATTACAATTTATCTTTACACATTAATTTCATGACAGTTTAATATATTAATAATTAATTATTAACTTTATTGAATCACTTAATTAAATTAACTTTATTTTAAAATAATAATACATATTAAATCACACATATGTGCCCACATGTTGAATTTTTTCCAACAATCTCTCACTTTGGCCACATATATTGCCTTATAAACGTGGACAACCGTATGAGCTCAAAATTTTGCTATTATATAAGGTATTTCAAACAATCTCGTTTATTTACCATACTAATATGGGATTAAAGGAATTTAAGTTTCATTTAATGTAACTAAACCTATCAATAGTTACACATATCAATATAATCAAATGACATAGATCAATCATGGATGTGTAGTATGAAAATTACATGTGATCCTAACATTCCTATTTTTAATTGGTCCGAATGTAAGCTTTATTGAGATTAAACTTTAATAAAATTAGGTAGAGAGTGAATGTACTAAATACTTTGTTTCTATAGAAAATATTTGAATACATTAAATATGTCCATAACATAAAATAGAGTAATAAAAAACACACATATGTAAATAAACTCCCACTAGAATAAAATATCGTCAAATGATATAATACCCATATGAGTAGTGTACTCATGAAAGACTTTTGGTGTTAATCCCTTAGTAAGCGGATCCGTAATTATGGAGTTTGTTCCAATTGCTCTATAGAAATTTATCCATTTTGTACTCTTTCCTTTACAACTAAGAACTTTATGTTAATGTATTTTGATCGATTTGAGCTTTTATTGTTATTGGAATATAGAACAACTAAGTTATTGTCACAATATAACTTTAGTAGTCTTTCTATATCACTTAAAATGCGTAACCCATTGACAAAATTTTGCATCCATAATCCACGGTTAGATGCCTTCTAACAAGCTAAAAATTCTGCAGCCATGGTGGAAGAAGTTATAAGTGTTTGCTTAACACTTTTTCAGGAAATAACTCCTTTAGCAACATATAAATGTAGCCCAAAGTGGATCCCCTACTACCTTGACATCCAGCGTAGTCAGAATCTGAATACCCAATGATCTCCAAATGATCTAATTTCTTATATGTGAGCATGTAATTCTTAGTTCTCTGCAAGTATCTCATAACCTTTTTGGCTGCTTTTCAATAATCCATCCTAGGATTACATAAATATTTGCCTAGCATTCCAACTATAAAAGCTATGTCTGGACGTGTGCAAACTTATTTATACATTAGACTCCCGACTGCTGAAGCATAGGAAATTTTCTGCATTTCTTTAATTTCAAGGTCATTCTTAGGGCATTGTTTGAGACTAAAATTATCTCCCTTAGTAATAGGGGTATCTCCTGGTTTACCATCCTACATACCATATCTTTTAAACACCTTTTCTATATAGCTCTTTTGAGATAATCTAAGAATACCCTAAGATCGATCCCGATGTATCTGGATTCCTAAAAAAAAAAAGCCTCGCCAAGATCTTTCATCTTAAAATTCTTTGATAGCAAATTCTTAGTCTTGTGCAACAATTATTTATCATTAGTAGCAAGAAGTATGTCATCAACATACAAAACCATGAATATATACCTACTCCTACTGAACTTGTGATACATACAATCTTCAACAATATTTGACTAAAAACCAAATGAGACAAGTACTTGATGAAACTTGTGGTACCATTGACGGGAAGCTTGCTTGAGCCCATAGATAGATTTTCTTAATTTGCAAACCATTTTCTTTGGGTCTCCAGATATATAGTTTTTTGGTTGCACCATATAAATTGTTTCATCAATGTCGCCATTAACAAATATTGTCTTAACATCCATCAGGCGTAACTCAAGATCAAAGTGTGCAATAAGAGCCATGATTGTCCTGAAAGAGTCTTTTAATGAAACTAAAGAGAAAGTCTCTTTGTAATCAATACATTCCTTTTGAGTATAGCCTTTAGCTACAAGACGAGCCTTATGTCTTTCCACATTACCTTTTGAATCTCTCTTAGTCTTAATGCAACCAATGGGTTTCTTACCTTCAGGTAATGGGACAAGATCCTAAACTTGATTGTCTTGCATAGACTTGTACTCCTCATTCATTGCATCGATCCATTTTTTAGAGTTAGAATTTTGCATGGCTTGATGAAAATTGATTGGATCATTTTTCACTATTCCATCAATGTCTTCATGTTCTTGGAGGAATACTATATAATCATCTGGAATGAAATTTCTCCTCTCTCTTATGGATCTTCTCAATGGCATTGGCTCTTGAGGTTGTTGAGTTCGTTCTTCAGGAATAATCACTTCAACTTGAGTAGGGAGTTGTTCAATATTATCTTGTATTGATTTCATATTTGCTTCTTGAGCAATGACAGGTTTGGAAACCTGTATATTATTGAAACAATAGTAGGGATCAAAACATATTCTTCCTCAAAGACAATATCTCTAATCTTATTTCTCCTCCTAAACTCAACATCCTAAAAAATATTGCAATTTTCATTTCAAAAATTGATTTTATTGTGGAATCATAAAACTTGTATCCCCTAGATCGCTCTGAGTAACCAATAAAATAGCTGCTTATTATTTTAGAGTCCAATTTCTTTTCATTTGGCCTATAAGGCCTAGCCTTAAATGGACATTCCCAAATATGAAGGTGCTTTAGACTAGACTTTTGGCCTGTTCAAAGTTCATAAGGTGTTTTGGCAATTATTTTAGTCGATACTCTATTTAGGATATAAGCTGTTGTCTTTAGTGCTTCTCCCCAAAGTGACTTTGGTAAGTTAGAATGACTAATCATGCTTCTTATCATATCCTTAAGAGTCATGTTTCGTCGTTCAACCACATCATTCATGTTAGGCGTACCCGGCATGGTATACTGTGGGATGATCCACATTCCTCTAGGAAGTTGGCAAATAGCCCTGGACGTTGTTCTCCCGAACCATCATATCTGCCATAGTACTCACCACCATAGTCAGATCTAACAAATTTTATTTTCTTACTAAGTTAATTTTCAACTTTAGCTTTGAAAATTTTAAATACGTCCAATGACTCTGACTTTTCATGAATTAGATATAGGTACTCATAATGTGAGTAATCATCTATGAATGATATAAAATATCATTGACCATTCCATGAAGTCGAAGGGAATGGACCGCATATATCTGTATTTATTAATTCTAAGACTCCTGAGGATCTATTGGCACCTAATGTCTTCTGTTTGGTTTGTTTTCCTTTGATGCATTCTATGCAAACATCAAAGTCTGAAAAATCAAGTGAATGTAAAATGTCATCTGATACAAGTCTCTCAATTCTTGGTTTTGAGATATGACCTAAGTGCCTGTGCCACAACTTTATTGAATTATCATTATTTAGGTTACGTTTAGTACCACGTGATTCCACGTGCAAGGTTTCACTATATGATGCAACAATATCAAGTGAATATAGGTTATCAAATATACTTAATGAACCGGTGCCGATTATATTAGATTTTAATGAAAGAGTAAACAAATTATTTCCAAAAGAACAAAAATAACCAGATTTGTCCAATGAAGAAATAAATATTAACTTTCGTCTAAAAGATGGTATAATAAATGTGTCTTTTAAATCTAAATAAATACAAGTTCTTAATAATAACCTAAAGAATCTTATTGCTTCAACTTCTACTGATTTGCCATTGTCCACATAGATGTACCTTTCAACATCAATTGGCTTTCTGTAATTCAGAAAATCCTGCATAGAAACACTTATGTGAGTAGTAGCACTAGAATCCAACCACCAAGTGTTTCTTGGGACAGAAGCTAAATTTATCTCAGAATAGACCAAGGTAAGAAATGTACCTTTCTTTACATGCCAAGCGTGATATTTGGTACAATCCTTCTTCACATATCTAGGCTTTCCATAAAAGAAACATCATTTCTCTTGTTTAGGCTTCTTTTGCCCAGAATTATCAGCAGCTTCATTATCCTTCTCTCTTTTTGCCCTTATTTTTAGAGGTGCTAGCCAGATGAGCACTTTGAGATTTCTCTTGCTTCAATCTATCTTCCTCTTGCACAAATTAGTCAGATACTGCCCCTCTAAAGGCTTCTGGAATGCTACGCTTAATGATCATTAGACTCAAGCGATTAAAGCATTTCCACTTCTCAAAGTATCTTCTAGCATTAGAAGTACTTTCAGCCGTAAGAGGAGGGGGTTGCACATCTCTTAATGCAAGGTCTAGGTCCATATAGCCAAGAATGATTAGCACGTTCTCTTTCCAATCCTTGAAATTTAACCCATTAAGTATGAGAATATTATTTACATTAGCAGACACAGTAGTAGCAAATGTAATTGCTGTACAAAGAATAAATTAAATAAATATATATGTTCACATAACAAGCTAAATGCTTAATTTTTAAATTTTAAATAAATATTGAGTACATCTTAAGATTCTTAGTACAATATTAATATCAAGTCTTTGGACAATAATATTAATTTGTAAGTAGTAGTCTTAGTGTAGTGATCAAATATTAACAATAACTCCTGTCAAACAAGAAGTCTATCTTTGGATCGACTTATTATTCACATGAAAACTTTATAATTATTACATATTTATAGCCACAAGTGTTTGTACAATTTGGCAATGTATTTTTCTTCCTTTAGACCGATTAATACCCGCATGAATTAACACAAACACAAACATCTTAACATTTTCCATAAGCTAATCTATATAAAAGAGATCACTTTGGCAATATCTTATTTCAACTAATTATATTAAATGTTAGATAGATTATAAAAATTATAATGATGTACCAAAATTATTAAAAATGATAATATTAACAATATAAGATTAAGGCCAAATGTGAATGAAATTGTATTAAATCATTGCAAAAGTCATTCAAATTAAATCATATGGCCTCATTTAATTTCCACAGTATACGTGTATGTATATATATTTATGCATACCCACACGCCCCACTAGACAGTAAAGTTTTAATACCACAATGTGGTGACATCAATTAAATTGTAACATGCATCACCATGTATATAAAACATGCATTTATGCATTTACCACTTATAGAATTTTATTCAATTCTTTAAATATCTTTAAAAAAATCATCCTAATATAACCACATAAATACCAAATTTGAAATTTGAAGTTTCAATCATTTAACAACCGAATATATATGAATTTGAATATATCCATGTATATCAAACTAAAGATTGAAGTTTTAGTCACAAAATATAAATGATGTTGTTACATTATAAATATATATACTGCCACAATACCCAAAAATTCTTACATGTTCCTATATTTTGTATTTCACATGCATATAACATATATATATATATATATCATTGTATATGATACACAAACATATATGGCATCTGAAATTTCTTAAATGTGCAACAATATCAAAATCATGATGGAAAACTAATGCACAGAGACCAAGATAATAATAATAATAATAATAATAATAATAATAATAATAATAATAATAAATTCAAACAGCATGCCTATTTGTTATCTTAATTATATGTATATATAATCAATTGAATATACTTTGGTGGCCAAAGTGTTCAAAGTCTCAATATTATTATTTTAATCCATATGAATTGGGCAACGAAAATAATATATATATTTTTAATTTGGTATAAATTTTATAGCCATAATGGAATGATCCATACCTTGTGCCCACCGTTAATCCAACCTTGTTCATAAAATAAAAAAAAAATAGAACCCAGTTAATATAATTATATGGCTTTTTGTGCATTTAGAATATAATACAAATAAAAGCAATGAAAAGCCATAAAACTGAACATAGATTCTTGAATAATCAAATTTAATATATATATATTTATTAAATTTAACTTGCGTCACCGAAAACAAAGTGGGACAATTCATAAATCCCTTGCTCACAAGAACATACTGCACAAAATTTTTGTGGCTTTGTCAATTTTTTTTTAATTCAACAATAAATATATGAACTCTAATATCAAAACTTAATTCTCAATTCAAAATTTCTTAAAAACTCAATAATAGGGTGGCTCTAATACCATTTATTAAATTAAATCAATTATAAAAATATAAAATCATACTCTATGTTAGATTCAATGAGAATAAGAGAAAATAATTTAGGCGAAAGTGTATTTTTATCCATGGTATAATTAATTGTTCTAGATGATGAGATGCGTTTGATTCTTTCAATTCAAAGCAGTAATAAAAATCTGTATGTTTTCTCTATTGAAGGGAGATAGTAGAAAAATATTGACTGTTTAAATTGAAAATCTTAACCCATTTGAAAAGAAATAACCTTTTATAATATTTTTAATTTGGCCCCTTATCAAATTAAAAATTACAATTAGTCTCTACACATTAATTTCATAATAATTTAATACCTTAATAGTTAATTATTAACTTTATTAAATCACTCAATTAAATTAACTTTATTTTAAAATAACAATACACATTAAATCAGGCGCACGTGTTGAGTTTTTCCCAACACTTTCATCTTAATATTATAATAAATGCTACTTTTAACAGTGAAGTATTTGGAGACAATTGTTAAAAAAATTGAAATTTTATTTCTCTTGTTGGATAAAAAAATAATTTAAGCTTATATTAAAAAATTATAAATGAAAAGAAAATGTATTAAGAGACGTACAATAAGTGCTAACGTATACAAATTATGGCAAGATGCATGAATTAATTCTCACCATATCTTACTCTAGAATAAATCTTTGGCCTGAAACTATTTGAGCCTTTTCGTACAAATTTTGACGAGTGAATAACCCTAACATTATGAAGTATGCTACCATTATTATTAATTTGATTTCTTTCACAAACATAACTTACTCTAGTCCGATGATTTCTTGGCCTCAAATATTTTCTCGAGTTGTGAACTTTCCGGTGATTCCTCAATCTCCGGCGAGATGGTGACCTACTAATAACCTCCATTGTGGGTTCATAATAATTGTTACTATAGTCTTCTAATTCGCTTGTATCAAACTCACTACTTGAGTAGTTATCTCTTGTGTGGTGATGGCTTATTACCCTTGTTTTGAGCATTATAAGACTATTACAAAAGAAGAGGCAGCAATTTTCCCACAAAGAGAAGCAACAAACTAGACCTCCCCATGTCATTTTGCAGATGCCATGGCCAATACATTCGTAGATACCCAATTTGTACAAGAAATACAAGAATAAGAGCACTGCATGTTATCATAATAAATAAAACATTGTCAAACCCATGTACGTATATTAATATATAAATTGACTCTTAATTAATTGGGAACTCAAACTCAAAAATAACACTATATAAATGTACTATCAATTTGATATATATGTTTTTTTTTTTTTTTTGTAAAAGTCTGGACAAACTTAGTAATTTAAAGAGTGGCTCAGCGATAGTGTGCGACTGAAACCAACTCAGAAAACGACTAAATTCCAATCAATTTGATATATATGTATGATCTCATATATCAATTGAAGACCATATTTATTATTGTTTTATATGTTAATAAAAAAGCCAAATGGATTGAAATACTATTAAGCTGCAAAAGAAGAGTAATTCTCATGTAATTGGTGAAAACTGCCTGTTATATTATTAGAAACTGGGAATACTATAAAAATATAGTCAATTAATGTGATATTTGATGCATCACCACAGTGATAAGATATTAGGTAGTATTTTAATTTTGAAAAATAGTGCATGAATACGTAAACAAGGACAACTACCATTTAACTATTGATTTGAAACTGGAAAAGCAAAAACGAAGAAGGAAAAAATATATATATGATCCGTCGTTGTAATTATTGAATAATTTGTCGCTACTAAATTCAAGAACGATATAATATGAATTATAAAGAAAAAAACCGCCGTAAAAGGGATATATAAAAGCTAATAATTGGCACATGTAGAATCGCTGCTTACCAATGTAGAACAAAACCAGAACCATAGCCAACTTCAGCAGATTGGCAATGCAGAAATTTTCTATGTAACAAATAAAATCCCATGTTGTCCCACAAAATGAACTGCATTTTTATATAAATGTAAGAACAATGAAAAGTAAATTTAACAAAAGCTTAATGAATATATAATAATTAATTTAAATACCTGCAAGACTTTCCAGAAAGAAAATCGAGTGGAGAGGTAAGAAGATCGCTTATTACTCCAGTAAAACCAGAAGTGAACGATCTAATTATTTTTCCCATAACCTTTCATGTATTCATGCGAGCGGTTGTATTAGACAGACAGAGAGAAAGGAATTAGACAAAGAAACATGTCATGCGATGAAATAAATAACTGTCTTTCCAAATTTTAGATCATTATGACAATGAACTGTTATTATTTTAACCCGTAACTGATAGTTTTTTAACTTGCGTTGCGAGGAACTTTTATCTTTATTTTTCTAGTCTAGAGTAACACGACTAAGGATGGAAAAAATGACAGAAAGTATCAAGGAGAGAATAGCCACCGACCAGATATGGCACGGACATGTAAACGACCCTGTCCAGAGCCCACGTATCAGGCATGGTTCCATAGACGAGAGCCAAATATTTGGTCTATGTCCAATATCAAGATTATCAGTTGCTTCTCTTCTATCTTACAAGGTTAATAGGAAACCAAATTGCAGTTCGGTCCAAAATTAAAAAGAAAAATCATATGAAAATTTCGAGAGTTCAAGTCTTACTTGCTATAGCTAGTTATTAATGGAAGCATCCTAAATCTCAATCACCAACAAGTGCGATAAGAGTTCTGTGTAATTAAAACAGTTTTGTCTCTAATTATATAGTCTGTTGTACCGTTTTTACCTACCAAATCCAACATAAAGTAAGCTATATGGAAAATAAAGCCCTTCACCCATTAATCTTTTACCCAGAATGTTAAAAACACTAGAAAAGAAACAAATTGTCATAAGATAACTAAAATTCAGCCAGCACATGTGCATTGTTCTGAAAAGCAACTAAATATCAAACTCTGTGCTAGAAGATACATTCAACATACCATCACTGACAGCTTTCATTGAAGAGAAACAGATGATTCACATTCAAATTTGAGTCCATGGTTGACAATATTGAAAATCTGGTGGTTTAATCTGTATAAAGGGCTTGGCATTTATGAACAAAGATCAATCCATCCTTCCCTTTAAGATTCTTTCTGTAATTTCCGTGGGAGTTCTGCAGCATAAACATTAAAAAAGAAATGTTAGGTTGTCACTTTATGATGGAAAAGCAATAATAGTAACAATAATAATAATATAATAACAAATACGTTCTTTAGAATATGTCAAAAACTCTGAAGAGAAAGCAAACTACATTTAAAGATCAAGGGAATCACAATTCAAAAACAATCATTGGGGCAGTTCCAGCATTCCTTCTTTCTGATCTTGAATATTGGCACAGGGAATAGGGATTTCTATGAATAGAGATATTATAAACCTCAAAAAACACTAATGCAAGGTTGCTATCTTTCAGAAAGTATAATAAAATTCTGACAAACATACACCATTTGGCATCTCAAAATGGTAGGCTACCACCATATTTTGCCTAAACATTTCTACATTTCAAGTTGATGGTCAATGGCTTTCAAGCATTTTTCCAAGAACTCATTACTTCCAAGTTTCTGAGACCATAGTTTTACAATATTACAAGTGCAAACTCAATTTATGAGATCATTGATAATTCTCTCTTCCTAGATTATTTACAGAGACAGCACGGAAGGTAGGTTAAGAAAGAATCAAGCCTACACTAAGAAGCCACTGCCCCCATGCTTTGATGGTTCTATGAAGTAGGAACAAAGTACAGAAATAAAAATGGTGGTGCATAAACTTACACAACATAGACATGTCCTCCCCAACCGCTCAAACAGTCCCGATCTACTGAAGATAGCAGTGCTTGAGAAACAATTTCAAACAATTCTTCAGCTTCCTGATCACATGTTCAAACAAAGAGTTAATATCTAATAATAGTCTCATTAATGACTCGTATTGTAGGGGTCTATCCTAACATTATAAATAACATCAGCTAAATAAATGTCAGACAGCCAATAAGTGTTCAACATCTTGTACACAATTCGGTGTGTTTCCTACTAGTCATAACTTTTCAGGAACTAAATGAATAACATAAAAGGTTATTGGGCCAACAAATTAAGACAAAGTACAGTATCACTATTCTTTTTTGGGAAAGCTCCACTGTTTTGTGGAATGTAACCAAGCCAGAGCATTAAACCAACATTTCAACAACAATCCCAAAGTCAAAATTGCGTATCTTTAACTTATATTTCCTTGTGCTACATTTTTATTGCAAATAAATGACTACTACATATTTATTCATTCACTTGAATAATTTTCCTGCACACATAACTAATAACTATCACAGATGTCAAGTTTTTCCTTTAGACTGTAACCATGGGCATTATTAAAAACCGTTCATCAGCATAAAATTAAACTTGAAAGTTATGTTTTGACAAGAAAGTGAGAATGAAAAAAAAAATTTTGATGCAGGACAGACCAGAGCAAACAGTCCTGGCTTCCACACAGTTTGGTAATCCTGCTAAAACTCAAGGTTGACAATTGAACAATTTCTTAAGCCTGATTTAATAGGGAACGGCCAACAGGTCAAACTCATTGCTTCAAAGTGATGTCCATTAATTTTTGGCAAAATTTTATCGTTTAGGCCTCCAAAAAAATATTTTTCTATTTTTGACAAGTTTTGCCTCGTTGAATATTTTATTTCTATATGTTTTTTATTTGTTTTCTTTTTTGGCGATTCTTACCTTTATAGTGATTTCCTTGTTGGGACTACATTAGGATTTCTTGAGTGCCCTACTCTATATATAATGTAAGTCTTTTAGGCTCGAAAGAGAACTTTTGATTCAATAAAATTAACAGAAAAACTCTCGTCTTCCCAAACTTTCAGCGTTCTTGAATCAACAATTACTTGAAGTCTACATTCCTGAGTATTCTTTGACTAACATAGATTTATAGAAAATTAATATTGTCTGTTATGACTTCAATTTTGACAGAAAGTTAATTACTCTCTTATGGAAGGAAAATAGAAGAGGGAAAAACCATGGGAAAAGGTTTTAAAATTACTATAAGTTCGTAATTGGCACATTCACTAGTTTGTTGCACTCTTAAGTATTATCTTCCAGACTGATGCAATATTCTCAAGCCACGCAATCTGTAACTTTTAGGTCAATTCCAAATTATAAGTCAAGTAACTGACCATGTCAGGCTTGAACAATGATTCACAGGCACCATAAAGTGACTCTGAGGCTGTACCAGCAACAACAAAATCTTTTGCAAGTTCCCTGCATTTCAAAAGAAAAGAGAAATATAAGCAGCAAAAAAAAGCACACCCATATGTATATACAACAACCAAAATATGATGACATTTGCTTAAATTACTAGCTCGATTGCAGTTTGATTTTGTTCAATTACATCACATGTGGAAACAACGAAACCAATAATGTCAAAAGACAAGATCCTATTACTAACAGGCAATAAGTGTAATTCATTGACATTACAGATCAATCCTACAAACAAAAATGAACAAGTCGAAGAAAAAATAAACTAAAATGCAAGAAACCATTAAAAAACATTCTCAGCTTTTGGCCAGCCCACTAATGAAATATGAATGGTGCATCCCTCATGTGGATGCTTGCACATTCAAGTCACACGAAGAACTCTGCTTGTTGTGACTTAAGTTTGAAATAATAATCAAAAGAAGAAATATAACATACTTGGCTCCAATTGAATCCATTGTGCAAATGAATGGCTTGTCTTCATCACTCAATCCAGCAATCACAGGTTGGCAGAAGTATGGACCGAATCTGAGAAAGAGTAAAAGCTGCACTTCAATTTTTCTTTTGGCCAACAATTTAATGTCATAATTACACTAGAATCCTTTAAAGTCTCAAATTAGACAAATTATGTTTAGGTTTAAGCTTTACTTTGCCTATAAATAACAATGTTTAGCAGGCAGTAAGAATCAATCAATAATAAGCAACGTTCATCAACAATCAACAATCAACACACCAAATGCAGTAACCACTGCCTTTAATCTTTGCTCGGCCAGAATGAGCAATTGGTGCAGGTATTAGCTTGAAATCAATAATTAATTTGGTGGATCCTTCAACGCAGGTTTCGTGTCTTAAATTTAATTTGCTTAAACATTCAGTAGTTGCATCTTCTTTCATTTAAATGTTTTTATTTGTTTGTTTTGATTATCATTTTGATCTAATAATTTAAATTGCTAAACCCTAATTATATATTTTATGAAACCCAATCTGTGTTGTTTCATCCAGCAGCTCAAGGTTTTCAAAACCCTAAATTCTAATTTGTTATCCAAGGTCTAAACTTAAAACCCTAATCTCAAAATACCAACACTCAAAACCCTAAACCAGTTTTCTAATTCCAAAACACCAAAACCCTAACATCCAGTAAGTCTAAAACCTTAAAATCCAAAATGCTGAAGCCCTAATCTAATATACCTAAAACCACCCTTAAACCCTGGACACCAAACCCAGCACCAGTTCATCAATCTCTTAAACCCTAATCCAGCAAAGCCTAATTAAAACCCTAATTCCAGCAACTTAATTCCCAAACCCTAATCTTGTAATCCAAACCCTAATTCTAGTAGACTAATTTCTTAAACCATAATCCAAAAAACTCTAATTTCCAATAACCATAATCCAAACCCTAATTTCCTAAACCCTAACCTAAACCCTAATTCTGTAAACCATCAAAACCTTTTATCCCATAACCATATTTTTATTTTATATATCACAGACCTTTTCTCATAAAGGAGAGCAGAGACAAGACTAGCAAATGTCTCAGGCTTCATGTCCCTCTCTTCTCGCAATTGATACAATTTATGACGAAAAACGAGCCTCTGATGCCTACATATCATACCCATCATTACAAATTAAAAAGAACGAATTCCAAGCAACAAAAATAGAGGGAAAAATAAAGTATTATACAGAGTTTGGGCATCAGTAGCTAGGCCAGAGAGACCGAGGAAGAGCTTATCGTGGACTTTATAGATTCTCTGGAAATCGGTGGCGATAGTTTGGAGTTGGACACCGAGTCTCCGATCGCTAGCGATGGCAAAGCAGTTTTTACCTACCATGGCTATTAGGGCACTTCCATTGTACTCGAAGATCTACAAATGCCCACAAATCACGTGAACATAATGTATTTCTATTTACGATTTTGTGTATAGAAATTAGGATTTAAAAGAGAGAGATAGAGATGAGGGCTTGAGAACTTACCGACATTGAAATTGAGCAGAGAGCTTAGCGAAGAACAAAGGTTGAATTGGATTGGGGCTTTGAGGAGAAAAGGAGTTCAAAGAATGCAGATATCCCATGGTGGTTTTGGCTTGGATACCACTCCAGCTAGATCCGACCCGATTCAGCACCCTGTTCGTGATCCGGAAATTGATATACGTTGCGCTGGCTAGTTTACCGTTTTAAACGACAGAAAATTACACCATTTATTTTTTTTTTTAATTTTACTGCAGTTTATTTTTTTTATTTTTAAACTTTTAAATTTATATTATTTATCATTTTTGTTTTCAAGAACACGTTCTTCTCGTTCTTTTCATTTCTTTTTTCTATTTTTCATATTTTAGCTATTTTATTTTGCTCTTCACTTGATTTTTTTATTTACAGAGATTACAGTTTAATGAACTGATCTTTAATTTAAACAATGAGCTCTTTACTCTTATGATTATAGAGATTTCTCAATGGATGCAATTATCCATTCTTTGTTTAATTAGAAACTCATCTCTTTTTGCTTCTTTTTTTATTCATTATTTTTTGTTTCTTTTTATAAAATAAGTCTGAACAGAAATATAGTAATTATGAAGAGTAATTAGCTGAGATATAGTATAAGTAGTAGTTGATAAGCTTTTTTAGAAAGTATGTCGAGCGAGCAAAGAAGAAAATGGAGATCAAGGAAAGAATAATAAATAAACACATTGAGGAATTTACTTTAAGAAAAAGAGAAAAGACTCATTCATTTTAATTTAATTTTTTCTGTCATGGAAACGCAACAAACAATAGTGCCACCAATTGTGATTTTATTTTTATTTTATTTTTTTATTGTGTAAATTTTTTATTTTTTATTATAAAAATAATTATCATTAAAACTACTGCTTTAATTATCAATTGACTACTAATATGAAGAATAAAATAAAAAAGAAGAGTATATAATATATGATTATCATTAGTTTGCTATTGCGAATTTTTTTTTTAATTTTTTTATTTTTGGGTTTCGAATATAATGATTGAGGAATTTTTTGCTCTTCAATCTAAATGCACGCCAAATATTCGATAAAATATTTAAAAGAAATTTTATATTACAATCGCATATTAAGATATAACAGCTGCATATTAAGATATAAGAGTTGAATAATAATATTATTTTTCTGAGACAATAAATATATATAGGTATTTGTTACATATACTTTCATATATCAAAATATTACAACTATATATTGATATTTTTTTAAAAAATAATAAATATATATAGTAATTATAGGTGGTATATACTTAAATATAATAAAATATAATAACTACATAATGATATTTTTTTCAAAGACAATATGTATATATAAATATATACTACATAAACTTTCATATACCTTGATATTGTAGTTGCATTCTGACATTTTTTTTTAAGATATTAGATATATATAGTTATAGTTATTATATATTTACAAATACTAAAATAGAAGAGTTACATACTGATATTTCTTATTCAAAATAATAGATATACATGAGTATATATTACATATAACTTCATATACCTTCATATATATTTATAAACAATGGTATTTTTATGATATATGGAGATATATATAGATATATGTTATACATATTTTAATTTAAAAATTATATATGCAGATATATGTAAGTACATATTACATATACTTTAATTGAATAACAGTATTTATAGGTATATGTGAATATATGTTACATATATTTTAACTTAAGAACGATATATATAAATATATATAGGTATATATTATTAAATACTTTAATAGATATATTGGAGCATATATTATATAAATTTTAACTAAACAATGATATATGTCGATACTTTAACTAAATAGTAATACTTTTAGATATATATGGATATATTTTATATATACTTTAACTAAAAGAAAGTATACGTAGATATATATGGGTATACATCATGTATATTTGTTAAAATTTAAAAGAATAATAGTGTAAAAATAATATATGTTTAATTATATATTTCAATATATATTACATATATATGTTAAAATTATTTTTGCAATTTTTCAAAAAAATTTATAGACAGTCTCAAGATGAGCTTAAACATATCTAGATGTACAGCCAGCATTGGCTCCATTATATAAAATATGAAAAAACCTTACTATAAACTTATTATAATAATTAAGGTGAAAAAAAAACTTAGTGTAACAGCAAAGAATATAATATGGAAAACCTTAGTATAAACACCCATTATTAATAGGAAAAAATAAATTATTTGCATTTTGTAACATTTTGCTGAAAATTTTATTGTATTTATTTTATTGAAAGTTCTGTCAAAATTTAGATAGTTTTGATTAATTTAGAATGTAATTTACATATTAACTATAATAATTATGTTTATGATTAATTATGCATCAGTTCTAAATATTTTTTTTAATCTTGAAATATTTCTAATTCTAATTATAATATACACTGATATAGAAAATATGTATAAATAAATTGTAATTTTAATATTTAAATTGCAACATAAAATGGTCAAACTTAAATATACTCCAATTTTAATATTTAAATTGCAATACAAAATGGTCAAACTCAAATTCATATAATTTTATGATTTCTACTTGCACAAAAGCCACTCTCCCTATTTTTGTAAATATAGAATTGAAATTCCCTAATATGAATTTTTTTTTTATGTGCAGTGTATTTGAAAATTGAATTTATTTTTAAGTTAATTATGTAAAAAGCCCTTTAAACAACAAAATAACAGATACGGACTTATGGCCTTTAAAGTTTTACAGCCCGACAATTTGGGAATTCATTTTCGTTCGCCTACTGCCTTTATCTCATCGTACATGTAATTTAAATTAAAAAATAACACGTATTTTTATAATTTTTTTTATTTTTTATTAAAAATATTTTAATTATTTTATTATAAATTTATTATAAACGGTATAAAATTTATAAACTAATTATAAATTTATTATAAATTCATTGTAAAATTTATAAAATGATTGCAAATTAATAAAAATATAATATTTTGATAAATATTTTATAAATTTTAGTATTTTGATAAAATTTTTATTAATATAATATATTTAAAATTATTTTTTATATTTTTATTAAAAGCCCATTCAAAATTTTCACTCTCAATAAGATACAGGCCCAATGGCCATGTTTTGCAAATTATGGCCATGTTTTGCAAGTTAAGATGTATACGAGTCACTTAGTCAGGTTAGAATATAAACAAAATAAATAAAGATTAATTTATTCGATTTGTAATTTTTATCAATTGTAATCCATGATTAATTTTTATTAATAGACTTTAATGATAAATATATTTTAAACAATAATTTCTTATTTTAAACATTTATTTCAATCTTTAAAAAAATCTATTTGTGACTTTTTTTTTTCTCTCTAGGCCTTAAAACACAATCTAAGTGCATATAAGTTTTTTTTTTTAATATTACATATATAGTTTCATTTTCATGCACTACAACAAAATGCATCTCTAGCTACAATACATTGGTATAAAAATAAATATTGTAGCTAATACATATTTATAGTTACAACAAAAAAGAACTTGTAGCTATTTTTAATCTTTTAGCTACTAAGTTTAAATATTATAGCTAATATATCAATGTTGCTTTAACTTTAATATATCATAGCAAAATTTTGGTAATTAGCTACAATAACTTTTAGTTATGAAAGAATGTCATAGCTAATTCTTATAATTGCTCAAAAATTAATATTATTGTAGTAATTTTTAATCAAATGGCTACAATTAAATAGCTACAATAAAATATTAAAACTAAATTAAAAGACTTATTATGTCTCTATTTTTTTTGTAACAATAATGAATCATCAGCCACAATTTTTTTGCTATATAAAAATATCATAACTAATAATAAATTACAGCCACATATTTAACATAGTTGTAGCAATAATTAGTATATTATCTATAACTAATTAGTTATAATAAATTATTTATAACTAATATAAGAATATGAGCCAAGATTTTATTCATTAGTAGCAATAATTAAAATTTTAGCCGCTTAATAGCAACATAAAATGATAAAAGGGGAAAATGAAGAACATTTTCAAGAAATTACACATAGGGAGTAATCACGAGCCACACCGATCAAACGAGACTCCTTCCTCACCATCGTCCAATTCTGATCACCGTACTACCCTTGGAAATGCTCCTTCTAGCCCTCCGTCCACGTCTTCTTCACCCGCGACCACGACCGTGACTGGCACGACTGTTTCACCGGCGACGAATAATTCTAATAATCATGCTGACTATTTCTCTTCAGAGGAGGAGTTCCAAGTGCAGTTAGCTTTGGCTATCATCGCTTCTAATTCAGAGTTTAGAGATGATCCATAAAAGGATCAGATCCGAGCGGCGACGTTGTTGAGTTTAGGGGGGAATCATCATCATCGGATAGATGTGGGAAGGGAAAAAGGGGAGACTGCTGCCGAAGCCTTGTCGAGGCAGTATTGGGTGAGTATGGCAAATTCATCTTGAAGTTGAATTTTGAGACTTTTAACTACCATTTGTATGGAATTATAGTGAATGAGCTGGAATTAATGTTGTTTACTTTATTATTTTGTTATTCAATGCTCAAAATTGTGTAATTTCGTTTCTGATTGAAATTTGTATATTTTACTATTGAATTATACGGAATAAAGCAATTGAACTGTTGTTCTGTTCTGAATTTAGTGTGTTGTGAAGGACCTCAAGTGAGGGGCCCTGCTTGGATTGATGTTTTTGAAGGGGGGATTTTATTGCTGGATTATGGACGTAGGCTTGGTTAAGCTATCCTTGTGTTTTCAATAGGGTGAATTGCAGCGAATGAGCTTGAAACCAAGGTTTTTCTTTATTTGTTTCTGGTGATGGACAAAAACCTTTACAAAATAAACGTTAAGCAGGTCTTGGGGTGGGGATGATTATTGATTAGGCCAGTGCATTAAATATACTTGTTCGATGACTCTTTTTTTATTAATGAGCTTGAATTATGCTACAGTAGCGTTTGATCATGATTAATGTTAATAAGGATTATTATTCTTTAGCATTTACCTAAACCATGAGAAATAGAATTAAGCAACATTCAGTATCATATCGAGTGAATTGTTAGGAATGAACTGGAATTTGGGTCTTAGTTTAGTTGCTGCTGAGCAAGATTTTATCCAGTTTGGAATTTCAATTGGGAGACTTTATTTTTCATGGTCAAATTCTTGAATCATGCTTATTTTTCTGTTATTTCAAGGAAAATATGCTCAGTTGACCTGTACTTGAGTCCCACATGCCTTTTTGTATTGTACAAAAGCTTGTTTTTGGTGGTCTTATTTTGTTTACGGTATGTTTAATATATATATAAATATAAATATATATATATATTATATGTATGTATCATGTAGTCTTGGATTAATTAATGCTGTTTTAATTCACTCTAAGCCAAATAATCATTGAATTTGCTATCTACTAAACATGAGAAATGTCATTTTACGTAAAAACTTCTGTAAGATTAATTAACTTTAAAGATATGCAATTGGTAGAAAAATGCAAAATAAATTCTTATAATTAAATTAAGAAGTGCAACTGTCAACAATAATCCCATTGTACAAGTTGCAATTCATGAAGAGTGTGTAGTAATAATAGAAATGTACAGTACACCTCTAATTTACTCCTATTTCGTTTAAGGTGCATCTAAATTCTTGCAATACTTGACTTTGTGTTGCTTGCATATAGTGTTAATGAATAATGTTGCCTTGACTTGTGTGAAGTGGTTCACCTGAAATTTGATGTGCTTGATCATGCGGAGAAATTATTGAATGGTTTTTATGAGAATTTGTGACAATTGCAGAAATGTGTGGCATGCCTTTGATTTTGCCCAATTTCATTTATGGGACCTCTAAATGCTGATAGAGCTCAACTTTATACTGCTTGCATATGATGCTATTGTCTAATGTTATCTTACCAAAATTTGCATTGACTTCTGCCGTATTGGTTCACCAGGAATATAATGTGCTTGATTATGAGGAGAAAGTAATGGATGGTTTTTATGATGTGTTCTCCACAAGTCCAGTAGTCCAAGGAAAAATGCCATCACTCACAGATCTAGAAACAAACTATGGGAGTTTTGGTTTTGAAGCAATAATCGTCAACCGAGAAATTGATCCTGCATTATAAGAATTGGTGCAAATTGCAAAATGTATTGCTGTAGATTTCCCTGCTACAGATGTTGGTAATTTGGTACAGCGGCTGGCTGAACTTGTTACAGAACATATGGGTGGGCCAGTAAAGGATGCTAACATAATGTAGGCAAGATGGATGGAAAGCAGCAAAGAGTTGAGGACGTCACTTCACACAAGTGTGTTGCCTATTGGGTCCATAAGTATCGGTTTGTCTCGGCATCGGGCTTTACTTTTTAAGGTCAACATTATATTTCACTGGTGACTAGACCCCTGCAGATTTTTGTCTGGCCAAACTTTTAAAATATTATCCTTATCTGGCCACCGTAAACTTTATGGTTATTATCTTTCTTAACTTGGATGCAGGTATTGGCTGACAATATAATATTACCCTGTCGGTTGGTGAAGGGTAGTCATTATACTGGCATTGAGGACGATGCTATCGACATAATAAAGCTCAAAGATGAAAGGTTATGGCTTGTTATTGTTGTGGTCTTTATTGACTTTATTTTTATTGCTTTTAACGATTGATGTTACCTTCATGCATCCAGTGTCTCCATTTTTTTGTTAGTGTAACTTTTCTATAATTTTGTGTTGCATGTATATTCAGCCCAAAACACCCTTTCAACCTTTTCCATTTTTGACTTATTAATCTCTTTTATTCATTCATATGCTTGAAGATCACAAAATTAGAGGCTGGACAAAAACTACCTTTAAAAATTGATGAAGATAATCAAGTTATAGGTGATAATGCAACTGCATTTGTTTGGTTCTTAGGCCAAACGGTAAGAAGTAAATCATGTTGCCCATTACAAGTGACAAGATGAAATGAGATTAGCACTAAAGATTTTGATCATATGTGGTTAACCATATTGGTAAGATGACTTGATGATTAAACTAATTTTTAATTTAATATAATTATTAATTAGTTGTATTTTATTTTGATAATTTTAAAATGATTATATGTAACAATATTTAGTTTATTTTTCTAGGAAAAATTCACATTTGAATATTCTGATGCAAGAAAAGGAGCTATATTGGGTCATATGAATGCTTTATACAGAGATTATAGACACAAATTGAAGAAAAAATACTTTGATACAAAAACAACTTACGCACTTCGTCTACGAAATAAGCCTAAAGATATAGATGCAAATGATTGGAAATATTTGGTTAACTTATGGACTGATGCCAAATTTCAGGTAATTAAAAAATGTATGTAAAATTTTATAAATTTTCAATACTTTTCATAATAGTATTCTATTTTATGTAGGAGATAAGCATGAAAAATAAGACAAGTAGATCAAAGCGTTCGATGCCTCCATACATGGGAACAAAAAGTTTTGCTCGACTTAGACACCAAATGGTATGAATTTTATTTTTAAATTCAAAGATCTAATTATATAAATGGTGAGTACCACACTTGCCTTCTTTCAGTGTTGCTCCAATTCTTTTCTCCTATTTTGTGGATTCATCTTATGGCTGTAAACATATATCTTAAAATGATATTCTATTTTTGTATTTTCTTATTTTCCATGCATGTTTTTTCAGTTCAAGGTGATTATAGTAAGACAGATTGCTATTCATGTTTATTTACTGCATTTTTGCCATCTATTTTTCTTTTTGATTCTTAGCATGGAGGCAGCACTAATTCTTTTACATCTTCTGAGCACACCAATTATTATTTTGATATCTTGTGAAGTGTTCTTTTAAATTTGTTAAGCATACATTTTTAATTGCTACAAGCTTTGTTATTTTTATTCATTATTAGAAAATCAAAAGTGGAAAGATATCTACTCGAGTTGAAGTTTTTATTGAATCCCATAAAAGAAAGCAAGGAAAGGAAGTTGATCATATATCTCAAGAGGCCATTGTAATGTCTTTATATTGAGAATTTAATTTATTTTTATTTTATATATGTATATTTAATTATTATTTTAACTAAAAGTATTGTTTTTGATATAGGAAAAATTAACACAATTGAAAAAACAACAAGAAGGACAAATTTCATTAACTGATGATGATATATTTGCTGATGTTCTTGGACCTGAAAAAATGGTTACGTACGTGGTTATGGTCCTGGAAAAAATGTGACTGAATATTTTGGTGTTAGACTTACAAAGGTAGAACTTCTAAGACAACTTGATGTTGCTATAAAAGAAGCAAGTGAACGTGTGGAACAAGTTCAGAAAGAAGCGAGTGAGCAAGTAAATGAAGTGAAAAAACAAATGGATGAACAACTAGTAGAGATGAATAAAAAGTGGGAAGAAAAATTCAAAATGTTGTTGGAAAAGACTATGAACTCTTAACAAGTACATGATAGTACATGATATAGTAAGGTGTTATAGTACTTTTTAATTTAAAATAATAGCTATTTATAAGTATCAAATAAAAAATTAATTTTCTCATAAATTTTATTTTACTTTCTTATTGCAGCTTATTGGATGTTAACGAGATAATCAGATTAGAAAGTGATTTAAAATTCACATGAAAACAGCCTTCTACCTTTTTTGCATATTAGAAATTATTATTTTAAATGCTATTTATGTTATTTTTGTAGGAACAATTTTATTTCGTATATGTAATTAATATTGTCACATGGATCGAATTAATTTTTTTTTATTTTACTCTATTTATTATTTATTTGAATTATTATTAATAATTATTGCTTTTGATTTTTACTTTTTTATAAATTTGTACGTAGCAATATGTTATATATATAGTTACAAAACTAATATACTCCGTAGCTAAATATATAAATAATTGCCACTTTATTACACTTGTGGCAATATAATATATTTTTTACCTACTAAATTTATTATGTGGCTAAACATAAAAGTAATTGCCGTGTAGCAATTTTTGTGGCTATTTATTTCATTCTTAGTTACAAAAAAAAAAATAAAAGGGTGGCTAACTATATATAAAATTGCTACACTAATATAGCAGTGGCTAAATGTAAAAGTACTTGCTATATCATTATATTATAGCTAAAATTAGAATTTATTTGTTATACTATTATGTTTGTGGCTAAACGTGAATTTAATTGCCATATTATTACATTTGTGGCAAAATCATATAGACTTTTGTTACATATAAATTAAGTATAGCTAAAAAAAAAAAGTTGGCTATACTACATTATTACTGTGGCTAATAATTTGCCACAATTTTATTTTTTTGTAACAAAATACCTTCAACCATTTAGCTTCATTTTTCCTGAAAACCTGCTTAGCTATATTTATTAACAAAATATGGTTACATATAATAATTACAGCTACAGTTTAGCAAAATCCTGTAGCTAAGTTTTAGCTACGCCACTTCTAGCTACGGCATGCTACGGGAAAAACTAGTTGTAGCAAAAGCATCTAACCACAAAATATTTATTTTTAGCTACAATAAGTTTTGTAGCTGTAAATCCATTTTGCTGTAGTGATGTGGAATTTTAATTTGTAAACAAATTATAAAGTACTCTTCCCTTAAATGTGTGATTTCGTTTTCAAACAAACCCAAGTCTCCAACAGGAAAGAGGAAATCTCCTGTTTTTTGTGCTTTTTATCAGAAACTTCAAAGGTAATCCATGTCCATATATCCCAAAATCTTTGTCACATTGCAAGTAAAATGCATATAAAATTGTTCCATAATCAATTTTAAAAAGTATAAATTTTAATTAAATTATTTGAACATTGATTTTTTCAAAAACTATAAAACAAAACACTTGATCGTTGGCTAATAATAATCTAATTTCAAGAATAAATATAAATGAATAAATGCTTGAAGTAGTACTGTATTTGCAGTCGCTAGCTAGTTTATCTAATGATTATAATTTTTATGCATCTAGTCGAACGTTTGTTTGAGATTTTTTAAGATAAAAATTCTGACATTCCAAAAAATTTTATGTAGCTTGCTTGCTTAGTTTATTTCAGTTAAAGTTGATTAAATGTTAAATTTAATCATGAGCAGCATATTTTCTGGGTTGGCTACTATTAATAACTATATTAAACTATTGAAGGCCATTGTTATATTTTATCATTACTTAAATAATAACTTGATTTTCTATACAACAAAATTATCAGAGTCAGTATTCGAATCTTATCAGATAAGACTAACAGGTAAAAATAAAGAAATTTTATAGGGTAGAAGCAACGTTAATGAGCTAACCATGCATTAATTTCTTGCACATTTTGCAAGCACAAAACATGCAGGTTTTGGTGCCGTATTATGAGATCTTGGCAAACAATGATCAGCAACCTGAATAAATTAAAGGAAGATGGCAAAATATAAATTGAAGAATAAACCTATAATAATAATTTTCTTTTTATTATATATACGATGATTAACAATTTATTAATTCATTTAATTAACTAATGTGGTTTGATTTTAAAATCTCCTATATATGCAGATTGTATGTCAATATTTTTATTCTAACTAGAACTAATTAGTTTTTTTTTGTGAAAATTAATTTTAAAATTAATTTCTAGAAAAGAAGCCAAATTTTAATTAGGTGTGATTAAATATTATATTTTAATATAATTCTTTTTATTCCATAAACATGACAAATATATGAAGAAGAATTACTCAATAATGAGAAGAAATTTTTTTTCCTTCATTTCGGATAGTCAGAAAATAACATTAATTCATGTATAATTCTTTTGTTTTTTTTTTTACTTAAATAATAATAAACTCCACATATATATTGTCAGTAGCTAATTCTGGTGGTTGATATGGGATGGTGATTTTAACTTGCAAGCAATGCTTACTAAACAAACTAACTAAAGAAGAAAAGAAGAGAGGAAGTGTAAGAAATTGAATTTCTAATTACTTTCATTATCCCACCACTATACATACATACATACATACATACATACATACATACACACACACATATATATATATATATATATATATACTTTTTTCTATAAGAAGCTGTAGACAGACTCTGATTCACCAAGCGTAGTTGCTATATGAGCTTAATTAATTAGCCATGAAATTCCAATTACGTTTCAAGGTGTTTATAAGGTTGGCGTTGCTGTCAATAATAACAATGGTCAGTATTGAAGGAAATAATAATGTAAGCAACGATGGAAGATCCTTAATTGTGAATGGCCAACGTAAAATCCTCTTCTCTGGTTCTATCCACTGTCCTCGTAGCACTCCTCAGTTAAGTAAACTATCAGTCCTCCATTTTTCTATCCTTTTCAAATTGTTGATAATAAAATTAAATTATATAAATAAATTTATTTTATTATAAATATAAAAATTTGCATATTATCTAATTTCCACTTCATCTCGACAAAAGAAGAAACAAAATAGCAGCATGTTTTTGAGACAATTATTGCTTGCATGTTAGAAAAGGAAAACAAAATCATTTATTATAGGCTTTGTTTATTAGTTAGTTGAGTTTCAGTTAACATATTAGATAGATAATTTTCTTGCGCTTTTGTAACTTAAAAAGCGAACAAAACATCTTAACAAACTCAGTCAAAGTTGCTTTGCTCTAACCGTTATGAAATTCAACTACGAATACCATAATTCATTGAATACTTATTATACCCTTAATTAAATGCACAATAATTACTAATTGATTAATAATAATGCTAGCTAATCCTTTCATTCCTACAAAAATAATATTTTAATTTTTGATAAATCTAGCCATGTATCCAACTACGGATTTCAATTAGTAAAAAAAATTATAAATTGACTGGTTAATTTTTTAAAAAAATTATCATTTTTTTAAATTCAAATCCAGTTCATGACTAAATATGATTATGGATTAGGATTATAATTATAATAGTAAAGTTGGTGAATAATAATTTAGTGAAGAAGCATTTTGCAGAAGTGGTCATCTTTGATATCCAAAGCCAAGAAGGGAGGCATAGATGTTATACAAACCTATGTATTTTGGAATCTACATGAACCCCATTTAGGAGAGGTCTCTCTTTCTTTCTTTTTTCTTTATATTAATTTCTCCAAAATTTTCTTTCTTTTTCTTAAATTTTTTTTTTGAATGTTCGATATGCTGCAGTATGATTTCAGTGGAAGAAAAGATATAGTAAAGTTCATGAAGGAAATCCTGGGCCAAGGTCTATGTGCTTCTCTTAGAATTGGACCTTTTATTGAAAGTGAATGGACTTACGGGTAAATGCCATGGCTACTATTTCATGAAAATTGTTCTTTTACTTTTTCTGTTCTCTCATATTAATAAAAAAAAATAAATTAATATTTATTCTCTCATATTTCATTACTTCATTATTCCTTTTTAAAAGAAAATTAAATACTCTCTCATATTTAGTTTTGTTAAATAAAATATCTTTTTTTAGTATTTGACGACATGTAATTAAAATATTTTATTATTATTCAGAATTAATTTTGGCATAAAATTAAAATAATTTTAAAAAATATTTATATACTCTAATAACATAAAATAACATATTTAAGTAAAAAATATTATAATTTTAAAAAAATTAAAATAAAAATCATATTTTAAGTAAAAACAAAGTTATGTATGCGTTTCAAAATGCTAAAAACAAATGGCTACATATTTTTTTATAGTGTAGAAATTAAAGTCATTTACAATAAAAATATATTTTTTATTATTGAAAATACACAGTATTTTTTTTATAACAAATTAAGTAAAAATAAAAATATTTAATTTAATTTTTTTATTAAAAATAAAGAAATCAGAAACAAAAGTATATTAGGTTTTATAATAATAACCATATAACATATATAAAATTATTTTGATATATTTTTTTTCTAAATGAAATGACTACTACAACAACAACAACTAAGCCTTAGTCTCAAACAAGTTGGGATCGGCTGTATGGATCCTCAACAAAATAAGCTCAAAAGACACCAAAAAAGATACTCCAGCCTTAGGCCCCTTCCAAGACACGGATTTTGTCTCCATTCAAGTCTGTCATTAATCAAATCTGCATCAAGATCTAAGGCACGTAAATCTCTTGCTATCACCTCATTCCACACAGTTCTAAATCTTCTACGACCTCTAGCCCCCTCAATCAACAAATTCTCACACTTACGAACCGCATCATTAGGAGATCTTCTTAAAACATGCCCATACCATCTAAGTCTTCCTTCCCTCACCTTATCTCCGACATCCGCTACTTGGACTTTTTGTCGAATATGAACATTCTTAATTTTGTCCAGTCTGGTATGTCCACACATCCATCTTAGCATCTTCATTTCTGCCACACTCATCTTATGCAAATGTTGTCCCGTTGGTGCCCAACACTCACTACTATAGAGCATCGCAGGTTTAACAACCGTCCTATAGAATTTACCTTTCACTTTTAGAGGTATTTTCTTATCACATAGAACTCCAGTCGCACCCTTCCACTTCAACCACCCTACCTGTATTCTGTGAGCCACATCTTCATCTATACGGCCATCATTCTGGAACACCGAACCCAAATATTTGAACTGCTTGGTTTTAGGAACCAAAACTCCATCCAACTTAACCTCATGTTCTTGCTTCTTCCTTAGACTGAACTCACAATGCATATATTCCGTTTTACTCCTACTTAACTTAAAACCCTTGTCCTCGAGGATTTTTCTCCACACTTCCAATTTACGGTTTACACCAGCACTAGTCTCATCAATTAAAATAATGTCATCAGCAAACAACATACACCAAGGAACATCGTCTTGTATGCTTCTGGTTAGCTCGTCCATAACCAAGGTAAATAAATATGGACTCATGGCCGAACCTTGATGCAATCCGGTAGTAATAGGGAAAGCCTCAGTGTCTCCACCAGGTGTTTTCACACTAGTTGATGCATTCTCATACATGTCCTTGATGATGTTGATATATTTGCCGCTGACTCCTTTCCTCTTCAAAACCCACCATAACACTTCTCTTGGTACTCTATCATAGGCTTTCTCCAAGTCAATAAATACCATGTGGAGATCTTTCTTCTTCTCTTGATACAATTCCATTAGTCTTCTTAGAAGAGAAATAGCCTCCATGGTAGATCTCTCTGACATAAACCCAAACTGATTCTCCGAAACTCTTGTAAGCTTCATCAATCTGTGTTCAACAATCTTTTCCCATAATTTCATAGTATGACTCATAAGTTTGATACCCCGATAATTTGTACAGCATTGAATGTCTCCCTTATTTTTATATATGGGTACCAGGATACTCTTCCTCCAGGCATTCGGCATCTTACGTCCTTTCACAATAGCATTAAAGAGTTTAGTTAACCAGGCAACTCCTACCTCTCCAAGGTTCTTCCAAACCTTTATATGAATACCATCCGGGCCACAAGCTTTACCAACTTTCATATACTTCAAGGCTTCTCTTACTTCACTATGCAAGATCCTTCTAGACCAGCTGATATAACCATTTGTTGCATGAAGACCTTGAAAATCTTGTTCATGTTCAGGGTTGAATAACTGCTCAAAATAAGTCTTCCACCTCTCCTTAATATCAACATCTCCTGTCAACACCCGTTGATCTTCGTCCTTTATACATTTGACTTGGCTTAAATCTCTGCTGTTCCTTTCTCTCATCCTTGCAATCTTATAAATGCCCATTTCTCCCTCTTTAGTACCTAACTTTTGATAAATCTCTTCTAAGGCTCTGCCACGAGCTACACTAACAGCCTTCTTTGCCTCTTTCTTAGCCTTCTTTCTAAATGAAATGACTATTTTATAAAAAAAAAATGTCAAGAACTATTTAAATTTGACTATTTGACATCATGCGTTCTTAGCAAATTTAACAGTAACCCTTTCAATCTGGAGATTAATACACGCAATGGAATGCGATGTGGAGAAACATTTACAGGCCCCAACTCGCCAAAAAAAGCTATCAATATTGTATGTTTGAATAAATACTTCGTTTCTCTTTCCAAAATCAGATTTTACATCAAGCTTGAAAAAGAACCACACCAAATAGATCATATCATCAACAACGATTTAACACAACTAGATGGCTAACTAGTCATAATATTTATACAAGCAATTGCATATATAAATAAACAACAATCGTTAGTTTATACACTTTTTAGCAAAAAATTTTACAAATAAGACAAGGCACATGTACCATCAATAAAAAATTGCCAAAACAAATATCGCAAATTAAATGGCAAGACAAGATGTTACAAGTTGAAGCCAACTGATATCTTCATGTTTTCCGAAGCTTTCAATTTTATGGTGAAGAGACATACATAAGATCAGCTCAAGACATAGCATTTCATGTAGCTTTATTCATTGCCAAAAAAGGAAGCTACGTAAATTATTACATGTTATGATGACCACCCATGATCACCTTCAACTCTCTATCAGTATCATGTGCTGCATTTCATGTCTTTGTAGAATTTCAGTTATGCAAATCAAATGGTCGTTCATCTGTATGTGCTAGCATAGAAATATAATAACAATTTATGTTAACAAGAGCTTCTAGTTTTTCTCTAATCATAATTTCAAAACATTGTGTAACTCTTCCAATATTTTTCCTGGCACATCTGTACTAACAGTATCATGGAGGAACCAATTTTGGAAGAACCGCTTCAGCATTTATAAGAACGAGTTACTATGACCAAGCCCGCTCCCCCCCCCCCCCCCCCCCCATGAATATGGTATGTTTTCTAAATATTGCGTGCAGATTAATTTATAATGTACAATGCATGCTTATTTAATGATCAGTTCAGGTTTAATTAGGCAACCGAAGTGGGGCCATCTTAAGGAATTGCATGCCGCAATAAAGTCATGCTCAAAGACATTACTTAATGGAGCACATAATACTTTTCCCTTGGGTAAACTACAAGTAGTAAGAAAACTGACTAACTTCAAAGTATACTTTCCAAAGATTACTAAGACATTGAGCAACGAATAAGTATAATTATGACTTGGATTTCTTCCTCCGTTCAGGCATATGTTTTCAGAGAAAATTCTGGGGAATGTGTAGCCTTTCTGGTAAATAATGATGAGGAAAGAGACGCCACAGTACACTTCCAAAATATTTTGTTTGAGTTGCCTCAAAAGTCAATCAGCATTCTACCAGACTGCAAGACCATAGGCTTTAGCACAGCAAAGGTAGGGACTCCATGCACGGTACTCATTTTCTCATCATACTGGGCAATAATTTTTTAATCAAGTGTTCTTATTTTTATAAGGTTTTCCACATTATAGTATTTTTATTTGCTTGAATACACTAGTTTCCACATCAAATCATAGATTATCTCGATCATTTCTCCACTACAAATACAATAACTAAAGAATTAGAAAATTCAAAGCATGATTCTCTTTCTGACTTGCTTCTGGGACAGGTAAATACTAGTTTTCCACATTATATCACTTTCATTTGTTTGAATACACTAGTTTCCACATTAAATCATGGATTGTCTCAATTATTTCTTCACTACAAATGCAACAAATAAAGAATTAAGAAATTCAAAACATGATTCTCTCTCTTTCTGACTTGCTCCTGGGACAGGTAAAAACACAATACAATACAAGGTCTATCATATTGAGCTTAGAGTTCAAATCAAAAGAAAAATGGGAAGAATATGAAGAAACTATTCCTACATTTGACAAGACTTCCTTAAGAGCAAAAACCTTGTTAGATCACATGAACACAACAAAAGATATATCTGATTACCTTTGGTACACTTTCAGGTAAACTGCAACTGGAGTTGTAATATTAAAAAGATCAAATTTGAGTGAGATCTTCTGAACTATACACTGTAAATATTGTAGGTTTCAAAATGATTTCTCCAGCGATCAATCTGTAATAAAAGCCTTCTCACATGGACACGTTTTGCATGCATATATAAATGGAGTATACGGTGGTAAACTTCTGTATCTCCTAAGAAGGATGATAGAATGATAGGAAATAGAATATGATTTTAAATTTGAATCACATAAGCACAGTCATTAAGTATGCTACCCAGTGGTCACAGGCATTGCCAACATGAACTCTTTTGTTGGGACTATCAAATTAACTCTAATGCACAGCTAACAATAAATATGCTACATTTCTACGCATAATTCAATGAATAACAATGATTAAAATTACAATTACTCAACTATGATCACTATTGAATATCTTCTTTGTCCTTAAACTTATTAGTTCTTACTGCATCCTACAAAGTCTTTCATTAACCACTACAAAAACATTTAACCTGTGGTTTAATTTCAATTATAATTAAAGGACATCATGGTCATATCAATCACTGGGGGATTGAGATGCAGCTATGGCTGTGCTTTTGTTATTGAAGTAATTTTTTATTTATTGGACCTTTTAAGTGTGAAATCAATTGTACATGTGTATACAGAAGAACTGGCATACAGAAACCAAAATGGCTTACCGATAAAATTTTGATCCTTGACAGTCAGTAATATATAGAAAAAACAAATCAACAAACATATCTAAGAAGTAAAACATAATGATTTATGAGCATTGAAGTCCCTTGTGATCTAAAGTTTTCTGCTGTGGCTTTCCCATGAAAAAGAAGCAAATGACTTCAACTAACATCCTAGGCACAAGGAACCTACAACCCTGAATGGCCATTCTGTCCAAATTAGGTCATGGCATAATATCTTTGCAGAAGATGGGAGGAATTGTCCCACACAAAATGCTGCCTGCTATTAAGAGATTTACTTAAGATCCATACTGCCTAAACTTTGAAGTTCAGAGTGATAAAAATGAGAAAGTTGCAAATAGACTTTGGCAGATGGGCTTTTCAGTGTCATTAACATGTATTCTGTCCACCAAAAACTTGTAATACCTACATACCTGATCGATTTGACATAATTAAACTATTGTGTTATTTAGGTTCTGCTCACGGAAATCACAAGAATACAAGTTTCAGTCTGGCAAATTCATTTTATCTGAAAAAGGGTACAAACGATGTTGCCTTGCTGAGTGTTACAGTTGGACTACCGGTACTTTATCTCTCCATCTCTGGAATGACTCAAAAATATTCCATGGGCCACATCTTTTCCACCTAATACAAACAGGCCATTTTATTTGTTCATAGGATTCAGGAGCGTATCTTGAGCGTAAGGTCGCTGGATTACGTAAAGTAAGGGTTCAAGATAAGGATTTCACTAATTATATGTGGGGATATCAGGTGCCTTCCTTCTATTCTTATAGTACTGCTTCATATACAGTAGAATCCTAGCATATTTCGACGTCCTCATTCTCTTTATGGTATTAAATCTTTGGCTGTTTTACTCTTTTGACATACATATGCCTAGACTATCATATAACCATCTTCCACATCTGAAATGAATGAGATTGTCCTGATCCTACAAAAATATTTGATGAAGGTTGGGTTGTTGGGAGAGAAGTTACAAATTTATACAAATAGTGGATCAAGTTAAATGGGATAAGTTTAGAAGCTCTTCTCAACGAACCCTCACATGGTATAAGGTATGAAAACTTATTTGCTAATTCTTATTCCTTTTTATTATGAATTATTTTCATTCAAAGAACTTTAAATATATAAAATGACAACATCCTTTAATTTGAGCACAACAAGAGAATACAAATGGTCATTGTATTTACTATGGCTATTCAAAAACTGCACCTGACTTTTATGTGATTTGTGATTGGCAGACTTTTTTTGATGCACCAGCAGGGAATGACCCAATTGCACTAAACCTTAGTTCCATGGGAAAGGGCGAAGCTTGGGTTAATGGCCAAAGCATTGGCCGATATTGGGTCTCGTTTCACACTTCCAAAGGAAATCCTTCCCAAACATGGTATTTGACTTGAATAATAAATGATTCTTGTGTTATCATCCAAATAATCTAGGTTGCACCACAAAATATTACTTTTCATAGGTAAATTCTGCACTACTCCCAATGATTTTCGAATGAGCATATAATACCTATGAACTTCATGGCGTGTGTTAATAGAACTTACCAAATAAGCTCAGAAACTCATTTTTTATTAAAAGAATATGGGTTTTGTCAGGCAGAATGTCTTCTAAGCTCTATCTTTTTTACCCTACGATATTGCATTTCACCAAAGATTCCAGTAATTTGCCATTTAAAAGGAAATTTGTCCCAAAGTTCTTTAACTTCAACTCCATATTTTACTAATGCCTGAACCATTATTGTAGGTAACATGTACCCCCCTGATTTTACAGTTGATACAATTTCAATCACAAAAGTATGCAGGCATGCGTTTGAGCAGCATCTCCCAACAGTTCAGCTCAGTTGTCCTCCAAACAGGAATATCTCCAGGATCCTATTTGCAAGCTTTGGAACTCCTATCGGTAATTGTGAAAATTATGCCACTGGAAACTGCCATTCAGCTAACTCTAGGGCTGTAATAGAAAAGGTCAGCTTTATTTCCTATAAATATAAAGTTCAATTTATAAAATTCAATAGTTACTGATTCATTTTGTTGACAAAAGGATTAAACAGACCATGAAAATGGAATACACCTAAAAGTTTCTGATGTTTGATTTCTTCTTTCCCCAAATGAGGCATTGTGAGATAGATCTCATGTCTTTCATATTGATGTAAATAGTGATACTATACATCTCTCCTTGATATAAATTTTTCATAGTTCTGGTTGCAATATTATTTCACAGGCATGTATAGGGAAGAGGAAGTGTTTAATCAGTCAATCAGATAGATTTTTTGGTGGTGATCCTTGTCCAGGCATCCCTAAAGCTCTGCTGGTTGATGCCAAATGCACATGACAGACATGACTTCTTGATTAAGGCATTTGACAAATTGTTAAATCCAAAATTTGAATGTTACATGCAATGATGTAAATGGACAATGAATCATTTTGTGTAATGAATCATTTTATGTGTTATCATCAATCTGGATAGCTTTGGTCCTAATCTCAAGCTCTTGTCCACAGTTTTTTTTTTCACTTCATTAGAACTTTTACTTATCAAGGGAAAACGAGTAAGAAACAAACAAAAAGCTCCATAGTATTTCATTGGATTCTATAAAACTATATATGACCATTCAATCACAGACCTTGACTCATGCATTCAGTTTATAAGAGCAAAAATGGATAAAACCATAAAGCCAAGAATATGAGATTTGGGGGAGACTGGTAGAGCTACTCTCATTATGTAGTTTATTTGATAGACCAAAATGTATATATGTATATATGAAGTGTCTCTGTGCATTAAAAAAATAAAAAACATCTTACAGATGTGATGGTTTATAGAACCAACCTACAAGTGTGCATGATTTAGATGTCATCCTCAAGCAGTGCAAATACCACCAAAGATTATTTTCCAGACTTTTTGCTTGACAGGTGATCTAGAGAGCTACGGATCTGTTATTCAAAAACACATAGAGCACAGAGTATCAATAAAAATAAAACCCTAAAACTCATACATATAGATTCCAAGACCTCAAATCATGTACTATTTAGCTATAGTCATAATTACCACTGTCTACTTTGCTGTCTTTCTCAGTAGAGGATTTCTTATCTTTGATAGTCCAAAAATAAGAAGGTAAAAGGTTTTTTTGTGAGGGCAACTCAGCAATGAAAAGTAGAGTTTGCGCCCATCCAGCATATTTCCCATATTTGCTTACAAATGCATCTGCCACTCGGCTGCATAACTTACGTGTCAAACGGGCACCAGCAAGCTCAGGGATGATGTATCTTGTAGCAATCTACACAACACCAAAAAATACATTTTCATATCACAATTTCATTCCTTAACAATGATAAAGTATTAAAATATTAAGGTAAATGCTATTCACAGCTGACACGAGAAGAAATACTGTTTCCTGCAAAACTTAGTTTTATATCTTAAAGTAATAACTTTTTTCCTTCTTTTATTTTTACCGCTTACCATTCAAAGAATATAGTATCCTATCAAATTACTCTAGGTTGTATGTAACAATTTATGTGGTCGCCAGTGATGATTAATCCCAAAGCTTCCAGAATACAAGAAAGATTTCTTGTTTCATCACAGTAGGTCACGAAATGGAATGTTGTACAATATCATTGCTGCAAGTTAATAATTGAGGCTTTGTTCTCGGCATTATTTCTGCAAGTTATTAATTGTGGTTTTGTTATGAAATCATGTTGAGCTAAGATTACAGTATGTATGTTATGCAGTAATGAACTGTGGCCACCGCCATCACAAAGCTATCAGTGCAATTTTTCTAAGCATAGTTATATGATAATAACCTTATAATGAAGCTTCTAGGTGGATTATTCTCCCCCTTAAAACCCTAAACATGCTCTTCTTGATCCACCTTGTGTGTTCCGTCTACTTGCATCTTCTTCCTAACTTCTACAAGCATTATGCTTTATGAATTCCAAAGTCCATAGATAACCAAGATATTACTCACCCAGGTAGGAACCAAACAACTTAAAACACAATTATATCTCGCCACCAAAATCCTTGGTGAATGAAGCATAACCAATCTGTAAAAAGCCTCATTGAATAAGTCTAAGCAAAGGATCACATTTTTCACAAGCATTGCTAATTCAAATGTGAAAAGTAGTCCAAAAAGTTATTAGACGATTTTTATAAATTGTTTTTTTCTCTTCTGCACGAGATTAATTTTGCTAGCTTGCCACTTAAAGATAGTAAGAGATGGTACTTATTCGGAGAAGCTGTAACACCATTTAAGCAGGGATAGAACCCACCTCAGAAAACTGGCTTCCACCCATTTATAAGCCCTTGGAATATCCATCTAACTATCCGATGTGGGATTTTTTAGCATCATACTCGCCTAGTTCCCAGCTCTTGCATCCTTGCAAAGGGCTCTAAACCTACAAGGCTGGTTCACCACATAGGGGCACTAACATCCCCAAGTATATAGTGCTAGAAGCTAGAAAACTAGAAGGGTTGCAGGCAATTTCCATCATTTGGTACAATTTCTATGGCATGAAGATTGAATATCTAACTTGTTAACTCTCCCATATTCGCTTAAAAAAATTTTAAACAATAATTTTTCTTGTAACACCAAAAGCTCTGATACCAAACTTGGCGCCGCATAAGTGCAGCTGGAATTCACGTTAGAAAACTGGCTTGCTAAAGATGGGTGGCCCATCTGCTTATAAGCCCTCAAATATCCCTCTAACTGTCCGATGTCGGATTTTTCCCACAGGAATTCTTGAAAATGACAATGCTCTCACTGTTTTACATTTGTAATGAAATGAATGCAAAACCTTATGCGGAAGTAAAAAAACAAGTTTCATTTGCATGACTTTATAGTTTAAGAATCAAAATAAATTCAATTTTAAAATCTCAAATTTCACTTGACCCAATTTTTAATTTTTTCCTTCTCTTTACTTCACCATAGTTTCCATGTTCATAAAACTCTAAGGCGAGTTCAAAATCAAAATCCAAATCATAGCATCCAAGTGACTTACGCCTCTCTACTTCGATCTTGTTCTGATGCTTCTTCATTTCTATTAGCTTAATTTTTTTCCTTGTTTGTTTCTCTTTTTTTCTTTTTGTCCCCTTGCATTCCTCCTTTCTACTTAAGTTGCAATAACATAATATTAAAAGAGATAACTCATTTTGTAAGGCCTTGCCATTTGCATTTCTACTTCTTTTTTTTTTTCCCCTTTTCTACCCATTTAACTCTTTGTTTTTACTCAAGTCTCTATCTTGAATTGTATATTGTGTTTTTCTTTTCATGTTTAGATTATCAACAACGATGCTTTGAGAATTAACTTTTGTCACTTTCTTTAGAATGGAGTTGATTTCTCATGTCTTATATATACTTGTTATTTTAGTTCCATAGAATTTATTTCTTGAATTTGTTATGTGTAGTAAGTGTTAATTTGGTTAAATAGAATTAATATCTTAAATTTGTTACAATTATTAAGTGTTAATTTGGTTAAATAGGTTTAATTACTTGAATTTGTTTTGCAAATTAATAGTTTATTGAGAATTTCCTTTCATTTACCTTCTTTTTGCGCCTTATTTCTCTCAGGCATACACCAGCTCTTTCCGCCAGGCTCCAAAACCCCTTTGCGCCTTAGATATGCCTTGTGCCTTTAATAACTACATTGCTTATTGAGTGATATTTCACTCTCCAATTCAACTTAGTAGTTGGTCTAGGATACAGATCCACCAACTCAGCACATTACGCCACTGAATTTTGAATAATCAAGCAAAAATTGGCAATAGTGGATACAAAAACAGGTTCATATAGCTAGTAAGTTGAAACTCATAGAAAATACCTGCCACACATGCGTATCAACAGGAACTGCATGGTGTTGATCAAGAGAGAAAAGAGCTATACAGGCAGCCACTTTGGGACCAACCCCAGGTAAAGTACAAAGAGCATCAATCACCACTTTGAGATCCAACTTACGAAGAGATTCAAGCCATTCTGCACCTCCACCAGGTTTTAATTGCAAAGCATCAACAGTGCCAGCTATGTATTTTGCTCTGCTCATATACAACACTAACCAAAAATCAACTCTCAAGACCATTAATTTAGATAAGAAACTGACACAAACAAGATAAGAAGGCAGTATGACAAAATTTTTCCCATTGATGATTGAACAAAGAGTGTTATCTACTACCTAAAAACTTTAGTTAGCTAATTGAAATAAATTGAACAGACATAGAACTACAACAAGAAGTCAATAAGAAAACTTAAATGAATACCTGTAACCAAAGCCAGCATCTCTAAACTGCTGCTCAGTGACCATAGCTAATCGCTCCAAAGATGGGAACTCGCGAAACTCAAAACCCCCCACATTCCCCAAATGGTCTCCCAAAGATGATATAAAATTCACCATTTTAGTGATCCTTCCAATGTTATTATTTGAAGAACACAGGAATTGAATAAAGCACTCGAGTGGGTCTTGCCTCAAAACCCTAGCCCCCTGCAAATATCGCGCCAACTCAGCAAACCGAGAATCAGAGGCCGAAAACTCAACCCACAAATCAGTCAGCGAGATATCAACGTTGAGGAAATCAAGAAGAGCTAATTTAGCATCGGATTCAGAAGGAGTGCGGTGTAAGTGGTAATAAACGCCGCTGTTTCCATGAAGGTGCTTGAGGGATATTAAGTGGGGGCCAAGAGTGCCGGTGTACTGTAAAGGACCAGTTTGTTTCCAGCGGAATGTTTGGCCAGTAGGGAATGTCAGCGGTAAAGAGAGTTCTGACTGGATAAGGTCAAGCGGAGCCCAATTTATCGTCGTTGTTCCGGTGGTTGCTGCTTTGAGGACCGTTCTTCTGGATTTCTTTGAGGAGATACGTATGGTGGTGTTGGTGGCCGCAGGGTTGGGTTTGAAGAGCGTTTGCGGTGGCGTAAGAGGCGGTGGCGGTGGCGATTCGACGGTGGCAGGGAATGGTAATTGATATCTTGATCTTTTCATTACTGGTGAGTAGTTAGGGTTTCAGTTAGTGCAGAAATTTGATCGTTATGATGTCGGATTTTGCAATTTGATCAGTTTTTCTTTTTTTAATTAAAAAAAATAGTGGCATAAAATAAAAATAATAATTTTGGCGCCACGGCTCAAATTGCCTTATCATAAAAAAGAAAAATTTTAAATTTTTACAAATTTTATTAGTGTATTACAATTTTTAATTCACGTCATTTTAATAGACTTAGACTTTATTAAATTTTAGGTTAAATAATTATAAAATCTCTCAAATTTTACATATTACACTAGTTAATTTTTATATTCTGTATTTTTAAAAATTAAACTATTTAGTTCTTTTATTAATATTTTCATCCTAAAATAATTAATCAACTACTTTAATATTATAAAATAACTTATTTATTTTTTCTTTATATATATTATATTTGTTATTTATTAAGTTTATTTTATTTTTAATTTTATTTTATATATAGATCGTCTGTAAAATAATAAAAGATATTATTAGTATTATTTAAAATTATTTTTTAGTAACATCTATAAAATTAAAATAAATGATATATATGAACTGTCTACAAAATAATAAAAGATATTATTCATATTATTTAAAATTATTTTTAAATAATATTTATAAAATTAAAATAAATTATGTGTGAGAAATATAAATAAAATTAAAAATAAGCATGACTTAATAAATAATAAAAAATATATAAAAGAATGACAAATAAATTATTTTATAATATTAAAATAGTTGACTAATATTTTTTCTAAAAATATTAACAGAAGGACTAAACAGTTTAATATTTAAAAATAGATGATGCAAAAATTAGATATTAAAAATACAGAGACTGACTAGCATAATATGCAAAACCTCAGAAATTTTATAATTATTTAGACTAAATTTTATTGATAAATTTTTTTTACTAAATTTCACATAATTTTTAAACATGTAAAAATTGTTGGTCAATTTTTTTATTTATATCTTTTCTCTCTTAATATTCATTCCTCGTCTGCTTTCAATTTTGGTCACCCATAACTTTAAATATCTCATTTTTCTCAATTTTCTATAGTTTTTATTGTTTTTATCACTTGTGATTATTTTATTTCTAGATATAGCCTAATATGATTTTTTTTAATCTTCCATTTCTATGGTAACTTGTTATAATTTTATAGATCTAGTATTTTGGAAAAAAAATCTCATAATGAAGTTGATCTATCTCTAATTTTTACCGGAGCCTTCGACAGCCTTGCCTCTCTATTTTGTTTTTCCTCAGTTAGTGTTTAAGGAGGAAGGCATCTGAGTAACTCTATAAATCTTTTATTTTCAACTCATCTCAACTGTTTCATAGAACTTGTATCTAGATGTTCCTTTCAACGATAGTCTCTCATTTATTTTCTTCATTTTTTTATTATTTTTAAATCTAAGGATGTATGAAGTGCTTGGTTTGGAAAGGTTATTATCTTCTATCATGTGCTAGTTTGCTCTGAATTGAGAGCTATTTCAAGGCTTTAGTCATTGATTTCATTGTATGCAGTTTCATTGCTTCTATATGGCCATTTTATTTAAATTTGTCTTGGTGTTGCTCTAAGGTTATTTGGATTAGAGGAAAGTTTAATAGCCTTTTGTATCTTATTGTGCATGGGCGTTGCCAACACATAGTGACTGGGGTCTATTGACCTCACTAAATTTATTAAAAAACTATATACTTTTATATTTTTATATATTTTTTAAAAATTAACTTCACTAAAATATTTAAATTGACTATGCTAAAAATAAAGCCTGAATTTTAGTCAATAATTAAAAGAAAAAATTATACTCTCTGCCATATTTTATATATTTTTTTTATTTTTATTAAAGGTATTTTAATCATTTTACAATAAACCTACAATAAACTCATAATAAATTATTTAAATTTATAAACTCATAATAAATTCAAAATAAACTTATAATAAATTATCTAAATTTGATATTTTTATAAAAAAATTATAAATTTTGGTGAATATGAAAATACTTTTAAAAATATGATAAATTTAATTTTTTATTTTTTCTTGTATTTTTGTAAATATTCCTAATTAAAAACTCAAAGTCCAAATTTACCCAATAAATATAAGTCCAAAATTAACCAATAATTTATAGTCTAAAAATTGAATTATATCTGTTTTATTTCTTATTTCATTAATGAGTCATCATTTAAGTAAAATAATTAGCTATTGAAAAAAAATGATAAGCTCTAATTTTAAAATTGAAACGGAAAAAGAAAAATGATTGACTTGCACAAAAAATTAATATTTTGAAGTGTGAAATAAAATATTTATTATAAATTATTTACTTTGATGGGATAAAAAGTATAAATTTTTTTCTTTATTTGTAAGTATTTTTTTATATATTATTATCAAATATTAAGATAATTTTTTATTATTTTATATTAAATAAATTATTACTTAATAAAATTTATGGCTACACCACTATTTTTGTGTCTCATCTTTATAAACTTGTTTGTATTATTTTTTCCTTTTAATGACATATTTTATTAACTGATAAAAAAATATATAAATTTACATATTTAATCATTATAATTTAAAGTATATATTTAAAAATTATACGTCGAGTAAATTAAAACATCATAGAGTATTATGACGGTTGCACTTTATTTTATATTTGTTCTTATTTCAACTTGACCAGAATTAAGTTGAGCTTCAATGTTTTGTAAAATAAACTTAAATTGTTGGTATGTATTGTTGACTCATTTTATATTTTTATTAAATTTCTTAAACTATTAATGACTGCAACCTGTAATTAAAAAAGGCAATAAAGTTCATATTATTATTAGGGGTTCTTATACAGTGTTATGAACTTTATGTAAAGCAATATTATGTAGTGTTGATAGTTGGTACGGGGTGTTAGGGGCTTTTAAACTATAGTGGGGTTGTTAGGGACTATTAGAACCTCTAGAAATATGTTATGGATAGTTAGAGAATGTTAGGGATTGCTAGGAATTGTTAGGAGATGTTAGAGGCTATTAGGACCTAACACCACCTAAAAGCCCCTAGTATATTAATATCTCATACATATTATTTTTGCTAAATTATATACTGAAGCTATAAAATATGTCATAATAGTCTCTAACAGCCTCCTAACAGACTCTAATAGTCCATTAAAACAATGTATATTAATATTTAACACACATTATATTTGATGAATTATGTAATGCAAATGAAAAATATATTAAAAAAAACCCTAACATCCTCTAATATATAATAATAATCTATGTAGAAGTTGTATATGATTATATTTTATTGTTAGTTGCTGAATATTATTATTGATTGATTTTGCTAGTTTTTTTTTTTTTTTTTTTGCAGGGTAGTCACAAAAAGAATTATTAATATGAAGCATGACATAATTATTCTAATCCATTATGGTGAAAAATTTAATGCGAATATCTTTAAATATTTTAGGGGTGCAATGAATTTGTTATATTGTTCAAACAACTAGATTTTGATAAAATTGGGGATGAAATTGGGAACAAAATAACTATCTCAATTCTTATTTAGTTTTCATTTCAGTTGATGCTGTTTTGTGGTGATGATGGAAACTAGACTAAAAACTAAATAATTTAGAATAGTTATTTTGTTCCCAAATTCATAGGATTTTTTTACTGATAGACTTAATTCTTGGAACTGCACATAAGGTTGCATGACTGATATGAGATACTACGCAACTATGAGCTTGTGGTTTCATGCTGTCAACAAAAAAATAATGACGCTTGGTGTAGTGATGACGAGTGATTCATACTCTGATCCTAATATTGTAATTTTAATTTTTTGTATATAATAAATTGTTATCTAATATATTACATTGATTTGTAAATATAGTTAAAATATATAATCTCTTTTATAGTCATTTATTACTACTTTTATTCAGGTTTGGTGTGGAGATTGATTTTGTTTTTGGTATATATGGAACATATAATCACTTTTATTACCTATTCAGGTATGATATTGATGGTTAATAATTGTTAGGGCATGATATTTGGTGTTAGGAGTTATTAAGGGTCTGAACCTCTAATAGACATATAACAACATCTGATAGCACCTAACAACCCTTTAATTTAAATATTATATAATAAGAATTGAGATTAAGTACAAAATCATTAAAAAAAACAAATAGAACAGCATGTAATAAGAATTTGATTTTTGGTATATGTGGTGTTGAAAGATAGATGAAATGGAATTTTAAAAAATATATGAAACAGATAGTCTATTTGTTTATCTATCCAGATCTAATATTAATGGTTGATAATTGTTAGGGGCTGATATTTGCTGTTAGGGGCTGATATTTGATGTTAGGAAATGTTAAAAGGCTGAACCTCTAACGGACTTCTAACAACATCTAATAGCCACTAATAACCCTTTAATCTAAACATTATATAATAAATAATCATTAAGAACAAATAGAATATCCTGTAATAAAATTTTGATTTTTGGTATATGTGGTATTAAAAGATATTAGAAATGAAATATTATTCAAATATACGAAACATGTAGTCTATTTTCTTGTCTATTTAGGTCTAATATTAATGGTTGATAATTGGTAGGGGCTAATATTATCTGTTATGAGATGTTAGAGGGTTGCACCTCTAACAGCTTCTAATAATCTCTAATAGTCCTTAATAGCCCCCTAACATTACTTAATAGCCCCTAACATCAACTAATAGCCTCTAACACTACCTAATAGACCCTAACATCACTTAACTGTCATTTCATTTAAAATCATATAATAAGAATTTACAATGAGTGCAAAATCATTAAAAATAATAAAACCTGTAACAACCCCTAAATGTAATAAGATTAAAAGGTAAGCATAAAATTGTATCAATGTTTATAAGCTGCAGGTACAATATACACGTTTATATAATTTAACAATAAATGAAAAGTTTATAACATTCACATAAATAACAATAATAAAATAGATCTCTCATAGATTAAATACAACACTTATTTATTTATTTTTTGGAACATTCACTCACTACGAAGTACTGTACAATGATATTGAATTTTGACATATAGATCTATTATGACCTCGCTCACGACAGCGACTATATTTTGGGTGAGTTTTGTCTTCACCTAAAGAAGAAATTTTGTGCACCCCCTAAAATATTTGAAGATATTCACATCAATTTTTTCACAATAGTGGATTATAATAATTATGTCGAGCTTTATATTAATTATTCTTTCTATAAAAATACCCTGCAAAAAAAAAAAAACTAGCAAAACCAATTAATAATAATAATCAACAATTAATAACAAAATACAATCATATACAATTTTTATATATTATTATTTGTTAGATGATGTTAGGGGTTGTTTCAATATATTTTTCATTTGTATTGCATAATCCATCAAACATAAAATGTGTTAGAGATTAATATATATTGTTTTAATAGGTTATTAAAGTTTGCTAGGGGTTGTTAGAGTTTATTAGAGACTATTATAATAAATTTTACAGGTTCGATATATAATTTAACAAACATAATATGTCTAAGATATTAACATACAAAATGATAGGCTGCTAGGGGTTTTTAGGTGTTGTTAGGTCCTAACAGCTCATAATGTCTCATAACAGTTTCTTGTAGCCCCTAAAATCTCCTAACAGTCCCTAAAATCTTCTAACAGTTCCTAGCAGCTCCCTAACAGCCCCACTCTAGTCTAAAAGTCCTATAACACCCCATATAAGTTACCAATACTATATAATATTGCTTCACATAAAGTCTATAACACTGCATAACAACCCCTAATAACATTTATCAGACCCTAACATCTTCTAACAATTTATATCAGCCCCTAACATCCTTACTCCTACCCTAATAGCTCCTAATACCCCATATCAGCCACCAACACCATAATATTGTTTCACATAAAGCCTATAATATTGTATAACAACTCCTATCAGATCATAACAGTCCCTAACAGTCTATTAATAACCCATAATAGCCTCTAACAACATATAACGCATAAAATTCATAACACTCTATTCAACTTTTTGTGAATCTAAAAATTAAAATGAAATAATAAATAAAGGAGAAGATTTAACCATATAAACAAAATCAACCATATAAAATATTTAAATCAGCCATGTAAGTATTTAAATTGGCTATTTTTTTAGCAAAATATTTAAAACATATGCATATTTAATTTTTAAAATAGATCATTTTCTTATAAAACTTGAGTTTAAAAGAAAAATAAATATAACTTACCAAAATTTCATATGAAAAAAGTTTAAATATGTGGTGAATGAGAGAAAAATTTATTCCTTCAAGAGTTGAATCCGCGAATAAAAGAGAAAAAAAAGGGAGAGAAGAAAAAAGAAAAAAAAAAGGAAAAAGGAAAGGACAAAGAGAGAGAGAGAGAGAGAGAGAGAGAGAGAGAGATAAATTAGTGGAGTTAAATTAAGAGTATTATGGTGAAAAAAAATTTATTTAAAATTAATAGAATCTAAAAAATAATAACCATATATAAAAAAGATATTTTTTTTAGATTAAATCCTTTTTTTTTATAAAATTTTGACAATTAGAGAATTTAGCCGTAAGCAAGGGGAGCAAAAACTTCATAAATTTGCCTAGATCTAAACGACAAAAAGAATGACAAAAATAAAAAAAAGCAATTTCAAATACGCGCGATAAAGAGCATGGCATCAACGTTACACGTTTCATCTGGTAGGACCACACTCGCGCCTCTATTGAAATAGATAATTTAAATAGCTACAGTATACACCTACACAAGTAGTTATGGCCACGGTTTGATTAAACCGTTGAACCGGACTGGCGGTTTCGATTCGGTTCAATGAACCGAACCATAAACCGTAATTAAAGGTTCAAAACCGTAACCAGAACCTTTCTTTAAGATTCTGGTTCCGGTTCCAAAATATTTGAACCGGAACTGAACCGGCGGTTCCGGTTCAAAACCGAAAAAAAAAAACTGTGCAGCACATGCTGCACAGTAATATGCACATGGAGCATGTGCTGGCAGGTGGCCAGCACATGGCAGTGTGTCGTTGGGCACACTGCCATGTGCAGTGTGCTGTTGCCAACGGCACAATGTGCCGTTGGCAACATTTTTTAATTTTTATTTTTTTAATTTTTTAAATTTATATATATTTTACTAATTTACCCCTACTAACAGAAAAAAAAATTATTTTGAGGGGTATTTTATGGAAATAAAAAAATTTTAAAAACTATAAATACACTATCTTTTTAATTCATTTTCTAATTTTTACACAATTTCTCTCAATAATCAAATTTTAATTATCTAATTTAACTCTAAATTCTTTAACTTTCTCAATTCTCTAATTTCTACTCTCTTAAATTCTTATTCTTATTATTTTGTTACTGTTATTTATTATTATTAGTAATATATATTTATTATTATTATTATTATTATTATTATTATTTGTTGTTATGATTAGTAATATTTATTGTTTATTATTAATTAATGTTATTATTATTATTTATTAGTATTGCTAGTAATATTTATTGTTTGTTATTAATTATTATTATTTTGTTATTGTTGTTGTTATTATTATTATTATTAGTAATCGTTATTGTTATCATTGTTAAAAATATTGTTAATTATTATTATTATTATCAATTTATATTAAAATGACAAGTTCTAGTCATTTTGATAATATAAATGATGAGCAAATTTCACAATATATTAATATTTTGGATGACGAAGAAGAAGTGGATTGCCAAGTGCAAGACACGTTTGATCAAAATCAATCTAGTAAAACAAAAAAATTAAAATCTAATATTTTTCTTTTACATTTTTCTAAACAGATAAATACGGAAGGCCAAAAAAGAGCACACTGTAATTATTGCTCATCTTCATTTAAATTTATAGACGGAGGAGGTTATGAAACATTATGGAGATATCTTCACAAAAAATATCATGTTCAAGCTGGTATGGATAATACTCAAACACAATTGGCTGGTTTTGTACAATCGGGCTCATCATCTGCACCTACTAAAAAACAAGGTATTTTTCACTATGACAAAAATGTGGTCAAAAAAGAATTGGCAAAGTGCGTTTGTGTTGATGAATTAACTTTTAATTTTGACGAGAAAATATGATTTACTACTTTTATTAAAAAATATGTGAATCCTGCATTTCAACGTGTTCCCTGCTCAACTTTATCGCGAACATTGCGTAAGCTTTATGAAAAAAGAAAAAAAGATTTATGCACATTATTTACAAATTGTCATTTTCGTCTTTCAATTTGTAGTGATATTTGGAGTGATCATTGGCAAACACATTCATATATGGGTGTTACATGTCATTGGGTTGATGATCAATAGAATTTACAAAAAAGATTGCTTGCATTTAAACTCTTTGATGATAGACATACTGCCGATAATATATATAAAATAATAAAAAGTATTTTGGAAGAATATAATTTAGTTCAAAGAATTTTTTCAATTTCTTTTGATAATGCTTCTGCAAACACTGCTTCTATTAATGATTTGGAACAAATTTGTATACCGAATTTAGGAGGCAAATTTTTTCATGTTAGATGCATATGTCATGTTATAAATTTATGTGTTCAAAGTGGTTTGAGAACTTTGAATTTTTTATATGAATCAATTAAAACTGCATTAAATTATTTATGGTCATATCCTCAGTTATATAAAAGTTGGGGTAAATTTTGTAAGCAATATGGTATGCCTTCTAAATGATTCAAACGAGATGTTCCAACCCGTTGGAATTCTACTTATGATTTACTTTGTGATTCGTTTCCATATCATGAATTATCATGTAGATTTTTTGAACTTAATTATGTACCTATTACATTATATCCTACTCAATAGAATTATTGTGAAAAAATGATTGATCTTTTAAAAGTTTTTAATGATGCTACTGAACATTTATCTAGTGTTTATTATCCTACATCCCATTTAGTAGTATTTGAAGCTTTGAATATTGCAATTGTTTTTGATGAGTATAAAGATGATATTGAATTAAAAGAAACTGTCATTGCAATGAAGAATAAATGGCTTAATTATTATAAAGATTTTTCTGCTCTTAATCTTGTTGCTTGTGTATTGGATCATCGTGTGCGAATTGAAATTTTAACTGATTATTTAAACAATTATTATCTTCTATTAGATTTAAAAGATGTTAATATTATTGGAATAATAGATGGGGTTAAAAGAATTATTTTGGACTTATATAGAGAATATGAATCAATATATGCATCAATGATTCCAGCATCACATAGGTGTCAAAATGAGGATATAAATTTATCATCTAGTGTAAGTAAAGCTGATAAAATTTTAATGGAAAGGCATAAGAGACCTAAAACTACTACCTTAAGTAATATTGAATTTGATGAATATTTATCATCTAGCTTTGAATTTGATAGTGTTATTGGAGACTACAAGTTTCCTATTTTGCAGTGGTGGAGTCAACATACAAAAAAAATTTCAGTGTTATCTATTATGGCTAGGAAAATTTTTAGTTCTCTAGCCTCAACAGTAGCGGTGGAGCAAATATTTTGCACCGGAGGCCGTGTGTTGGATGAGTGTCGATCAAGACTAATACCTCACTCATTGCAAGCTCAAATGTGCATCAATGATTGGTCCAAAACATCAATGCGTATACAAAATTTAAAGTATAATGATGATGACGATCAAGATTTAGATTATGATGCAACAGACGGAAGTACGACGGGTGGTGGAAGTGGAAATGGTGAAAGCGAATAAGGGGGCACTATCAAATTTTTTAATTAAGTTTAAATTTTTTATGTAGTTTTTTAATATTTCAATTATTTGTATTTATTGAATATTTCAAATGTAATATTAAATATTTATAATTATAATTTATGTAGTTAATTGATTTTTAGTAATTATGTTCAAACATTTTTTTAATTTTTTCTTTATATTTTAATTGTAATATTAAATATTTATAAATAATATTATTTATAAATAACTTAAACAATATTATTAATTTTATAAGTGGTGTTTAATTTAATAAAAAATATTTTCATGTATTAATAATAATATTTTTTTAAATTTAATTTTTATAAAAAATAATTTGAACCGGCGGTTCAAACCGGAATCGGAACCGGACCAATTTTTAAGGGTCTGAACCGTAACTAAACCGGCTCATACCGGTTAATGTTAAGGTTCACAAAAATTATGAACCAGAATCGGCAATTCTAAACCGGCGATTTTGATTAATCGAACCGTGGCCATGGTTATACACAGTAAGAGAATTTTTATATCTCCTCCGGTAATTGAAAAAGAAAAAAAATTATTTCAAAAAAAAAAGAAAAAAAAATTAAAAAAAGAGAGGAAATTTAAAAATTAAAAATTAAAAATAAAAAAAATTGATATTTTTTCCCCTCATCAAGACTCCAACAGCAAAGCAACAGCACAACGAGCGCCCTCTCTCTCTCTATCACACGACACAGAGAGGCAAATAGAGAGAAAAAGAAAAGGGAATTGCCATCTCCCACTTCCACCTACAATTTTCTCTCTATATCTCTCTATCTTTGATTCCATTCAACCAATCAAAGACCCCACAAATCTCCACATTTCCCTCAACAACAATGCCTGCTTCCCCTTCTTTCCCTTCAGGTACTTAATTCTTTCAATAAACCCTTCAAAACCCGTCTTTCTCTCTCACTTTCTCTTCCTTAACCCTTTCAAGTTTCAATATTTTTTTTCTGGGTTTATTTCATTGTTTTTAATTTTCGATTTCTTTGACAAAATAGCAGATGGCAGAGGTAAATGGAAGAGGCGAAAGCGGGAGCCCCAAATCACTCGTAAACAACAGCAGCAACCACTACCTAAAAACGAAGACCCTGATGACGACGACGAAGACGACGCCGTTGAGGATGACAATAACAATTTTGATGACCACCGGGATGACGATTCTGAAGACCCTAACCCCAATATTAACCCCACTGCTTCTACGCCCGATCCGAACCATTTAGAAATTGAGGTGCTTGCCGATGGTGGGGTTCGTATATGTGACTTTCCTTCTGTAGCTAAGATTGTGGTGAATCGCCCTCATGTCTCGATTTTCGCTATTGCTGCTCTAGAGAGGGCCAACTTGACTGGGGAGAGTAGTAGCAGTAGTCGAGGGCAGGTGCCTAATTTGGAGAATGTGTCGTACGGGCAGCTGCAGGCTGTTTCTGCTGTGCCTGCTGAGAGTTTTGGGTCTGATCAGGAGAGACATGATGGTGGGAATTCTGCTTATGTGGTTACGCCACCTCTGATTATGGAGGGTAAAGGTGTTGTTAAACGCTTTGGGAGTAGAGTACATGTGGTCCCAATGCATTCAGGTATGTTCATCTCTCCCTGTGTCTCTTTCTGGGTTTTTGTATTTGTAGATATGAGTGTGGAATAAGCTCAAATTTAGCTGTTTTGTTAGTTGCATTATGAATGTTGTATAATTGGTAGGTTTGTGTAATGAAGAAATTGTTATTAGTCATTACTGGTAGTAGCTGCTTCTTTGGGATCTTAAGCGCCATGCTGTTTTACAGACGATTGACAATGGAAGAAAATAACTCAACAATTTTGGTGTTTGATTTCACAAACTTTATCTTGCCCAAACTATTGCATTAAGTTTGCATCAGCAGCAAAATAGGGAGTGTGAGATTGAATCTATTTGCATTGCTTGAAAGGATACAAATTATATTAATTGCAATTCTATTCATATGATGGAATTCAACAAGATTGTTCATATTCCTGCAAAATCCGGCTTGAATTTTTTTTTATGCTAAACACTAATGTCACTTCCAAGGCTTGAAGGAGACATTATTGTGGTTTCTACTCCAGATTTTTTGAAGACGTTGCATTCCTGTTAAGGTTTGGACATTTGGTGAGCTGCAATGTCACATTACTTGCAAATGCTTTAGTGAGAACCTGCTAGGAGGCATTTTCTGATCCGTGTGCATGTAAAGATTGTAAACAAAAAAAAAGTATATTTTCTGGTCCATTTGCATACAAGCAGTAATGCAGATGCATAAATACTCATCCAAGCACATAAACTCACATCATCAGACACACTGACATTCTTTTTTGTGTTACGATGATATAGTAAATATTTGAGCTTCTTTTATGTAGATTTCTATCTCTATATTAATGTCTGCACAGAATCAAGTGGGCTTCTTTGACTTTGGTGTTTGTTTTTATTGAGATTTCATTTAAATGCATGATTTTATGCTGTGATAGTACACGGTTGTACTGATTTGGGTGTGCTGTTGCTGGATTCCTTGTGAGTAGATTGGTTTTCACCAGCGGTGGTTAATCGATTGGAAAGACAAGTGGTTCCGCATTTTTTCTCTGGAAAATCACTAGGTCATACACCAGAGAAATACATGGAATGCAGGAACTATGTCGTTGCTAAATACATGGAGAATCCAGAGAAGAGGATTACAGTTTCTGATTGTCAGGGATTGGTAGTTGGTATTGATAATGAGGATCTAACTCGAATAGTTAGGTTTCTTGATCACTGGGGAATTATTAATTACTGTGCTGCCCTGCCTAGCCGTGAATCCTGGAATGGTGGGTCCTACTTAAGAGAGGATCCAAATGGTGAGGTTCATGTGCCATCAGCTGCTTTAAAGTCAATTGATAGTTTGATCAAATTTGACAAGCCCAAATGTAAGCTCAAGGCAGCTGACATTTATTCACCATTGTCATGTCATGATGATGACGATTTCTCTGACTTGGACAACAGAATTCGAGAGCGTCTATCTGAAAATCACTGCACTTATTGTTCTCAGTCTCTTCCCGGCATATACTATCAGTCACAGAAAGAGGTAATTTATTCTTCTGCCCTTAGTACTCTTTTTAACATGTATGCCATTGTTATATTGCTCTTTTATCCTCATTTTGGTGTTTTTCTCTCCCTTACGCAATTATTGAGGGTGCTCAAAATTGTGTGAATTAAACAATTTGGAAGACTTAGATATAATATTTTCACAATGAAAATTTACACAATCAAGTTTTCTGCTGTGCGAGAAATCCTCTTTTGGTTAAATTGCAGCAAATTGGGTGCTTCACTTACTTCATCCTTTTCAACGAGTATTTTTCTTTTGGAAGGTGGATCCTTTTTCACGGAGCACTATGTTAGTTGAATAAAGAACATGGAAAAAGAGGGTTGAGGGGGTGGGGTGGAGTATGTAACAATGTGTTTGAATTTCATCAATTGTACTATTAGTACATGTAAGATTTTTGTTTGCTAAATGTAATAACTTGCTTATATTAAATTCACATAAATTCCATCTCTTTTGTTGTCGTTCGTGAAGATGAGAAAAAATGAGAGACGATAGGAGCAAGGGGAAGAGACTTATATAGCTTCGCAGTTCTATGTTATTATTTTCTAAGTGGATTTGATGGGAATGAACTGAAAAGCACAAGGATGAGCCATTCAGTGTAAGAAAATGAATGATGAGTGGTAAGAAATATCTTCATTGGCTTGCATGTATAAAAATTGGAAGATGCTTAAGGTATTAAAGGTAACTAATCTAGGCGAACTTTCATCAGTGGGGTTGAGTAAAGAATTGTAAGAATATAAAGATTATCCATATCATACTGTATTTTGGAAACACAACTTTTACTTGACAGAAACAAGTGATTGTTTGGTACTAAGGTGCGATCATACAATGGTTGCTTCCTTTCTGATTTTGAAGTGAAAATTCAGATTGCACTCAAAATGTTTTCTATGTGATATGTGGTTAAATATTAGCCAATTACTTTTGATGGGGCTGAATAAAATTAGTGTTTAAAAGATGAAAGAAATATGAAATTATCATATGGCTTGGAGCTAATTCTCAATTTTTCCTAAAAACTGGCTGAGAGTTTCTTCTTTTTCCTCTAAAAAAGTCCGAGGTGCACTTGGCTTTGGAATGGTAAATATGTGAAAAAGGAAAATAAAGTTAACATCAGCTAATGAGGTTCTGGTGGGTATGATCTCCTGATTCCTCTGATTTATTTTGAGATTCTAATGAAAAACATGGACCATGGATTTGATGAATTTTGATTTTAATTTACCTTTCCTGTTTCATTGTTATACTGATGAGCATCTCATTTAACAGATTGATGCACTATTGTGCTCTGACTGCTTTCATGAGGGGAGATTTGTGACTGGTCATTCAAGTTTGGATTTTGTGAAGATGGATACAGCAAAGGATTATGGCGATTTAGATGCCGAAAGTTGGAGTGACCAGGAAACTCTATTGCTGCTTGAGGCAATGGAAATGTACAATGAGAATTGGAATGAAATTGCGGAACATGTTGGATCAAAGTCAAAATCACAATGCATCCTTCATTTTCTTCATCTACCCATGGAGGATGGCCTGTTGGATGATATTGAGGTTCCAAGCGTGTCCAAGTCATCCAATCTATCAAGTAGAGATGATAATGGAAGACTACAGTCGCATTCAAATGGTGATCTTCCAGATTCTTATTTACTTATGGTTTATATTCTTTATGATGTTGATGATGTAATTCTGACATTCTGTATTTTTATCTGTACACTCTCTATAGGATCCTGCCACCAAGATGCTGATTCTGAAAGCAAGATCCCTTTTGCAAATTCTGGGAATCCAGTTATGGCATTGGTACGTCTCTATTTTATTATGTCCTTCACAAATATTCACCTGAAGCAAATGAACATTTCAATTTCCAAATCCTAGTGAGAACTGCATTTGCTTCTTTTTTTCAATATATATTTTTTCATCATAACCCTCAACCATGGAAGCATAATTGATTAGACATTGTTGTGTTTCTGAGTGTTCCACATCTGTGTGTATCATCATCTTAATTTATACCAAGGCTTCACACACACGCAAAAAAAAAAAAAAAGTCTGAGCTTTATGAAAAAAGACCAATGATCATAATAGATGTTATTATTTCTTTAATGGGCTTCCACTCTAAACTTTAAGGGACACGATACCAGGCAGCCTTTCTAGAATATGCAGGTCATAAAGAAAAGTGCTAAATCCTCTTATTAGACCCTTTTCCAATACCTTATTTCCTGGTTTGACTTCTCAATTTTAACCAGTGAGAAATCTGACTCCTAATATTTTTCATTTGGAGTCAAAATATATTTCTGTAATGATACAACTTCAAATGCTTTTGAATCCTTAGCCAAACAACAACCAGGCTTATTTAGCAATTACTTGGAGATTGGCTATGCATACTTTCTCTTTTTCATTTACTCATTTTAGGGATGATATATTCAATTGACATTTTCTCTTACTCATCCTGACCTTCTGAAAAATGTACTGTTCATTTTGCAGCTCTTTAGGTGCATCCTAATAGAAGTAATAGGATATGAAAAGATCAATGAGTGACAATGTGTATAATGTTTAGGTCTACTATACTTTCATATGGTGTAGGAAAATAATTTAGGCTGTCCGAGTGATTCGGCCCAATAAATTAGAACAGCAATTTCAATAAAAATGGACAGTGTGGTATGTGGTTTATCTGCCTCCTTGGATAGGTTTTGAAAAGATCTATTTGTTAGAAGATTTTGGAGTAATTCCGGAGAGATTGGCATCAAACTTAGGGACTACTTTACTCCTAGAAGCATATGAGAAAGCCTTACATGGAGCCTTTTAGAATTCAATATTGAAAATATGATGGTGGTCAATCCTATTACGTTCATGCTTGAAAAATTTATTACATTGATATTTATTAAATTCAATATCAATTGATCACTTCTTTACCTATATTCGCTGGTTTAGCTTATACTTGCTAGGTTAATCGAATCTCTGCTTATGAATGAATGGGTTAACATCCTTTACTTAGTATAGTATACTTATTTATGTGTGATATATTTATTAGTTTCTAATATACTTGATAAAATTTATATTCTAATTTCGAATATATATAATATATCATATTAGAATTAGAATAAATTTATACAATAAAATTACTTGTATTATAGTGCTCAACTTGACTGAGAACTAAAGAAGGCTACATTTATGATTGAAATGAAAGCACAAGGACTCCTTGTCTGTCGTATTCTAGAGATTTTTTCACAATGAGTCTTTGGAAAACTCAAATTTCTAATTAAAATTCAAATGTTATTAGATATTCTTAGTGCAATGCTTACCCTAACCCAGTGCACGAGGCTTCATGTGTTGTGCAGCAGTGATGCTAACTTAGGTTACCGTAACAGAGGGAGAAGTGAAAATACTTGCTAGTTGCATGCTTGTGATTTTACCAGGAAGGCTAAATTCATATTATAACAAACTCTACTAGTTTTTGAAGTACATCCATATGTATGAATACATATACCTGTGGGTGAATTTGTGCACTCTACAAATGTCATTGGATATGATTCATAAAGCCTTAAAGATTAAGGAATCAAGACTTAACACTACAGTGGAGAGGAACATAATAAAGACCTAATAGTAGAAAAATACCTGAAATAGGATTTATTAGCGTAAAACATTATAAAGTGGAAAAATTATAAATAGAAGCGGTGAAGATGTAAATTAAAGTTTATATAACTGTCATTCTGAAAAAAGAAAGTGTGTAACTATTCTGCACTCTTCTTTTGAATATGGCACATTTTTGGTATGGGGCTAGTTGATCAAAGCCTAGGGTGTCAAATTGGATATTTACAAGAAGTGTGGTATCTTTTGGTCAAACAAAATGTTAGGAATGCCAAATAGCCTGATAGTGATAAGGTGGTTACACTATGCCTTGAAAGGTTTACAGAATGTAACCTTCTCTATTATAAATAATTCCTTTTCCACTTTATTATTGGTCAGAGGGAGAGAGTTCTTAATTAAAAATATAATAATGTGAAGTTAATGTAACTACTATGAGTATTTTCCAGGTAGCATTCCTGGCCTCTGCTGTTGGACCAAGAGTTGCTGCAGCATGTGCCCATGCATCCTTAGCTGCTTTGTCCGAGGAGAATAGGTAATTGTATTTCCTTATCATGGAATGAATATGCTTACTGCCTGTTTGTTTTAGTCTAATTTCCTAGGGTTTTTTATGATTATGATTCACAGATGTCTCTTCTTTCCTTCTCCCCCAGTGTTACAGTAACTATTAAGTAGCTTTGCTGAATGTCTCATTTATCTTTGTTAATATTGTCACCTAATGAGCACATACGGTTCCTGTTCTACAAGCAAACATTAATGCAGAATGCGCAGGAGCATTCATTGCTTCTGTTAGCTTTTTTACGCCAGATGTATTCAATCCTTCATATATGGATTCAATTAATTTATTTCCTTTGCCTATGAAGGATGAACTCGGATAGAGTATATGGCAGAGAAGGTAGTTTTCATGGAGAAGTTGGAAATTCAATTCAGCAAAATGGTAGGCATGTTCTTTATTTTCCTTGTTTAGTTTATATTGTACTTCCATCTTTTAGTTTTCCTTCTACTTCAAAAAAAAAAAAAATACAAACCTATTTCTTTGGATTATACTTCAGAAGACAGCTTGCATGGTTCATGGGGTCAGAATGAGGCAGAGGGTGCTCCTTTATCTGCGGAAAAAGTTAAAGCTGCAGCGAAAGTTGGTCTTGCTGCTGCAGCGACTAAGGCTAAACTGTTTGCAGATCATGAAGAGCGGGAAATCCAAAGGTTATCTGCTAATATCATTAATCACCAGGTATAACTGTTGCTAGTTTTACTTACCTTTAATTTCTCGTATTCTGTCTTGTCTTTCACTTTCTCAACCCTGTTAAGTTTGTGGTAAATTACATCTGTCTTCAAATTTTGACTGATGCACGTTATTTGCAGTTCATTTTTTTTTTCTACTTCAAAAACACGAACTTTATGCTAACGCCTAATGGTTTCATGAAAGTTCTTCAGTTATTCTCCACTTATGGAATGTTTACATGGAGGACATATGTGCATTTTTTAACCATTTTTAGCCTCATTAACTTTGAATTTGTATATACATGGCAAGCTTTTAAATTGGATACCTTTTGTCCTTACATCTATGAGAATTAAAGTTGTGTTAAATTTAATCAATTTAGTTAATTATTAATATTATTCTAACAATTGTATTGTAAATAATTTGTAATTGGTAGTTAAAAATGAAATGAGTAAGAGTATTAAGCCATGAAAATCAAACAAAATGAGAGGCCAAAATCGAAGGAATAGGATAAGGAAAAGTAAAAACGCATACACAAATCCAGTAGATGACCATAATAAGAACTAAAAGAAAATTGAGGAAATGACACAAGCAACAAAAAGGAAAAAATATGAGACACCCAGATGAAGATACTCTAAAATGCCAACAAATATCTATCAAAGAACTAGAAAATGATAAAGGGCAGGATCCCAAAAAAGTCTAAAAGTAAAAACAGGATAATAATAAAGAGTAGGATCCAAAAAAGTCTAAAAGTAAAAAACATGAAATCGAATAAAGCCCTCAATAGAAAATCAAATGAAATACAAATAAAAACTCTACTCTGTACATATACAAAGAGACACATATTGAAAAGGAGAAAGAGAGACTACAGAGAGGCCATGAATGGGATCTGAAGCGATAAAGTTTTCAACATCAGGAACAAACTAAGAGAGGAGGGTTATCATGCTTGATGAATCTTGAGTAGTTCTCAAGAAAAGAAAATCTTTCTTTCCAAAATTTCTGAATACTATGACCTTGATTTATGCATTTCGTCCAACATTTGGTATGTGTACTGTTTTCAATTTAGTACCAAAACTCTTATTGTTTGCAATTTTGACAACATTGGTTGGGATCTCTGTTCCCAGTTTTGAAGATTATGTGATGCATAATGAAATTGGCTACCGTTAATGTGGTGAATTGAGCTAGGGTCTAAAGGCAAAAAGGATTGTAGATCCAAATAAGTATGATGTGTAGTGGAAGGAGGAGCACTCACAATCCCACTATTGACAGAACCCAGTAAATTAGGATCTTCCTCTTTCACTACACAAAATGGATTTTCTTAGAGTGTTTTTTGCATGGGCTAACAAATCTTAAGAGAGAAGCGAGGGGTCATAGAAGGAAGTAATAAGCCAGTACAACGAATCTTGAGCCACAATTTCACTTATCTCTTCTATTTTGCTGTGGAGTATATTAGAGTTCAAAATCCTTTCCCATACTAAAACAGACCTGCGACAAGAAGATAGAGAAAAGGGAGCCTTGAGTCACGTAAGAAGAGAGAAACTAACTTGGCATCTGACGTGGCTGAAATGGGTTTAAGAACGCTCAGGTGTTCTTTATGTTAGCAATCCATTAGTGGATCTGTCAAAATGATGGCTGAAGTACTTTTATGAAATCATTAGCATAAGAAAAGTAAAAGTGAGTTGAGGGACGATAATTTGCATTTTCCAATAATACATGGATGATGAGTGTAATTTACCTGTTTAATGTGTGTGAATATGCTACACAGCAATAATTAGTGATTGGTTGGTACGGCGAAGTTATTTTTGTAATGACTTCCATTGTGTTCTACTTCATTTAGCTGCTTGTATTTTTATCAAATGTAATAAAAATATTTTTCCAGTCGCTATTTTTGAATTTAAATCTTAATTTTATGTCCGGAGTCCTTGGGTGGCACTTCAAATGTTCAATCTAAGCATTTTGGTTTATAACACACACATACTCTGTTGTTAAGTCATCCTTTAAATGAAGTTGTTGATATGGAGACAGTTGAAACGACTGGAGCTGAAGTTGAAGCAGTTCGCAGAAGTGGAAACTTTTCTAATGAGAGAGTGTGAACAAGTGGAGAAGACAAGGCAGAGGTTTGCTGCTGAAAGGGCCCGCATGCTGTCAACCCGGATTGGACCTGCTGGGGCTACTTCACAAATGAATGTGGCAGGTGTCTCTTCTTCCATGGTTAACAACAACATAGGTGGCAATAGGCAACAAGTTATGCCTACCTCTTCTCCTCAACCAAGTATTTCAGGGTATGGAAACAATCAACAAGTTCATCCCCACATGGCATTTATGCAGCGGGGACAACCGCAGCCAATGTTTCCATTAGGGCCAAGGCTGCCCCTAGCAGCAATACAACCATCATCGTCTGCTCCATCAAATGTCATGTTCAATGCCTCCGGAAATGCGCAGCCCAGTCTCAATCAAATGTTGAGGTCTGTATCAGGGCCTAGATCTGGTTTAGGTTGAAACAGAAGATTGAATGTAAATTAGTAAATTACTGGCTCACTACTTCCTTTGCTGCAACTAAGGTCGAGGATAATATGGGTGGGGACAAGAAATTCCTTGGTGCAGGCGTGTAACAGTACGCATCCTGGTGTTTGGATTAAATTATTAACTGTTGCAATGAATTAGGAAATTTTATTTTTGCAAATGAATAATCTCAAAAAGGATTATCTAATGAATGGTACAGATCTAGAAGCACTTTTTTTTTCTCTTTTTTTTAATGCTTCTAGTAATTTTTCATACTTGTACATAGTTTCAGTTCAGGAAAAGAATAACCTACATGTGTTTCTTTATTATTCTGTTTGTTTAGCGTGCAAGTGCAAACTTTTATGTGGAACAATAATTCAAATTCAATATGGCCATGTATCAAACTAATGATAATCTTAAATATTACAAATAAAATTCAAACTAGCATGTCTCAGGATGGATTTTGAGGTCTTACAGGATTTCAATTTTGATTTATCAGTATACTAAAATATCTCATTTTGATATTGATTTTATCTGTATGTTAAAATTGCACCGGATTTATCAAGGGCTTTTATTAGCGTGGGAGAAAGGGATTCGAAGAATGGAGGTAGAAGCTGATAGTAAGTGTGTAATTGATCTTATCAATGGGATCATCCCAAGCATAATGACAATTCTGCTTTGGTGTTAGGCATTTGGAATCTTTTAAAGATAGATTGGCAGGTGAATATTAAGCATATTTACAGAGAAATTTTGCAGCTGATTGGATGGCTAATCATGCTATGAGGCCTTCAAGTTCTGAATGATCCTCCTCGAGGTATCAAGCGGTGGTTGTACCATGATTTAATTTGTGTGGCCTACAGGCGCGAGGTTGTCATGTAATGTTTGTCTTTGTATGCAAATAATAATAAACTTAACTCAATTCAACAAACCCTTAATTCTAAGTCAATTGAGGTTGGCTATATGAATTTTTTTTTTTCACTTAATACGATTTAAGGTTATCTCTTCTGATAGATATAATATCATAAGATCATTTTGGAACACCTTTGACCAAGTCAGTTTAAACTTACCTCTGCCTCTTTTAGCTATATCTACTCCAACTTATTCGGTTTTTCTAACCGGCGCATCGCTAGATCTTCGTTTCACATGATCAAACAATCTCAATCTATGTTTTCTTATTTTATCCTCAATAGGTGCTACCCCCATTTTTTTTTCTAATGCACTCGTTGCGGATTCTATCCATCCTAGTATGATCACACATCTATCTTATCATTCTCATTTTTACAATATATATTTTACTCATGTGTTATCCTTTTACTGTCCAACACTCACTATCATACATCATCACATGCCGTATTGCAGTGCGGTAAATTTTTTTAATTTAATTGGCATCTTTCAATCACATAGAACTCCTGTAGCACCCCTCCACTTCATCCAATCAGCTTTAATCCTATGATTTACATCTTCTTTACAACCTTCATCTTCTTGAAGAATAGAGCTAAGGTATTTAAAATAAGTACTATGAGGTATTGATATTCCGTTTAAAATAATTTTGCCTCTTTCTCTATTCTCGCTGTTAAATTTACAATGCATATATTAAGTCTTAGTCATACTTAGCTTAAAACTCTTAGATTCCAAAGTTCTTCTCTATAACTTCAACTTTTGACTTACTCTTGCTTGAGTCTCATCTATTAATACAATATTATCTGCAAACATCATACACCAAGAGATGTCATCTTGTATATGTCTTGTTAGCTCATCTATGATCAAGGAGAAGAGATAAGGGTTCAAAGCTGAACCTTGATGTAATCCAATAGAAACGAAAAAAAATTTAGTATCCCCTCCCACACTGGTGATGTTTTTCTCATATATATTCTTCAAGACTTGGATATATCGTATAGATATTCCCCTACGCTCTAGGATCCACCATAAAACTTCTCTAGAGACTTTATTATACGCTTTTTTCAAGTTAATAAAAATCATATGTAAGTTTTTCTTTATCTCTCTATACTTTTTCATCAAATATCTTATAAGAAAAATAGCTTATATAGTTTATCAACCAGGCATAAAGTCAAACTGATTTGAGAAGATACAAGTATTTAACTATAAACGGTGTTTCACAACCCTCTCCCACAATTTCATAGTGTGGCTCATAAGCTTTATACCTCTATAATTTGAGCAATTCTGAATATCTCTTTTATTTTTAAAAATATGTATCAAATTATTTTGTCTCCATTTATTAGGCATTTTCTTTGTACTTAAGATTTTATTGAACAAAGATGTCAATCATGCAATTCCTGTATCTCCCAAACATTTTCAAACCTCAATAGGTATCCCATCTGGTCCACGTGCTTTACCAACTTTCATCATCTTCAAAGTTTTTTTAACTTCTGAAAATCTAATCTGTCTAGTATATTTCACATTTTTCTCCGGTCTAACGTCTAAATCCTCAATATTATTATTATGGTTACTATTAAGAAATTTCTCAAAATAACTTCTTCATCATTCTTTAATATTCTTTTCTTGAACTAGAACCTTATTCTCTTTATCTTTAATGCACTTAACTTGGTTTAAATAACGACATTTCTTTTCCCTTATCTTAGTTAATTTATAGATAGTTTTTTCTCCTTCCTTTGTTTCAAGTTTCTCATACAAACTCTCTAAAGATTGTGCTCTTACTTGACTAACTGCCTTTTTAGCATCTTTTTTCTCTTGTTTGTACTGCTCAAAAGCATCATTGTTATTGCACTTGGGCAAACTCTTATACCATTCATTTTTACTTTTTAACGCTTTTTGCACTTCCTCATTCCACCACCAAGACTCCTTCGAGGGATGTCCACGCCCTTTAGATTCTTCAAAAATCTTTCTAGTTAATCCTTTAATTGTTGTAGACATGCCTATCTACATATCATTTGATGACATACTCACATCTTTCTCCTACCCTTCATCTTTGAACAATAATTATTTTTCACCTTTTAAAGTCCACTACCTAATCTTAGGAATATTATTCCTCCTTGGCCTACTAGTCAACCTCTTAAACTTAATATCCAAAACTACTAACCTATGCTGAGTGGTCAAAGCCTCACCTTAAATAACTTTACAATCCTTGCATTAAGTTCGATTGGCTTTTCTTGTGGGTATGAAGTCAATTTGACTTTTATTTTGTTCACTTTTAAATGTCACTAGATGTGATTCTCTTTTTATAAAATATGTGTTTGCCAAAATCAAATCATAGGCTAAAGCAAAATTAATGATACTCTTACCTTCTTCATTTCTAATTCCAAAACTATACCCTCCATGTTCCTCCTCAAAATGTTCATCCATATCATCTCAAAAATTTTGCTTGCTCTCACCATCCAATCCAACTTGAGGGGCATATGCACTAATTATGTTGATGGTCTCATTCTGAAGCACAAGTTTAATTGAAATAATCCTATCGCTTACTCTTTTCACCGCTACAACCGTCTCCTTTAGGTTCCAATCTAAAATTACACATACTCTGTTTTTACTTCTATCTGTACCTGTATACCACAATTTATACCCAGTATTCTTAACTTTTTTATTTTTTTCTCCAACCCATTTAGTCTCTTGAATACAAGTAATACTAATTTTTCTTCTCTCCATAGTATCAACAAGTCTTCTCAGTTTACCTGTAAAAGATCAAATATTTCAAGTTTATATTTTGATCTTACTCATAATTATTCTTTTTTATGCTTCTTCCTATAGAATCTTTTATCATTATTTGAATCTGTATTTCTCGTATTACTCGTATTTTAGACTACTTTATCCACACCCGTCCATGATGTGAAAATTCTTATTTATTACGCACCACATCCTAGCGTCGATATAGAGCGTCATATTCGGGGAACGCCTTATACTCTTGCTTATTCTTCATTACATCCGTACTTCGATGTAGCGCGTCACAAGTAGAGAACGTTTCAACGATATTATTTTAGAATTCATATCATGAGACGTGATAAAAATTTTATGCTAGTTGTCACCTATTGTAATCATTCTTCTTTATCCGGACTTAAAATTGATAATACACAAAAAAAAAAAATGTATAAGTGAATTTATGCGAATAATAATAATAATGATAATAATAATAATAATAATAAATTTCACCGGTGTTTTTTAAAACTCTTTTTTGGACTGCGTGTCAAGTTTTTGGTGAAACGTGCCTGAATCATTTTTCAAAATGTATCATAGTATTGTAGTAGTTTGTTGAGAAACCTCCAAAATAAGTATTTTAGCCGGAATTAGATGATTTGATTTGCTGAAACTTTTGGAGTTACTTGTCTTATTTTTAATTTTCTCTAGTAACAAAAGGCAAATACGAAAACCAATTATCTAGGAATGAGAATATTGAATGAATTTAATGAAGGGTAATTTTATAAAATTAATAAACTTTCATCAAAGAACATCACTTGAAATCTTCTAACAAAGTTAGCTTTATGAACTAACTGCAAAGCTTTCTTTTCGAAAAGTTATCTTTCTAAATGTTCATCTCATATCAAATAGATTATAGAACCTTTCTTTAAGCTATATAAATCATTTTATAAAATAAAGGGATAGTGTCAAATTCTAAATATTCAATAATTCTATTTTTACTTCACATTAAATTCAACAGATCCGTGATCTGCAATAACTGCGTTTTCTATCAAATGTTTGCAATAATTTTCAGAATTATTTGGCAATTCAAACAAGGAGTTTTAGTATCTTATTTGGAGAACAAATACAATTTTTTTTAACTTTAAAATTTCGATCTTGACATAATTAAATCGGATTAGTGGATTCTCTTTTTAAGTAAAATACATGAAAAAAAAAATTATAAAGTTGTCTGAGGCTTGAAAGATAAGAAAGAGAGTCTTAAAAGATTGAGAATTTTAGATATTTAAAACTATTAGCTGTTGATTATTTACTGCTAAAACTAAATTAATACACCACAAATAAGGAGGATAATTAGCAAGCAAAAAATAACATAATAAAAAAAAGAAAGAGGCATTGCTCATTTACAGTATTACACAAGTACTCAACAGTGTTCAAAACGAAAACATTACGCACGAGAAATTTGGAAAAAGAGACCGAAAAATTAAAAAAAGAAAAACAAAATGAACAAGGGTAATTAATTAGCCTAGAATAGCAAAAATTACTTGTTCAACAATAAGTAAAAGCCATTAAAAATTATAAACAGATATCGGCTAGCAGTTACGATAAACTTAGATTATAATTTCTCCCTCCCCGACCTAAAATCAACCAATAGGAATTATCATAATTCAGATGTGAAATGTGAAAAATGATAATTGGCAGGTAATGGAATTGAAAAGTGTTGCTACTCTGGAAGTGGTACATCAGCTAAATCCTGTCTGAAATGTGGCTGCTGATGATCCATTTCCAAAGCTTCTCCAGATTTCTTATGCCCATTTTCCATGTTAGATTGGTCAACTGGTTCAATGTATGTCACCACTCTGTCTTTTCTGATGGTCAGGTAGATCACTGCTAGAATATAGATGGCCATTAGTGGAAACACTATCAGCCCTATTAATACATTTCCAACTTTTGGTAGGTTGTTGTGAATCAGCCAATCCACAAATCCTGTGCTCAAGTAATACACGTTGATGCCGATTATCATCAACCCTAGAATCCATGATATTACGATAATCTGCAAAAAAAAAAAACATAAAAAAATAAAAAAGTAAATATATATATATATATATATATCCAACGATGTTAAATGGTTAATGTTAGATACAATCTTTAAATCAAAGATAATAATAATAATAATAATAATAATAATGTGTTTATTTGTTTCTATGAATTTAATTTATTGATAAACTAAATTCTATTATTTTTAGATAATGAATTTTATAGTTTGATCTATTTATAATAAATTTTAATAATTAATGGTTAAATTCTATCATTATTTTATAATTTTAAAATGATATTCTGACCGTTACGATTGAATATTGATAGCTACTTTTATAATTTTAAATTGGTAATTAAACATAAACAACAAAATAGAAAAAAAAGAAGAAAAGAATAATAATAAAAAAAAAACTCACAATGATAGAATTCTTGTAAGGTCCCATCTTTGTGGAACTGCTACTGAATTTAAGAAGAGGGATGAGTGCAAATGGAAGCTCAAATGAAAGTATCATCTGAAAAATAAAAAAATGAAAAAACCCATTAATTTAATTATAACAATTAATTAGTTTAATTAACACTTCAAACTAAAAATATATATAAATAAAATTCATAACAAATGATTAGAATATATTAATTATAATAATAATAATCTTCATTCACTAACCGATGCAATGATGATTAATCGGCCTGCTCCAGAAGATCCACCAATGATAGAAACAATAAGACTAGGTGTAATTGCAACACATCTTGTCATCAGGTTTCTAGTCCATTTTTTCATCTTAAGATCCAAGAAACCCTGAAATTTTCACCTCACAACCATTAAACATTAAACAACATATTCAATGTAAAATAAAATATGGCGAATATTGATTAATGTCAGACCTGCATGACATATTGGCCAGCATAAGTTCCTGTGATGGTGGAGCTTTGCCCTGAGGCTAGTAATGCTATGGCATATATAGTTGAGCTTGATTTTCCTAGCACATTCTGTGAATATTAATTAAACCAATTAATTACAATTATTTGTGTTTATGTATAATAATAAAAATAATATATGAAATAAATAAACCTTGAGTAGAAAAGAAGCAGAATTAAGGGTGAGATCACTGCATCGATCAACATCTTCAGGAGAGAGATTTTTGGCTAAGCAAACAGTACCGGAGACAGAGATAATTGATACATTTATTAAGAATGCTATAAATAATGCAATTCCACTCTCTATCAGGAAATATCTACACGCATCCTGAAAATATCAATCACATGCATATCATTAATAATATTCATATATGTCGAATTATTTTTTCTAGTATTAGTTAATTCTAAATATATAATAATTAAATGGAATATTAAGAACAACTAATTATAAGAAAAATGGAATAAAGAGAATATAAGATGAAACTGTTCGGCTTACATTGATGCCACGAACAGAATTGGGTACTTTTCTTGAGAGGACAAGTGCTGAATGGAGAAAAAGATTGTGTCTGTTGAGAAAAAAAGAAACAGATAAAAAATGAATAATATATTAATCAAGAATTCAATTTCTAATAATTAAGTTCTTGATTTTATGAATTTTCTACGTATAAAACATATATATAAGCAATAGTAGGGGTCGGGGGTCTTACGGCATGACAAGGGCACCTAATAGGGCAATGGCGTCGCCGGTGGCTCCTTGGCCGGAGAGTTTAGGGACAAACATGCCCTTAATCACTCCAACTGCTGGAGGCTCTACATAACTCATTTCACCAAAGAAGCATCCAGCCATCACAAACACCATTATTGCTATCAACATTTCCAATTTCCTCACCTGCACAGAAAGTTCATATTAAAGCACACTCAAAAAAAAAAAGTATCACAAAGAATTCATACCTCAGTTAATTATTTTATTCATTTAGAAATTCCATATAATTGTTTATAGAAATATTTTAGAATTGCTCAGTTAAGCGTGCTTTTTTTTTTTGAATGTTTTTCACGAGGTGTCCAGACCCATGTCCGTTTAACGGTTCATGAAGCTCGACTAATCCCCATTTGCATCCGGGCTTAAGGAATAAATCCCCGTTTAAGGTGCTGGACCAAGGAATATTTTACTTCATCTGAAATCGATCCCATAACCTGGAGGCTCAAGCATGCTTTTTTTTTTTTTTTTAAATAGTCATATATAATTAATTTTGAATAATAATACATATATACACGCCGAATTTAGGGGGGAAAAGGAAAAAAAATTAAAAATAAAATATTGAAGTCTAATTTGTTTCGACGTCATGGATTCCTGTCAACACGTGATTAAGTCAATTGTCCTAATTTGTATTATTACAGCAAATGGGATAAAAAAAAATGGTGCTTCAACTACTCCATTTTATGCTTAATTATAATCTATATTAAAAAAAACAGATAAAGAGTTGAATTTAGGCTAATCATTTATGGAATTGATGTGGATTTTTTTTTTCTAATTTGAATTCTAATGTTGGTTGTATGCGGAAGCATAGTTTTGGTTTTTTTTTTTATTATTTATAAAAATGTTTAAACTCCCGGAAATACATTTTTTGCGGGTTCGAATCCGCAACCTTTCCCTAGTGGGTTGGGTCGCTAGCCCGTTGTAGTTTTGGTTTATATATATATATATATATATTTAAACATACATATAAATGGATTATATATAAATTATTACTCAAGAAACAAAAAGAATAGATAAATTTTAATGAAAAAATACCCCATATCTCTGCAGACCAAGGAGGAGGAGGGTGCTCAAACCAGTCAAGAGAACTCCAGCCCATACTGGGATTGTAAATAGAATGTTTAGTGCAAAAGCTGTTCCGATCACTGCAAAATTTATTTAAAAAAAAGTGAATTTTGTTATATTTAAGCACATATATAACTAAAAATTAATAATATTTTTGAATTCAAAAATAATAAACAAATTAATGCAAGTCTAAGATATGTTTATAACAATTCATAGAAATATTAAAAGAGAGATTTTACCTTCAGGTATATCTGCAGCTATCACAGCTACCTCTGCTAGCAACCACAGGCAAAGTTTTACATATTTTGGGTATTCAGCTTTGCATAATTCCGATAGGTGTTTTCCTAATAATTCAATATCACAAATGAAAATTAAAAAGTCAGTATCATCAAAATATTAATTTATGAAATTTTAATGTTGAAAATAGGAGAAGATAAAAATTAAAATTTATAGTAATATTATATATATATACCTTACTATTTTATATATATCTTTTTTTTTATAGAATTTTATGTATATCTTTAATTTGGAGGAAATAAATTTTTTTTCCTAATTATACCTGTGCTCACACCAAGATTAGCAGCCAAAGACTGAATTATGAGAGCAAAAATCAATCCAATAAGTATGATCCACAAAAGCTGAAAGAGGTAAAATATCATGTCAATTAACTCTTTTTTTCTTGTTACGTATAGAATCAAGTAGGAACTAATTAATAGCTTATTTAGCAAAACTCATTTTCTTTTTGTTACAGAGCACTATATATAGATAATAAATTTAATTTAATTACTTTTATTTATTTAATCATATCTAATTGCATTATACTAAAAAAAAACTAATAGTATTAAAAATTTAGGATGATATATTTGTATAATTTTTAAACATAATTAAAACAAAGTTTTTAATTAAATTAAAATTTTGTAAAATGCTATTATTTTTTATTTTAAAATTATTTATTTTTTATACTATAATAATTAAATTATATAAATGATCTCATTCTAAACATGAAAAATAATAAAATAAAATTTATTTGAACTGAAAACTGAGTTTATAAATGGAGGAAATATATATATATATATATATATCCTTACTAAAACCAATAATAAAAAAGATTATTTTATTTCTCATTTCTTTTACCTCATAACCATGGTTGGCTCCTGCTTGCATATCAGTTTCCACTGCAAAAATGTCACCATAAATAAAATTTGTGAGTTATATAATGGTCAATGGACACCCAAACCCTTGAAATATTTTATTTTAAAAAAAATCAAACTTCAAATTCAAATATTAACGCAAAAGAATTAAAAAGATAATATTTATATATGTAGTAAAGAGTAATTTACAAAAAAAAAGATAGAATTTAAAGAATAAATAAGCAAAAAATAAAAGAGAGAGAGAGAGAGAGAGATAGAGTTTTACAGTTGCCAGGATCAAGATAAGCCAATGAAACGAGGAAACCTGGACCAACATAATATAGAAATTTTCTCCATCCTGGTTTCTGAAAGAATTATACAGGTGAATAAACTGATTATAGTGATTGGTATACAGTTGAAAACTTTATCAAATCAAATACTTTAAATAGAAATTGAAAGGTACCTGGTGATCATTCTTCAGATGATGGCCATGATCATGATGATGAATATCAATGGAATTAATGTTAGATGGGGTGGTCTGGCCTTCGAAATTAAAAGCAACTATTCGGTTGCTGTGTTCAGTACTACTATTACCCAGTGAAATTGTTGGACCTGACTGTTCCTGTTGCTGCTGCTGCTGCTTCACTTGGCTTCCCATTTCTTAATTTCTTCTTTTCTGCCGCAGTTCACTAATTAAGTGAATCAACTAATGCATTGCCATCAATGGAACTCCACTTCCTGTATTTATGAAGGCGAGAATTAGTTATACATATACAATAAAATATATTCTTAATTTTGTTTTTATTTTTGATTGATTAATGAATTTTTATAATCCCTTGCCTAATCTTAGTCATTTTAAATCATATATTCAATCTTTCTCCAGCATTTTTTTTAAGTGTGTGGGCATGTGTTTGCGTACGTGTCTGCGTGCGCTTATGTGTATGTGCTTATACACGTATATGTACATGTGTATTCATATGTGTATATACACACAGGTGTGTGTGTGTGTGAGAATATCTATGTATGTGTCTACATGTATATGCACATACATATATATATATTATTTTTAGTAAATTTAGATCTAATTAAAATTCGAATTTAAAATTTTTAACTATATAGAGGATTCCAATGAATCAAAAACTCATTAATTAAAATTAAAAAAAGGCATATGATTAAAATTCCAATAAAACAAAAACTCATTAATTAAAATTAAGAAAAGGCATATGATGAAAAATTTCAGAGTAACTAAATGCATTTCATCCATTAATTTGAGTGCTAATTAAAAATATATATTTATATTATATATAGGAAATTAATAATATCCCTATCATTGATAAAAAAAAACATCCCTATCAAGTGACGAGACTGTAAAAAATATGTGTACATATATATATATATATATATATATATATATATACGTGATAGGTGAGAATTTCCTTATCAAGTGATGATGTAAAGAATTTGAATAAACAATTTAATGGGGCAAGAAGCAGAGGATGCTGTTTAGTTAATATCTCAATTACTCAATTAATTAAGAAATATATTAATTATTTTATTCCCCCCTGTGAAGATGGTATCAAGAGATTGAGGGCCTGCTCCATCCCTTCCCATTTTCCTTTTGGAAGCTTCTCAATCGTAATTGTTATATCCTCAAATGGAATGTAGATGGTTCATCTCTTGTCTGATTTATTTATTTTTCTTAAGAAATATTATATATTTAATACAAATATTAATATAATTAAAACTGATAATCATATCAAACAATTATTTAAAAATTTATACGTTCCATATATGTAGAAAAAAGAACCTGTAAACATAGACTGTAATCGATGGTGTTCTTTAAGAATACTTTTGAAAATGTTGTATATAGTAGCTGAAATTAGGCCATGAAAGCTACTGCATGTTGTTAATGATATTGACAAACATCTCAAGTCTTTGATTATATTTGAGATGAATTATATTAATAAATTGACTAAATTTTTGTAATTATTCCAGTATAATTAATCATATTTGATTATATAAATATTCATTTTTTTGACATCTATCTCCGTATAATCAAAAGTATTTTTTTAACATGTAAAACCTCAATAATATTAGATTAAATTGGAGAATGATTTATCCACCTTCTCTAATATTCAAAAAACAAAAATGTAGAGGAGTTATATTTAGGAAGTAAGAAGTTTATTTATTTGCTTTTCTGAGTACGCAGGGTGGTTTAATTTTTTGCAAGCAGCATTCAAGAGCTTAATTTGAAATACATATGTATATATATATATATATTAACCAATAATGAAAGCATATGTTAAAATTTATGCAGAAAAAAGAAATTAGTTTTGAATGATAACTTGAAAATATAAACCTTGTGATTTGAATAAAAGAATAATGATAGGATTCCATGATGAACCAATGATCACAGGAACTTTGGTCAATTCACTATTTTATTCCATTCAAGAGCGTTTTAAAATTTTACTTTTAATTTAAAATATTTGACATTTAATAATATTAGGTTAAAATTTTAATATTATTTATTAATTTATTTTTTATTATTAATAAGTGAAAAATTAATAGGAGTATAAATGTTAGAAAAAAAATTTATTAATTAAAAATAAATTAATAATTCTATTTAATTTTTTAATATTAGTTAAATTTTTTAAATAGCATTTAAAATGAAAACGAGTAGCAATCAAATAATCAATAACATATTATATCAAGCAAATTTATCAATGGTAAATCATCATATTATAGAAGTCACAGTCAGCCTATTATAAGTAGGGAAAACCTACTATGGATCAAGCAATTAATAATGTCTCCTTAATTACTCGGCTCACCACTCACTTTCGTTGCACGTGCTAAATGAGTAACATAATGGGGAAATTACACTGGTTACCTTTTTTACTTTTTCCTTTCAAAAATGGGGTCCAACAATTTTTTTTTTAAATTTCATAAAGGCCCTTTTTTTTAATTTTACTTTTTTGAAATACTGATTTTTATTTTTTTCTATTTATTTTTATTTTTTATTTAAAAATAAAATTTTAAATTATATTTTTAATATACATATAAAAAAAATACATACATAATAAATAATAAAATATATATAACATATACTAAACATTCACCGAATATCTACCACATCTATTAAATATATATTAAAAATTAACTAAATATTTAAAAAATATTTTTAATATTTATTATCTTTATTTTTTAATTTTATATTTATACAATATATATATAATATTTACATAATATCTACACAAAACACATGCAATACACATAAATAAATATATAACATATAGAAAATATATATCAAAAATCTACACTATCTATCAAATATGCAGAATAATATTTACATAATATTTACATAATAAAATTAATATTTTTTAAACTTTTTTAAGTGTATAATATGTAAAATTTATTTAAAAATAAATTTAATAATTTTTATTAATATATTTTATATATTTTGCTTTTTTTATTTTTTGAGTGTTATTTATTTTTTATAGTTAAAATTAATTTTTTTTTCATAAAATAGTAAATTTTATATGCTGAAAAAATAATTTAAAATATTAATTTTTATTATTTAATTATAATATTTTTATTTAACAGTGAAGTTTTAAAAAATAAAAATTAGAGTAAATTATTAATTATAGTGAGAGAAGCGATATTGTAAAGAAAATTATTTTAGTGAAGAGTGAGGTATTTTTTAAAATTTATTTTAACTTTTTTTTTAAAAATATAAATATTTTTTATAGTATTTTTAAAATAAAATTTATTTTTTAGATACTTTATAAATATCCCTAAAATAATTTGTATAAAATAACCTAATTACAGAATTTGATATATATATTTTCCCATGAATATAGTATGTATTGCCTAGTCATCAACACTATTAAAATAACTAAGTTGTATTACTTCAATTAATTAAATTGATTCCTAACGACACTATTAAAATAACTAAGCTGTAATAATTCAATTAATTAAATTGATTGCTAACGAATAATATAACAACTCATTTTGGATGATATTTTATATAATATTTAATTTCTTACACAATTCGGTGCAAAGAAGGGTGACCCATGCCTTCTCTTTTTAAATTAATTATGGTTAATTATATGTAATATGATAACTGATTTGAGAGTGATCCAATGCCTTCTAAATACTTAATTCTATGTCTCATAAAATTATAATAAGTTAAAACTATTTTCCACTCATATCCATGTGCACCAAACGCATTAATGGATCAAAAAGTTGACCAACTAGCTGTGAAAACTATTAGTATATATTTTTTGCTAAATCACTTAAAAAATCTAAAATTTTAACTGCGAATTTAAAAACTTTTAATTTTATAAATTTTCTTTTTATTTATAATTTTAGTTACAATTACATATCTAAATCAAAAAACTAATTAAAATTAGAATTTTAAAAAATAATCTTATAGTCGTACTTAAAAAAATATTAGTATATTGATATTTATCTTTTTTACACCGTATTTTTCACTTTTTAAAAAAATTCTTTTTCTTGTTCTCTCTTTTTTTTTCCCTCTTCTTGCTTTCTTTCAATTTAAGAAATTCAATCATTTTCTCTTCTGTATTATAAGTCATGACTCTTACCTTGAAACACAAAAGGCAAAGTCATATTTCTTTTTCTCTCTTAAAACTAAAGGATTAATATTCATTATTATGATTAATCCATTATTTTATGAAATAAATGAAGTTTGAGAGAGAGGCGTATATATATAGAAGAGAAAGAGATGAAATAAATGAAAATATTTTTTCAGAAAAAGAAAATATTAATTTATTTCAAATATGAATACAATATTATTTTTCAATTTCAATTTTGTCTGATTTGTTTCATTTCAACAGGATTACAATTAAATTTAAAAGTTAGGAAATGAAACCCAAAAAATTGGAGTTTCGATTTTTTTTTAAACATTAGCAGGTCTATATTTACATACAGGGGTTGGTTTTGGGCCAAATTTGGAAAGGATGAAAAATGCCAAAGCTCAAGTCCAATACTAGTAAAAAATTTTGGCCTTTGGTCCAAGTTTTATTTATTTTTATTTTTAAAATTATTTAAATTAATTAATAATATAAGTATAACGGTATTCTAAATATAAAAATTTCAGGAGTAGACAAGAGCGAAAATTCGGTCAACTTCTTCACAAGTATATATACGTAGGAAAAATAATTACATAAACATAAGCGTAAACCATTTTCAACAATTCTATTAATTAATTATTACAAGCTAATTAATTAAACACTAGCTAGATGCAAGTTACAAAAAGCAAGAACATCTAATCTCAGTTTCCAAAAAGGAGGAGTTTTGCATTGCAAGACCTAATGGCCATATACAAATTAAGAAAAAAAAAAAGCAAAAGTGTTAAGATAAATCAAACTTCTCAATAAGCCTTAATTGTTCAAAATAATTGAGACTAATCAATTATTGTGGAAGTCAGCTAAATTCTCTCTATAAGGCACATTATCCATTTGAAGTGTTTGATTAGAAGATTTGGGAATCCCATCTTCCATGTTAATTGGATCATCCTTCACTGGCTCTATAAATGTTACCACAATGTCTTTTCTAAATGTTAGATAAATTACTCCAAGTATATATATTCCCATTAGAGGAAATACTATTATCCCAATCAATACATCCCCAGTTTTTGGTAGACTATTGTTAATTAGCCAACCCACAAATCCTGTGCTTAGATAATATATGTTGATCCCAATTATTCCCAAACCTAAAATCCATGTCAACACTATTATCTGCATTCAAAAAAAATTAACCAATGTTAATTAATGATTAATTATTATTATTCATAACCTTAATTCTTGTAAAAAAAAGTACAATTACATACAAAAATAGAGTTCTTGTGAGGTCCCATTTTGGTGGAACTACTACTGAATTTGAGAAGTGGGATTAGAGCAAATGGAAGTTCAAATGATAGTATCATCTGCAAAATCCATTAAAAAAATATTAATTAAACAATTAATACGAAAGTAGATTTAATTTTAGAGAGAAATTATTATTAGATGCTATACGTGCTGTGCAATTATCTTTCATAAAATATTATCTAATTATTGATTAATTAAACTCATATATATATATGGTCATATTGGTGTATAAACTCACCGATGCAATGATAATTAATCGGCCAGCACCTTGAGGTCCACCAATAATAGAGGCAATAAGACTAGGAGTAATGGCAATCAACCTTGTCATTAGGTTTCTAATCCATTTTCTCATCTTAATATCTAAAAATCCCTGCAAATTATTTGATTAATTAATTAACTAATTAATACTGCAGTTTAATTTGGATGATTAAGTATAATTAAAAGCGGCCTTACAGACCTGCATAATGTATTGTCCTGCATAAGTTCCTGTTATAGTAGAGCTTTGACCTGAGGCCAACAGCGCAATACCATATAGGATGGAACTTGATTTTCCCAATACATTCTGTCAAAAATTTAAAAAAAAAAAGAAAAAAAAAGTTTAGAATCATCTTAATTATCCTTAATTAATCCTTAATTATAGTAATTAATTTTTATAAAAAATTTGAACCTGGAGAAGAAAAGAAGCAGAGTTAAGGGTGAGATCACTACATCTGTCTGCAACTTTGGGTGAAAGGTTACGGGCTGAGCAAACTGTCCCTGATACTGCCACTACCGCAAGATTTATTAAAAATGCTACAAGTAATGCAAATCCACTCTCTATAAGGAAATAACGGCAAGCATCCTGTAAAATCAACCCCATAAACTTCATAAATAATTAATTAATAGTAGTAATTATTATAAAGTTAAAACTCATGATTTTAATATTAAAAGACAGATTAATAAATATTTGTGCTTACATTGACCCCACGGACAGAATTGGGTACTTTTCTTGAGAGCACAAGTGCAGAGTGTAAAAAGAGATTATGTCTGTTAACAAATATATATAATTAATATATATTTATAAATTATAAGACATAAGATACTAATTAATAGGAAAATATCTAAAAAATAAACATATGGTTATATATATACTTACGGCATGACAAGGGCACCGAGTAGGGCAATGGCATCGGCGGTGGCTCCATGGCCGCCGGAGAGCTTAGGGATGAACATCCCTTGAACGACACGGGATGCCGGAGGATTTACATGACCCATTTCGCCAAAGAAACAACCAGCCATCACAAACACTAGTATTGCTATCAACATTTCAAGCTTCCTCACCTGCCCATATGCCAAAACAATAAGAAAAAAAAAATTCTTATATTTGATAGTTTAATCATTACTTGAAAAAAAAATGTAATAACGGAGTAAAAAATTTTGATTTAGTTATATATACATATAAGAACGATAAATATGGTTTTCCATATATAATTATTAATATATTTATACATATCTCTCTTCTTTTTTTTCCTTAAATACAATTACCCAACTTTTTCTCGTTTCTACTATTTTCACTTGATTATATATATATATATATATATATATTTAAAACCATAAAAACCTTAATAAAAATCTCATTTCTATATAAAAGACTAACTGTAATTTTAAATTTAAAAAATAAAATAGCATATGTATATATAAAAAAAGCAAAGTTAAAAATTTTTTGACACAAATTAAATTTATATAAAATCATCTCATTATTTTTTTCATATTATTATATTTTTATAAATAATAAATTTAACTGCTAAATAATTTTAATTAAATATGATAATACAAAAATAAAAATAAAAATTAAATAAAAATATGATCAAAATATACTTATTAAAACACATTCTCTTATTAAAAGGACTAGCTAGTTAAATGTGATATAAGACATTAATTCTATTGCATACTCTTTAATAATATATCATAATAATAAAAATGGATTCTATATGGTAGCTCAATAGCATTAAAGGCAACTACTAATAATCTAGAGAAGGCTACACCCTTCAAGCACCAACTCTCTGTTTTTTTTTTTTTAAAAAAAATACAAATTTGATTAATTAAGCATGTACTTCAATTAATTATGTTCTCTAGTCTGAATCACTAGCTTCTGCTGTGAATTAGGTTCTGGATATTAATTTTATAAAAACTGATTATAAATTCAACGGATTAATTTTTTTATATATATAGAATTTAACATTTCTAACTACGAACAACTCTAATTACGATTATTTTGTAAATATTAAATAAAGCCTTTTTGCATGTGTTTTGTCGGGTCCGCGATAGCATATTGATGAATTATGAAAAATTCAATCATCATTTCAATAATCAAATTGTTTTTATATTGTATTTTTTTTTTCTCTCTTTCACCCTGCTTTTACTCTTATAATTTAAATATTCTAAGTAGGACTCGAACTTGAATTCTTTATTATAAATTTTAAAATTTTATGGTTGTGATGTAGATTATAGTTGCATTAAAAAAATTAAAAGTGAAAAATAAATAAAAGACTGTATTCAATTGATTTTAGTTGATATTTTTTTCATGTTAATGGATTCATAGTTAATTCAGTATTGAAGTTAAAATTATTTTTTAAAAATAAATTTATTACTTGATATAAATCATGTGCTCGAGAAACATAATTTAAGAGACTGTCACTTGATTACTTTAATTTTTTTTATATTATAAGGTATAAAAAATTCATCTCGAAAACACATTCAATAATTTGTAATTAATAGTATTCTATTAATTTCAGTCTGATATTTTTAAAATAATAATAAATAATTATTTAAATTTTTAGTTTTCTTATATATTTTTTGTCAAATTAACTATAGTTTTCTTATAGTTAATTTACTCTACTAAAACTAAAACTAATAATTTTATGGTTATGACAATGTCATTAAAATAAAAATTTATTGTTATTTTTTTTTCGAAGGAGACATTGCAGCAGTGTAATTCAGCATTGGTCTTTTTGTTTTTTGTTTTTTGTTTTTTTAATTTACTTCAACTCTCTCATTTAAGGAGATAGATGGGTAGATAGATTCTCAGCCTCTCATATTTTGCAATTATTAGTAACAATTACAAGCCAGCACATGCAATTCATTTACAATTGAATTTATAAGTTATGTATAGTTTGATCTATTTTAGCATTTATCATTATAAATTCTTTCTGAAATTTAAAAAGAACCTAATATTAAGAAACATTAATATTTTCTCCGTTGCACTTCAAATATTGTATAATAGTTTTTTTTTATTTTAGTTATTATTTTTATAAATTTAAGATAGTATTAATTATAAAATTTTAAATTCACTCTTATGAAATAAAATTAGTAATTAATAACAAGATAATAATTGAAAGAAATAATTATGTAAAAAATTATAATTTTTTTATAAAAGATTATCTTATTTTATGTAATTGTTTTTAAAATGATACTTGAATTAAAATGGAGTATTTTTAGTTTTAGACAAAAATCTATCAAGATTTGCTATTGGTAGAAACACTAACAGTAAAGGCCTAATTATTATTTGGAAAAAACAGTAAAATACAATTTTTTTAAATATTTCTTCACTTACTTATACACTAAAAAAATAATATAATAATTATTACATATTTTAAGTAATTTTATAATTTAAAATTTTAGTCCACTTAATTTACCTTGAATTTTCTAATTAGTTAATTGAATATATAATATAAGATCATGTATACTTGAATATAGGCGTCAGAATTTTCCTGAGTGAACATTTAGTCAATGGTAAACCGAATTGCTCATTATATTTATATGTATATTCTTTAAATTGGGATGGCAATATATTATATTTTATAATTATTTAGTTCAAAAATAAATTAATATATTCATCTAATTTTATTAAATTATCAAGTATTTGTCTCATAAAAATATAAAAATCAAGTCATGATTGTAATCCTTATAAAATAATATAATTTAGTACACAATTCATCGATTTTTTCTGTAAATAAATTTAAAAAAGACACTATAAATAGGAAAATTACCCCATATTTCTGCAAGCCAAGAAGGAGGAGAGTGCTAAGACCAGTGCAGAGAACTCCAACCCAAAGTGGGATGCGAAACAATATATTTAATGCAAAAGCTGTCCCAATCACTGGCAAAATATAAATAAATAAAAGTTGCAATAAATTAATTAAAGTACACTCAAACATGTTTATAAGTATAATTAATTTTACTAATCTCAATATCAAAATTTGTAACATTTTAAAAAATATATATAAATAAATCGATAAATAAAATGTCTTAATTAATATTTAGAATAAATAGAAATTAATTAAATGAATGGATGAGAAATTTTGCCTTCAGGAATATCAGCAGCAATGACAGCTATTTCAGCCAGCAACCATAAACAATACTTCACATATTTTGGATATTCAGCCTTGCATAATTCTGACAGATGCTTTCCTACATATAATCCCATAAGTTACCAACAAAAAAAAATTAGGTACTAAACTGACAGTTAACTGGTGATTAAATAATTTTTTTAAAGTAAATTTCATTTTATTAAAATCCAAACTCAAAAATTTTTAACTCTAAATTCAAAATTAATAAACTAACACTATAGAATTAGACCTCTTAAATTTAATAGAAAGTTGAAAGTTACTTATTTTTTATTTTATTTTTGTTGATATATAAGTACTTTAAAAATACTAATTTCTATAAAAATTTCTTTTATTAATTAAGTTAATATATTTATGCTTGAATATTTGTTTTGCAATAAGAATTTATTTTAAATAAAAATTTTATATTTTTATATTTTTTGTTAATTTATTTTGATGTATGAAATAAAATTATTATTATATGTATATAATTTTAATCTTACCTGTGCTCACACCAAGATTTGCTGCTAGTGATTGGATTATGAGAGCAAAAATGAGTCCGATAAGTATGACCCACAGCAGCTGGAAATTTAAAAAAAAAAATGATATGACCAATAATTCAGTCAACCGATCAATTAATTAATTAAACTATGACGAGACTAGAGTCTTCTTTTTAAATTTTCTAGATTATAATATTTTAATCATCTCCTTTTTTTCTTATTTTACCTCATATCCATGGTTAGCTCCTGCTTGTAAATCAGTTTCCACTGCATAATTAATCACATCATAAACTTAATTTATTAGTATGTCACCATTATCCAAATTAATACAAAATCCATTAAGCAAATATCTGTGTAATAATAATGTCCGTTTAAAAAAATTTATGAAGAAAGAAAGAAAGAAAAGGAGACTTACAGTTGCCAGGATCAAGATAGGCCAATGAAACTAGAAAACCAGGTCCTACATATGATAGAAATTTTCTCCATCCAGATTTCTGATCATTTGTCAAAAGCAATAATATACTTAACTAAAATAATGAACAGTCTAATTAACTCATCATCTTCACAACGTAACTGAATTAATCAATCAAATCACAATTAATTAACAAATTCTAAAAAGAAAATCAACATGTATATATATATATATATATAAGTACCTGGAGCTCATCAGTTGAATCCTCATTGTGATGATGATTACCAGATTGAGGTTTGCCCTCTAAATTAACGGCAGCTATGCGATTGGTGGGTCCTTCCCATGAAGTTGGAAGTACTATTATATCATTATTCACAACTTGGTGTTGCTGCTCAACCCTCATCTTGATCGATCAATGGCTCTATCTCCTCTTTCTTTATGATTATGATGATAGTGTGTTTCTTGAGTAAATACTCAAGCTCAACTCCTTATATAAATATTTTTCAGAGAGGCTAAATGGGAAATGAAATTGAAGATAGCCACTCGTTTTGTTATTTTACATAACAATATTAATTACTAGTCCATATCTAACCATGCATTTGGCCCCTACTTATCAGTCGTCAATCGGTCCAAAGACAGGTCCACTTTTCTCTTTTGCATGAAAAAAAAATTAAACAAATATTTGTATAATATAGTTTATATAATGGAATCATCAAGTATATTTTTATATTTTATCATTTCTATGAGATAATGAATTGATAATGAATTATAATATATTTGAGATTTTTTCACAAAAATAATTTTAAATTTTGATAGAATATTATTTAGTTATTTATTGAATAACTAAAACTTTAATGGGCTAAGTTGAATTAAAAATTGAGATTGTATAAAAATAAACACAATATATATGAGAAAAAAAATAATTTTTGCAATCTAAATCTACACAATTAATAAGATTTAGATTCCATTAAAGATAAGTTATATGTTGCTACCACATTAAAGATAAGTTATATGGTTTTATGTTGCTACCACTTAAGTTATATGTTGCTACCACTTAATTCTCAACCTGGACCCATTTGGTTTTAATTCCATTAAAGATAAGTTATATGTTGCTACCACATTAAACAAGTGTTCTGTTTTTCAGTGGTCAAAACATTGTGTATATATGGATGGCCCGTACACTGTCTGATATATATATATATATATATATGTGTGTGTGTGTGTGTGTGTGTGTGTGTGTGTGTGTAATTTTCTGACTAATTTTCCGACAATATTTGGAAGATGGGAGACCAGAGATGCTTTCATCTATTAAGAATACTTGAAGTTGATTATATTTTAATAATTGACTGAGACTCAAACCTTATGCTTAATCATTTCTCAATAATAATAATGAGTTGTTGAATTTCTATTCCTGAATGGCAGGCTGCATCCACAAGCATGGTGAATTTCTTTATGTTAGTTGAAAATTAATAAAACGCTTTTTTTTTAAGTTAGCAGTTACAAATACAAATGATTGAAGGGGGAAAAAAATGATATAATTGATAATTTTTTTCCGAATTATTTTTAAAAGTTTATCCATTAATTAAATTTGACGTATTTAATTATTATCGTTTTCTTACAGTAAAATATGATCCTTTAAATTATTATAATATTTTTTATAGTAAAAAATTAAATACAATAATTCTGATTAAAAATTTAAAATTATTTAAAATATAATTTATTTCGCAATTTAAATATATAACAGGATGTTTGATAAAATTTTCTGTCATTTGAGTTTGATCTATGCCATTTAATAATACTAACTCCTCATAATTTTGAACAGATATCTTGCCGTTTGAAATTGATATGTGTCGTTTCGAAGTGTTGTCTTTTTTATTTAATTGATATGTGTCGTTTCAATATTTATGTTTTATATTATGATTAAAATATTCTCTCTTCTCATACTTTTTTTTTAAAATATTCATATCTCAATTTTTTAAATTTAAAAATTAAATTTATAATTTATTAAAATAGATAATAACTAATAAAAACTAAAATATATATATCTCAATTAATACGAGCATCATTATATTTTTAATATTTAAAAGAGAAGCAAAATTACCATAGATGAATGTCGATTTTGCTTCTTTTTTACCTTTACACATATTAAAAAATAAAAAATTTTTACATTTAAAATATTAGTTTCTATCATCAATTTTAATTTATATTAAATGACGCTCTTATATTGCTATAGGAATATACATATTTTAATTTTTTTATAAATAATATAAAAGGCAATTAATATTTTTTTAAATGAAAAAAAAAGTAAATAAGGAATCAAAAATAAGATATTATCAATTGAATGTAAATAAATAAAATATTAGTATAATTATTATAAAATATTATAAATGGTATAGTTTCAAAAAAAATAGTGTAATTATTTTATAATTTTTTAAATATTATTTTTATTTCTTATATTTTTTATTTGCTTTATAATTTTAATCTTGACTGTTATAATATATTTTAAATATTTCTCCTATATAACTAAATAATTAAAATTATTTTATAAAAATTAAAATAAAATATGTATATTTTTAAAGTAACATAATGACGTCATTCTAATTCAGTTTAAGGATAGAAAGCAAATACTTTCTTAACTATTTAGATCTTCTTAATCTTTACAATTATTTTATTATGATAAGTTCCTTAATTTTTTTTAAAAAAATTGAATAACGTGAAAAATACTTAAAATTAGTTTCAATAATTGCCACATCAAGTAATAATAGATAAAAGTAATATTTTTTTCATTTTAAAAGAAATCGCACCAAACCCTTATGACAAGTTTCGGTCCATATCCATGTGAATAAAATGAAACAGCTGTAGGAATAGTTACATAAATAATTCTTAATATCGATGATAACTTTCTTATTTGAAAAGTAAAAATATATGTCAGGAAATATTTAAAGAAAGAAAAAATATATGTTATGAAATATTTAATGAATCGGTTAACTCATAATGAATTGATCTGAATTCATTAATAGAATTGTAATTATTAAAAGAGTTACAATCATATCAAAAATTATAACTATAACAATGGTTATATAAATAAGACTTGATATATAAATTTATATAAATAAGAGAAGTAAAAAGAGAGAGAGAGAGAGAGAACATTCTCCTAAAAACTTCAACAATTAAAACTATCACATTTAAGAGTAATTGAATAGATTATGGATATATAATGTATTTTTAATTTGATGATCTGTAATTGATTCAATAAAAAAAAGTCAATCAAAATCATTATGAAATTATTAAGAGATATATATTTAATTTTAATTTTAATTAATTTTGTATATTAACAATTTACATAATAAGATACACTAAAAAAATAGTGATAAGCTTCTCAAATGAATGCCATAAGAAGATTTATCAAATTAGCTTTCCGACAAGATTTATTTAGGAAAGTTTATAATATAATATAATATAGTATGATTTGAATAATAAATTTAAATTTAAATATTTTCTTCTTTTTTTGGTGGAAAAAAAAATAAAAACAAAAAATAGCAACAGATATGCCTATGCCAAGCAGCACCAATCATATCATCTTGGGTCAATTTGAGAAGCTCAGACGGAGGAAAGTCCAAGTGAATTAAACCACAAGGATAGTCACTAGGGCTGGAAATGAGTCAAGTTATTCGAGCTCGGTTTGAGTCTTGACTCGGTAAAAGCTAGTTCAGGCTCTAGCTCAAACTGCTCATTTATTAAATGAGCCAAGCTTAAACTATGAAATACTCGGCTCGTTAGCTCGAGAGCTAGCTCATTTAAAAAGCTCGTGAGTTAAGCTCGTAAACTAGCTTATTTAGTGTATTGAATTAAAAATATATATAATTTAATTTATATGTATTAAACTATATATGTGAATATATTAATTTTTTGACTAACTTAATTTATATAATTTATTAATATATGGTATATTTGATAAATAAATTAAATAATATACAATATAAAATAACTTAGTAATTTATAGTAAAATATAAAATTATAGTAATATAATATTTTATTTTTATTAATATATAATTATATTATTCATCTTTTATAAAAATATACATTTTAGTATATCTTTTATAAAAATTTAGAAAAAGTGCATGAAAAATAAAAATTAATATAAGTTTATTGAGTTTGTTAAATTTATTTAAATCAAGCTCGAGTTCAAGCTCGAGATACATGATATATGAGCTGGCTCGATGTAAGTTCGGGTTCGGCTCGGGCTCGATTCGAGTTCGAGTTCGAGTTCGAACTCGACTATTTTATAATGAGCCAAGCTTGAGCTTTTCAAAGCTCGACTCGGCTCGGCTCGATTACAACCCTAGTAGTTAGCAACAATCTTTGCCAAATAATCGGCACACCTATTACTCTCTCCGTAAACATGCGAAATATTTTCTTCTTAATGCTTAAAAATAAACATATTTAAGAAAGAAAGGAAAAAGACTTCTTCGGGTGCTTTGATCATTTTAATTTTAAGTAGTGAATATTATTAAATATTATTTAGTGTAATATGTTTTTTTTATATTAATATTTTGTAATTTCTGTCTTCAGTTTTGCTATGTAGCAATGAGGGTTTTAGTGGCGTGTGCTAATGGGATTAGCTATAGTGTACCTGCTATTTTTAACCAATTATCATCGTGTTATTTTTTTTTTCAAAGATCAAACAAATTATATAATAAACAAGCACTTCTATTATTGAGGATTTTGTTTATGTTAAAGGCTATCATAATTGTTGATTTATTCGACCCATAAAATTAATGGGTTTGATAAGTTTACAATTTTGACTAAACTAAAACTAATGAGTTTGGTAAGTTTATAATTTTGACTAGATTAAAATTAAATGAGTTTGGTAAGTTTATAATTTTGACAAGGTTTTAGAAAAAAAATGTTTAACATATTTTTCTAACCACGATTGTAATAGTCAAAATTAGGTATAAGTTAGGCACAAATTAAAATATTCTCACATATTTGAAAGCCTATAAATAGCATTCATCTTATTCACTTCAAGATACACAAGTGAAATACAAGAGAGAATAAATAAAAGAGGAAAAAGATTTCAAGTAGTTTGTGAGATAAATATTAGAGAATTATTCTCTAGTTTCTTGGTGTGATCATCCAAGAGTGAAAAATTTGCTAGAGATGTATTTAGATATTTTCTCTATTATTTGTGATATTAAGTAGTCAAGTGAGGATTGCTTAAGAATTTGTTGTACTTGATTTCTTTGAATTAGTGAATTTTTATTTCAGAGTTTGACCCGTGGTTTTTCCCTCTACACTAGAGGGTTTTACATGTTAAATCATGTCTCTTCTTCTTGTGGTTATTCTTTGCTTATTCCTATTGTACATTCATTTACACAATTAATTATTGATTGAGAACCCAACAATAATATGACGTTTTCATTTTCTTTTTATTTATGATATTATTATTAATTATATATATATATATATTCGAAGGCAATTATTGAATATATTAAACCATCATTTTAAGAATTTTCTTCATGTTAAAGAGAAATTTTGAAAATAAAAAAATTCTCAATTTTATTCTTATGCTATTGTTTGTATTATATCATGATAACTTATTAAAATAATCCAAATAGCCATAAAAATGCCATAAGCAAGCATATAATAGCAACACCTTAACTTTATGTGGCAACAAAGATCCATGCCTTCCCATTTCTAATTAAATTATACATACATATATATATATATATATATATATAGAAAATAATGATTCATGCTTCCTATATATATATATAATTATCCATGCAGTAGTTAGGAAACTGATATGCATATATGAATTGTATATATGATTATTATTAATTAATTGTAGCAATTAGCACTAATTATTATAAAATAATTAATTGAGTTTATTTTAATATAAAACCTTTTGAAAGTGAATCATATTATCATACACATTATAAACTAATATTCAATTTGATTTGATTGCTCTTTCTATTTAGCTTTTTTATGTATTATTTCCAAGAATTTGAGGGTGCTTAATTACACTTGGAAATCTGAACAATGCATGATAGAAAAGGACATGGATTATACAAGGTAAGGTTGTGTGGCCGGCTAATTATATTCTAAAAAAACTCCATCTTTAGTAAGCTTATTCTTTGTTGGATCACATGGTGACTTTAAAAAAAAGGTCTTTATTTAACAACATAATTTAGTATTTAAATTTAATATTTTATATATTAAAATTTTAAAAATTATTTAATAATATTTATTTCTAAAGTTTCAATTAAATTAAAAATAATTTGTAATGGAATGAGTCAAATTTTTAATTTTTAAAATAATCACTTTATGAACTAACTTAAATATTTAAATAATTTTCTAGTTTTGAAAATTATATCACTTATTATATTAGTGAGTATTTCAATTTAGCTTTATGAAATATCACTTTACTAAAAAAAATTGTTATTAGTTTTCAGCTTTATAATTATTATTTTTCAGCAAAATGAAGTCAGAGATAATTAATTATGTCAGAATTTAATTTAAATTAGGAGAAAAGTGTGTGTCTGTGTGTATTCAGAGTGATCAATCCTTAATTTTATATGAATTTTTTTTCAATCAAATTTGAAAGTTGAAGTTGTTATGCTATGAAAATGACCATTTTATCATCTTACTCAATTTTTCTTTTTGGTTTTATTTTAGAAAACAAAACATCATTTGATCAAAATTAAGGAAATAATTAACTATATCTTCCTGGTTATGATTTAATACTACAAAATTTGCATTGCAGATATAAATTACCATCTGGACATCGAAATTAACCAAAAAACAATAAAAAGAAATTAATAAGTTTGATATGGATTATTTATCTATATATAGTTTTACAAACAAATTGCACATACAATTCAATTCTATCTCATTATTCTAACCATAAAAATAAGCAGAAGTCAGTTAAAAATAAAAAATAAAAAATGACAAGGTTTGTGAGCGAAGCTCATATGTCATCTCATAGACCAATGCGATATCCATGAATCATGCAACTAGCTAGCACATCTGCCTTATGCTGTTGCTTTCATTAATTAGGTTTCAAAGCTCAAATATCGCTTCCTTAATTTACTTTAATAATAATAATAATAATAATAATAATAATAATAATAATAATAATAATAATAATAATGGTGATGATGATGATGATGATGACTCCAAATTTATTTGGAATACATTCTACAACTATATATATATATATAGATATATATTAGGTTAGAAGAACATATCAGTGGTCATATCCTTCCACGGTTAGTGAAAACAAAACTTTCCTAATTAATAAAGGACTATAGAGGTGCTTGCTTCAGATGCCACCACTTGCCTTTAATGCATGGTTTCCCATAATGCGCATTAGTTAATTAGATTTTTCTTCTTTTTTTAATTGTTTTTTTGTCTTCCCTTAAATGGGAATAGTATAGCTTGTACGAATTTTTGGTTGTCATGATATCAAGTAGAAATTAAATATAAATTTGGAAGAATCAATTTTAAAAAATAGTCATCAAGATTAAAGAAATTATTTTCATATTAAAATAATATATCTTTCATTTTTTAATCAATGTGAGATCTCCACATATTATGCTTAAAAATTGATATGTGAATAATTTTTTTCTCGTAAAATAAAGAAATTGAGTGAGAGACTTAAATTTTCCAATTGAATTTATAAGATTCATGTATTTTTAAAACTAAAAATTGAAAAAATGTATTTTTGAAATAAAAAAAATACAAATAGGTATTTTTTAAAATATTTTCATTTTTAAGATATTTTTTGAAAGGCCTCTAAATAATAAGGCACATAAGAAACTATGTCCAGCTCGTATTGAATACATGTTGAACACGTATCAAACACATATTCAAGTACGACACTTTGTTTAGAAGGTTTTTGCCTCATGGGCCATAACTAACTAACTAACTACTATCCTATCCAAAAAAAAATTTAACCATACAAAAATTTAAGTAGTCCACTTCAGTATAATTATAAGAATAATAAATTTTCTTTTATCGATTTTTAATGTTAAAAATATTTTAACCATACAAAAATTTAAAATAAATTTTACATTTAAAAAAAGAATTTAATGCTTTTAAAATTAAAAAAAATTATTTTAAAATAAATAAAGATTATGTTATTTCATAAAAATTTAATTTAATTTAGACTTGATCTTTAAACAAATTATAAAAATATGTATCATAAAATAAAAAAATTATATTTACCAAATATATATACAAGATTTAAAACAATTCTCACAACAAATTGAATTAAATTATTTCTAATTAAATGTTTCTAAATGGGTTGTAAAACTTGGCAGCACATTATTTAACACAATAGCAATAACGCGCTCATTCACTTTAACCTGCGAGTCAATTTTTTTTTGGAATAAATTAGATATATTTATGAGTGTATAACTAAATAATAAATTTTAGTGTATTTAATGCAGTTAATAAATGTCCTAACTTGGCGACACATTTAGACGTAAATGGATTTCACAGTGTACAGTCGGACACGGGACTGGACTACTTCGATGTTAAATCCAAAAGTAGAAGAAAGAAGGGAAAATGATATTTTTTACCATTTTTTTATAATTTTTAATTTTTTTATAAATATTTTATTTATTTTATTATAAACTCATAATAAATTTATAATAAATTTATAATAAACAATATAAAATTTATAAATTTAAAATAATTTTATAATAAACTAATAAAAATCTAGTATTTTGATAAACTAATCATAAATTTTTATAAATTTGAATATATTTTTAAAATATAAGAAATTTAAATCTTTTAATTTTTTATTATTTTTGTCAAAAGTAAAAAAAAAAAAGAGTAGAGTTTAGGATGGATCCTTAGTTCTTTATTTGAATCTGTAATGTCTCAAGTGGTAGGAATTACCACGGCTGCTTTTGTTTGGACTCGCCTACAGACTATGTTTGCATCTGGCTCGCGTACTCAGATCCGAACTCTTAAAGCTTCTTTTCATGCTTTGATTCGTAATACTGATTCCATTACAATTTATATGGATCGAGCCAAACGTATATATGATCAATTGGCTGCTCTTGGTTCGCCAATTACAGAGGAGGATCTCGTTGATCATATCTTGCATGGTCTTGGTGCAGATTATAGACCTTTTGTTCGTAACATTGAAGCAAAATTAGCTCCTACTTCTTTTGATGATTTATTTGCTCTTTTATTATCTGAGGAAATCCAGTTGCAAACCTCAGTTGAGCTTGTCCAACCTGCTGTTGTTGCTCATTATACATCACGGCAGCCAAATACTGGTGGAAGTAGGGGACGTGGTCGAGGCAGAGGATGTTCTGGTTTGTCTGGTAATCGTATGTCTTCTACTCCCAGAGACCCTTTAACTATTACTTGTTACAACTGTGGAGGCAAAGCTCACACCTCTCGAAATTGTCCCAGTCCGAAACTTAATGATAATGTTAAACCAGCAGCAAATTTCACATCATCACCATCTTCTTCTTCCAAGCCGTGGATCATGGACAGCGGATCTACCCATCACCTCACATCAGAATTGGAAAACCTTGGAATTCACTCTGAGTATACTGGGACAGATGAAGTTGCTCTTACAAATGGTAAAACTCTTCCAATTACTAGTGTTGGTAGGAATGTTCTTAAAATTGATTCTTGTCGTTATTCCTTGGATAATATCTTACATGTTCCTTCTTCCAGTTCCAATTTATTATCTGTTTTACAATTCACTAACTCTAATGGTGTTTCTATGGAATTTTTCCCTTCTTATTTTGTTATTAAGGACATTCGAACGAAACAGATCATGCACAAGGGAATCACTAAAGATGGTCTCTATCAGTTAGCTACCTCTGTTGTTCCTCCTGTTTGCAATCAAGTGTCTTTGGCAACCTGGCATGCTCGTTTGGGTCATGCGTCTATTCCTACAATTAATAAAGTGTTGTCTATCAATAAGTTGTCTGTTTTGTCGAAATCGTTAAATTCTCTGTGTGAAAGTTGTTGTGTGAGCAAGTCTCACAAGCTTCCTTTTCGTGAATCTACTTATGTTGCTTCTGCTCCATTAGAGTTAGTGTGTTCTGATTTATGGGGTCCTGCCCCAATTCCTTATGTGTATGGTTTTTTATATTATGTTATTTTCTTTGATCACTTCACCAAATACACCTGGATATATTTCTTGAAAAAGAAATCGGATGTGCTTCAAACTTTTATTAATTTTCGCACTACCGTTGAGAAATTTTTTGATCATTCCATTAATCAATTTCAAAGTGACTGGGAGGGTGAATTTCAAGCTTTACGATCTTACCTAACTCAAAATGGTATCGTACAACGTAGTTCGTGTCCTCACACACCTGAACAGAATGGGTGTGCCGAACGAAAACACCGTCACATAACTGAAACGGGTAGAGCTTTTTTATATCACTCATCTGTACCACCTAAGTATTGGGACCATGCTTTTGCTGCTGCCATTTATACTATTAATAGACTACCCACTCCGAAACTTCAGCATAAATCGCCATATCAAGTTCTTTTTTCGGGATCCACAGTATGATTTATTTCGGGTCTTTGGGTGTTGTTGTTATCCCTGACTTAGACCTTACACCAGAAATAAGCTTGAACCACGGTCAAGTAAATGTGTCTTCTTGGGTTATAGTGTTCTTCATAAGTGGTACAAGTGTCTTTCTTTGTGTAGTAATTGAATCTTTTACTCACGCCATGTTTTGTTTGATGAATAGGTCTTTCCGTTCAAAGAGGATGCTGGGCGATCTTCTGTTCTTGGTCCACTGCCATCCACCGTTATTTATTCCCTGGGAAAATTAATTCCACCTGCTCAAGAGTTCGAAGCGTCTGAAACGCAAACTGTGACAATGCCTTCCACTGAAATTGTTCCTATATCTGATTCTACACCAGATACTGCTGTTATTTCTCCATCCTCCGAGAGTTTATCTCCGCACTTGTCATTGGTCACTGAAGCTTCTCCAGTTGCGTTGCAGGTCTTAGATTTAGCTCCACCACCAGTCCTCAATCGCCATCCTATGACTACAAGATCCAAAATGGGTAGTCTTAAGCCCAAAACGTATCTTAATACCATTACAGTGCCTACTGCCCCGACGTCTTATACAGAGGCAGCCAAATCTGAGACTTGGCGCAAGGCAATGTCTGAAGAAATAGATGCTCTCCTATCTAATGGCACATGGGACTTGGTTCCACGATCACAAGCATCCAATATCATCGGATGCAAATGGATTTTTCGAGTAAAAACACATTCAGATGGCACCATTAGTCGATATAAAGCTCGACTTGTCGCAAAGGGCTTTCACCAATGCCCCGGTGTTGATTTCACTGAAACCTTCAATCCAGTTATCAAATTGTTGCGCTCGAATTAACTCTACCACAAAGCGTCACTCACAAGTATACGAGGTAGCTGTAGTAAAGGTGATCGCCCCAAGGTCATTCTCTCAAGGAAGCTAAAGTGGTTAATTGCTTATCAGATTATGTTTAACAAGTAATAAAGAGATTTATAAATTGCTAAATAATGAAGAAGATTGATTAAAGTTTAAAACAATAAAAGTAAATTGAGCTGAGTTTTGATTCACTTGATAGAATGGTCTAGGGTTTGCACTTCGCTACTACTTATATGTATGAACGGTTATTCCTCTTAACTAATTCAATTTCAAAGATTAAATCTCAAACAACTCAACTAATCGAGTCAAGGAAATAAGCTCTCGCATTCAAACCTCTTTCAACTAATCTTGTTATAAGTGAAATAATCTTTTTAATAGGTTATATCTCTAATTCACCTAAGTCCCTAATTGAATTGTTCAAGTATTAAACTTCCTCTCTCGATCCATCATCTAATACCTTAAAACACATAATTGGTTGTCAATCAATTATATGTAACAATATTTCATTCAATAAAGGCAAAAGAAATTATTAGCTAAGAGAATAACCAATTCATACAATTATAGCAGATCCATACAAACCCTAGACTAGATCAAATTAGTTCATAATGCAATCAAACATATTCATCTCATTAATGTTCAAAGAAATCAAAATAGACATGATAATATCCATTCAAATAAAATAAAGAGAATAAGTTCGAGAACAAAACCAAGTTACAAATCCTTGAAGCTTCTGAATAATCTCTTGTTCAAATCTTGCAAGAAGAATGAATAACTGGCATGAACAATCTAATCTAGCTAGTTTTGATCCAAAGTTTAATCAAAATCCAAGAACACAAAGTAAAAACCCTAATCTCTACTCTCTGACGGCTCAAACTTTTGCTCCAAATCATCAACAGTATCAACCCTAGCTTTTTCTTTTCCTTTTATACGAAACGTCCGCTTTAAAATTCGGTACGCGCTTGGTTCATGAGGGACACGGCCAAGTCAGAAGTGACTTGGCCGTGTGAGTGCATTTTGGAGGGACACGGCCAGGTGACTTGGCTGTGTCCCTTGCCTGTGTCCACCACTGCTTGCCTCTCTTCTTTCTCTTCTTTGTTGAGTGACATGGCCAAGTCAGAGGTGACTTGGCCGTGTTGCACCATTTTGGAGGGACACGGCCAGATGACTTGGCCGTGTCCCTTGCATGTGTTTTCCACTGTGATTGCTTCTCTTCTTTGCCTTTGGAATTGGTGAGACACGGCCAAGTCAGAGTGACTTGGCCGTGTTGGAGTATTTTTGGAGGGACACGGCCACTGACTTGGCCATGTCTCTTGAGTGTGTCCACCTCTGTGACTTTGATCTTCAATTTAACTTGATATGGGACACGGCCAGTGACTTAGCCGTGTCCTCTGCCTGAGTCAGCTACTGTGTATTCTTCCTTTAGTTTTGGTTCCTTGGCTTTTTAACCTAAAACAAAACATCAAACAAACTTTAAACAAAAAGTAAATAAACAATAACCAACAAAACATAAACACTATACTAAAAACTAGATCAAAAATAACATAAACACTAAGATAAACTAAAACTATCGAAATTAATGAAAACACTAAACAAACCGATAAAAACTAACAAAATACCTAAATGAAACAATAATTATCATAATAAATAAACTACAAATCTATGACAAAAACTAACAAAACACAAATCAGCTACAATTCGGTTAGTTCGTTCAATAACTGTTCAATATAATTGGCTAATCCGTCAACTTGACATGTCAAATGCTTTTCTCCATGGTTGCTTGGATGAACCAGTGTTTATGGACCAGCCTCAAGGGTTTGTTGATCTTTTAAAACCCGATTATGTTTGTTCTCTAAAGAAGTCACTGTATGGCTTGCGTCAGGCACCTCGTGCTTGGTATTTTTGTTTAGCTACAGCTTTGCAGACTCTGGGATTCAAAGATTCCAAAGCAGATACGTCTTTGTTTGTTTATCAAAAAGCCAATCAGCTTGCGTATTGCCTTGTGTATGTTGATGATCTTTTGATTACTGGTTCCTCATTGCCATTACTTCACTCTTTGATTCATCAATTATCCAAGCATGTTGCTTTAAAAGATTTGGGTCGGCTGTCATATTTTTTGGGCATTGAAATTCATTGGTTGAAATCTGGACTTCAACTTACCCAATCTAAGTATATTAAGGATCTTCTTCAACGAGTTCATATGCTTGAGGCTACTCCTGTTGCTTCACCATCTTCGCCTACAGTTCAATTAATGGCTCAAGATTCTAATAACTTTGAGGATCCTGTTCTTTTTCGGCAAGTTGTTGGAACCTTGCAATATTTGGCACTAACCCGTCCAGATATCTCCTTTGCTGTCAACAAAACAGCACAGTTCATGCACTCGCCTACTGTTAATCACTGGCAAGTTGTCAAACGCATACTCCGTCATCTTGCAGGTACTTTGGATTTCGGTCTTGTTTTTAGTAAATCAAACTCACTTCGTTTAGAGGCTTATTCTGACGCCGATTGGGGTGGCGACAAAACAGATCGGAAAAGCACGACTGCTTATGTCGTATATCATGGTTCTAATCTTGTTTCATGGTGCTCCAAGAAACAAAAGACAGTTGCCCGGTCTAGTACTGATTCAGAGTATAGTTCTTTAGCCACTGCAGCCTCTGAAATTTATTGGTTACAGGGTCTGCTCAAAGAATTACATCAGCCTGTTAATCAACTTCCTAAAATTTGGTGTGACAATGTGGCTGCAACCTATCTAGCTGCCAATCCTATTTTTCACTCTAGGTCCAAACATCTTGAATTGGATTTTCACTTCGTCCGTGATCAAGTGAGGCAAAAACAATTGGTCGTCTCATACATTCCAAAAATGGATCAAACAGCAGATGCTCTAACAAAACCACTTTCAAAGCAACGGTATCATCAACTCCATGCCAAACTCCTGGTTGATCCTCCCATTCGTTTGCGGGGGGATGATAAGGATAAGTAGTTTTTGTATTTTAAATATTTATATTTTTGTTATCTTAATCCCATAGCTTTCGGGATTCATATTATTAGCTCTACTGTATATATAGCATCTGTATACAGAAGAATATAATATATAGAAACACCTTTCATAGCTATATCAAAGTCTTTAGCAACCACTAAACCAACAATTAATAAACAAGTTAAACCAACAATTAATAAACCAGTTAAACTATCTCATTTTGGATCATGTCAAGATTTTCCTAATCAAGCTTAAAAGGATCAAACGTTTAGAGAAAATTAATTAATTGCATAAGCAACCAGCATAAATAAACAGATAATTCATAGTCGATTACACACATTCATAATTTCATACATATATAGAGGTAAAGATATATTTCTCCAAAAGCCACATTTAAGAAAAACATTTTACTTTTCTGCTATATTATATATACCTGAAGAGAAATACAAGATCGTCATTTTCCAAAATAAATGGAAACAGAAAGAAAAAGAATTCAAGCTTCAAAGCTTTTTGTCAGTCCAAGAACACAGCAGACTCGGATTCGCAGATCAGGTTCAATTAGGTATATTAATTTTTAATCATACCTGAACTAGGAAAATCAGACCGTTAACAAAGCAGACATAATATGATGAACGTCATTGTCAACTTTTGTTAATGATATGAGATATTAATTAATTTCAGGTGCGAAAGCCCACATTCAGCAATGATAGGAAACCTGGAGTAAGACAAATATGAAATTATTGTGATTATTTACAGCTGAAGAAACTAAAATAAAGAATAATCAGTGTTGTAATTCTTACCGGTAGAGTGGTAGAGTTTACATTCCAATTCTTCACTTCCATGAAGTTCCTTGCTGTATTCAGTGTACATGGAGCCTATAATTCCATCTTAGTCATGTCGTGTGCACTTCAGTATGAGCATTATATAATAGTTACTTAATGCTCCGAAACCTCCTCCTCCTTTCCCCAACGTAAGCAAGCCAAACCTTTTGGATACATTGGTAAATGACTCCATTTAACATAGTGAGCGATTATAGTGTCTAACATTAGAAGTTCCATATGCTACTGTATCATTTCCGAACCATTATAGGTTTCACCTTCATCACTTGTCTATATCTATCTTCTAATCCATCTTTAATTATTTTGTGGAATTTATCATCTAGCAAATTGCCCTCTTCAGCTGACTTCACTGCATCACAGACCAACTTATATGTATACTCCCCAGGTATTGACCCTTTCTACTTCACACAAGGCATGTATAATTGGAGTATAATAACTCGAAGTGGCCAATCCTGTTGATTTATCCAACCCATGAAATTAATGAGTTTGGTAAGTTTACAATTTTGACTAAATTAAAACTAATGGGTTTGGTAAGTTTACAATTTTGACTAGATTAAAATTAAATGAGTTTGGTGAGTTTACAATTTTGACTAGATTTTAGAAAAGAAAAAATGTTTAACACATTTTTCTAACCACCATTGTAATAGTCAAAATTAGGCATAAGTTAGGCATAAATTAATATGTTCACACATATTTGAAGGCCTATAAATAGCCTTCATCTTATTCACTTCAAGATACACAAGTGAAATACAAAAAAGAAGAAATAAGAGAGGAAAAAGATTTCAAGTAGTTTGTGAGATAAATATTAGAGAATTATTCTCTAGTTTCTTGGTGTGATCATCCAAAGAGTAAAAAATTTGCTAGAGAGGTATATAGATATTTTCTCTATTATTTGTGATCTTAAGTAGTCAAGTGAGGATTGCTTAAGAATTTGTTGTACTTGATTTCTTTGAATTAACGAATTTTTATTTCGGAGTTTGGCCCGTAGTTTTTTCCTCTACACTTGAGGGTTTTCCACGTTAAATCTTGTCTCTTCTTCTTGTGGTTATTCTTTGCTTTTTTCTATTGTGCATTCATTTACACAATTAATTATTGACTGAGAACTCAACAAGTGGTATCAGAGTCTAATTCTTTTGGTGTAGAATTAATTATGTAAATTAGAATGGAGAAATTCGCAGACACCATGATTAAATTGTCGGCTTCATATTATTTAATTTGGAAGTCAAAGATGGAGGACCTTCTCTATTGTAAGAACCTGTATGATCCTATAAAATTAGGATCGAATAAGCCAAGCGGAAAATCAGATGATGACTGGGAGAAGATGCATAGAAAAACTGTCGGCACTATTCGATAGTGGGTAGATAATAATGTCTACCATCATATAAGCAAAGAAGTTGATGCGCAAAAATTATGAAAAGATTTAGAAACCATGTATGAGAGAAAAAGTGCTCAGAATAAAGCTTTTTCCATTAGAAAGCTTGTAAATTTGAAACTAAGAGATGGACGATTCATTACTGAACACTTGAGTGAGTTTCAAGAACTAGTAAATCAGTTGAGCATCGTGAAGATAGCCCTAGATGATGAATTGCAGGCATTATTGCTCTTGAGTTCCTTGCCAGATAGTTGGGAGACCTTGGTGGTGTCTCTCAGTAACTCTGCTTCAAGCGGTGTTTTGTCTTTATCATTTGTAAAGGACAGTCTTTACAATGAGGAGACTAGAAGAAAGGATATGGGCATTGATACTTCACAAGCTCTTGTTACAACTACAGAGAGCATAGGTAGAAGTAAAAGTAGAGATCCTAAAGGGCATTATAAATCCAGAGGCAAGTCATAATCTAAAGTGAAATTCAGCTGTTATCACTGCAGCAAAGAGGGACATATGAAAAGAAACTGCAAAGTTTGAAAAAGGGAACAAAATGATGAGAAAAATCAAAAGAAGGCAGATGATCAAAATACCACTGCAACTGTTGCTGATGATAATGAAGAGATGGTTGTACTCTCCATTATTGAGGAGCATGACAAGGTTACTAGTTCTGACATGGAGTGGGTTATTGATTCTGTAGCATCATACCATGCTACACCAAGAAGAGACATCTTTACCGTGTAAAAAGTAGGTAATTTTAGCAGAGTAAAGATGGGTAATACCAGCTATGCAGATATAGTAGGTATTGGTGATGTCTGTGTTCAGACAAATACTGATTATACGTTGACTCTAAAGAATGTACGACATGTACCAGATTTACGTCTGAATTTAATTTCTACTCATGTTCTGGATCTAGATGGTTATTACAATATCTTTAGTGATAAAAAGTGGAAACTCACCAAAGGCTCAATTGTAATTGCCAAAGGTAGATTGTGTTATACACTCTACAAGACTCAAGTGAAGATGATAAAAGGTGCGTTGAATACAGTTGAAGATGATGCTTTGCCAAACTTGTGGCACAAGAGGCTGGCCCATATGAGTAAAAAAGGGTTGCAAATTTTGGCAAAGAAGTCTCTCATTCCCTTTGCCAAAGGTATGAGTCTAAACCCTTGTGATGATTGTTTGTATGGCAAACAACATAGAGTCTCCTTTAGTAGTTCATCTAAAAGAAAAAATAATGTACTTGAATTAGTTTACTTTGATGTATGTGGTCCCATTGATGTGGAAACTATACGAGGTAGTAGATATTTTGTTACTTTTATCGATGATGCTTCACGAAAGGTTTGGGTGTTTGTTCTGAAATCAAAAGACCAGGTTCTTCAGCGTTTTAAGCATTTCCATGCAATAGTGAAAAGAAAAAAGAAAACATCCTTAAAGTGTCTTCGCAGTGACAATGGAGGTGAATACACTTTAAAGGAGTTTGCAAATTACTGCTTAGAGCATGGAATCAGACATGAGAAGACAGTTCCTGGCACTCCACAGCATAATGGTGTAGCTGAAAGGAAAAATAGAATTATCTTAGAGAAAGTCAGATCCATGCTGAAAATGGCTAAACTTCCTAAGCCATTTTGGGGTGAAGCACTCTATACTGCCTGCTACTTGATGAATCGTTCTCCATCAGCTCCTTTGAATTTTGATGTACCTGAGAGAGTATGTTCTGGAAAAGATGTTGCTTACTCTCACTTGAAGGTATTTAGATGCAAGGCTTTTGTCCATGTACCTAAGGAGCAGAGACAGAAACTTGATGATAGAGTTGTTCCATACATATTTTTGGGTTATGGAGATGCAGAGTTTGGATACAAGTTATGGTCCTAAGGAGCAGATGGTCTGGAAAAGATGTTGCTTACTCTCACTTGAAGGTATTTGGATGCAAGACTTTTGTCCATGTACCTAAGGAGCAAAGACAGAAACTTGATGATAGAGCTGTTCCATGCATATTTTTGGGTTATGGAGATGCAGAGTTTGGATACAAGTTATGAGATCCAATGAAAAAGAAAGTAATCAGATCCAGAGATGTAATCTTCCATGAACACAAGACCTTGTTGGACTCTGAGCAATTAGAGAAAATTACAAGTAGTGATGATATTCCTCTTCCTGTATTAATTTCTCCTTCAATCAGAAATGCCACAGATGAAGGAGAGTTGCTTAAAGAACATGGGATTAATGACATGCCAGTACCAGTTGATACTGATGATGCTAAGCAGGGAGAGCAATCTCTTTCTCCCTAGACTGTAGAAGAATCTCAAGTCAGAAGGTCAACCAGAGCACATCATCCATCTACTAAATATCCCAGTTCTGAGTATATAACAGTTACTGAAGAGGGGGAGCTAGAAAGCTTCAAAGAAGTTCAGAATCATAAAGAGAAGACTCAGTGGATGAAAGCAATGCAGGAAGAGATGAGTTCTTTGAAAAAGAATAATACTTATGAGCTTGTTGAAATTCCAGAAGGTAGAAAAGTCTTGAAGAATAAATGGGTGTGTAAGCTTAAGATGGATGGAGAAAAGCTAGTAAAATACAAAGCTCGTTTGTTAGTAAAGGGTTTCAATCAAAAGAAAGGGGTTGATTTTGATGAAATTTTTTCTCCTGTTGTGAAGATGAGCTCTATTCGAGTGATCCTTGGTTTAACTGCAAGCTTGGATCTTGAGCTTGAGCAGTTAGATGTGAAAACTGCATTCCTTCATGGTGATTTGAAGGAAGAAATTTACATGGAGCAACCTGACGAATTTGAAGTAAAAGGGAAAGAACACATGGTTTGAAGATTGAAGAAGAGTCTGTATGGGTTAAAACAGGCTCTGAGACAGTGGTATAAGAAATTTGACTCTTTCATGGTGAGTCATGGCTATACTAGAACAGAAGCAGATCATTGTGTATACTTCAAAATATTTTCAGATTGTAAATTTATCATTCTTTTGCTCTATGTGGATGATATGTTGATAATAGGGCAAGATGCTACTATAATTAGTGGTTTGAAAAAGGAGTTGTTTAGCTCCTTTGATATGAAGGATTTGGGACCAGCAAGACGAATTTTAGGCATGCAGATTACTCATGACAGAAAAGCTAAGAAGTTGTGGCTGTCACAAGAGAAGTATGTTGAGCAGGTTCTAAGCAGATTTAATATGAAGAATGCTAAGCCAGTCAGCACACATCTTGCTAATCACTTTGTACTTAGCAAGAAATCTTGTCCTTCTACAGAAAAAGAAAAGGAAGAAATGGCGGTTATTCCTTACTCTTCTGCAGTCGGGAGTTTAATGTACGCAATGGTTAGCACTCAACCAGATATTGCTCATGCTGTTGGTTTAGTCAGCAGGTTTCTTTCGAATCCTGGTAAAGATCACTGGGAGGCGGTCAAATGGATTCTCAGATATTTGAGAGGTACTTCTAAGAAGTGATTATACTTTGGAGGCTCAAAACCAACTCTAGAAGGATATACATATGCGGATATGGCAGGTGACCTTGATGGCAGGAAGTCGACTTCAGGGTATGTATTTACTTTTGCAGGGGGAGCTGTATCATGGCAGTCCAAATTACAAAAGTGTGTTGCTCTATCCACAACTGAGGTAGAGTATATAGCTATGACTGAAGCAAGTAAAGAGATGCTTTGGTTGAAAAGATTTCTAGAAGAGTTGGAGTTGAAGCAGAGTGAGTATGTGATAAATTGTGATAGTCAAAGTGCTCTAGATTTGAGCAAGAATGCCACATATCATGGTCGGACTAAGCATATTGATGTGAGATACCATTGGATTCGTGAAGTGGTGAATAATCAAGAGATGTTATTAAAGAAGATTCACACTGACAAAAATCCAGCTGACATGTTGACCAAAGTGGTGACTCGTGACAAGCATCAGTTTTGCACCAAGACGGTGGGACTGAATGGTAATTGAGCAATAGATGTGTGAACATCTCCCCATGGGTTAGAGGGCGAGATTGTTGATTTATCCAACCCATGAAATTAATGGGTTTGGTAAGTTTATAATTTTGACTAAATTAAAACTAATGGGTTTGGTAAGTTTACAATTTTGACTAGATTAAAATTAAATGGGTTTGGTGAGTTTACAATTTTGACTAGATTTTAGAAAAGAAAAAAAATGTTTAACACATTTTTCTAGCCACCATTTTAATAGTCAAAATTAGGCATAAGTTAGGCACAAATTAATATGTTCACACATATTTGAAGGCCTATAAATAGCCTTCATCTTATTCACTTCAAGATACACAAGTGAAATACAAGAGAGAAGAAATAAGAGAGGAAAAAAATTTCAAGTAGTTTATGAGATAAATATTAGAGAATTATTCTCTAGTTTCATGATGTGATCATCCAAAGAGTGAAAATTTTGCTAGAGAGGTATATAGATATTTTCTCTATTATTTGTGATCTTAAGTAGTCAAGTGAGGATTACTTAAGAATTTGTTATACTTGATTTCTTTGAATTAGTGAATTTTTATTTCGGAGTTTGGCCCGTGATTTTTTCCTCTACATTGGAGGGTTTTCCACGTTAAATCTTGTCTCTTCTTCTTGTGGTTATTCTTTGCTTCTTCCTATTGTGCATTCATTAATACAATTAATTATTAACTGAGAACCCAACAAATCCATGATTCATCTCCTGCATCCTCCTTAACATCTCAACAGCCTTATCAATCTCATTCACTGCACTATAATACCTAATGAAAGAATTATAAGTAATCTGATTAGGGAGACAACCCTTTTTATTTATATCCTCAAAAAGCTCCATCGCCCTCTCAATTCTGTAAGTCTTGCAACACCCATTAATCAAACAATTATACATGACAACATCGGGCACAAAACCTTTAAACAACATGATCCTAAACAAATGGTTAGCCTCCCATAACCTCCTCCTTATCGCCTTTCTACGCCCAGTTTGCAAACTGTAGTTACGATAAGAACTAATCATTATAGTGTAAGTATGTTCAAAGCTAAAATGTATTTATAACCAATAGAAGAACTCCATTGCTTTGTTTAAAATTGATTTTTTGTGGTCTCTATAAGCAGCTGGGCCAAGAATGAGCAATTTGTTGCGGAATTTGTGGGATTCCAATTTGAGGTTGCGTTGTTTTATAGGAGAGCGATGGCAGGTAGTGTTCTGACGGCCAATGGAGCTAGTGGATTGGAAGAAGAATCTTAGGATTGATTGGAGAACATCACAAAATAAATCGACCGTTAATAAACTAGAAATAATGGTTGCGGCTGCGAGTTGGGTATCAAATGGGCAATTTTGGATCATATTTGGTTGATTAGGAGAGCAGAGCGGTTGCTGTTTAGAGGCATTGATGGGATCATTATTTTTTTACTTAGCTATTATTCGGTATTAATGAAATGAATGTATATAATACGAAATGGAAGAGGCATAGCTTATTTCCATGGCAAATGTGATTTTTACAAAGACTAAACTATGACTTTGCTTCATGAAGAGCACAATTTTGAAACAAGCACAACACACAGGAAGACTGGAACTCTGGAATTGAGCCAACGTACAATTGCATGAGCCCGTGGACTGAAATGGGGTCAATTAGTCAAACCCATTTGACGATTCCAATGTAGAATTCATTTAATCCCATTATTATTTTTAAATAATTTTTCAGATTTTAAATTTTGTTTTAAAATATTTAAAGTTTGATAGCATCACAATAAAATTTTGATATTATATACTAATTTACCTCCATAATGATAATGATAATTAGGTGTAAATGTTGAAAACAACAACAACAACTAAGCTTTAGTCCCAAACAAGTTGGGGTCGGCTGTATGGATCCTCAACAAAATAAGCTCAAAAGACACCAAAAAAGATACTCCAGCCTTAGGCCCCTTCCAAGACACGGATTTTACGTCTCCATTCAGGTCTGTCATTAATAAAATCCGCATCAAGATCTAAGGCACGTAAGTCTCTTGCTACCACCTCATTCCACACAGTTCTAGGTCTTCCACGACCTCTAGCCCCCTCAATCAATAAATTCTCACACTTACGAACCGCAGCATTAGGAGATCTTCTTAAAACATGCTCATACCATCTAAGTCTTCCTTCTCTCACCTTATCTCCGACATCCGCTACTTGGACTTTTTGTAAAATATGAACATTCTTAATTTTGTCCAGTTTGGTATGTCCACACATCCATCTTAGCATCCTCATTTTTGCCACACTCATTTTATGCAAATGTTGTCTCGTTGGTGCCTAACACTCACTACCATAGAGCATCGCAGGTCTAACAACTGTCCTATAGAATTTACCTTTCACTTTCAGAGGTATTTTCTTATCACATAGAACCTCAGTCGCACCCTTCCACTTTAACCACCCTACCTGTATTCTGTAAGCCACATCTTAATCTATACGGCCATCATTCTAGAACACCGAACCCAAATATTTGAACTGCTTGGTTTTAGGAACCAAAACTCCATCCAACTTAACCTCATGTTCCTGCTTCTTCCTTAGACTGAACTCACAGTGCATATATTTCGTTTTACTCCTTAACTTAAAACCCTTGTCCTCGAGGATTTTTCTCCACACTTCCAACTTACAATTTACACCAGCACTAGTCTCATCAATTAAAATAATGTCATCAGCAAACAACATACACCAAGGAACATCGTCTTGTATGCTTCTAGATAGCTCGTCCATAACCAGGGTAAATAAATATGGACTCATGGCCAAACCTTGATGCAATCCGGTAGTAATGGGGAAAGCCTCAGTATCTCCACCAGGTGTTTTCACACTAGTGGATGCATTCTCGTACATGTCCTTGATGATGTTGATATATTTGCCGCTGACTCCTTTCCTCTTCAAAACCCACCATGACACTTCTCTTGGTACTCTATCATATGCTTTCTCCAAGTCAATAAATACCATGTGGAGATCTTTCTTCTTCTCTTGATACAATTCCATTAGTCTTCTTAGAAGAGAAATAGCCTCCATGGTAGATCTCCCTGGCATAAACCCAAACTAATTCTCCGAAACTCTTGTAAGCTTCCTCAATCTGTGTTCAATAATCCTTTCTCATAATTTCATAGTATGGCTCATAAGTTTGATACCCCGATAATTTGTACAGCATTGAATGTCTCCCTTATTTTATATATGGGTACCAGGGTACTCTTCCTCAAGGCATTCGGCATCTTATATCCTTTCACAATAGCATTAAAGAGTTTAGTTAACCAGGCAACTCCTACCTCTCCAAGGTTCTTCCAAACCTCTATAGGAATACCATCCGGGCCACAAGCTTTACCAACTTTCATATACTTCAAGGCTTCTCTTACTTCACTATGCAAGATTCTCCTAGACCAGCTGATATAACTATTTGTTGCATGAAGACCTTGAAAATCTTGTTCATGTTCAGGGTTGAATAACTGCTCAAAATAAGCCTTCCACCTCTCCTTAATCTCAACATCTCCTGTCAACACCCGGTTATCTTCGTCCTTAATACATTTGACTTGGCTTAAATCTCTGCTTTTCCTTTCTCTCATCCTTGCAATCTTATAAATGCCCATTTCTCCCTCTTTAGTACCTAACTTTTGATAAATCCCTTCTAAGGCTCTGCAACGAGCTACACTAACAGCCTTCTTTGCCTCTTTCTTAGCCCTCTTATATTCCTCAAAGGTCTCGCTATTAACCGCATTCGGTAACTTTTTATACTATTCCCTCTTAGCCTTAATAGCCTTTTGAACCTCCTCATCCCACCACCATGCATCGTGCGGTCGAGGCCCTGCTCCTTTAGAGATCCCAAGCAATTTACTACCTACTTTCTTAATGCCACCTTCCATTTTTGTCCACAAGTCCTCTGCACTAGCCTCAAGGTTCCAAATGTCTTCCTTTAGTAACTCCTCCTTAAAGGTACCTTGAGCTAGGTCTTTGAATTTCTACCATCTTATCCTTGGTTCCTGTAACACCCCCACATTCAATACATGCACACTACAAACACCACAATGTAGTATATATGCACTAAACATAGGGATGCTACGGATTTTCTTAATATTCAAAACATTTTAAACGATACCATAATCTTTCAATTGTATACATTATAGAAAAATAGGTAGTTACTTGTAATACAAAACAAAATAGATATATAGATACATTTAGTTAATACGCAGCGGAATTTATAAAATATTTACATATATGAAACATTTAAATCCATATTTACAAATGTGCATATATTTACATTATAAATATTACTTTACAAAATATAAAGAAGTAGTACATGATTGGCAAATCTCTTCTGATCTTTAAGTTCCCAAAATCAACTCTTCAAGGTCTACTCTCACTCGGTCTCGATGAACTCTCGGGTTCAACTCTATTACCTGCGCGATCAAACACTATCGCGCTAAGCCAACGGCTTAGTAAGACAAATCATGCTAATGATGTGCTTTGGTGCAATGCAATGCCACACACCTTATTAATGAAATCAACATCATAGATATAAAGCTAACAACTTTACTTTTGCATATTACAAATCAATATCATATAAGCACACCACATTTCAACATCTTTTCACATTCTTCATTAATTAATCAAGTTATCATTCATGACTCACACTAAACAAAGACAAGCATGGGCCCAAAACACACTAATATGCCATTCAATTTTCAGAGTTAATGCTTTGGTTTTGTTATCACATTTATCAATATCATATACCCAACTAGGCTTCAAGGATTAGGTTCAACCAAGCTTCAAGGGGAGCAAAGCATGCTAAGCTTCAACCCAACTTGGCTTCAAGAACCAATCCAACCTAGCTTCAAGGGTGGTAACATCTCAATTAGGCTTCAAGGATTCAATCCAACCTAACTTCAAGAGATTGTTACACTTATTAGGCATGCCACCAACAACAAACTCTGAAAATGGAATAACACATTAGCCACACAATTCATTTATTACTTAGTTATCATTTCCATTCTCAATTCTCATCAACATTTAAGCAAACATGCCTTCTTTCTTTCAATTGCATCATCATAGCCAATCACAATGGCTTTACATCACATTTCACATCTCAATTCATATTATGCATAAAGCATCTCAAAGTACATTATCCATATCACACATTATCATTTACACAATTCACAATGCATATAACATACCATTGTTCAAAGCTTTAGGATCTTACACATGCATTTGTTTATGTTATTCATTGATTTAAGTGTGTTTAAAGTATTTAGGTTTAGGTTTAGGTACACAATTACCTTTGAAGAACCAAAACAATGCAAAAAGAACAAAGAATAAAAACCCTAACCAACACATTTGAGGGACACGGGCAGCCCACTTGAGGGACACGGCCAAGCTTGTGGCCGTGTCTCCCAATACCAAAATCCAGTAGTGAACACGGCTAAGGGACACGGCGGTGTCTCTCAAAAACCAAACCAACACGCCCAAATTCTTTTGACTTGGCCGTGTCTCACCTTTCTTTTGGCCATGTCACTAAAGAACAAAACCCTAATTTTTGCCAATCCTCTTCTAAATGCATTTTAACACCTTATGCACATCACAAACTCATTCAAATGAATGTAATCAAAGTTATTAACACTTATTTTGCATGTTTAACACAATATTCACATTAACCATACATTAAATCATTCACCAAATCCCAAACCCTAAAACCAACCTCTTCCACTATCAACATCCACTTAAACATACAATCTTCACAACCAAACCAACACCAATTTCATCTTTTAACTTACAATCAATTTTAACCCTTGTAAACACATATCAAACACACCAAATCATCACATCAACAAATCACAATTCACCTTAGACATAACTTCAAAATTAACAAAGGAAATCAAGAGATTTCTTACCTTAAATGAAGAAATTCCACAAATCTCTAACCAAATCCCTTGATTCCTTCTTCAATTTGAGTAGAGAACTTCAAACACCTCTCTAGCTCTCTTGTGCCCTTTTGTCTTTGGAGGAGCCGGCCACTACCAACAAGAAGAAGAGAAAATGATGAAGAACAAAGTCAATTTTCCTTTTAATCTCCACCAAGTGATTTTAACAAGACAATTACCAACATGCCCTCATCCATTTAACTAACCTCTTGTCTCTTATATGCCCATATATGAAATTTCACATGCCACATAAAAATATCCTCTTGCATTGACCAACCCTTTTGACTTAGGTATATGTTAATTATATCATCATATAAACAACATATAAACTTGTCTCTAAACCCTCTTTCTTTCCCAAAACACATATACATAAGCATTCTCTTCTCAATTTCTTTTCTTATCACATAACATATACATTCAATCCAATATAACACAACAACATAATCAAGACTTCTAAAGCATGCATTAGGATATTACAGTTCCAATACTTTCTTATCATTCCTCCAGCTACTTTTATTCTTAACATCTAAAACTATAATACGATGTTGCGCCGTCAATGCTTTACCCGGTATGACCTTGCAATCCTTACACTTACTTTTGTCCCGTCTTCGAGTAAGTATGAAGTCTATTTGACTTTGGGTTCGTCCACTCTTAAAGGTAATCAAGTGTGACCCCCTCTTTTCAAAGCAGGTATTTGCCAGCACTAGATCATAAGCCACCGCAAAATCATAACCCCCATGGACCCTGTCATAACCATTACTGTCCTTACCAACATGCCCGTTAATGTCCCCACCAATGAAAATTGGCTGATTATCTGGAATACCTTGCATGATTTCATCAATATCTTCCCAGAACTGAACCTTGGATGCTCCGTCCAAACCTACTTTGGGAGCATAAGCACTAATAACATTAATAGTGTCATCTCCCAAAACAAGCCTCAAAGAGATAATCCTGTCTCCCTTTCTCTTCACTTCCACCACCTTGTCTTTAAGCGTAGGCTCAATAATAATGCCCACACCATTCCTATTGTTATCCAAGCCACAATACCACAGCTTATATTCTGAGTTACCAATCTCTTTTGCTTTATTTCCCTTCCACCTGGTTTCCTGCAAACAAGCAATACTAACCTTCATTCTTTTCAAAGTATCCATAAACTCTATAGACTTCCCAGTCAGAGTGCCAATATTCCAACTACCTAATCTTAATCGGCTCCCTTGGACTTGCTTCTTTAGCCGCATTCGTCCATAATGTGGTAGCCCTTTCTTGTCTGACACCACATCCGGGCGCTGATATGGCGGGACTAACTTCTTTACCCATACCCGTCCATGGCATGGGAACCTTTGCTCATACTCCACCACACCCAGGCGTCGATGTGATGGAACCCCTTGCTCATTTAACACTACACCCGAGTGCCGATGTAGCACGTGCCTAGGTGAGCACGTCCCAACGGTATAATGATAGCTTTGAGGATTCATAAAAAGTTTGGCAAAATTTTTACACTGGCCGCCAACCTACCACAACCCTCCTCCTTTATCCGGGCTTGGGACCGGCTACGATACTCGCAGGCGGAGTTTAATTAAAGATAAACTAAAAGCTTTATTTAGTTTATTTATGTGAGTTAAACTTTTTAAAAAACCAATTAAAATAAAACATAGAATATTTTAAAAAATCGAGGGGAAACTATTTAAAAATCCTTACTTAAATCGAATATATGTGTACCAGTTAATAAAAATTATTAAAAGAGTGATTATAGAAAAATTATATAATTTTATTGATCGGACATATGTATACTAGTTCTTTATAAATTTTTTTGGAATATATTCCATTATCGTTTATCACACAAACTAATCTAAGAAAACTGAGAACTTAAATTATGTTCTAAACCTTTTTTTTTTTTTGACTGATTATATGGTAGAAGTTCTTTGTCACGAAATGAAAGGGATAATTAACTCCGAATTCTCATACTCTGAATATGGTCAAATTTTCTAAAATTAGTGCCCAGCTTAGCTGGATTAAGGATTTCCTAGAATTGTGCTTGTAATTTGTTGGCTTAATCAATGAATTTATTTATCTTTAGTCTGAAATAGAAAGCACAGAGCACATTTGTGTTGATTCATTTGCCTTTTGCCTTAAAAACAAAACGGTTATAGCATTCATATTCTTGAAAAGGGTCTTTTTTTTTCAAAATTATCCCATTTTCTTCAAATTCGCAACGCAAGAACAATGAATTATTAAAGTAATACAATATATATTATGTAACTTTTTAAACTGTTACTCTGACAACAATTATCCACAGGTCATCTTTGAGCATTTTTATCTAAAATGGTGACGACGCTTGTGCCATATAGTTGTCTACAATATAAAAAACCAAATCAAATTCCTGAACAGCAACATTCTTTGAACCCGCCAAGAAAAGGGATCCGTTATATATACAGTTACAATATGGGTCTTCAAAAAAGACCAAACCCCGCCCATTCAGCCTCACTTGCTACCCGAGGGGATGACTGGTAAGATGAGAAAGACGACGCCGACGAGTCACGGAAAGGCGAAAATGACTTCCGGCTTGACAAGGACCACCGAGCAAGTGTCTCAAGATCAGAAGAATAGTCGGGTTCGGATTTGGGTACTTGGGTAGTTCTTTTCTTGCTACCTTTCTTCTTTAATAAAGGAGATGGGAAGCATCCAGGCGAAACACATTCGGGTCTAACACGGGTGGGCTGATCGAACCGCCAACGCTCAGAATGGGTACGTTGAGTTGATCGGAAAGAACGGGTACAGGGCTCCAGTGGAGGAATGAAAATGAATCCAGCTGGAGGAGGTTTAAGCTTTTGCTGTGATTGTAACTGCGGTTGTGGAGTAGGTGATGGACGGCGGTGATTAAAAGGTGGTGATGGAGATGGCAATATTGGTGGTGAAAGTTGCTTTGGTTGATGTTTTTGCTGTTGGTGTTGGATCTTGGGAACACCGGGTCGGATCTCCCACTTAAATGGGACAGCTCCAGATTTCTTGAAAGAATCATCAATAGCCATCACTGCACTTGCGTTAGTTTTTGTTGATATAAGAAATGTTTATATATAGGTGCCAATGGGTGAAGAAAAAGATTTTGGTCTCGGCGGGATTAAAGGCAAGAAGTGGGGCTCTTGGGTCCAATGTGCCAATTTGACTAGGGATTTAAAACTTAAAAAGGCTAAGAAATTTCAATTATTTTGATGAGGGATTAGACTAAAGAGAGGACTGTATGTTACCTTTAGCAGAAAATTCAAACTTAATTGTTTTGATGAGGGATTAGACTAAAGAGAGTACTATAAAAAAACTTAATTCAAATTTAATACTGCGTGAACTCAGGAAATTGGAAAATTTTCGTTTGGAGACAAATTTGAAATTAGAAAAGGACAAGTTTCAGTGCACATGGTTTATATCTACCTGATTGTTAATGTGGGAGTTACAGGTCTATTTTTCAACATGAAAATAGCCAATGGCCTTTGGCCTTTTGGCAGCATATTACCGCGCATTTCAGCAAAATTGTCCCCTCTTAATAATATCCTATCCCCCGCTCAATTGATTTCAACTTATTTATGACATTTAATAGCTTCGATTTTATTTATCGTAACTACATTTTATAATTAAATTTTAAGGCAATTATTTCAAATTTTGTTTATATAATATATAAGGTAAAACATTATCTAATTTTTAAACACACCAGTCAAGGAAATTATGTTTATAATTTAATTCCCAATTGAGTCAAGATTTTGCCACTCAAGTAGCATGTAAAAAATCTTCCCAAAGTCTACTAAGCTTGTAGTTATAATAATCAAAACTAGAATATAAAATTAAAAACCTGCGATTTTTCTTCATTCTCAAAACTAAAACCGAAGTGTTTTTTTTTTATATGGCAAATCAAAATTAAATAACTGAAAGAAAGTAGCATGACTCAAATCAAATGTGCCACATAGGCCCCAGAAGGCGATCTTCATTCTTGACACAAGGCAGAGAATCGTATTAAGCATTAAGCCAGGACATGGAATGATTATTAGAATTAGGGTCCACTAGGAGCTATAGTGATCTTGTGCTACTCAAGCGTTCAAATATCAGGCATGATCATGTATCATATCATGTCCTATACATCCTGCTGCAACTTGCAACGGTAAAATGACCAATTATGTAGTATGTGTTCATAATTTAAACGTGATGAGCGTCTTTCAAATATTTGGACAACTATAGTCATATCGGCTTCAAATTATGTCCTAACTTTTTCATTTTGTGTTGGCCCTTTATCCGCATTTCAACTAATTAGTTCATAAATCTAGAGAGCAGTTAAAAATGGCGTGCCAGTTACAGGACATTGTTCCCAAGCTGCTTTCATAACGGCAAGTCTGCAGCACCCAGATTAAAAGTAAGTTAGAATAAAACAATATAAATATATATATGCATTACTCAGAGCATTGAAATCTGGGATCAATTCAGATTAAGACTTATAATTTAAGCACTCCAATTACATTAAGCAATAACCAAAAGATTCAAGGACAATGCCCTTGGTGAACATGCAACACTTTGTTGAAACTTCTTTTTTGTTGAAACAATAGATGTTTTTCTAAAGCAAACTATGCAAGTTGTTCTACAAAATCTGCGTGTTCACATCTCAGAGTTAGAGTGACACCTAACTCTCGTAAGAGAATTCTTCTGGCATGTTAGACAAAGCCCGCAGGGTGTTGCTGGCCACATCCAGCAGCTGTAAGTACTCATCTGCACCATCAACAATATAAGAATTGTGTATAATGTATCATGTGACTCAAAATCATTAATTACCCAACAACAAAAGTGAAATAAAATAATTAGCAAGATCCAGAAATGAAGAAAAACTTATTTCAGGCATGCTATAACAGAGATAGCCAGGTCAATCAGTCAAAAACATTATTTAACATAATCTTTTCCTCATCAATAGCTCAATTTTATGGACCATTGTTTGCTATCAAGCAACACTCATAATGGTTCCTCCTTACTGGCATAAGCCTTAAGAATTATATATGAATAATAATGCAATATATTTTATAATGGCAGATCTATTTCAACTTCTACTGCTCGTACTTCACAATACTCAACAGAGCAAGCTTTAGGAAAGTAACCTTATCAGCTGCAGCCACACTTTTGCATATTCGAGCTTTCTGCTCATCTGATATATCATCAGCTTCAACCACCACATCAAACAGCTGGAAGAAATATCATATCAGTTGCATGTTTATCTAACAAGCAGCAACTAGCAATGTTAATGAAAGCACCATGATAAAGCAAAGAAAAATACCTGAACATGCATCTGAGAGACAGGATATCCTTCAGCAATAACATTATTGACCTTCTTATTCATCAAATCAAAATCACCACTTTTGCATGCTGCATAAAGTGCAGCAACAAACTCTTTTGGAATGACCTGATAAACCAAAAGGAATTAAAAAAAAAAAAAAGGATTTTCCGCTTTAAACATCCTAAGTTCCAGCAAATTGCCTTCCTTTGCTATTGCAACTCAAATACTGAGCCTAAGCACCGCCAAGGCTCTTTTGGCCTTCAGGATGAATTGTCATATATTTTATCGCCAAGGCCAGAGTATTAATTGGTTGTGGAAACCTAAATTAAACCACAACTAGATCTTAAACTGAACATTTTAAGTGAGAGAAAAAAAAACACTAATCCACATGTTATAAATGCATGTATGCAAGCACAGACAGGAATATGAATTGTGCATAAACAACAAGACACCAAAAACACAATTCCATGAAACATATTGCAAAGCAAATAAATCACAGGAATTTCATCATATTACCCCACACACATTTATTAGGTCCTTAGATGAAATTGTTGATCCAAACAAGCGAGCGGCTCCCTGCAATAATTGATAACACAGGACTTCAACTTCAACTTAAGGATCGGAAGCATGGCCAGATGACTACACAAAAGTTTCATCATCAAACATCAAGTATTAAACAAATTATGAAAAATAAAAATCTTGGCTAAAAGCAGAGTTCCAAGCAAATGATCAAACAGTCATACTTCAGCAAATATTAAATTTATTAGTATATTGTTAATCAATGATGAAATATACACATCATCTACAAAGAATTTCAACAGCCCCTGGTCATAAAAATAAGATTTTGTTTTATTGACAATTTTGCATTCTTGCGCTAAAGCAACCCCCATCAATTCTTCTGTATGCGCTTTTTAATTACAAAGCTTCATATTTTCACAAATAAACTTGAACCATTGCATCTTATGATCAGTCAAATATCAAACATCAAATCATTTTTAGTACAAGACTGCAGCAGCACTTTCAGCCTAAGGAAATGAGCACATGAACATGGGAAAAGCAACTACATTAGTGTTGTTTAAATTTTCCTTGTCTGGGATTTAATAATTTTTAGTAGCAGTATAGTTGAATTAGTTAAATCTCCATTAACACCTATATAAACCATTTTTTCTTTAGTTTATGGTAATGGAATATTGAGAATTTTATTTAGAACTCTCAGTGCCTAGTTTTTCTTCCCCTTTCTTTAGTTTTTCTTCTTTCCTCTGTTTCATACTGTTTGAGCCCTCCAAACCCCAGTTCTCTTCTTTCTAAAGTTCCTTTTTTGTTTTTCTAAATGTTCTACGAGTTATCATTCTTATTTTCGCCAAAAGTTTCATTTTTCTTTTCTGTTTTACATCATACTCCAGACCAATACTTAATAATAAAATTACAAAATTAGATATATACTATTGCTCAAGCAGCCATTAACTTTGCACTATCAGATCAGGTGCGGCACAGCTCCAATTCACACATCAGAAGTTTATTTGCGCTCCAAGATATAACCTTTGCCCACATATTCAGAGAAGGAAACCAGGCCGCAAACTTTTTAGCTCAGTTTAATAGATTTTATTCAATATCTTGTATTTTTACTTCATTTGCTTCTTTGCCTTCTTTTCTAAAGGGCATTGAACTTTCGGACATCTCAAAATTACCATATATTAGATATAAATAAAATATGATCGGTTTAATGATTTTAATAAGGGGTTTCAGACACACAGGTCTTCTGTCGCTATCGCTGAGCCACTTAGTATGATTATTAGGCTTGATCTTTCATAATATATATATATATATATACACTATTGAATTGTGATTATTTCAACTTTTGTTCAATATGCAAATTAAATTCAATATTTTATTTACTTGGTCTGATTTCACAGTAAGTATTCAAGGATAAGCCACGTCACACCTTCATGGATCAGTAAAACAAAAAGGGAGTAATGGAATTGCTTGTTTAACTTGCAAACATGAAAATACAATGTTAACGTCTCACAAATTGCAGCATAAAGTATAAGCATAGTGAAGTATTATAGTAGAAAAATTAAACCATCTCTTACTTGCAGGTATGTGATGGCACGACGAAGATCTCCTTGTGATATAGAGCTTAAGGTTGAAAGAGCCTACATTGGAAAATCATTAATTTTGCACATAGAAATCAGGCTACTGTTAAGTTGTTATGCACATACCTCTGCTTCCATATTAAGGCCTTCTTCTTTGCAAATGTGCAATATGCGATCACTCATAATTTCTTCAGAAAGTGGCTTGAACCTGAATTTTGCACATCTTGAAGCAAGTGGCTCTATGATCCTATAGTAAATAACAAACACCTGATATTTATAATATTTCAATAATTTATCTTCAATATTCTAAACATTTAGTGAAATACAATGAAAGGTAAGCCTATTTTCTACCTGCGGATATCATAGCAAATAAAATCAGAGAAATTCACCACAAAAAGTGTGTGTGTGTGTGTGTATGAATTGTACCCAGATTAACCAGGTTTAGTATTCAATGGTTGACCAAAAAAATTATCTAGTTTACTTTTGTTCCAAATCTAAATCATCAGCAAAAGAGTAACACTAAATCCATTGAATGAGAGAGCTTTGGGTAAAACATTCAATAGTATTGCCTATATACATTACACACTGAAGGATAGCATCTGAATAAACTATATTACAGAAATGATAAGCTTCGTTAGGAACATCCAGAAAATTTTGTTCCACCAACACACTTTTCAACTTTTAAACTGATAAATGTGAAGCATAATTGGACCACTAAATAGGACCATACCAAGAAATAACCTTCGACAATTAAATTAGGCAGATCTCTAGCAGCACAAAATCCATCCAGCAGAAAGAAGGGGAAAAGGAGCAATAAAGTTCAAATTCATCCTCACCCTGCAGCACTAATGAACAAGACACAAATATGCTGACTGTGCAAAATTTTTTATTACTTAAAAATTCATCAGAAAATCTTAAAGAGAACCTCCTACTTCGTGACAATGAAGAAAGGTAGAAAAAGGAGCACCTGCTGATATAGTTACATAGGAAAAAGAATCTTGTAACTTTGGAGTAAGTTTCCATTGTACGTCTCAGGGCATTCTGAGCATCTTCAGTCATTGAATCTGCCTCATCAAGGATAATTATCTTATATGGTGGACAAGGGTAAGCCCTGAAGGATCAGAGAACAGGCAATCAACCATCACATTTGATGAGCATACATAGTCAAAATTGGAAATAAAGGTTATTGCGTCAAAGAAGCATATATACCCTCCCTGTGGAGAAGAACCTACAGCCACAGGAGCAAAATCCTTGATCTTAGTCCGAACAACGTTGATACCACGATCATCACTTGCATTTAGCTCCATAACCCGGTTCTTGTATTGTTCAGGTCCGTAAAAGATTGCTGTTAATTTAGGACCAAGGAAGAAGCATGATAATACATATTCCAGTAAGGCTTTGACTTTCATCACATAAGTAATGGTAGCTCGATATACATATTCAACTTAAACAATTTATTGAGAACAAAACAACAGAATATTAGGCACATCAAAATTAAAAGAGCAAAGAAAATGAAAGATAGGTCATGGATGACATTGCTAAGTGGTCAAGAAGGATTTGTGAAATTTACCCATAGAAGAAAAATAGAGGGGGCTGGGGAGTCCAACTATGTTGGTGTTCAAACCGAGTTAAGTTGAGTGAGCAAAATAAAATTTAAAAAAAAAAGAATTAAAAAAATCCAAAATGAGATGAAATAAGAAGTTATTCCTTATCATGTATGAACTATCTAATTCTTTCCTCAAATTCCAGTGTTTAACCAATTCGTTTGGTTCATCACTACAAAATAGCCCATGGAAAGGAAATCACTGTCTCTTTACACTAGCACAAATTGTTTCCACTGTGAGAGTTCACTCTGCAAAATATGTAAGTACTACATAAGAACGAAAGCCAACTATAACAGAATCTCTTCTTAAAATATTTGAAATGCGTGATCATACTTTCTATTGTATCCCCATACTTATGCAAAACTCACACAATATTAAACCTGAAGCAAAATCTAATACAATGTTACAACTACACACAATTTTCAAATTATAAAACCAAGCACAGCCCGCTCCACTCTATTTCGAGCAATTTACATTATAGAGCAAATAAAATTTTCTACTTAACCACTTATCATCCAAAAAACTGGAAATTCTTGTCAATTGTCTAAAACATTAACCACGCAAGATTAACACAAGCAGCAACAAAGAATACAGCTACGAAATTAGCAAATACCCAAAGAGGTGGTAAGCGATGGCCAATGCAGTGGTTGTTTTGCCAGTACCAGGCGGACCATAAAAAAACATATGGGGGCACTACAAAAACCACAATATTACCCGAAACAATCAGTAGAGAGATAGAACTAACTACGGTTTGCCAAATCATAACATTTACAATTATGCAAAAATTAGAAAACTAAAAGAAATGAAAAGACAGTAATATTAAATTCGAGAGATGAATATCTCTCACATTAGTAGTCTCGAGAGTGTTGGTGAGAACCCGAACGACTTCGTCTTGGTGAGCCACGTCTTTTACTTGCCTTGGTCGACTAACAAAAATAAAACCATTGTTTCAAAATTTAACAGAGAAATAAATACTGTGTGTGTTTAAAAAAAAGCTGAAATATCGAGAAAAAGAGGGTTTGGTTTGGTTTGTTACTATTTCTCACATGGCTGTGAGCTCTGCAACACTGGCGCCATGGCCATTCTTTTGATAGAGCAATTTTTTTTCCCGCTTTTTATTGAGGATCGGAATAGCGGTGCTTTCGTTGGGCCTGCGTTTTGAAACGCAGCGTATGGATCCTAATTTTAGCGTGGTCCATCCTGGTTTATTAAATAATACTAAAATATTCAAAAGAAATAATAATAATACTAAAACTCTTTATTTTTAGTACATTTGTAAACAAAAAAAAATATTTATACTAATTGATTTATAGTAATTTGTTTTTATGTTTATATAATTAATTTAATCTCACTCTTTAGCATTGGATGAAGGGGAATTTAGTTTCAATTAATTAATATGAAATTATTGTTGTATGTTATTTTAGTTTCAAATTGGCTTTACCTTTACTTTCTCAGAATTCTTTTTTAGCAATATAATTAATTGTTTATTTATATGATATTTAATTGATTGTTGATTTTTTAATATGAAAGACAACGATGATTTTAGTTTCTACAATTAGAAGAATACTTTGCATTTCTAATCACTAATAATTCCTAACTTATATAGTGTTTAAATCAATGTCATAGATAGATTGGAAACAAGTAATCTGTCTGTTTTTAACCTAAAGAAGAAGGTGATAGTGACTCTAAAACGGCATCATGTGTACTTGAAACAAAGGTAAAGGCTTTTTTGTTGGCATTTGGGGATAGTAATTTAAAATATTTTCATACTTAAGTGTAGACCAGGAAATGAAACAATATTATTACAACTCTACAAGATAAGGAGGGTACTTGGATTCCTGATCCAAGTGGTCTGCAAGCAATTGTTCTTGATTATTTCTCAAAATTGTTTCAATGATTTGCTTTTAATTTTGGTCAAGTTGTCAATTAGATTACTCCTTGTGTCACTGAAGAGGATAATGTTCGATTGTTAGAAACTTTCTCTAATAATGAGTTCTATCGGGCGATCCATCAAATGCATCTAGACAAGGCACCTGGCCCAGATGATATGAACCTTGCATTTTATCAGAAATTCTGAAATATTATCGGTGTTGATGTCATTTCTAATTGCAAATATTAGTTAGCTAATGACACTTTTCCTAATGGGCTAAATGACACCTTAGTGGTATTGATACCTAAGAGAAAATAGTCTAACCAATATGAAAGAGTTAATACATATTTCTCTCTGTAATGTGCTCTACAAAATTGTATCTAAAGTACTAGCAAATAGACTGAAAGCCATTTTGCCTAAGCTTATTTGTGATGCTCAATCTGTTTTTATCTCTGGGTGGCTTATTACTGATAATGTCTTGCTAGCTTTTGAACTTATTCACCGTATGAAATGTAAACAAAAAGGCAGAGTTGGGGAGGTAGCTTTGAAGATGGATATTAGCAAGGCATATAATAAAGTGAGTTGGTTATATTTAAAAACGGTAATGCTAAGAACGGGTTTTGATAGGTTATGGGTCCATCTAATTATGATGTGTACTAGCACTATTTCTAGGTTATGGGTCCATCTAATTATGATGTGTACTAGCACTATTTCTTACTCTTTTCTATTGAATGGGATGAAAGTTGGTAGACTCAAGCGAGGCAGAGGCATATGCCAAGGCGATCCTCTCTCACCTTATCTGTTCTTATTTTGTACAGAGGGCCTATCTGCTCTTTTTAACAGAGCTGAAGTTACTGGAGATATACCTGGTTGCTGGGTCGCGAGGAACAACTCTAGTATCTCTCATCTGTTGTTTGCAGATGATTCCTTCTTCTTCTACAGGGTTAATATCTTAAAGTATGCAAAGGTCTGGCAATTATTATCAGTGTATGAGGAGGCATCAGGACAATCCGTCAATCTGAGTAAATCGAGCATATTCTTCAGCTCTAATGTCTCAAATTTATTATGTTTTTCTTTAAAGGGGGGGGGGGGTTAGGTGTAGCATAGCCTCTTGACCATAGTCTTTATCTTGGTCTGCCTTCTCTAATGGGTAAAAATAAGAATCAAAATTTTAGTTTTCTAAAGGAAAGGCTGATATCCAGAATTCATAATTGGTCTAGTTACTTGCTTTCTAAGACTGGCAAAAAAGTATTGCTAAAGTCGATTACCCAGACAATTTCTTCGTATTGTATGAGTTCCTTCTTAATCCTAAGATCATTATGTGAAGAACTCTACCATATTATGAACTCATATTGGTGGGGTAGATATGAAAATAGAAACAATATTCATTGGATGGTATGAGATAAGCTTTGTGCCAGAAAAGTAGATCAAGGAATGGGGTATAGGGATTTGCATCACTTTAATTTAGCTATGCTGGGTAAGCAGGATTGTCGACTACTAACTAATCCTAAGTCTCTTTTGTCTAAGGTACTCAAAGCTCAATATTTTTCAAATGAGGATTTCTTAAATGTCAGGCTGAGGCATAATCCTAGTTTTACTTAAAGGAGTATTATCGCAGCTCAAGCTTTACTGCGAAGTAGTATACGTAAAGGTATTGGGTATGTTAAGACAATTCATATCTGGACTGACACTTGGTTGCCTATTAATCAATATTTCTTGGTTGAGTCTTGCAGACCAGGACACAGTGAATGTAATATAGTAGCGGATCTCTTCAATGATACTAGATCATATTGGGATGTAGATTTGGTCAGGTCAATATTCTTATAATAAGAGGTTGATGATATCCTAAGCATGCCTATCCGTAGATTTGGTGGGGCTAACTTCTGGTTGTGGCATGCAAGTATGGAATGTATACTGTAAAGTCCGTTTATCATATTTCTCTTGCTTCCAAACCAACCTTGGTCTCAAAGTGCCTTCATCAATATGAAAAATGCTATAGAGGATTCATGTCCCACCTAAGGTGAGAAATTTTTGTTGGCATTTGTTATTAGATATTATTCCAACAAATGTACTCTAGATAGGAAAAAAAGTATTTATGGAGACTAGCTATCCAAGAGATGGAGTGACAGAAGATCGTTTACATGTCATTTGTCTTTACTCATTCTCCTTAGCGTGTTGACATATTTGGGGGCTGCAAACTTTATCCTATTTGACTTCTTTTCTTAGTTTACTGTTATTTTTCAGTTTTTAAATAAGGATAGATTTATTGAGTTTTGTGTTATATGCTGAAAATTGTGGGCTGCTAAAAATGTTCTCTTATGGCGTGGTAAGAGAGAAAGTGCTGATCATTTGGTCTCTCAAGTGCTGCAATTTTTGTCATCATGAAGATGTGCAAAAAAAAGGTGGTTGTGGCAGTCTCTATTATACGCCGAGAAAGGATCATGTATGGTGAGTTACGTCATGTATCCTATGGCTGGCAATGCTCAATGGATGGATCAATCAATATGGCCAATAGATTTGCTGGTTTTGGTATTCGTCTATGTTCTCTGGTAGGAGCTTTTATTTCAGCTATGTCAGGCTTTCTACAGGGTATAATAGATCCAAAATCAATAGAGGCGATGACTCTATGACATGCACTGGAATGGATACTGCATAATTTCAATGGCCCTTATTCTGTTTTGATTGATTCACAGGAGGTATACCTTAACACTCTTTATTCTGAAGATGACAGGTCCTCTTTTGGATCAATAATAAGTGACTGTAAATTATTATCAAGATAAAAAAAAGTGATATTACTTTTGTTTGGATTCGAAAACAAATGAATATGATTACTCACCACTTGGCAATGATATCATTTTTTTTTACTAGTCTTCACCTTTAGGGTATTATTCCCTCTTATATTATCTCATTTTTCAGTAAATAATAAAATCTCATACTTTTATCTTAAAAAAAAATCAATGTCATATATAGTTTTTTTTTCAATTACTCATCTTTTAATATTAGCTTTTTGTGTTTTTTTCAATTACTCATCTTTTAATAATAGCATTTTGTGTTTTTTTTAATTACTCATCTTTCTTTTTTTTTTTTTTGAAAATGAATTACTCATCTTTTAATAATAGCATTTTGTGGGGCAAAATTGGCTAACTGGGGCGAAATTGGCGAATGAGTTCAATGATTGTATTGCTCATTGTCGCAGAAGATTAAAACATTATTAACTATCAAGATGATCAGGATAGCATCTCTGCAGAGATATTGTAAAAAATTATTTTCATTTTGATTCAAACTTTTTTATTTTCATTTTTATTTTTTATATTTTTATAAAAACCTTTTTTTCTTATTTCCATTTTGTACTCTTTTTAGCCACGATAATATTAATTAAAGGACAAAAACTTAGAAATTCAATAATATATTTAAAGTTAAAATTATATTTTATTTGAAATTTAATTAAAAAACAAAAAAAACAAAAGCAGCTTCTAGTCCTGGTCTGACACAATTGTATGTATTAATATATAATTAGCACATGAAAGATAGTATTATACATATAAATACCTACAGAATTTAAAATTTTTCATATTTACATATTATAAAAATATTTATTATAAGAAATGTCTAATATATTAAAATATTTTTTGAATCAATTTAAGATTTAATCAAAATATTAATTTATTGATTTTATTTCTTTAATAAAAAAGAAAAAATTAGTAAAAATTAATAAAAATTAATAATTTAAATAAAAAAAATTAAAGTTTATTACTTATTAATTTTTTTGGACAAACAAAAAAATTATAAATTAAACTGAAAATGATATGACTAAAGTAAAATATAAAAATGGTAGAAGAATAAATGAATATATTAAAATTTTAACTAAGTTTGTATAATGAAAATATCTTTAAATGGATAAAAATCTATTAAAAATAAAGTTATTATAAATTCAATTATAATCAATAATATTATTATTTTAAATTATTTTTAAGATAATTAAATTTATATTATCATTTAAAACATAAAATAAAATAAAAAAAATTAAAATCTAAAAAAGTTATTATTCTAAAAATAAACTCACAAAGTCTATCTAAAATTAAAATAAAAATTTAAGAAGTTGCTTTTATTAAAATATAAATTTTGAGTATCTTAGTGTATATAATAATAATAATAAAGCTTATGCGTTAAAAAGAAAAAATAAAATTAATTAAGGGAAAAACCTGTATCAAAAACATAATATAAAATTATAATTAAATAGAAATGAGTCTTTAAAATTATAAAGCTAAAATATTTAAATTTACAATATTAATTAACGAAAAAAAAATAAAAGTTAAAGGATAAAAGTGCAAGAAATATAGTATACATGCAAGAAATATATATTATAGATACTTGTAAAATATAATTACTCCGACTGCATGAAATAATATGAAAAGAAAAAAGTAAAGTATAAAATGCAAGAAATAAAGGACAAAAAAAAAAAGAACATAGAAGGGCAAAACTGAAAATTTAGAAAAAATTTATGGTTTATTGGGATATGCACTGGCATGAGAAATAGTATTTTTGTGGCATTTTTAGTATATTATATAATTTATTTATTTATAATTATAATTTGGGTAGAATTATAGCTAAATTTTCAAATTGAGATAAAAGTGACCCGAGAAAAGAAAATAAAGGTATAGCATATGAGAATTTATAAAATTTAAAATAAATTTGTATATCAAGCCAATCAAAAATTATAAATTATTATCTTTAAAGCGAATTACTAATAATTAGTTTTACTAATAACAATTATATGTAATCACCAAATTTTAATTTGATGATCAAAAGCATTATTATTAATATGTAAATTTTGGATTTGATTCTTAAGTATTCCATTTTCTCAGATGTAATTAATAAAAAAATAATATACTTTTCTATTTTGGAGGCACCAGGTTATATGTTTGACTACATGCCCAAATTTCTAAATTGCATGAATCTTGTATTAATTCTTAAGGTACATTCACCTGAACTAGTCTCTCATTATAGACCAATTGGTATTTGCAATTTTTTTTGTACAAGATCATTTCTAAAATTCTTGCTAATCGTATTAAGCCCTTCATTCATAAATTGATTAATCCTTTACAAGGGGCATTTGTTCTTGGTAGAGTCATCGTTCCAGGATAATATTCTATATTGTCTCATGAGATTTTCCATAATCTTAAGACCAATCAATCTAAAAAGCTTCATCAGTTGGCACTTAAAATAGATATGTAGAAGGCTTATGATAAGGCAGAATGGAATTTTGTAGAGGAAGTTCTTAAAGCTATGAGGCTTATGATAAGGTAGAATGAAATTTTGTAGAGAAAGTCCTTAAAGCTATGAGCTTTCATCAAAGAGTTGTTCGTTTGATCATGCAATGTATCACTGTTGTCTCTTTATCACATTCTATTTAATGGTGAACTAGCTGGTACAATTTATCCCACTACAGGTTTAAGGCAAGGGGATCTAATTTCTCCCTATCTTTTCCTTTTTGTATCAAATGCTCTTTCTGGTATGCTTGATCATGCTAAAAATTCCAGAAGCATTAATGGTTTCTCTTTGTCAAAAAGGGCCCCTAGGATTACTCATTTATTATATGCAGATGACACCTTGATTTATGAGAGAGCATCTCTTGGGGAAGTTCAAGTTTTCTCTGATATTTTAGCAACCTTTGGGAATGCTTCAGGGCTATCCATTAACGTGAATAAATTCAGCCTATATATTAGCAAATTTACCCCTAATGCTATTCGGGATAATATTTCCCATTTCCTTAACATTAAGGAGGTAAGGGGCCATGATAAATATCTGGGGGTGCCTTTTAATTGGGGTAGATCTAAGACAGAAAGATTCTCCTTCTTGAGAAATAAATAGCTAGCTAAGACACAGAGTTAGAAGCATAAAATGCTCTCATTTTCTGGCAAAGAAATTCTAATTAAAGCAGTTCTTTCTTCAATTCCAACTTATATTATGAACTTCTTTCTTCTTCACAAATCTATTTGTAAAAAATTGAATTGTGTTGTGGCTAATTTCTGGTGTTATTATAGTAAAAAAGATAGGGGATTGCTTGGAGAAAGTGGAAGAGACTTTCTAATTCTGAATATAGAAGGGGTTTAGGCTTTAAAGAGTTTCATTTTTTCAACATTGCCCTCCTTGCTAAACAATGCTAGAAGCTTTATCAGGAACCTAATAATTTGTGGGGCTATTTTATGAAACTCATTTATTATCCATTTGGTAATTTTCAACAGGCTAAACTGGGCCATAATCCGTTATAGGGATGGAAAAGCATACTGGTGGTTAGAGATATAATTTATAAGGGATCTAGGTGGCTCATTAGAAATGGAAGACAAGTTGATATTTCACAGGACCCGTGGATACCAGGTCTACTTGACTCCAAAGTGCAATCTACAAAGCTTGGTAATGTGCATGTTATTGTGGTTGCTGATCTCATTGATTATAATGGTTGCTGGAAGTTATGTCTTCCTAATTCTCTATTTAATCCTGTTGAAATTTGTTGGGAAAATCGCTATTTTCCCGCCCCTCGGACCGTCTTTAAGCAGGAATAAATGAGAAAATAAAATAACAATTGAGAAATTAAATAGAATAAAACACAATGATTTAACGTGGAAAACTCCCGAATGGAGAAAAACCACGGTCGTTGTCTAACGACAACCAAGAAAAATATTCACTATGCGGCAAATTGTTACAACCACAAATTACAAAATATTTTTCTAACCGACACCCACAAAACAACCCCCAAATATTTATACTCCAAGGAACTCCAAGAGATTGATTCTCTAATTCCTAATATAAATTATTTGGTATTTAACCTATAGCTCTCCTTAAGCTATATTTTGTGTTTGCTTGGTGTATTTACAAATGGAGAGAATGAGCCTATTTATAGGCTTCAAATGCAAATAAATTGTCAAACTAAATTAGGTGAAAATTAGGCTAAATTAGGCACCTCCCATTTTCACCTCACATTTTTGACAATTTTTTCATTGTTAGGCACCTTGCATTTTTTACTTTCTTTATTTTTATTTTTCAATTTTGGTGTGTTACCACCAACAATCTCCACCTTGAAAAATAAAAACACAACATTGTCTGTTACCGACAATTATAATTCTTAACGTCAAGAATTAACATACTCCACCATAAAAGAGTATCGACACTTGGAATTATTTCGCCAACTCCAAGAATTTTTCATCGGCCATGTCGGATCCCGCTAATAGTTTATGGTGCAACCCTCCTGTTGACTTTCCGAGAGTTCATTAGCCATCGACATAATTTTTCCACCACGCACCTTGCATCAACTGTCAACCAATGCAGCGCGCATTTCCGTGGACCAACTACCAATAATCAGTCCTCTTCCATGGCATCTCAACGGGTAGCAATCATGCCATGAGGACACACTTCTCTCAACTACAGAGACAACTCATCATCTCCTTCGCCACAGGAGATCACATTGGCAGCAACAACGTTAGAGCTTCTAGCCGAATCAGCTCCACCGTTCGGGCAATCCTTCCTCACGTGTCCAGTTTGACCACACCCCCAGCAGACAACCTTCCTCTTTCCGGAGCCTTTATTCTTTTTCCTGATACCGACAGATAAAGCTGAATTCTCATAAGATTTATTTTCCATTTCATTCAGTCTTCTCTCCTCAGTAATGAGCTTACTAACCACATCCGCATACACCACTTCCTTACTACCATATTTCAGAACAGGCTTCATGTGCTCATATGTTGAAGGAAGTGACAGGATGAGCCGGAGAGCTTTATCTTCATCTTCGGTTTTCACTCCAAGAGTTTCTAATTCAGAGATAATACCATTGAGGACACTCAGGTGATCGGACAGCTTTGTACCTTCCGCCATTTTCAACGTATGAAATTGCTCTTTCAAATATAACCTGTTGGATATATTTTTTCCCTGATACAATTCTTCCAGTTTCTCCCACAGCTCCTTTGTCGTGGACAATCCAAGCACATTAGCAAGAACATTTTTTGCTAGACACATGCGAATTTGACTTGCCGCCTTGATATCCAGCTCCTCCCATTCTTCGTCACTAATCTTGGATTTTTCTGAGTCTCCACTGCCACCGCCTTTTTCTGAATTTCTTCCGCTGACTGGTTTACCCTGCAAAACTTTATGTAGTCCAGACTGTATCAACACGTCTTTGACTTGCACTTGCCACAGTGCAAAATTCATTCTCCCATCAAATTTCTCAATCTCGCATCTCATTGCCGACATGCTTATTTTGTGCTTAATAAAGGACCAGAAATAAATATTACACCAGGTAAATTCCCAGGTAAGAGGAGGAGTCACAAAGGTCTCACTTAAAATCCACTTGCCTTAGACTAAATTCGTGTCGTTTGACAGAATTTACCTCGACATGTAATTATTTATCTCACCACCAATACTCAAGCACACCAAAGCAAAACGGCTCCACCTTTTTCAAAGCTCCACCAGCTTAAAAACAAAATTAATTTTTAACAAAAATCTTTTCTGATGTGGAAGATCAGACCAAACTGCAACCACAGAGCATACTAAGATTTTTGACAAAAAATTATAACACCTAAGCTCTGATACCACTTGTTGGGAAAATCGCTATTTTCCCGCCCCTCGGACCGTCTTTAAGCAGGAATAAATGAGAAAATAAAATAACAATTGAGAAATTAAAGAGAATAAAACACAATGATTTAACGTGGAAAACTCCCGAATGGAGAAAAACCACGGTCGTTGTCTAACGACAACCAAGAAAAATATTCACTATGCGGCAAATTGTTACAACCACAAATTACAAAATATTTTTCTAACCGACACCCACAAAACAACCCCCAAATATTTATACTCCAAGGAACTCCAAGAGATTGATTCTCTAATTCCTAATATAAATTATTTGGTATTTAACATATAGCTCTCCTTAAGCTATATTTTGTGTTTGCTTGGTGTATTTACAAATGGAGAGAATGAGCCTATTTATAGGCTTCAAATGCAAATAAATTGTCAAACTAAATTAGGTGAAAATTAGGCTAAATTAGGCACCTCCCATTTTCACCTCACATTTTTGACAATTTTTTCATTGTTAGGCACCTTGCATTTTTTACTTTCTTTATTTTTATTTTTCAATTTTGGTGTGCTACCACCAACAAAATTAATGCTATCTTGAAAATCCCTATAGCATTGTCAAATGAAAGGGATAAATTGGTTTGGACTCATGATAGATTTGGCAGACTTTCAACAAAGTTTATTTACCAATTCTTGTATGGTCATGGGAGTTCGTTTAATATAACACTTAGAAATTCATCTAATTATAATTTGAGTCTATGGTACAACATTTGGAGACTAAAGACCCCTCCTAAATTTCAAAATTTCATTTGGAGGATTTGTGTGGGTTGTAAGCCAAACATGCAGACTTTGGATAAATTAAACATGAATTAGGCAGCGGAATATGATCATTGACATACCTCCAGCCATTGAGTTTGAATTGTCAAGAAACCTGTTGAAATTACAGCACTGTTTTCTTAAGCAAAGAGTCTTCTAACACTCAAAATTACTCACAATAGATGGGTTTTATTTTCTGTAAGAGTGTTTTGTGCTTAGGGACCCCTAATACAACTATAAGCCCTTTATAGATAATCATACTTCCATCAAGTACGTTACCCATTTAATTTTAGGAGATAAATGAGGAGATAACAGCCAACATAGGAGATAAATGAGGAGATAACTCCTTCATAATTACCTTAAACTAAATGAGGAGATAACTCCTTCATAAATGAGGAGATAACTCCTTAACAGTTAGGAATCTAAAGTTGTGAATCCAAACTTTACGGAACACAACTGCCAACATTCTCCCACTTGGTCCGTAAATCCCATATAACATTCATACTTTAAGAAAGAGATATAACATATGAATTATGGCGATAATTCCTCTATTAAGTGAGCAATATCTTCCATATATCACAATATATTATATATCTTATTTAACCAAGATTATTAATGAATAAACTCAATGTTTATTCTAGGTCCACGCATTAGTGACATTTCTCAAACTAAATGTGTACACAACTTAACAAAATGAGAAACATCCTGGAATTTAGAGTTTCACTAATGTTTGCTTAAATACAAAAACTTTACATAGGAGGAATAAGTCCCATATTAACTACATGATCCTTAAATTTATATGGTGGCATGCCTTTAGTCAAAGGATCAGCTAACATTAAATCAGTGCTAATGTGCTCAACGACCACTCTCTTGTTCTTAACATGTTCTTTTACAGCTAAATACTTGGTATCGATATGTTTGCTTCGACTACCGCTTTTGTTGTTCTTAGCCATAAAGACAGCAGCTGAATTGTCACAATAAATCTTTATTGGCCTAGAAATTGAATCTACAATTCTAAGCTTAGAAATGAAACTCTTTAACCATAACCCATGTGTGGTAGCCTCAAAACATGAAACGAACTCAGCCTTCATTGTGGAAGTGGCTATCATGGTTTGCTTTGCACTTCTCCAAGATATAGCTCCACCGGCCATCATAAAAATGTATCCTAATGTTGACTTTCGCGAGTCAACGCAGCCAGCAAAGTCTGAATCGGAATAACCAAGCACCTCCAGATGATCTGATCGTCTATATGTAAGCATGTAATCTTTTGTCCCTTGAAGATATCTCAGAACCTTTTTTGCAGCCCTCCAGTGGTCAATACCTGGATTACTCTGATATCTTCCTAACATCCCAACTGCAAATGCAATGTCAGGTCTTGTACAAACTTGAGCATACATCAAGCTTCCTACTACAGAAGCATATGGAATGTTTTTCATTTGTTCCCTTTCAAGATTGTTCTTCGGGCACTGGTTCAAATTGAACCTATCACCCTTCACTATGGGAGCTATACTCGGTGAACAATCCTTCATTCGAAACCTTTCTAAAATTCTGTTAATATAGGTTTCTTGAGATAAACCTAAAATACCTTGAAGTCTATCTCGATGAATCTTAACGCCAATGGCATAAGATGCATCACCCATGTCTTTCATATCAAAATTATTAGAAAGAAATTGTTTCACTTCATAGAGCATCCCATTATCATTGGTTGCAAGTAAAATATCGTCTACGTATAGGATTAGGAAACAAATTTTACTCCCACTAACCTTACGATATATACATTCATCTTTGATGTTCTCAACAAAACCAAATGATGAGATAACATCATGAAATTTTAAGTACCATTGACGGGAGGCTTGTTTCAATCCATAAATTGACTTATTCAACTTACAAACCAAGTGCTCACCTTCATTAGAGGAAAACCCTTCAGGTTGTTTCATGTAAACTTCTTCCTCTAGATCACCATTGAGAAATGTTGTTTTCACATCCATTTGTTGCAGTTCTAGATCGAAATGAGCTACTAATGCCAATAAAATACGCAAGGAATCTTTCTTAGAAATAGGACTAAAGGTTTCTGAGTAATCGATTCCTTCCCTTTGGGTGAACCCTTTTGCAACCAGTCTAGCTTTATATCTTTCGATGTTCCCTAATGAATCCTTCTTGGTTTTAAAGACCCATTTACAACCAATAGGTTTTTCACCATCAGGCAACTCAACAAGATCCCAGACTGCATTACACCTCATAGAGTTCATCTCCTCCTCCATGGCATTGTACCACAATTTTGACTCTTTGCAACTCATAGCTTGTGAAAAAGACTCAGGATCATCATTAGCTCCAGTATTACAGTCAGATTCTTGTAGATACACTACATAATCACTAGGAATAGCCGATTTTCTTTCTCTAGTAGATCGTCTTAATATTTGACCAACATTCTCTTCATAATTATGTTGTTCAACTTGTTGTTCAATAACTTCTTGAGTTTCTTGAACACTTTGTTCTACTAGAGTATCCTCAGCATCTTGTGGATCCTCATTGACTTGTTGTCTATCACTCGTTTGAACTTGAGTAGCATTATGGATAACAACTAGTCTATTACCTGAAATAGAGGGTTGATCTCTTATAGAAACAGTGTCCTCAAATTGATCACTCACACTAATCAAGTCATTCTCAAGAAATTTTGCATTTCTTGATTCCACAAACCTAGTACTATAAGATGGACAATAGAATCTATATCCTTTGGACTTCTCGGCATATCCAACGAAATACCCATTAATGGTCCTTGGATCTAGTTTCTTTTCTTGTGGGTTGTAAACTCTCACTTCAGATGGGCATCCCCATACACGTATATGTCTTAAACTTGGTTTCCAACCTTTAAATAACTCAAAAGGTGTCTTTGGGATAGCCTTTGTTGGAACTCGATTTAAGATATATACTGCTGTTTTTAGAGCTTCCAACCATAAGGACTTAGGCAACTTAAAGCTGCTAAGCATACTGCGTACCATATCCATTAGGGTTCGATTTCTTCTTTCTGCAACACCATTCTGGTTCGGAGACCCAGGCATGGTGTATTGGGCAACTATCCCATTTTCTTGAAGAAACTTCGCAAATGAACCTTATGCTTGTTCATCTTTAGTGTATCTGCTATAGTACTCACCACCTCTATCCGTTCTCACAATTTTAATTTGCTTACCGCATTGCTTCTCTACTTCAACCTTAAAAACCTTAAAGGCCTCCAACGCTTCATTCTTATTATGAAGCATGTAGAGATACATGTATCGTGAGTAATCATCTATAAAGGTGATAAAGTATTTCTGACCATATGCATCCATGTCTGGACAAAATATATCCGAATGTATGATTTCTAATACGGTTGAACTCCTCTTGGCACCTTTCTTTGACTTATTAGTCTGCTTGCCCTTGATGCAGGCTATACAAGTCTCAAAATCAGTGAAATCTAGGGCACTAAGTACCCCATCATTTACCAATCTCTTAATTCTCTCAATGGAGATATGAGCCAATCTCCGATGCCACAAAATAGAAGAGTCCTCATTTATAACACATCTTTTAGAACCAGCTTGAACATGCATAACACTATAAGTAATATCATTTTGTAAGTCTAGAGAATAGAGACCATCTATCAATTTTCCATTTCCAATAAGTTTAGAATTAAAAGATAAACTAAATAAATTGTTAGAAAAACTAAATGAATAACCAAAAGGAACAAGTCTTGAAACAGAAACTAAATTTCTAGAAAAACTAGGAATGTAAAAGATCTTTTCCAACTTCAAAATAAAACCACTCCTAAGAACTAAACTGCATGTTCCAATGGCCTCCACATGAGATTGCATCTTGTTTCCAGAATAGATGCTAAGCTCCGCTCCCATTGGCTTCCGTAGGTTTGTTAATCCCTGTAAGGAATTAGAAACATGGATTGTGGAACCATAATTTATCCACCATGTGTTACAATTATCATCAACCATATTGGATTCATAAGTGACAAGTGAGATTGACTTACCCTTCTTCTCTAGCCATTTCTTGTACTTGAAACAATCCTTCTTCATGTGTCCCTTCTTTTTACAGAAGAAACACGTGGAATCTTTCTTGATGTCACCTTGGGGAGGTATTTTCTTTTTCCCCTTATGTTTGGCCTGATCTGTCTTCTTTCCTTGAGTAGTTAGGAATGCACTCTCTCCAATCTCCATTGTCAAATGTCCCTCCTCTTGCACACACATGGCCATTAACTCATTAATTGACCATTGAACCTTATGTGTGTTATAAGAGATCTTAAAAGGGCCATATTCCTTAGGAAGAGAGTTTAATTGTAGTGCACAAGGAAAGATTCTGATATATCAACCTCAAGATTCTTTAGTTGAGCAGCAATGTCCCTTATCTTATTGATGTGATCACGCACACCTCTCACACAAGTGAGCCTTACAGATGAGAATTTCATTATTAGGGTGCTAGTAAGTGCCTTATCTGAAGTCTCAAACTGTTCGTCCAGTGCCTTCAGTAATGCTTGGACATTGTCATACTTTTCCACAGAACCACGAATTCCAGCAGGTATTTTGGTTTTAATGAACATAACACTCAAGCGGTTAGACCGCTCCCAATGTTCATAAAGACCCAATTCAGTAGCTGGTGGTTCATCTCTCCTGATAGTATAATCAATATCCATAAACCCTAAGTGAAGGAGAACAGCATCCTTCCATAATTTATAATTCTCACCAATTAGTTCAAGAATTTCATTTTTAATATCAGAAGTATTCACAGGTTGAATAACTACAAATTAAAACATGCTTCACATTAATATTGAGGCACACTAATGTATGATTTACCAAATGCAAATCAATTTGAATCTAGTGACATAAAATTTACCTGTGGGCTGAAATTTTAATTCAATTAAATTCAATACTTTATAATAGAATTGTCATTTAATTCTAATATAATTATCTATCCTTATAATAAAATTATTAGATTCAGTTTCATATTTCCTGTGGGTAATTATGAAAAAGCATCTAACATTCTATTAGCAAGATTCCTTATGAGATACCTAATTATATTTTATTCAATCAAAGATGATGTGGCTAGTCTTTAATTAAATAAAATACAATTATTAGAAATCTACAAACACTGTATGTGATCATATACAATTTTATTCTACTAGGATTGCTATGGCTAATTCCTAATTTAATAAAATTATATAAACCACTCACTGTATTCTTCCTTTTTTTTTTATAAAAAACAAAATATAGATTATCATTTGTAAATAAAAAATGCTATCAGCACTTAATAACTATAATCACAATCATGAATTTAGATTAATATATTTTCTGAATTATCAATTTTGGACAATTGAAGTGATTCAAACAACAAGACAGAGGTATGATTGTAAGGCTCTGATACCAACTGTAAGCCAAACATGCAGACTTTGGATAAATTAAACATGAATTAGGCAGCGGAATATGATCATTGACATACTTCCAGCCATTGAGTTTGAATTGTCAAGAAACCTGTTGAAATTACAGCACTGCCTTCTTAAGCAAAGAGTCTTCTAAACACTCAAAATTACTCACAATAGATGGGTTTTGTTTTCTGTAAGAGTGTTTTGTGCTTAGGGACCCCTAATACAACTATAAGCCCTTTATAGATAATCATACTTCCATCAAGTACTTTACCCATTTAATTTTAGGAGATAAATGAGGAGATAACTGCCAACATAGGAGATAAATGAGGAGATAACTCCTTCATAATTACCTTAAACTAAATGAGGAGATAACTCCTTCATAAATGAGGAGATAACTCCTTAACAGTTAGGAATCTAAAGTTGTGAATCCAAACTTTACGGAACACAACTGCCAACATGGGTGCCTTGCCAACTTTTGTTAACTTATACAAAATGAAACTAGCTAAATCAAATAATTGTTCCCTCTGTGCTGCGGATGAAGAATTTGATATACATGTAATTTTTCATTGTAATCGTACTCGAGCCACTTGGTTTGCAGCTAATGTTGGTGTGATCCCCTCTAATGTTAATACTTCTTCCTTTATTGATTAGTGGAAACAATTGCTAGATGGTTTGAATTTAAAGGGCCCAAAACTTCTTCTCACTAAGATAGTATGCTTTTACTGGATTATCTGGAAAGCTTGCAATGACTTCTGCTTCAGGGGCCTTACCCATGATCCCATCTCTTCTGTACAAAAAGCAAATAGATTATTTTGGGATTTTGTTAATTATCTCTAGGTAGAAGCTGATCAGTATATTCCAAATTAAAATATTCAATCTCATTATAAATAAACATGTTCTAGCTCTAGGTGGTCATCACCACCTCCTGGTTGTTTGAATTAAATTCAGATGCCAAGTTCAGTAATGGTGTTCAAACAGCATGTTTAGCTATAATTGTAAGAGACTTTCAAGGTATACTTATGAATGGAGATGCCTGCATTTTTACTTGTTTTTCATCCCCATTGCAAAATGAAGCTTATGCTCTTCTTGAGGCCGTCTAGAGGGCTGTATATCTTAATCTTTAGAATTGCATCTTTGAATCTGATTGCAAAATCTTTATAGATGTTGTCAATAATCCTGACTTTTACCCCCTTTGAGATTAATTCTTTTACCAGGTTAATTAGAAGGCTTCTTGTATCTGTCATAGGTTGGACTTTTGTATTTCCTAACAGATGCTGCAATTATGTAGCAGACTAGATAGCTTCTTCAGTTGCTATAAGAGATCTTAGGGCGGATTGGCTTTTGTTTCCCCCTATAACTCTTTCTCACCTTTCGTATTTGGACTAATCATTCTTGGTCTAATACAATCCTTCAATTTGTTCAAAAAAAATTATGTATTATCCGTGATTTTGGAGAATTAGATAAGTATTTGGAGGTATATATATTATATATATCCAATATATATCTAGTGTATATATAGTATATACGTATTATATATTAATTATATATGTTGGATATATATATTATATACTTGATATAATAATATACATATAAGTTATATTTGATGTGCATGTAGGATATACATGATATGTGTATATAAGTATTCATATGCATTAAGTATGCATTACATATCCTGATAAGTACACATTTAATGATATTTTATTCTCATTTCTTAATATGATTATTATCCAATTGAGTTTAATTTGTTTGTTCAAAGTGCAATTTAAGGTTAATTTCAGGAATTCTTGATAATTTGAGGCTTTTGGTCATTTCGGAGCAATTACGGATGAAAGTAGAAGAAAAGAGCAAAATCTGTCAATGGACACGCCCATGAACACGGGCGTGTCAATAGACGTGCCCTTGTTACTGCATTCAGTGGCTATGACGCGTCCAGTTGCATGGGCGTATCACCAAACGTGTCATATGTCCAGAGTCACAGTAGCTGTGACACGCCCAGGACCACGGGCGTGTCGGTGGACGTGCCTTTCATCCATACTCACAGTAGCTGTCACACGCCCGGGACCACGGGCGTGCTAAGGAACGTGCCCTTTATTCAGACTTACAGTAGCAGTGACACGCCCAGTAACACGGGCGTGTCAATGGGTGTGCCCTTTGTTCAGAATCACAGTGCCTATGACATGCCCAGTGACATGGGCGTGTCAGTGGTCGTGTCACCTGTCGAAAAGTGAAATTCTTTGCACTGATTGGGGAATAAGTGGGGGACAACAGCTGGCCTTTGTCAAAAAGAAAGAACAAGAAAAAGAGAGCTTGCCTAAATCAGGGAAAAGGGTGATGAACCAAGGAAAAGTGGTAGACAATGGATGGGTTTAGTGAGCTGGAGGTATGGGCTGAAGATTTGGAGGGAAATAAAAAGAGAAGAGAGGGAGAAGAACATCAGATTTTGCTGGAGCATTTCTGGAAATAGAGAAGAAAGAAGAGGAGGAGGAGCCATCTGCTGGAGCAAGGAGAAGGGTCTTGAGTTGAGTTTGAAGAAAGATCCACATCACACACAAGCCCTAAACCAAGAATCAAGAGCTTAAGTGAAGAAATACAGATTCACTGCCATGAATTGTTTGGTTTCTCTTACTCATTTATCTTGCTCTATTTTTCTAGCTTTGAATATGAACTAAATCTTTCTCTATCTAGATGTTGATGAAACCTAGCCAATTTGTATGAATTGAACAATTATATTCAGTTGAATCAATTAATTGAGTTGTTTTATTCTTATGATACTTAATGTTATTTCCAATTGATGATAGCATGCTTATTGATTGGTTGTTATTTTCATATTATTGTCTTGAGAAAGCTTGATGTGAATTGAATACTCATAAGAGTTGAGGATTGATTGAGGTGCTAGAGATAAACCTACAAGATCCTTTGGTTTATAGTTCCTTGTTATTAATGCAAAATCTATTTAATTGTGTTTGAGAAGAGATTCTAGCACTCTACTTAGTGATTAGGGATTAATCCACTCGAGAGAGGCTTTAATCTAATTTAGAGGAATGCCAATTCAATTCGATTAAATGGTTTAGCTGAATGGATTGTTCATAAATATTATTGAGGCTAGGGGGATTCAATATCTGGATAGTTCTATCAATATCATTATAAGCCCTTTTGTATACAACATTTTATTTTCAGTCATTAATTAGTTGTTTTTAGTTACAACACATCACACAATTATTGATTTGCTAAACAACGATTAAGATTTGCACTAGTACTTGGCCTTGTCCCCAGTGGAACGATAACTCACTCACTACTATATTACTTGGGCGACCCGTGCACTTGCGGTAATTGCATATAGCACTAACGGCACGCATCACATCCATAGTATATACATTATATATACGTGTACCTAAAGATATATATAATATATAAGTAAAATATAAATAACATATACATGTATATAAAATATATATTACATATATATGAAGTATAAATTGGTGGTTGAAAAGGTGATGATGATGGTGATGATGATAATAATAATAAGAGAAGAAGAAAAATCAAAGAAAGAAGATTTGTGATCGGTAGAAATTAAATAATTAATTGTATTATTAAATATAAGAGATAAAGATGGAGAAAAGAAGACATTTCTTCTTCTTATTCTTCTTCTTCGCGTGAATTTGGAAAGAGGGTGAGGAGATATGATTTCTTCCATACATAAAATTTTATTAGGGATTTCAAATGGATTTTCAAAGAAAAAGAAAAATTCAAGTAAGTACATAGTCTTTAAAATTTTGATTTCTTTTCTTTGATGAATATGTATGAATTACTAGAGAGAAAGTGATATTTAATTATTAAAATAGGTAGAATTGATGTAAAAATGAAGTGAATATGATGAAATATTGGTTAATTGGTTGGTATGGGCAAGTTATTAAAATTTAGGGTTATGGAAGGATGATGCTTGATTTAGGGTTTTGGTATGGATGACTTTGAAATTAGTATTATTTTAATATGTATGTAATGATTCTATTGTTAGAATTTAATTATGGGCAACTTTGGTTAAAGTTTGAATTTAGAGTTTGGTTATATAAAGTTAAAGTTTCTAAATATGGATGATGTTGGTTAATGTAATGAGATGTATTAGTGTTGTTTTAATGCAAATGTTGTTATTTTAAGGTTAAAAAATATGATATGGTTAAGTGTTATTAAAGCTCATGTTAATGGTGGCAATATGTGAAATTTGAATTTTTGAGGGAGGCTTCTATAATTATGAAAGAGAATTGCTTTGATGATACATTAATATATAAGTAATATTTTTAATGTTAAGTGTGAAAAATGAGATTAGTATAATAAAATTTAAGTAAAGTAGTAAATTGATGAATTTAGGGTTTTAATGTAATTTTGATGAGAATTGTTTGGATATTGATAGTTTAATGTATAATGGGCATTAGAGTGATTTTAAATGAATATCGTTACTTATGAAAGGACCATGTAATGTCTAATGTGGTTGATAATGTAAAAATTAGTTATGAAATAATGAGAAATAGTTTAAAAATGCGAAAATGAATTACATTAGGTAATTTAATTGGAAATGATGAAAATGAATATAAAAAAATATGTTAAATGCATAGAAAATGTGAGAAAGATATCACATTAAAAATATGACTAAGAATTATGTGAAATGTGAAAAAGAGATAAAAAAAAATAAGGATGATTTGTATAATAGGTTTTATAGGATGGGAGAATTGAAAAAATGATCTAAATAATGTCATAAGAATGAGAAATGATAATATTCTATGAAATGTGATAAATATTAAATTTATATAGATTGTGTGTAAATGAATTGAGTATAATAATGAGATTGTATGTATACATATATGTAATATGTGTAGTGAGTTGTCTAATTTGGATACTATTGTAATTTGTGAGAAGACGTAGAAAGTAAGTCACATTGTGAATGTGACTTACAATTTACATATGTGAATGATCTAAAAACATGAAAATTGATGTTATGTGAATTAATATGAGAATGTAAAGTAAAAGTGATTATGATAAGGTTGATCATTTGAAATTGTGATAATGTGATATGATGTGAAAGCGGTTAAGAATCAAGTTAATCACTTGTAAAAGTGTTATTGTATATTTGTAATCATATACAATTACTTGTCCAGTAATATTGAGAATGATTTTACATGCATTAATAAACCTAAGTGAGTCTAGGTCTTGATCTGAGCAGAGCTAGGTCATGTGATAAAATTGAGATTGAAAATAGACCCGAACAGAGTTGGGTCGTGAATTTGATATTATAATTACTGGACTTGATAATTGTATAGGTGTGTTGGGCCCAAATGTTTGTGTATGAAAGTGTTGTATGTATGTGAGTTTTTAAATTAAAAGTGAAGATGTTGCAGGAGTAATATAAATTATGCTTTGAGAAAGTATAATTGATTGTGATATATATATATATATATATTGTATTTGAGGTTGTGTACCACTAAGCTATATAACTTAACACGGTTGTTTGAATCGTGCAGATAAAAGAATTGTTGATCTGAGAGATCCTGATTGTTGATATTTTTTGGAGTTCGAGCATGCCATGAGACCAACTGGGCCAACTGCATTCATTTATATTTATATTTTGTATTATGCATTTTGGTTTATGTAAATTGAAACATAATACTTGATTTTGTTTTAAAGACTTGAAATGATTAAATATATTTATATAATAACTTAATTATGATAAATATTATTGTAAATGGTAAATAGGAGAATTTTTTATGTATGGTGAAAGTGTGAAATATATTTTGGAAGTATTAAATTGATTTTGTGCAGGTTGTAAAATTTAATATTTTTGGGATTATCCAAATTTATAGATAAAATTCTGATGAATTTTTTCAGAGATTTTTATTAAAATATGTATTTTCAACATTAAATCTATTAATAAATATTTTTATTGACTCATAGAAGCATGTCATAGAGATTTAAGTATTTTTTTTTTTGAGAAAGAAGAATTTTGAAAGAACTGATAATGGTGACATTCTTATATATAATATATGTATGTTATATTTACGGGGTGTATATATGTACATATATAGATTACAAGGGTGTTATAAGTTATATGTTTGACTATGAATCCAATGATGCACATCTAAATTCTTTAAACCCTAATAATAATAATAATAATAATAATAATAATAATAATAATAATAATAATAATAATAAGAAATATGGTACATACATTTTCAATCAGTAAAATAGTTCAAGAATTTTTAAAAGTATCTTCAAATAAATTTTAAGCAACAAAAGCTTTCACTTGTATTTGCTTAGCCATTTTTGACATATGGTGATCTTTTCACCTTATTCAAATGTTAGAATTGCTTTAAACAATAAATTTATTAATTATATTTGCCGTGAAAATTAAAAGTATCTATTTTGAACTATACGATCAAGCTTCCAACTAAATAAATAAATAAAAATGTCTATGCACATATTAATATGAAATTTAAATTCTTTAAATCGTTGAACTCAATGTGTTGTATTTTCATTTATAATATAATAGAAAATTTTGGATTCTCTTTATCTTTTTTTTGTAATTAATGAAAAAAAAATGAGCTCTGCTTGAAAATTATGCATTTATAGCTAATTATTAATTTGCTTTTCCACCAGAATAATTATTGGCCTGCCTGAATTACTATAGCATCAAACCTAGTAGTAAGTGAGTCTTGATTTATGTCCAAATTTAAAAACTAAATGACAACATTATCCCAAAACTGAAATAATAATAATAATAATAATAATAATATTATTATTATTATTATTATTATTATTATTATTATTAATATTAATACTCCTTCCGTCTCATTTAAATTGTCACTTTTATAAAAAAAAAATTCATCCATCTCAGATTATCATTTTATACAATAAAAAAAATTAATTAGTTTTTTTTTTCAACTATATCTTTATTATTAATGACTTAATTAATGAAATGAGAGTAAAATATTAATAAATTAATTGAGGATATTTTAGTTCATTCAAAATAATTTTATATAATATTTAGAAAATTTAATAATTTTTTTAATAAGTATGCATGTGCTGAAGATAGAGTTGATAATGGGCAGGGTATCCACGAAAAGTGTTATACCCGAATTCAAACCCGTTTAGTTTTTAAGATACTCGAACCCATTTAAACTCGGTTATAGTTATACTCGTACATGTCTCAAACCTATTTAATATTACCTGTTTACTATTTGAACCCTTTTAATTACCCATTTAAATATAAAAATTCAGAAATATTATAAAATTTAAATATAAATTATAATTTTTAAATTAAATAATTATAAATAAAAATTTAATATTAACATAATTTTATATCACATTATTTTATAATTAAAATAAAATATAATTAATATATAATTAAAATTTTAATAAAATATAATTAATATATAATCGGGTTCGGATAATATGTATCCAATGGTATATATCCGAAACCGACTCAAACTCATCACGAGTAGTAAAAATAGTATCAATACCCGACTAAACTCGTTTATAAACTACTCATATCCTATATAAACGGATCGGGTACCCGAAAGTATCTGACCCGTTACCATCCCTAACTGAAGACGACGATTTTAGCAGGAGGGAGGGAGTAATAATAATAATAATATATTAATTTAAAAATAAAGCATAATTAATTTTAAAATTAATATAACATAATTTATTGTCAAGTTTTTAAAAATTTGACAAATATTAGTTGAGTAATTATCCAAAAAACTATTAATACTTAAATAAATAATTCATTAATCAAAATTATAAGGTTAAAGAATTGAATTAATTTGAATTAAAATTTTAAAAATATACTTAATAATATAATGTAATAAATTTAATTAATTTGAGATATAACTACAAACAAATTTTCTAATTAAGATAAAATTGACATAGAACAAAAAAGGTATGAATATTATAAAATTATATAAAATCTCAGGCAAATTTATCTATCATGCTAATAAAAAATTATATATTATAATCTTTAAAGTGAATTACCAATTAGTTTTAAAAATTAAATTACATTTTGATAATAACAACTATATGCCAGTGAATTTCAAATAACAAAAAGTGATTCTCTATTTGCATTTTAAGGAACACGTTGATCTCATTCTATCATTTCCCTCCATGTATAGATTCCTCTCTTATTCTTTTTCTTCTAAGACTTGCTTTGTTGCTCTGTAATTTTGAAAATTCGTAAGAATCACAGGATAAAATAAAACTGCAGCACTTGAGACCTTACACGAGTTCATAAAATTAAAGAGACAAACACAAAAGAGGAGTCATGAGTACCGAAAATCAGTACAAAAAACTGAGTCATTCAAAAGTAAAAGAAAGACAAAAGCTAAATCTGGTTTAGAGAATAAGAATGAGAGGAACGATTTCAGATAGCAAGAGATGGAGAATTTGAGATCGCAGCTGATTCAGATGTTTGCCATTGAAGTTGCTTGCACATATGATATGAAGATCGTGGTTGAGCTGAAAAAACATTATGGATGGATGTTGGGTCATATTCCTCATAAGTAGAGGTGAAAATTCATTCGTTTTATGAGCCCAAAGTACTTCTTAATTATATTTTTGCAAATTCATAAAACTTAGTAATTAGTGTTGAAAGAGATTTGAGTTGGCTTAAAAATAGGACTACTCACTTTGTGATTTACGTTCAATAATTTTGAGACAAAAAAAAAGGAGTGAGTTGTGTGTGTAAGAAGAAGAAACTCTTTAAACCTCTGTTATTCCAAGGAAGATTCGATAGTTATTTTAGCTCTAATCAAATTAAAATTTTGCATATTTCTAAGTTGATATCCAACAGTCAGATCTATATTTGGAGGTGTTTAAGAATTTTTTATGCTTCTATTTTTCTGAACATTTTTTTGTGAGATTTTCAAATTGTTCTCTTTTTGGGTTGTTGTGTTGATGAGGATATTAGCTGAAATTTTTGTATTTGTTATAAGTATTATTGTTTGATAGATTTTGTTTGAGTTGTTGTTTTAGATAATTTAGCTTCCTACAACTCTCAACTGTTGATATAGTAAAAAATTTAAAAGACCTTTAAGTCCTATAGTTTTTCCCTTCATCTTGAAGGGTTTTCCTCAAAAAAAAAAAAGGGTATTGCTTTGTGATTGTGTGGTTGCCCTAGGTTCATTTGATTTGATTTAATCATATTTTGTTGTGATTTAATATCCAAATTAAAGTGTAAGAAAAAAATTTAAAAAATTAGCTCTAAGATTTAATTTTGAACTAAAAATTAAATATGTTTTAACATATATATATATTAAAAATTAATAAATGTATTAATATTATATATTATATATAATATTAATACATATATTAATTTTTTATAAATATTTTTAGAATATATTAATGGTTATTTTTTTTTATTTTTAAGGTTTAGAACCTTCGATTCTGATTCAAAAAATCATGAATTTAAATCAGAATCTTATAATTCGGTCTTAATTTTAATTAAAAATTAATTTTTTTAATTTTAATCTAATTTATGAATTGGACTGCTGTTCACGGTTTACTGTGAACCGGGATGAATTGGATGAGAGCTGCTTTTATTAGGCCTGTGTTGCTAAACGCAGCGTATGGATAATTTTCTGTGAGGCCCATTCTATTAGTGATATTAATTTTTATTTTTTTTAATACTAGTTCGACTTCACGTGTGTTGCACGCGTCCAACTTTTAAATTTTCAATAATTAGTACTAAAATTTTCAATTACATTTTTTAAAATATCTTCAAATAAATTTTAAGCAGCAATATCTTTTCATAATCTTTTAACGTATTTATCAATCTAATAATTTATTTTACCTGTTACTTAATTCAAATTCTTTTAATTTTTTATTATTAAATATTCTTTTCATTCAAACAATTAAAAATATTCTAAAAACTAATTTATTTTTCAATCTATTATACTCACCATAACATATTGCCAAAATAATTTTTTTAAAGAAAAAAATAACCTTTCATGTGCATTGGATTATATATGTGTATATATATATATTAAAATTTTATATGTTTTATCATTTTACTAAAAGAAAAATCATAATAAATTAACAAAAAAATAAAATTATTATTTATATAATAAATTTTTTACATATTATAATAAATTCTCTAATTGATATTGAAAGTTGTCATAGTACTCTTCTTTCTGTAGATGTGGAAAGAATCAAGCTTATTCCTCTTGTAAACCTTGGTTTAGAGAATTCTATAGTGTGGTACCATAGATACAATGAAATTTATTTTGGTAAAAGCGATTATCGGGTGGCTTTGACTTTACAAGTCCATGCAAATCAACGTGCCCCTTCAACAAATGGTAGTGTGGCTTTGGCATCTGAATTTATCACAAAAATTTTGCTCTTTCTTATGGCAAGCCGCGTTGAATATTTTTCTGGTTAAAGTTTTTTTTACATCGACAATACAGTCAAATTTCTCCAACTTATTCTTTTTATATTGACTCATAATCAATTCTACACCTCTCTGTCGAGAATGTCTAAGAATAAATTCTATATGGGATCATATGGATCTCTTTCAAGTGAAGAATCTGGATGGTACAAAATTTTAAATGGTGGTTTCCAAAAGTTATGGATTCTTGTACTCAAGAGGAGGTTGGGCAAAGTTTCCTCTACTACCAAATCTGGTATGTGAGGAACAAATTCTTGCAAGAAGGATTCCCTTTTATTATTGGACAAATTATTGCTGGGGCAAAATCATTTTTATTAAGAATTTGTAGCCTTAAATTCGGCGGACACTTCAATGGGTTCTGCTGAATTGCCTACTCTTTCGTTTAGCTTGTGGTCTCCACGTTTGGATGGTTTTATTAAAATATTACAGATACAACCATGAATGGAGATGGCGTCATGTGATAGGGAGCTATATTCAGAGACCATAGTGGTACAATTTTAGCTTGTTGATAAAAAATTGTTATAGGTTGCTGTGATTTTTATACTTCAAAGGCCATGACAATTTTAATGGGAATGAGACCTCATTTTCATGTAGGTGGTCATCGAATCTGATTGTAAATATGTCATTCATAAAATTAAAGTTGGAGCTGAGTTTCGGGGTGGTCTTGGCCAGTTGATTCGAGAATGCATAACTTACAGCAAGAGTTTTCAGTCTTGTTCATGGAGTTTTGTTCATAGACACTATAATCAGGTGGCACATATAATTGCTAAATTAATCTAGTTTGTTGTTTCTTGCCTTTTCAGTTTGGATAGAGCAGTTTCTGATATTATTTCTCCTCTTGTCGCTTTGGATGTAAACTCTATTGTTTGTTAATGAATTAGGTTGCATCTTTTATAAAAATAATAATAAAAAAAGATCATTGCATAGTAAATAATTTTAATTGGAATTAAATAAAATCTCGAGTTTAATTAAGGAAAAAAGCTAAAAATATTTATATTTAGATATTAAATAACATATTTTCAAATTTCAAATACCAATAATATAATCTTCTTTTAATTTATAAGTATGATTTCTTAATTCCTACATTCAATTAAATTAATAATCTCTTAATATATTATTATAAAAGCAATTGCAGCTGCGTTAAAATTTGATAAAAGAGTTTTGTCGTCCTTACGATCATATTTGGCTCGATATTAAAAAATAATTAAAAATAATAATCGCAACTATTGAAATGCATTGCTAGATATGACATAACCAAACAACATAATGAATCTATTTTTTTATGCTTAATTAGAGGGTGTTTCTCAAAACTTAAAATCTGGTCAAAACTGATTATAAGCAGTTTCTAGATTATAAGTTGTTTATTTAAGTGTTTCTGAAAACTTAAATAGTAGATTATAATCTGATTTTAATCAGTTTTTTAAAAGTTGGGTTTTGCTACTTTTTTTTAAGCACTTATTTTTAAGCAGTTTTGACCAAGTAAAAGATCATACTATCCCTACTTAATCTTCAATATTTCAAATTTGTCCACCCTATACACTTTAGTTCCCATCAAAATTCTTTTACGTTTTTTTATTTGTATAATTTATTGATAACACAAATATTATTATTATTATTATTAAATAAATTTTATTATTATTATTATTATTATTATTGCAAAATAAATTTTGAATTGACATTTAAAAAATTATTTTTATACAATAAATAAATTCAGGGACAGTTTGGTCATTTTGACAGTTTGTGCAATTAAAAACTGATTATAAGCTGATTTTACAGAAACACTTAACTGATTATAAACTGATTATCAGCTGATTATTAACTAGTTTATAGAAACGCTTAACTGCTTATTTTTAATCTGATTATAATCTAAAAATTACTTATTCACAGTAAGCTGAAAAGCTCCAGTTTCGATAAACACCCTCTTAATCTCAAATCAAATTATATATCTCCATCCCCAAATTAAGCACTTGATTAAGATGTTATTTAGGCATATTTTCCAAAAGTCAAATTAACCTAACCAGCAAAAGGCTAATTGTAATTTGAATTTGAAGAATATTAAAAATTAAAGTTTCATTTCCTACTTGTGTGACTGACCAGCTCAATTATTCAGATATATGTCTCTGCTGGTGGTGACTCTCCTACTTAAAAAAGACAGATTCAGTGACCGTTTGAATTTCGAATTCAAAAACTTTGATACCCATTCGGACCGCTCTGTGATTTTTGGACCGATGACAGATCCACGCAAATATGCCAAAAGGAACCAAACTGAAAGCCTTCTGTACAGGTGGCAGAAATTGGTTTGTAGTTCACACCAGAAAATTTTCAATCCAAAAGCGCGAGTTATTACTCATTGGGCCCCACATCGCGACGCTCCTAAGTTACTAGCGAATACCGAGCTAGAATCGACGGCTTAGATCATCCTTCAATTCAAATCCGCCAGTTTCCCCGCCTCAAAAGCATTAAACAAATAATAAATAGCAAAACACACGATCACTCTCTCCCTCTCCCTCTGTCTCACAGAACAAACTCTCTTCTTCTTTTCTTTTTCAGATATCTCAAAGAAACCCTTTAGTTTTAGCCTTTCAAAATCCAGACAATTTGCTTTTTAAAGGCTCTCTTTCCCTCCCTATTCAACTCTTTCAACTGAATTGTGAAGAGAGGGAGAGAGACAATTTTCTTGAGGGTTTGTTCCAAAATGTCGACTCAGACTCGCCGTCCGTCTTTTTCTTCTTTCACGACGTCGTCTCTGGCGAAGGGGCACGCTTCGTCCTCGACTTCGTCAGAGTATGTAGGGAAGTCAACAGTAGCCACAACCCACTTGGCTAGAAAGCGAGCGCCTCTCGGTGAAATCACCAATCACAAGAATGTGCCTCAAAAAGGGTCAAGAACTTCGATCCCATCTTCGACTTTGGTGGGTTTTTTGTTTCTCTTTCTTTTCTTTTTTTTTTTTTAAATTTGGCTTTTAAATTTGTTTGGTTTCTGATAAATTTTTGTGGCTCTGAATTTTTTCTTTGATTAATTTCTTATTGTGTGGCTTTAGAAGATAATTGACCAATTCTTGTTATTGACCAATTCTTGTTCTATAAGACTTCAGTTTTTTTTTGTTCTTTTTCTCCTATGGGTTTTCCATTTGTCCCCTAGGGTTTTGTGGGTACGAATGAATCAACAATTTGAAAAGGGTGCTTGACAAAAAGATTATACTAGAAACAAACACTATGCAGAAATTAGAAGATAACGTTTCTTGATCATCAGCTTACTTCTAAATGTTTTTGTTAGTTTAGTAGGTAAACGTTCTAATTTCTTTTTATAAAATGGAAAGAAATTGCCAAGTATAGATGGGTTTTGGTATCTTGTTGTGCCTGATATGGTAGTTGTTATCTGAATGTGATGTTTTCACATTTTTGACTCAAAACTTAATGTGAGGTTTTTATCGTTCAAGAAGCAATTTAATATGTGAAGAGAATTTAATAAATCCACTGGAATCATGATCACGTCTAGAGAAATGTTCCAAATTAATATCTCACTTTATGTTGAGGTTGTTCTTAAACTTGCAAATAATTGTTCCTAACTGAATTTCATATGTGAAGGCACCATGTTCGAATAAAATTGCTAAAGTGAAAAAGGGACCTCCTGCTTGCACCGGCAATACAGGATTCTCAGCGAGCAATTTACCAGCATCCTTAAATGCAAAATCAAGTACGGTTGGTGTATGTAAGGTTGCATCTGTGCCAAGAAGTGATGAAGCAGTCCCAGTTATTTTTGCTGATCCTTCTTCATTTAGCATGGATGCCTCTCCAAGTAAATCAATTTCCTTGGACGAAACAATGTCTTGTGATTCTTTCAAGAGCCCTGAAGTTGAATACATGGACAGCAATGATATTCCAGCTTTTGATTCTATCAATAGGAAGACTCTCAGCAATCTCTATATATCAGAACATGTGCAAAAAGCAGGTTTAATGGCCTTATACAAGCCTCTACGTCATACGTTTTCCTTCAAAATGGTCTTTATAAGATATTTTTTCCTGACTTCCTAATGTAGTTTGAATCCATGCTTGCAGAAAATGAGTTCTGCAGAGATATGCTTTCTGATATGGAAACAGATGATAAAATTGTTAATCTTGATGACAACCATCAGGACCCACAGCTTTGTGCTACAATTGCTTGTGATATTTACAAGCATTTGCGTGCATCAGAGGTCTGTCATCCTTTTCAAATGTGAATGTTCATGCTTTTATAGTTCAATTAGTCACTTACTGGCATCATAATTAGAGCGTCATCTTGTAAAGAATAAAATGGTCCCAGATATGCTTTTAATGGAGCTTAACGGATCACTTTCTTCTAGCGATCATAATACTAAGAGATTGCTTTTCAAAATTCTGGTACTTGATTTTGTTTTCTTGCTCTGACTCTGTCCAATTTATTTGGAATTCCAGACAAAGAAAAGACCCTCCACAGACTTCATGGAAAAAATTCAGAAAGATATAAATGCCAGCATGCGTGCAATACTGATTGATTGGCTTGTGGAGGTAATATGTTTCTTATTTGTTGCATTTCACTTTGTAATATTCACCACATGTTTTGGAGAATCTTAAAGTTATTAAAGCTACCTTTTACTAAAGGGCGTTCTTCCAGGATAATCATTTCTACTTATTATCACCTCACTTACGATTCCTAATTCAAACTCCAGGTGGCTGAAGAGTACAGGCTTGTACCTGATACATTGTATTTGACTGTGAACTACATAGATCGATATCTTTCAGGGAATGCAATGAACAGGCAAAGATTGCAGCTTCTTGGTGTTGCCTGCATGATGATTGCTTCGTAAGAAAACAATATCCGTTATATCTTTCTTTACCCCTATATGCCGAACTTCTTTTTTCCTCTAAATATTTCAATGAATCATGTACTAACAAGAAAAATTATTGCTGCGGCAGAAAATATGAGGAAATTTGTGCACCCCAGGTGGAAGAATTTTGCTATATCACAGATAATACCTATTTTAGAGACGAGGTATGGATTTTAACATACTTTGGTCAAACTATAGTCCTCACCTATTTTTCTTTATTACTGTGTGCTTTAACATAAGCATTCACGCCTGCAGCTTCTGGAAATGGAATCAGCTGTTTTGAATTACTTGAAGTTTGAAATGACAGCCCCAACAGCTAAATGTTTTCTTAGGTAATGGTTAAATTATATCTCCAAGTTTTATTTTCAACATGCTTTACTGCATATATGACTTGTGATCCATCACCGTGATATGTAGGCGATTTGTTCGTGCTGCTCAAGGAATCAATGAGGTAGCTATTATTAACTGCTTAGTGTGTTTGGCTCCGGATAGTTATTTGTCTTGAACAATTTGTATATACCATATTTCCTATATGTCAATGGACCAGCTTATGTCACCATTATCTAATAAAATAAAGGATGATTATAGCACCACTGAGACTAAAGAGGGGTTAAAAATAAAAGGCTAGATGGCTAATATTATTATACTCTCACCCCATGGTAACAAAGTAGCTTATTTCTATGATTTCTATCATCTCTATTCCTAACGCATTGGTTACTCGTGGTTTCTAGGTTCCATCAATGCAGTTAGAGTGCTTGGCCAACTATATCACTGAATTATCTCTCCTAGAGTACAATATGCTTTGCTATGCTCCATCGCTTATTGCTGCCTCTGCAATTTTTTTGGCTAAATATATACTTCTTCCTTCAAGAAGACCATGGGTACGTATTGAGATTAAGAAAAAAAAAACAATACTTTTTGCTCCATTGTTTAAGCTAAACTATAATCTAATGTCTTGATCATCCTTTTGTTTTGGAACAGAATTCAACCTTGCAGCATTATACACTTTACCAGCCTTCAGATTTGTGTGACTGTGTGAAGGAACTCCACCGCCTCTGTTGTGGCAGTCATAATTCTACCTTACCTGCAATCAGGGAGAAATATAGTCAGCATAAGGTAAGCAAAATTTCTATGATGCTTTTGCTTTCTTTTTTTAAACATTGGTAAAATGCAGACCCTACCCTCTACTCTAATCTGAGTTATTTCTTTTGCCTCAGTACAAATTTGTAGCAAAGAAATACTGTCCACCTTCAATACCTCAAGAATTCTTCAACAACCAAAGTTGCTAGAACAGTTTCATTTACTACTCTTCCAATGCGTCGTTGGATAAACTTCAAGTGAATCTCTTCCAATGCTAATTGGTCTAGGCTCCGCCTTTCGGCAAAAAAAATTGTTAATGCTCATAAAAATCTTGTATGATATCTTTTTTTTTTCTCTAGATTTTTAGCTGAGAAATACTCTTCCAATGTATCAGTCAATATTGACTACTAATATGTAGTCAAATGGGCTCCTGTACTCCAATAGAAAAAATCAGCCCTTTTATGATCAATCTCTAATTGTCTAAACAAGACAACGTGCATTTAGAGTGCAAATGGCAAAACTTCAATAGTGTTGAGAAGTAAAATGTCTTTTTCATGGTTATGGCCTAAAATGCAAAAGATTCTTGCAAGTAACGTGATGGTTTTATTTTTTATCTCATTTATATTTTTGACATTCATTTTTAGCAATTTTTGACAGAAAATAATTAGAATGACAATGGGTTATTGGCTTTTTTATATTATATATGTGATATCACTTCATAAAAAAATGCACTTTTGATTATATATCAACTATGCAAGTTCTAATTAAAAAATCATATTGAACTTATCATATATTGTATTTATATTCATTTTAATATTCAAAATCATTATAATATTTGAATTTAATAAAAATAATAATAATTTATGTTAAAATATTTAAAGAAAATGCAAGTTAAATGAAAAAATAAGACAAATTTGGCCAAAAAAAAATGCCATTTTTGGCTAAATTCTCATGCACATGAAATATACCCCTTCTTACTACCAACATAGAATGTTAGTTTAATATGGAATGTTTGTATATGAAGTCAAGTGAAAGTTCATAAACATTTACATTTGGTATTACTCTTTGTATCCAACAAATGTGAGGCTAATCAGGTTCTAATGAACCAAGTGGTGCATCTCTGAACCTTGATTCCAAAATATTATATTTTTTACATGGATAGGTACCTTTGGGGAAGTGAAATGGCAAAAGATATAAGCTACTTGGTCTAGCCTGCTTAAGATACAATTTTTCTTCTTATAAACAAAACATCTCTTTTTCTCCTCACATGTAGAATGTTTGTTTCTTTTGCCCACCAAGGACTGAGGTATCTATTTAATATGACAGTAGCCCCAATGGGCACAATAATAAGATGGGCCTTATATATGTGTGTGTATATATATATATGTATGTATGTATGTATATTTTGGTTCAACAGCAGTTGACTGCTTGCTTTCAACATAAGAACATTCTAATTTTAGAGTTTCAATTATAATTTTGAATTGCTCTCTAATCTTTAATTTTTCAATTATATATATATATATTTAATGGTTAACTGTACTAATTGAGTTTTCCGAACGCTCTTTGAGCTCCTGCAGCTCATTCAAATTTCAAATGGAGCCTCAACTTTGCAGTTATCTATTTGTTCCACCAGCGCCTCAATTGGACCACTTGGCCAACTACATCACTGACCTATCCCACCTGGAATACAAAATGCTCTTTTATGCTCCATCACTTGTAGCTGCCTCTGCTATTATTGATATTTGATTTGTTTGACTGCTAAAATTGAGTAATTCATGATTCTCGTAATAATATTTGACTGTTATAATATCTATTAAAAACAATTATACATACAGAAATCTCTCGTCAGACTGAATATTATTTCTTTATAATTACAATCTCTACGAAGCCATATATTTAACAATACACACAAACAACAAATCAAACAAACATCGTGATTTATCTGATGATTGCCAAGTCTACAGCTTACGCACCACATTGAGGCTTGCTTGACTCCATTAGTACAACCCAAGCATCATGGTTTGGCATTTCATTGAGCCAGTGACATTCCTCAAACTCGCATTGTGGTCTCTGATTTGGCCACACCACATCTTTTGGCTTAATATATGTTGGGCCCCAAGCGGGAGTCCCATCCTCAAACGAATTATATGTCAGTCTCTTTAAATCAGAGCCGTCCAATTTAACAATATATATCTCTCCATAAGGTTGATACTGATGTGGGTTCGAGATTGGTTCAGCTGATATTCCTGCGTAATCTGTTGTAAACGCTATACTTTTACCATCCGGGCTAAAATATGGGTGGTTACTTCTACCACCCAACCCGTTTTGAACCAACTTTCTAAACCCAGTTCCATTCGGGTGGATCAGATACAACTCGAAGCTCCCTGAACCCGGGTTCTCCCGATCCGACGCAAACGCAATCCAATCACCGTCCGGTGACCAACTGCACATCGTATCGCTCCATAGACCCTCCGTTAACCTATGAAGTCCACCTTTCTCCCCTTCTTCAGCGTCCATTATGTACAAGTTCTTATGACCCGTTCGACCCGACCGGAAAACAACCCATTTCCCATCTGGCGAAACAGCAGGAAATGCATTGTTTTCACCATTAGTGGTCAACTTCTTGAAATTACCATCGTCAACGTTAATGGAGATTATATCAACCTCAGTGCTCTCACTGGCAAAAGTGGGACCAGTACTAGAGTATAAAACCCCTGGACGAACCGGGTCCCAAACTGTGGAGAACGCAGTTCGGGAATAAACTTGACGCCGGTTCGATCCGTCTCGGTTCACGACATAGATGCCCGGAAATTCAACAAAAGCGACACGGTCACCACCAGGTGACCATGAAGGAAATGAACCGTCAATTCTAAATAGCGAAATCTCCGGTACTGGGCTATTGAGATTCTCCAGAAAAAAGTGGGTGCTCTTTTTACCATTTGAAGCACCTCTACACCTGTGGTACCCAACTCGGGTTGAGTCGGGAGAGATAAACGGATTCAAGTGATGAGTTTTTGGTGATACTAACCGAGTTAACTCGATAAACTCGTTCTTAGTAAGGTCAAATAGCTCTATGTGGCGATAATCCGAATCGGGTCTTCTTGTAGCTACTGCTATGAATTTGTTATTACCTGCAGAAGTAGCGGGAGTGAAAGCGTGAACACGTGGTGGGGTGACTCGCTCAACAATTACTGACTCAATCGAAATCGGATTTTCACTCGGTAAAATTGCTCTGTAAACACTAATCCACCCATCTTCGCTTCTTCTGTGAAAGTACAATGTTGAATCGTCGACCCAATTAGGCCACCCTCCGTGTTCAACAACTTTAACACGGCGAGTCCCATCACGAGTCAAGAACACATAAATATCAGTACTCAATTCCTCTACTTCGCCTTTCCATCCACTCTTCCCATAAGACGCCACGGCTGTATAAACCCCAGAAGGAGAAACTGCAGGGCTAAAATCAGCGATCCCAAACGGGGTGAGTCTACGAGTCAACCCTGTTTTCAACTGAGTCGAGTAGACAGCAGCCCAACTCGTCCTCCGCTTCTCCGGATCCTCATGAGTTGACACGTAAATTAGATAATCTCCACTCACAGTAGGCTTATCCTTCATTGGAAATCCATTTTTAACCTTCAACAAAGGAACTTGAACGCGCTGGGGATTTTCAATGGCTGATCTCAATCTACGGGTTCCCGGGCTAGTTAAATAAACAGCATCATAGTAGATGTTCGATGATCCACCCCGCTCTGTAATGTAGACGAGGCTTACAAGTTCTGAGTTTCGCGGGCCTGATATGAAGGTTTGGTTGGGCAAGAGAGAAAGGAGAGATGGAGATGGAGAAGGGAAGTGACCGTTGAAATTAAGTGATTTGCCGTCGGTGATTTGGAGCTCATTAGCAGGGGTAGGCGGGCCACGGGTAGGGAGAGTAAAAATATCAAAAGCGTAATCTGATCTGCTACCAAGTGTAGCGAAGATGATACTAGTGCTGCCTGATAGTTCATGGTCGCCCGAAGCACATGATACAAGTGCGAATAAACGGAAAAGTAAAGCAAGAAGTATCGGTGTCATCAGTTTCATTTTCCGGTGAGTTTGTTTACTGTTTTGGGTTATTGCGGGCGATGATAGAGTGGATTTGAAGATGAGAGCAGGTGTTGTAAGAGATTAGATGGGACCCATGCAGGTTTGATTTGCATACGTGGTAAGACTAGAAAATATTTTTATTTCTTCCTCGTTTTATTAGGTGTGGTGTTAAAAAAATTAAAAAATTATTATTTCTCAATTTTATTTTTCATTTTCATTTTTTTATTTATTATTTTTAAAAATTAAAAAAATTTTAATTAAAAATTTTAATATTATTTTTATTAATTAATAAATAAATAAAATTACATAGATGAAAAATATTATTTAAATAAATTATAATGAAATTTTTATTAAATTTATAATGAATACTTATTTTTTTATCTGAATATATTATTTTTATATAATATTAAAAATAAATTAAAAAATATATTAATTTATTTTTGTGTGAAAATAGTAAACTTTATCTCTGTAACAAAGATAGATTTCTTATGTTTTTTTATGTGCATCTTAATTTTATTGTTCTTATTCTAATTATGATTCTGGACTTGATTGCAATAGTGTCAGCTTTTATTTTAGGAAAATATGTAAAAACAACTCAGAAAGAAATGAAAATTACTAATATATTATATAAAAAAAAATAAAATTACTTATATATTAAATACGTATTTGATATATTTAAAATATATCATAAAAATATAAAAAATATTTTTTTATAAATTTAAAAGTATAAAATTATAAAGAAAAAATAAAACACAAACTTTGAAGAAAATAATTGACCAAGAAAATTTTCAAGAAAATATAATATTTTATGTATTTTCTCTCTATTTTATTTTATTTTTATATGCAGTTTTAAGTCGCATAAAAATATAAATTGGGTTTGAAGTTCAGTCTTGGGATTGAACTGTAGCCTCAGATTCTGGATTGATGCTCTATGGTCTTCATCTCACACCATAAATTAATATGTATATATCTCCACCCAGAAATAAACTACCTACCCTCAATGTCATCGTTATTTTTTTCTAAACATTAATTTATAAATAATTATTATTACAAAATTTAACCATATACAAATTTTTTCTTTGAAAGAATACCATAAATAAATTTGTTAATTAGGCCTATGTAAGATTGTTAAAAAAAAATTCTAATAGTGCATAGGAGCAATTTCAACCAATGACTAAATGTACCTTACAATAATTTTTTTAAAAAAATAATGTGAAAATATAATCTTAAACTTATAATTTTTATTGCAATTTTCGTGATTCAATGATGTGCCTACTTTAATATCTTGACTATTAAGACAATTATGTATATTTAGAATTTAAAAATTCTTTTAATTAGAACCTGCTTGTCATAGAAATTAAATAAATACCTTCCCATCCACCAACCACCATATAAACAACTTTACAATATGCAAATGAATTCAATATTTTATATTTAAATATAAATAATTATGTGATAATATTTTGGTGTTAATTATATAAAATAAATGAATGAGTAAATTTAGAAAAGACATTAACTTATAATTTATATTTTACGTTAAAATAATTTCCAACATTTTGAATTTTTTCAACTGCCGGAGCTCAGTGACAGCTCGCCAGTGTTACAGCTTGTAGGCGCAGTAGCGGCTTCCTTGGTTTGAACCAGACAGTAATACTCTCTCTCTCTCTGTGGAAACTTGCTACCTAAGAATGACCTGGTCAACTGAATAAATAGCATCATTTCATTTCTCTTTCTTCTCTTCCATGTTTTTGCAAAATCAGGAACTTGAATCTTATTATTACCTAGTAATTATTGCATCAAATTCTTTAATTTCATGAATTCTTGTTTTCTTATTCGGTTTCAATTTTGTGTATTTCTGTTTGATTTCTTAAGCTAAATGATTTTCTTGAGACCAAATGCATCATTTAAGTTTCTTCTAACTTTCCTTTCTCTAAGATGGAGCTTTCTTCGATGGCCTGGTCTTGATGGGTTCTTGAGGCTTCTGATTTTGGTGCTTTTATGGTCCATGTGCTCTGAAATTTGCTTCATTCCATCATCTTCCATGTACCCCACTCTTCGTGTTGGCAATCGGGTAATTGTTGAAAAGGTAATTAATTTTTTTTTCTTAATTTTAACATTTTGGCTTAGTTTTGTAATTGATTGATCTAGATTTTTACTGGGTATTGAATATTGTTCAAGATTATAGCTTCAGAACTCTAGAATCTTGATGAATATCTTTTTGCATTCTGTATTTTTCAGACCCTTTACTTAATTTCTTATGATTTTGCTTTATTCTGAAAATGGGTTCTTCCCGATTTCTTTATTCACTGGATAGATGGTCTTTAACATGAATGAATTCCTGTTGCTGCTATGTATGACTACACTGAGCTCCAGTTCAACTGGATATACTTATAAGAACGTGGATTTAGAGCCAAGTGGGAACATCTTTTATATCAGAATGTGAAATAAAATTTTATCTACAGCTAACAAACAGAACTAGATGGTCAACATTCAGGGACAGAATTTAAAACTTTTTGCTAGTTCTACAACTAACATTGTTCAATCTTCTCACAAAAATGACTTCTTCTGATATGTGTCTTGAACTTTTACTAAAGAAGAGATTTTAGTCACTGCCTTTGACTTTAAATTTTAACTAACTGGTGGTTGTTTGTTAATTTTCAGGCCTCATACTACATCCGAGCTCCTGCCATAAATGATATTATCATATTTCGAGCTCCGAAACAGGTTTGTTGATTCGATACTGAATTTGCCTAATTTCTTCATCTAATAGTTTTTTCCTTTTACTAGATTATGTGTGATTCCCTTCATGGTTGTCTAAGTCAGCGTGGAATCAGAGAGGATGATGTTTTCATTAAGAGAATTGTTGCAAAAGCTGGAGACTCGGTTCAGGTAAAAAACCATTTCTTTTATAATCCTGATATACAATTTGTTGTGGTGAATGTCTATTAAAGAACGAGAACGATGACTTATTCAATTTTTAGTTGCAATAAATCTTCATTTAAACTCTTTCCGTTGCTGATCACTCTCTCCAGTTGTTGCCTTATTACAAAAAGTTCTTACATTCTTCAGTTAGGTCTGTAGCTGCCTTGTTTATGATCAATCCATTGCAGACTCGTTAAAGAAGATGGACAATATATTGTGCACAACTGAATTATTTGTTAGGACTATATATAAACATTAAAAAAAGAGCTGTGTTGATGTCAAGTTCTTTACTGATCTCATCTAGTGACCTGCAGGTTCGTCATGGATCGCTCTATATCAGTGGAAAAGCTCAGCATGAAGACTTCATAGTTGTGAGACCAACATACGCATCAGATTTAACTGTGTACTTCCTATATTTTAGCTCTTTATATTTCTATATTGCTGTATTCTTTGCTATATATGTATGTGTGTGTGAAATTTTACTGGGTTTGCAGTATGTGCCTAAAGATCATGTTTATGTCTTGGGGGACAACTGCAATAACAGCTACGACTCACATGACTGGTAGGATTCTTCAATTTTTGACTTGCTATTCCAAGATTCACTATTTTTTGTTAATTTTGCAACTTTTCTGTATCACTTTCGTATATGTTTATTTGAATGTTGATGACCAGGGGACCCCTTCCTGTAAAGAACATTATTGGAAGATATGTCATGCGTTGGCACAGACCTTCAAACAGATGACCCCAAGATATCATTAGCACATTTCTTTCTAGAAATTTGAAGCACGGATAATTCAGTATTTATATTCTTGTCTCTGAGACATAATTTACTCATTGATAGCTTCATTGATTGATTGTTTATTTTCTTAGTGATTCATTTGTGTTACTGCTAATATGCTTTGTATATGTGGACTGCCAATTAATAGAAAAGTATTCTTGGGGACAGTTTAAAATGGAATTTATTGCATATCTATAGTATATTTGTGTGTTGTATTGCTGAAAACTTCACTGTTCTATCAAGGGTTAGAACTCAAACTGCCTTTTTTTTGTGTCTAATAAGACCTTAAAATGTCAAATTAACTCCTAACATTTGAATATTGGTTCAATCAAATTCAAAATTAGTTTTAGGGCCAAATTAGTCAATTAATTTTTATTTATGCAAGTTTTTTATTGGATCCAATTTTTATTAAAAAAAAAAGATTAGGTTTTATATTTTTAAAATAAAATTTTCTTAATGTAGAAAACACAAAAATCCATTAATCCTAAAAAAAAGAAAATAATTATTATCTGCAAAAACTAGAAAATAAGAATCAATGAATGTTTATGCTTATGATTTGAGAAATTTGAGGGGAAAAAAATTGTTTATTAGATGAGATGAGAGATTTGATTAAATGTTGAGTGATTGGGAAGTTCAGCAAACGAATAATGAAGTGAAATTTATAATTTTTGGAATATATAGATAATTTTGTTCTCTATTAGAAATTAATTCTATTATTTAAATATAAAAAATATTTTAAAAACTTGGATTCAAATGTTTATAAAAATAAAAACTATTATTTAACCATAAAATTAATTTTAAATTTAATTGAATTAATTTTTAAATTTTAATAGTTAATTTAACTCTAAAATTAATTATCTGAGAGGATACAGTTTAAAAAGTTGAGGGCTAATTTATTAATCAAAGCCTATTCACAAAAAAACCTTGCCCAACAATTGATTATGCGACCCATTCTTCATCAAGATTCCAAGCCTGGTGGCTAGACATTTATCTTCAGCTCAAGGGTGGAAGCATAGTCCATGGATGGAATTTCAATTTAAGACTTTCTTTTTCATTCGCTTGAATTAGAGGAAAGGTTTTATATAAAAATATGTGAAAAAATGATTTCTTTTATTGTATTTTTTAAAATTTTTATTTTTATTAAGAGTATTTTAATATTTTATTATAAACTTATTATAAACTATATAAAATTTATAAAAATATAATGAATTTATTGTAAACTTATTATAAATTAATGAAAATATGGTATTTTGTTAAATATTTTATAAATTCTGGTATTTTAATAAATAATTTATAAATATAGTAAATTTAGAATTTTTTTTTTGTATTTTTATCAAAAGCCCAAAATATTTTTAGAAATATTTATTTTTTTAAAGAAATTCTTTTTTTTATATTTTAAATATATTTATTTTTTAGATGTATACATTTAATATATCAAAGTGCACATAGTATATTTTCAAGTATTTTTGAAAATTAATATTTCTAAAATTTCTTAAAAAAATATTGGTTAAAAAAGTGGCATCATATAATTTTCTATTAATAAAAAGTTACAAACAGAGGAGGAGAAACAAATAGATACTCTTAACTTGCTCGTTGAATTCCTAATTAAAACCTTTAATTGTGATTTTTTGAATAATTTTTGTTTTAATAAAATTGGCTTTATTCTATTAACAACTATTGCCAATGAATTGCTAGAGTTCCTATTTCATTTTTGAGCAACTAAAAATATCATTGATGAATTGTCAAAGTTTTATCAAATGATTAAAATACTAAAGAAAAAAAAAGTAATTGAAAATGTTTATCTGTAAGTGCATGAAGCTAGAAATACAAACTTGCTTCTTTTATTTATAACATTTCAATATCTTTTCAATTTTTTTAAATCTCCTATGTACTTTAATTCAATTGTATGAACATTCCATCATACTCTCAAATAATAATGATATTATGTTCAGTCAAAAAATAAAAAAAAAATTGACATTTGCTCCTAATTGAGAATGAACTAGCAATTACTTAATAACAATATATCCTAATTAAGTTGCCAACATATACATACCTACCACTAGAGGTATTGATGGTTCGTAATAAAAATAAATAAATCTTTTGATAAATTATTAAAAAATTAATTATTGAGAATATATTTTACAGAAATATATTATTAAAATTATATTTTACTAAAAAAAAATATATTTTTACATTTAGAAAATACAATAAAATATTATCAAAGTAAATTAAAAAAATATTAACTTATTTTGTTATAATCTAACTTTACTATAAAAATTTAAACAATACCTAAACTATTTATATAATATATTTTTCTTAATTTATTACATCCTAAAGCTATAATATAATAATTTTTTAACATTAAATCCCACAATCTATTTTTTCAGTGAAATAATTTTTTTAATTTTTTCTGAATAAAATATTTTATCAGCTAGTTGATAAAGTTTAATGAGCCTAAAATTTTATTGTGCATGAATTGTTTATAAACAAATATAGTAATTTTTATCAAAAAAAAATATTTTATCAATTTTTATAGGATTATAATACAATCAAATGCTCTATAAGTTCCTTTGTATATTTGATTCAAATTCAATTTCATTTTTTCAAACAATATTTTTTATATTTGATAATTAGATATTAACTCTATCATTTTAGTTAGATTCATTTACTATAGCTAAAATTAATAATTAATGAGTTAAAAAAAATCACATTTTCTAAATATTCAATTGGTTAGTGCATCCTATATATTTTAAATAGCGGCAATTAAATAATTAAAACTGCCAAGAAAAAATAGAATCAAATTAAAATTAAAATATGGGATAAAGTAATCTTATATTTAATATTATTACTAGCAACTATAAATACAAAAACTACCTTAATAATAGAAAAGGATTAATGAGGTTTGGCATATACCAATATGGCAATAAAATTTATTTGATGGACAAGAAGGCCTACCAAATGGCTGGCATTTAAAGTGTTCCAATAATTCCTTATATCTTTGAAGTCAAGTTGAGTCATTTCAAAATTCTCCACCTTTGTAGAGGTCAAGTTAGCAATTGCAACAATGGAGTCTACATTCTAATAATCAAAAAAAAGGAAGAAAATCCAATACGAATCTTCACTTACCCATTCACAACTTTACCTTCGTAATCCAAAATGACTTAACTCCTAAAAATTCTCCAAAAGCCGCATTATAAAGTATATATCCTTAGAACTTTATTGCACTTTCTAGATATAATATTAGTTAATTAAAATATTGTTATAATCATTAATTATTGTCGGTTCCTGATAAGGAAAAATCTCTTGTCTTAATTTGTTTCTGAGTTTCTTTCAAACAGATCCCTTTTTAATAATAAACCAAACCAAGGAAAAAAAAGTATAGGAATATGATTTATACAATTATGAACTTGTATTTTCTATAACTCTGTGACTTGATAATGAAGCTGATTAATTGACATTTATTTTTTACATTACTATTTTCACTTCCTTGTGATCAGATCTTATTAATTTATATGCAGGAATTCGAGACAAATATTTTTTAAAAGGTTATTGAACATATAAAAAAAATTAGAATTTATTTTTACTAATATTGGATTTTATCTTAGGTTCATACATAATTAGTTTACAAATAATTGCAAGTAGAATCATTAGCTAAAGGATCACATATATATATTTTTATTAAATAAATAATTATATTTTTTCTGGTATCATTTTTTTAATATATATATATGTATGTATGTGTAAATATATAAGGAGAATAATAAGGAATAATAAGGTTTAATCTAGCAATAAATATGTCCTCTTGGACAAAATCATGATCGATTTCTTCTCCCTAGTTGTAATACTAAAAAAAAGAAGATATCTCAAAAAATAAAATAGAAAAATTAAATAAATAAACAAGTCGAATTAGGATAAAAATTAATTATAAAATTAATAAGAATACGTAAACAATAAAAGTCTCACATTAACTAAATGCAAAATATATAAATGATTAATATAAAAATAACTTTTTAATCTCAATATCTAGTTTTGAAGGTTCACACTTTCAAATGTATAATAAAAATTCAACAAAAATTATTTGAATTTATATTAATATATTTCATCCTTTGTATTTTTATTTAAAAAACATTATTTGTATTGTAGAATGTCTGTGTTTTGGTTTTGGCTTTGTGTCATGTGTACATTATAGTAAAATTAGGTGTGAAAGAGAGCTGCCTGCAACATTTAGGAAGATAAGATCATTCTAATTAGTAAAATGGAAAAATTATAAAATTGCAAATGGTATTAATAATTTATGTCTATTACTTTCAATGACTAATCTAAAACTTGCCTTCCTCGTCCAAAGTTTGGCAGGCTTTGTGCAAAACACGTGCAAGGTCTTCAAATTACTCATTATTTGGTATCTTCTGAAAATCTATAACTGAGTTAATGGATAGTCATTCATTCAGTTCATTTGATTCTTTTTCAATTGTAATCTCATTAAAAAAAACAATTTGATGAATTATATTAAACTCATTTGGACAACTATCATTTTCTTTTAAAAGAGACAGAATCATTCTTATTTCTCATTTTCTTTTAAAATAGTTTATATTGTACAAGCCAACTATATTTAAATTTTTAATAATTGTTATTAATTAAAAAATCAAATAGAATTAGGGGTCTGTAAATTTTTCGAATCTAACTAAATTCAATTGAACCGAATAAATTTTGGTCAAATTCGGTTAATTTTTTATGTATATTCGGGTGAAATTGAATTTATATTTTAAAAAATTTTGAGTTCAATTGCGCGTTTGAGTTGGCATTTATTTTTTTATTTGAATTCAAATCTGACCGATAAATATATTATATATATTTATAAATTATAATATATATTATATAACCTGACAAAAATCAACATATAAATTTATCTATATATTAGATATACTTATAATATTTATTATATATATTATATAATCTGATTTAACCGAATCAAAATCGAAAATATACGAGTCGATCAAAGATATATATAATTTTAGTAGAATTTAATTTAATTTTTTAAAATTTAATCAGATTCAATTGATTTAAAATATACTTTTAATTCGACCGACATACACTCTCAATTAGAATTTGTACTTTTTATCTAATAAATTAATTTATAAAATATTTGATTTAATTTAATAATGTTGAAATACAGAAATTAAACATCAACAAAATAAATTTAAATATATAATATATTCTTTAAAAAAAGGCTTTCAAAAGCACATAAATATTACTCACTATTTAAATAAAAAAGGGAATTGAACATATAATTGAGAAATTTGAAAGGTAGAGCTATAATTAATATATGGACTATAACTCATTCTTATAGTTATTATTTCTAGTTCTTTGGTTTTAATAATTAATAGACCCAAAAAAAAAAAAAAGCTTTGAACAAGTGGAGTTCACTAAAAACCCACGTTGAAATAACTTTAATTGGTAATTTTATGACATGCGAAACACGGGGGTTTATGTTTCACGAGTCCATGAGAGAGTTGTGGCTGTAAAATAAAAGGGTCTTGTCTTCACCTGAAAATTGACTCAGGTCTCCAACCACGACGATTCGTCACATTAATTTGGCGAGTCAACACCGAGTCTCCACCAATTCTGCTGTTAACGACCATGGCCAATTTTCCTTTATTAATAATTTTTTTTAAAACAAATTGAAAAAATTAATTGCAGATTGAGATTTTTTTTTATTTTGTCCAATTTTATATTTTAAATAATAAAAATTTAATTTATATATTTTCCAGTGGATGTACCTAACTTTTATCATAAGGAAGCAAGTTGCATCAGTGGTTCCCAAACCAATCAATCAAATCAAATAAGTGATAGAGAAGTGACAGAGTGAGAAGCCAACAATAGGAACATACAATAGTGCACGCCTTTGAACACCGCTTATTCTTTGGTATACGAACGGTACCGTGCAACTTTAGAAATGTAGACCGCAAGATGAGATTCCATGAAATCTCGATCGACTATAGATAGAATCTTTTAAAATGCAAACAAATTTATTAAATGTTATTTGCCCAAAATAACCTTATCAATGCTTCATGGAAAAGCTTCCATTCTTTTTTTTTTTCAAAGTATTTTTGGATAAATTACTAAATCACACTGTGATCCCTCAAATTTAAAATTTACAATTTAAAATTTACACCCGTAATCTTTAAAATTTACATGTTTATAATATTATAATTTTGATATTATTTTTTTATCCGATTCACTAACAACAATTCTATATATTACTATAAAATATTATCACATCACATTAAAATTATAATAATATAACGTCATATTATACATCATATCATCTCAAATTACATATTAATTTATATTTTAACATAAAAAATAAGTGTTTTAACTATTCTAACTGCATGTTAAATTAATTATTATAATATTAATATTTATAAAATTCTAAAGTTTAATTACTATTATATCATTAAATTATTATTATGTTATTAAGTTATTAAATATTTATAATTAAGTATAAAATTTAAATATTAACAATTATTTAAATTTTATAGTTAATTATAAATATTAATATTTATTAATATTTATAATTAATTATAATATTTAAATATTTATTAATATTTATAATTACTAATATTATAATAATAATTTAAAATATTATTTAAACTTTAGATAATAATAATTAATAATTATATGAAATTACTTTCTAATTTATATTTTTTTAACAAATTATAGTATAAATATAAATAAAATTTATTTATACAAATTGACATATAGCTTGGATGGTATGAATTCTTGGATCCCTCTTTCATTTATTTAATTTTTAAGAAAAATATTAGGAGATGCATAGCGCCAATAGGACAAAAAAATAACGTCTGTGAATAGAATAGAAAAATATGATACTATAAAAGTGTAAATTTCAAGAATTATTATTGTGAATTTTTAACTTGAAGGGTGACTGGGTTTGATAAATTTTTCAGAGACGACAGATATAATTTATTCGATATTTATTTATTTAATTTTGCATTTGCAATGCATACTTAAATTTCTTTACTTTAAAATTTCTTTATGAAATACTTTAAATTAATATTTAGATAATTAGATTCATGCTAAGTATGCTCATATGTAATTGACATATATTCACTATGAATTTTGTTCGATGTACTTCATCTTCTTTGTAGTTTTGGATACTCTATTTTTATACAAAAAAATTTATCGAAAATTAACTTAATATTACTTTTACGTTGTAGTAATTAACTATAAAAGGATTAATTACAACTTGTAATTTCCTTGCATGAAGAGGAATATTTTAGTAATAAAATACATTTGGACGCTAAATTCTGCCAATCATGGTTGGATGAAACCATTAATGAAAGGCCAGGATTCAATATAATTTGATCTGATGGTGTGAAATGCAGCGGTGGACAGCCATAGTTGACTGCTGTACTGTAATTTGGACCCAGTTTTTATTTTATTTTTTCCACTTAGGTTTGAGTTTCTCTTTACCATCCAATTTGGACCAATTACGTTCTTATAACTTATATCAAATATTATCAATGATCTATTGGTCTTCCACTTCTATTTTCCTTTTTTTTTCCCCTCCAAATTCAAATTAATTCTCTAGCATTTTTCATTGAATTCAAGGTTTTTCGAGAATATCATCTTTCTATCCTAAAACAGATTGTATATTGCCAAATATAATTTTAACACACATAAAATTTAGCTATTTTGTATATCTTTAATATTTTAATAATGAAATATTTTTTTATTATTAACAATTATAGTATTTTAAAATAAATTTATGTATTTATCTATTATATAAATGAAAAAAATAAAGATGTGTGTTTACGTCATATTGTTATAAATTAAAAAAAAAAATTGTTTGTTTTGCAATATATTGATTTCAAGAAGATATTAATTTCACTATATATGATACTTTTTATCTTTCTTAATTTTGATGAAATTAGTCCTTTAAAAAGTCATCATAAATAGTTTTTTTTTTATTTATAAATTCAACATTAATTCAAGAGCCAAATAATTAGCTATACGTTATTGACAAAATTTTATTTTTGATATAAAGCGTCAACAAGATAAAAAGAATACACTTCTCTTTTCTTTTTCTTTATGACAAAAGGTTAACACAAGCCAAGGCAAAGAGCTCTTTAGTTTTTTTTTTTTTTTCCAAAATGAATTGATGAACTACTAAGTTAAAACCAAAATGAAATAGACCTTTCAACAAGGACATTTCGCTCTTGTATTACCTCTTTTTATAATGATTCCATTAAATGAAAAATCACAAGTTGCAAAATGGAGTACAAATAATAGTTTTTTTTTTTAGTATTAGGGATCGCATGCATATGGTAATTATAAAGGCCTAAAACCTCTCGCAAGAAATTTTCTTTTACCCCCTGATTGATTCAGGCAAGGTTATTATTTTTAAAATGGGATCGGATATCGAATTAAATTAATGATCTATATTTAATTTATAGTTTAATATATTCAATTGAATTGACTTAAATTTATTGATATAATAATATTATGAATTATATATATTAATAAATATTTAAAAATAATAAAAATTTTAAAATAAAATTTTAAAAATAATAAAAATATAATTTATTAATTAAAACATATCACACATTAAAATCTAATAAATATGATAAATAAATCTAAAATTTTAAATTTTATTATAAATTTTAATAATCTAAATATTCAAATCAAGTTACGAACTATTTATTTTTTAATTTTTATTAAAAAATAATTTAATATTTAAAAAATTAATTCGGTTTGGTTTAATTCAGTTTAATCTAATTCATTGATTTTAATGATTTTAGCTGATTTTTTATAAATTCAATTCTTTAAAATGTTTTGAATTGGATCGATTCCCAATTCCCGATTAATTTGGTTCGACGGATCCATTCAATTGAATTTTAAAAATATTGGGCAAGGCAAAAGAACAAATAATTGACTTGAACTTGGATGGGCATGTGGGCTTGTTGAAGAGATCACATTACAGTCGTTATAGACTTATATAGGGGGTCACATCTCGTCAAAATGGAACTAATAAATAGGGGTAGACAAAATTTGAGACTAAAAATTTAATTTTATTAATTGATCGTAGAATAATTTGGTCGATTCGGTTGAAAATTTTATATAAATTTAGTTTTCAGTTTGGTTAATGATTAACTGATTTAGTTCGATTAGTTAACCGTTAACCGAACTCCTTTTTAAAAAAATTATTTAGTTATTTATTTTAATTTAATTATATAAATTTTTATTATAAATATAAATTTTTATTACAAAATAAAATTATGTTTTATTTATTTTTATAATAAAGTTTGTTTAATTATTTAATTATATTAATATTTTTATTATAAATATATTTCGATTGGTTCAATTAATATAATTGGCTTTAAAAATTTTAATCAAAGTAAAATTCGAAGGATTGATTAACTATACACCCCTTTAATAATAAAGCATTCCATTAGTAAGTGGTTTAAACAAGAATGGGAAGAAAGGGCACCTATAATGCAATTATATTCTTGAGTTGGCTTCTGTACCCTCCTCCACTCATCTATTCACTTATTACTTAGTCGAATATTTCTCCTATGCAACCTTACCCTTTTGATATATACTGACATATAAAAAGTAGTAATTATAATTATTTTAAAAAATAATTATTTAATAATTTATTTTTTATTAATTAAAAAATATTTATTACAGTATCTCTCGTAAAAAAAATATTTTATAACAAATATAAAATGAATTATCGAACAATCACTTTTTAAAATAACTATTATTATAGCATTTCCTCTAACTTATTGCCTTGTGTTAATTGACCTTAAGATATTTTGTAATACATACTTAGATTGTTTAGTTCCCGCAATGGTTAATTTAACTGTTATATAGTTCCCAAAATAAAAAATGAAATAGAGAACTATATATAAGGACTTTGATATCAAACCAAATGAAATTGAGATATTTATAGTGAAATTATGTATTTGATTTGGCAATTGGTGACTTAGTGTACACTACTCAAACTAATTTCTTTGGTTTATTTATTTTCTTCTAATTTCTAAATATATTTGATTAACTTCTTCTTTTTATTTAAAAGTATTTTTTTAATAAAAATTCACCTGTCATTTCCCTTAAGATAAATTTGGAATATGGGAGTTCTCAAATTTTTCAATATCATAAATTATAAAGTCACCAATTTGATGAAAAATCCAAAAATGAGGAGCTGTCTTTTATTGTGAACCCGACATTATTATTTCGGTTTATTGAATAGGATGTCACTAAATTATAACACAGGAATAAAGACGTCACTAAATTATATTTGATAATTAAGTATATCAATAGGATGTTAGCTGAGAATGCAATTTCTATTTGGAATTTAATTTCAATTGTAAAAACTATTTTATCTCTAAATTTAATGTTTTTACCCAACAGAAATTTAAAATAAATTAAAAAAGCTAATTAACATAATATGTTATTTATTTATTTATTTATGACTCATATCACATATTAATGTATATACATAGGTAATAAATTTAAAATGGTAAATTTTGATTCTAACAGCAGTATTGAAATTTAAAATTTCTATTTTAAAAACATTGCAGTACTGTCTAGGGTAGGCATTCGGTCAGTCGGTCTCAAAGTTAACTGAATATTTTAAAAATTAAATTTATTAATCAAATTGACCGAATTTTTTTATTTTATACTAAAAATTTATATTTACAATAAAAATATTAATTTAATTAAATAACTAAATAAAATTTATTAAAAAACTAAACAAAAAATAACTTTATCTTGCCATAAAAATATATTTATAATAAAAATTTATATAATTAAAGAATTAAACTAAAAATTAATAAATAATTAAATAAAATTTATTTTTAAAAAATTTTGATTAACACTTTATCGATTAAATCGAACCAGTTAATTGTTAACCAAACTAAAAATTAAATTAATCTAAATTCTTCAACCGAATAGACTAAATTAATCTATGGTCGATTAACAAAAAATTCAGACGGTTAATTGAATTATACCCACCCCTAACTGCCATTAAATTAAAACTGTAATATATTAATGCATATATATAGGTAAGATTTTTTTTTTCTAATGAGGAATCTTTGACGGAGCCCGACCATCAAGATAAATTCCTAGAGAGTTAGCCCAACAATCTACCTCAAAGGCTTCTCACTTCAATACAGGCTTATGAAATGGCTCCACACATGATATATCTAGTACCTTAACGTTTAGAGAGATTGTTACGAACCCTTGATTAGAACTTATAACCTCGTTGACGTAATCTCCGTACTTTATCAATTCTTCTATCTGTAGTAAATTACATAGGTAAAAATTTTTCTAACACCGTATATACTCTCATTTTATATATTTAATTAATGCTTAAATGGGTGATTCAAAAAATTATTCATTAAAATATTTTTCTGAAAACTATTTTTTTCTGAATAAAGAAAATATTTTTCTTCAAACTATTATTCATTATAACATTTTTCTTAAAATTATTCATTAAAACTAATATTCCAAATGACAACCATTATATACGCTTAATGATTCTTCCACATTTCCATTTAGAAATGCATGTGTTCAAGATAGGGCTTCGAATTTATTATCTTGGGTGGTTTCTTCTTTAGCGATTCCCACCTCCTAATGGGTGAGGTATAGATAGTCAAATGTTCATTGTTCATTGATTATCTGAAATGGTCATTTTTTATTAAAAAATTTATTTATCTCAAATTATCACTTTATTTAATAAAAAAAATTAATTAGCTTTAATCAAACTATACCTTTATCATCAATAACTTAGTTAATAAAATGAAAGAATAATATTAATGAACTAATAGAGAATATTTTAGTCTATTCAAAATAATTTTATATAATATTTAAAAAATTTAATGACTTTTTTAATAAATATATAGAGCTAAAAAATGATAATTTCAGTGGAACAGAGAGAGTATAAACATATAGAGAGAGAGATAAAATATTTTTTTTTACTATATATACATATATTATAGTTTCTGAGATATAAATTACTATAATATAGAAAAGGAAGATAAGTGCTGTTGCTATTAATTAGTTAATCAATAGTCAATGTTATAAAAATCAATATCAAGTACTTGCTATTAGATACCTTCTTTTGGTATATAAAATTAATTAACAAAAAGTATCGCGTAGAAATGAAATCTTAACTTTGAATTAATGTTGATATCACACTAAAAACATAATTTTTTCCCTACAACGAGGACTCCCCCTAAAGCAAGGAGTTATAAAAAATAAAATAAAAAAAACCCAATTTGTGAGTCTGTAATTTAGCCATGTGTATCGGCAAAATGAATTGAATCCCCACTAGAATTATACTATAGTTCTCAGTAATAATAGTTAATTTACACTACCAAATAAGTGGGAAAATAATCAAATTGCTTGCTATTTAATTAATAAGTTCCTAGCTAGTTAATTATTTTATTTGTAGGCATATACGCCTATAAGAATAAATTGTGGTTGACACTGGCTAGCTTTCTCTACATATGATCTTTTATATAATCGAAAAATATATAAATAACTTTGTTTATCAATAAATTACTATTTAACAACTCATAATAGAAGTTGAGAATGGCAAACCCAAGAAAAATCCATAATCCTTCAATATTAAACTATTTTAATTGATAAGATCTTAAAAACATTTCATGCAATTAATTACTGTATTATGGATTATATCGAATTCATATATAAAGACAAATATTTGATCCTTGACCATGCCCAACATTATGATAAAAAATAGTTTAACCATTTTGAGATTAGAATATATATCCCTAATTCCTCAAAAAAAAAAAGAATATATAACCCTAAAATAAAAAAAAAGTTTCATTGCTTGTAATTAATTTATTTATCATAAATTTACATTAATTTGCTTTCAGATTTTGCAATAAATCAAAAGTAGGGCAAAATGAGTAGCTATTCTATTTTAATGATGCTTTAATTGGATAAAAAATTCATTTTAGAAACACTATCTCTGTAAATTTGAGGATGAGAAAATATTTTATTATGCTCTGAATTTTTTTTTGAAAAGATACATTTAAAATTTTTGAATGGGAAAGAACATCAAATTATAAATGTTTAAACAGTTTAAATTATGAAAATTATCGGATTGGCTTAAATATTAATTAATTAAATTAAATAACTGATAAAAGAGAAGGAGTGTTTGGAAGTCGGCAAAAGCATTTTAGATACGGAAGAGGCATTTTGGAACAGCTACCGGACTATACCAAAAAAGGCATAGTGGTCCTGACTCCTGAGAGTTACACTGTCTTAATCACTAAAAAGAGTGGCGTCCTATATTTCCCACCAAACAAACAAAGAACAATAACTCAATTCTATCTGCAACTATTAATATTATTATAATAATAACAATATTGGTATTCAAATTTTAAATAATAATATATACTCTTTACCTAAATACTGAAATTGCCTTTCCATTTTAACCTTTCAATTCATTCCTCAAGTCATGGCAAAGTGCTAAAGTTATTAAAGTATAAATTCTCTCTCTGCCTATCAATTATTTATTTAAATTCAACAGTACTGGACTGATTTGACAAATAATTTTGCTTAATTTGATTGAATGAAATTTAATTTTAATTTCGAATTAGATCAAATTATTTCGGATATGACATGTATACTTATAATTATCAAATTGTATTTTAGTATAAATTGTAATTCTTAATATATATTCTTCTTGTTTCTTTTTTATTAATTTATTTTTTTAGCAATAATAATATATAATGCGATATAAATATTAAAACTGATATATATATATAGTATAATATTTTTTTAAAAGAAATTATAAAAGAATTTTCAATTAAATTTAGAATAATATGACAAGCAAGTGGTGACACACCATGCCTGGATTATTTTAAGTCCATAACATATATATATTATATATCTAAAAATAGGCAATTGACTGGTATATCCTCTGCTTCCTCTTATTTGTTATACATGAAATCTTATCATTATTAAAAAAAAAAAAAGACAAAATTTCTAATAAAGGAATAATTGAGGAACCATATTCGATCTCTAAAAATAAGGGATGGAGGACAATGGAGAAGCATTAGGCCATGGGAATTTTAATTCAAAGGTGGTCCTTTAAAGAGATAAATCAGAATATTATTTAGTTTAGTAGCCTTTGCTTCCTTACTATATATAACTATGGTGTTTTATTTCAACTGAAGCACAACAAAGCTTATTAGTAATTACTCTAATCTTTCCTATATTTCTCTTCTCATCTTATATATATATATACACACACACTGAGCACTGAGCTCTATCATTGTTAATTAATAGAAGGAGAGTTTGCGAAAACAAAAAAAGAAATTAAGGTAAGAGTTTGAAGGATTTTTAATAATTAGTAATTATTCATTTTATTTCTATAATTATACATTTTAAGCATTTTTTTTGGAGTTTGTTCTGAGTAAGCAAAGTAATTCTAGTAACAGTACTTCAAAAATTGAGGAATTAAATAACTTAATTTTTATGACATAATAATTTAAGGATTTAAACGTGTGAAAATTTAATAATTTCTTTTTAAAATAAAACGATTTAGATTTATTACAAGCAAATCTTGTCTGGTTAAAAAACAGCAAAGATTATTAAATGAAAAGGAAAGAAGTAAAGTAATAAAGACTATGCTACAAAAAAAATGGTAATAAAGACAAGAAATCCTGGAAATTACCAAGTTTTTTTACGACAGTTACCAAATGGCAATAGGAAGGCCCTCAAATTTCCTTTATATAATTGGAAATTAGGTATTCCACTATTTTTTTTATTTTTTTATTTTAATTAAGAGTATTTTAATTATTATATAATAAATTTATAATAAATTCATAAAAAAGAGTATTTTAATTATTATATAATAAGTTTATAATAAATTATATAAATTTATAAATTAATAATAAAAATATAATAAATTCATAATAAATTTACAATAAATTATCTAAATTTAATATTTTTATTAAAAAATTATAAATTTTAATAAATTCGACAACTATGACCTCTGATATAGAAAGCATTTAGACAAATAACTATGAACTCTGATATAGAAAGCATTGAGACAAAGTGCTCTCTTTCTAAGTGGAGTGTGTATAGTGCTTTTTAGTTGCTGCTGGTTGGCAAGGATTTTTCAATCTCTTCTCTTATTCACTTTTACTATTATATTATGTTATTTTTATATGCAAACACATTTAGCATAACAATTTACTGTTAACTTTTGATTTTTTTATTAAAAAATGAATAATGTAAAGGAAAAATTATGTTGATATTTGATAAAATTATTTGATATATAAATTAAAATTTTAAATTAAATTAAGAGTCTGTTGGGGATGTGAATCTCACATCGGTAAAGAATGAGCAGCTCCAGTCACTTATAAGATTGGATAATTCTCTTCTTGTCAACTCGGGTTTTCAGGATGAGTTAGGCCCAGCTCTAATATGGTATCAGAGCAATTAATGCCCAAACGGGCTAGATTCTGAGCTAAACCCCACATGACAGAAGCTGATGAAGAGATGCCAGTCGGGCCGTCTAAACGGGCTTGCGTTAGCAAGTGTCAACCGAAAGGTTCGGTTGTACTTGAGGGGGAATGTTGGGAATGTGAATCCCACATCGGTAAGGAATGAGCAGCTTCAGTCACTTATAAGACTGAGCAATCCTCTTCTTATCAACTCGGATTTTCAGGATGAGTTAGGCACAGCTCTAATAGAGTCATTTAAAATAATAATTATATATAATTTTATAATTTTAAAACTTTAATATTTATATCATTTAACTGTTAATCTTTTGTTTATAAAAAAAAAAAGGAAAGACACAGCATAGTTTCTATACAAAAAAATTGTGTTTGTTAAAATGATGGGATTCACAAATCACAATTCACAGTAAGAGACAAGAAGCCAAATAAACAATCCGCGTTAGAGTCTTTAGAAGCATTACAACACGTGTTCTTCTCCCTGAACTATTATGGTCCACGACTACCTAAACTCGGTTTCTCTATAAATACCTTTTCTGCTTCTCTACCATGGTGTCCCTCAACTCTTTACTCTCAATTCAATTCAATTCAATTAATTCTCTAACTTACATTGGCTTGTTTCTTTTTTTTTCTTCTCTGTTTTTGGCTTTAATTAGCAAAAAATGGTTGATAACACAGCATCAAAGAACCATTCTCACCAAGTTTTTGATGTCTCCATTGACATGCATGCGCAAGCTGCTGGCTCCAAGTTGCTTGACGATGATGGTCGTCTTAAGCGAACTGGTAATTTGATTTATTATCTTTCAATTCAGAGAAAAAATGGGTTTGTTCTTGTTTCTTGTTTCTTGATTCTTGTAACGTTTTCAGGGACTATGTGGACTGCAAGTGCCCATATCATAACAGCTGTGATTGGGTCGGGAGTTTTGTCTTTAGCATGGGCAATTGCTCAGCTCGGATGGATTGCTGGCCCTGCTGTGATGTTCTTGTTCTCTTTTGTTACTTACTATACTTCTACTCTGCTCTCTGCTTGTTACCGTTCTGGTGATTCTCTTACTGGCAAGAGAAACTACACTTATATGGATGCTGTTCGGTCCAATCTTGGTGGTTTTAAGGTCAAGATTTGTGGGTTTGTTCAGTATCTGAACCTTTTTGGTGTTGCCATTGGCTATACAATAGCATCTTCCATAAGCATGATGTGAGTACAGAGTTGATTTCTTGAAAATTGTTAAGTTTCTGATTTAGTTTCACGTTCCTTTGGCTGATTAGTTTTGTGGGTTTTGACTAACCAGGGCAATCAAGAGATCTAATTGTTTCCATAAGAGTGGTGGCAAAAATCCTTGTAAAATGAATGCTAATCCTTACATGATTGCATTTGGGATTACAGAAATTATTTTTTCTCAAATCCCTGATTTTGATCAGCTATGGTGGCTTTCCATTGTTGCTGCTGTCATGTCCTTTACATATTCAACAATTGGTCTTGGACTTGGAGTAGCTGAAGTTGCAAAGAGTGGGAAAATCATGGGAAGCCTGACTGGAATTAGCATTGAAACTGTATCTCCAACACAAAAGATATGGAGAAGCTTCCAAGCACTTGGTGACATTGCTTTTGCCTATTCTTACTCCATAATTCTTATTGAAATTCAGGTATTTTAAAGCAAATTAACAAGCTAACTACATTTCTATTAGTCTAATTCTGTTTTTCCTCCTATTAAGCTAACTAGTACGACTTGTTCTGTAACAGGACACAATCAAATCTCCACCATCAGAGTCTAAAACAATGAAAAAAGCAACTCTAGTTAGCGTTGTAGTCACAACAATTTTCTATATGCTCTGTGGATGTTTTGGTTATGCTGCTTTCGGAGACATGTCGCCTGGAAATCTCCTTACTGGGTTTGGTTTCTATAACCCATATTGGCTACTAGACATTGCCAATGTAGCCATAGTAGTTCATCTCGTTGGTGCATACCAAGTTTACTGCCAACCCCTCTTTGCATTTGTTGAAAAAGCAGCAGCACAAAGATTCCCAGACAGTGACTTCGTTACCAAAGATATCAAAATCCCAATTCCATTTTACCGCTCATTTAATCTTAACCTCTTTAGAATTGTTTGGAGAACAGTTTTTGTGATAATTACAACTGTGATTTCAATGCTCCTTCCTTTCTTTAATGACATAGCTGGACTTCTTGGAGCTTTAGGATTTTGGCCATTAACAGTTTATTTCCCGGTTGAAATGTACATAGCTCAAAAGAAAATACCAAAATGGAGTACAAGATGGCTCTGTCTCCAAATCTTAAGTGCTGCTTGCCTTATTATTACCATTGCTGCAGCAGCTGGGTCCATTGTTGGAGTTGTTGGTGATCTCAAGTCTATCAAGCCCTTCCAGACCTCTTACTGAATCTAAGTACTGATTCAGCTACAGTATACAGAGATAAATGGAAAATCTGAAGTTGGATTTATTACCTTATTTATCTAACGCAATGTTTAGAAAAATTTCAGTGTTTTTTTTCCTTCTTTTTCGGTTAAAGCTGCAAGTGTAGTTCATGCAAATGTTGAATGTGGCAAATTCATAATGTTGTAAGTTTCGCTATGGCACAAAGTTCATTCTTATTGGGAAAATCTTACTTTGTCTTTCTTTTACTTTCTTTTTTTTCAATTCCCTTATATTTTTTCCAGTTAAACTCTAATTTCAAATTTTAGTTCGATTACACCATGCAAGTTAAAAATTAAAAAGAAACTGTTTTAATTATTAATCCAAATAACAAATAATAAAAAAGTAATATTTTCCTTAGAAAGAAATACAATAAATATATAACATAATAATTTGGTATGACTTGTTAATATGTAGACATATACTTTACTCTAATAATTAACATATAATATAACACAATTTATTATTGCTTAATCATTGTGCCACCTCTTTCAAAATATTGATTAAGACCATTTATATGTTTCTTTTATCAATTAATGATAATTTTTTTTGCAAAATTATTGTCTATGACAATCTCATCATAATATCAAGTAAAATGTAGTATATGTGGTATTTGATAAAAATGAATAGATAAAACAAACAAATGGCAAAATGATGGATATTTAATGAGTGGTGTCAATTCCGTCAATTAGGTGCAAATTATCAACAGCTTGAACATTTTTAATGGTTAAGGCCTAAGGTGCAATTTGTTATTATGTAATACAAATGGGAGACTTTCCAAGTCAAAATAAATTATACCTTTGATCTGCCAAAAATACAATCCTTACCTTGCCTTCCCACCCAAAAAGGGCACGCATAATTTACATGGTTCAAGATTTGAAGAATTTTATTAATAAAAGAAATTATTCGATATTTTGTATTTAGCAAATGAAAATTATATACTTTATATGAACTAATGAAGTAATATATTTTTTAGAGATGCATATTTCCCTTTATTTGTCAGTAAATATGTATTATTTTGTAATTTAAATCATGTTATTATTTTATTAATTTGCCATTAATAACTATATAATGGAATATATTTCTTGCCGAGTTGTTAATTTTAACTTTTAATACTCTGGTTTTGGACTAGAGAATCATTCATTGCATATTTATGGATTTTTTTCTTTGGTGGAAATTGCCTTTATTCTTGTATTCATTCGGAAATGATAATTTTTTTTATCAAATCTGAAATGATAAAATTATAATCCATATTTTTTGTGTTTTAACGTTTCAATCCATTTGGACCTCTGTCTTCCCCAATATGAACAACATGGAAGAGACCCCATTACAGAACTCATCTACGTTTCAAGTCCATTACCTTTCTCCTAAACGTTTATATTAAGGCCCATTTAGTTCTAATTGAGCTTAGTTGTAAAACTTCATTTTTATACCGTATGCATGGAAAATGAAACTAAAAAAATTAATTACTGAATTTACTTTTGTTTATACTCATATTTTAATAATGAGATAAAGTTACTATTGCATTTGTTTATTTTTTTTCTATATGTGATGCCCATATTATCTTAGTGTTTATACTATTTTTAAAAAAATTAAAAATAAAAATTTTATATATTTCTCTAATTTTCGAATAAAAAATAAAAAAATAATCATCAATATATAGTTTGGTGATCAAAAACATATATTATTTCCACTTAGATTTTATATTCGAATCTCCTGCATGTTCCTTCTTCCTATATAAAATTTTAAAAAAAATAAAAAGATTTCATCTTAATATATAATTCTAGCTTTATTTTTTAATATTTGAATATAACTAATAATACTATATCCATCTTATGAAAAAAATTGACATTTTTTCTTTTTTTACCAAACTTAAAAAATAAAATAAATAAAATCAATTTATAAAGAATAGAACTACTGATAATAAAAGCATAACAATGTTTTTGATAAAATAAAAAAAAGTCAGCATTCTTGGAATGGATGTAATAATTTTCAATTTTATATCCAAAGTTTTACATTTAAGAAAATAAAAACGGAGAAAGTTTGTCGAATATAAAAATATTATAAATAAATTAATTTTTTATAAATCGACAAGGAAAATGAGATAATATTAATGCATAAACGATATTTGATTTCCATTATAATTTATATATGAAGTTTTTTTAAAAAAAATGAAATGAAACTAATTATATGTTGAAATTGTAAAATTTATAATTAAAGTAACAGAAGAAAGTTCTTTCAGATTCGGAAAAGTGACTCATTGGAAACGAAAGAACTTTCCAAATCTCGAAAAGCCAAATGGTATTGACTTAGTGGGTGTCTCAGAGAAAGACTTGTGCTACAAAAGTTGACATATTTGAGTTTCATAATTGTCGCATAGAAATGGGAATGTCGTCCATTTTCATTTTCATTTTCATTTTGGCGTATGTGTTTGGGTTTTCACTTATTTTACTTAGTTACACGTGCTTGTTTAGGAGATTTCCTAGCAAGCAATCCAATTCACTTCTGACCGAAAATGGAAATCAATGAGAAACATGGACACGGTGCCCTTACGTATTCATTTTATTTAACTCATTGCTCTCTTTTTTATCCATTTTCAGATATGTCACAGTCATCGGTCTTCTCCACTTGCACCCACTTTTTCCATTTTCTTAATTACTTAAAAAAATATTTATACATTAATTATATTAAAAAAATATTTATTCTAATTTTATATTTATTATTATTTTTTCTTACCTATTCATTTGATTTAACTCATTACTCTCTTTTTTTAAAAAAATAATAAATTAAAAAAATAAAAATAATATAATGTAAAAATTAATTTCAATAAATGATTTGTCGAAATGTATGTTACGCACAAAGCTAACCCAATAAGGAAAGTTGGAATATCTTGAGCTAGAACAGGAATTAATGAAGTGAAAAGAGAGCATTAATACAAAGATTACCAAATTGTAAAATAAAGTATTAAAGAAGTAGGACCGATGCATCCTACACTAGTTGACTGTCTCTTCGCCGTTGAATGAGGTCCAATGGCGGTTCACATTTTATTTCCCTTCCCTATTTCCTACCTTAATTACTTGTTTTCCTTTCATTTTTTCGAACTTCCACTTTTTTACTTTCTACATTTTCCTCCAAACCCTTTTGCAGATATAATAATAACAATTAAAAATTTAAAACTAAAATTAACCAAAAGATGAATTAGTTAATTAATTACAGTTGCAGAAAGCTTAATAATTAAATTAAGCAATTTAATTATTATTCAAGTTTCTCTCTCTTTTCACCTTATTTTCTTTCTCTTCTTGAAGTTTAACAGCCGACGACAATTCAGACTTAGTCACTTGATTTAATTTAATTAGTTTTGTCCTTTGATTTTTTTTTTCTTGATTGGGTTAAATTCCTTTTAGATCTGGACCTTGTATAGCCATTTTAGTTATCCACCTTCATGATGACTTGCTTTAGCTTTTAAGATTTGAAATTTTTGAGAAAAAATCAACTTTCAGTTCTAATGGTTGAAGCTGCCTAGTCTCTACCGAGTTCTTTGGCTATGTTTATCAAGCTATAGCTCTTTTTCTCTATCAAGACAGTTGATTCTATTTAGATAGCATTTAGAATGGCTATCTTCTTCTTTCTTATAAAACAGGATGATTATGATTGCAAGAGTCTATTAAGACCAGTTTTTTTTGAAGAGAATATTGTTGTTTATCCTCAGTTTGTGAATTGTTAAATTATATAAATTTATGAATTTTATTTATTCTTAATTATTTTTAAATTGTATTTCATTTCTCCCAATTCAACAATTGCGAAGTAATAAATAGAATGATAAATCAAATTAATAATAGATCTAATAATTAGGATGAAAGTACTTTAAAATTGTTCTCCATTTTTTAAGTCACGATTTCTATGATTTAAATAAAACATTAATTACATACTTGACATGGCTGATAATTTTTTTTTTATTTTTTCAAATAAATGAAAACGATATGTTATAGTGGTTGTCACCATATTTTGACAAATGTAACAAATGGATACAAAATCTCAATTAGTCATGGTGGCTTGCGGAGTGGAAGTGGAATAAAATATTTAACCCGCTGCAATTTCCACATCAAATATCTACTTGCCCGTCCATCAAACGCTACTCCACACAGTTTTTCTTCAATTCTAAGTATTATTATCCTTTGCTACAAATATTATTTATTTTCATACCAAACATGTTATATGTATAAATATATTCAGGGGCGTAGCTAGGGTGGGTAAGGGTGGACCGGCGCCCAGACTTGACTGCTGAAAGTTTTTGAGTTCGGCTGAGATGGTGGATGGATGAGCGGCGGGGAGAACCTGCAAAAAGCCAGCAGCGAAAGGGTGAAAAAGAAGCACAATTATTTTAATTTTACAATTTTTTAATTTTATGCCCGCTGATCTTGTCCAGGCTCCATCAACATGCTGGCTACACTACTAATATATTTATATTTGTACTTCGGACATAACAGTGAACCTAATTAAATTCAAATGGAGATGACTTTAACATGTTTAATAATTCAATTAATTAAGATTCATTGCTTAAGGTGTTTGAGTGCGTATTCTAACCGTTTAGGTCTATATATGGCTAAGTAATTTATATTATATATACAAAAGCCAATGATAGAAAAAGTGTTTTTAGAGTATTTTTGAAATAATGTTATTTTTATTTTTTAATTAATTTTAATAGTTTATATAAAATTTAAAGTTTAATAATTAATTATATTTGTGACTTTTAATTTTTTTATTAAATAATTACTCATTAATATAATTTTATAATATTAATTAAATAAATTATAGTTTTAACTTTTAATTTTTTCATAAATTAATTACACATTAATATATTTAAATTATATTGATTGATTTATATATTTTTTAAAAAAATTAAAAAAGTAAAAAAAATGAATTTTAACCTTTATAATAAATTAATTATAAATTAAATAATTTATTTATAAAAATGATTAGTTTATATAATTTTAAAAATTAAAAAAATAAAAAAATAAAATATATGACTTTTGACATTACTAATAAATTAATTATAGATCAATAATTTATGTAAATAATTACTTCATTTAGTTAATAATTTATTTTTAATAATAATTAATTTATATCTTTTTAGAATTTTAAAATTTAAACAATAAAAAATTCTAATCTTTTTAATAAATTAATTATGTATTGATAATTTATTCAATAATAATATTTATATTAATAATAATTTCAATATAAATCTATAGTATTTATAAATCTTTATACTCATATTTTTCTCTATATTTAAAATTTTTATTTGAATTTCTATTTTTAATTTTTCCATTTTTTATAGAATTTATATTTTTATGGAAAAAATATATGTAAATTTTATTTTTATTAGTGAAAGTGTTAAGTTATGAAATACAAAAAATTATATTAAATAAAATAATTATATTTTATCTCCAATATTGTTTTAATGAAATTATTATAAAAATCATAGTAAATATTTTATTTATATTTTTTACAATAAAATTTATTTTTAATTTATATATAAATTATTATATATATATATATATTAATTATATATATTATGCTCATTAGCGCTTATCGGCGAATAAGGGAATAGTTAATTATAATAGCTAGAATTTTTTAATTTATATTATTTATTATATTGACTAGAATATGTATTATGTATGAATTCATTGTATATTAATGATTTACGATTATAATAAACACCAATAATTCAATCTTTGATTTGTCTTCTTCAATAAATTAGTCAAGGATGTATAAATTATAGTAGTTAGTATGTCATCTTAATAATCTAAATACAACACAAAAAGCTAAAATCTTTGAAAAACACTATTGTGGAAACTTTCTTTTTTTTTTTTTCATGCTTTATGCTCGTGAGTTCCAAAAATCCAAATACAAGTTTTATCTCTATCAACCGATTACCCACTAGCTAAAGCCAACTAATGTTTTTTGCTTACTAATGGCAATGATAAATATAAGTTTATGTTTGTTATGTAGTGCGGATAATTACTAATTTTTTCAAAAAATAATTAATGGTTGATGAAAATTAATTATTTTAAAATGATATATTCTAAGGTTAATTATGTTTTGAATTGTAAATTATTTAATTACTGGAGTGAAGGGTCAACATGATGCTATAGCACTTTTTTGCTAAAGGATCAACAAACATATTTTCTAGGCACGAGTTCTTAAAGTCTTCCATTCTCCAAATGAATATAATAGAGTACAACAATTCCTTATATTAAAGGACACAACTAGTCAAAATTCAATTAATCAAAATGACATTTCAAGAAGCTCAAGAATTAATAATTAATTATTGTTCGCTTTAAAAATTTAATACAAAGAAAATGACTCTTGTTCTGCTTTTCTCTCTTGTTAAGTCTTAACATATTTATATTTATAAAATGAAAATTATGTAGTAAAATATCACTATCATTTGTTGAATTTGATATTAATTTACGAGCAAGCTGTGTCGATTTTTCGCATATTGGAATTTTAATTTACATAGTCTCTGGTGAAAGTCTAACAATTAGTCATCTTTCATAATTCAGCAGTTGAATAATTTAATTATCCTCTTTTGTTTTCTCCTATATATATATATATAAATACATTCTCTTGCGTTGATAAATTACATTGCAGCTTGTTCCTTTCACACCTCCATTTTTCAAAGTCAAAACTATGAGTGGGGACTTTCAAAATGTTGAATTCAAGGACCCAAATTGATTGATTTAATTAATTAATTAATTATAAAACTATTACATTTTGCAATAATCGAGTTCCTCTCTTATAGTCAGAGCATTATTATAAGATTCTATTCGTCTTGAAATCAAACCACAATGGATTATCTACTGTCAATTTGATTAAACTTTAATTACTTTTTCATTTTTTTATTCTTAACAAATAGTGAAAATTCTCACTGTGTAATTGGTGAATGAAATATTCGATCAAACAAGAGAGTGAGAAAATTAAAAAAAAAGAAGAAAATTTAACTCTAAAATATTTATTCTTTAGTTAAACTCATGAAGAAATATATAATATAATTAATTTGCGATTGTAATGCCATTTGGCTACATTATATAAGAAATAAAAAGATGTATAATACATTACTGAACAGAAAAAAATCAAACAATCATATTAATTTTATCTACATTCCTCGAAACATTAAATATATATATATATATATAATTTGTCTATATACTGTGTAGGAAAAAATGGATGATTTTCATAGCAAACTCAAAGAAAATTCGAGAAAATGCCTAATAATGTTTGTAACAATTAATTATGTGGTTATTGTTATTAGCATAGCATGTGATTTTAAGCTTTTAACCATATATTATACATTAGGAATTGTATGTGATGGACAAGTGGATTTACACATATACATATAAGTGTGCATTATCTCGCATGCACATGTTATGTTTTAACCATACAAAGAAAGAATATTTATTATATAATATTCTTATCTAGACAAGGTGTATGTATATTCGTCCAATAAAAAATAAGCAAAAGAATAATTATAAAAAAATAAATAATTTTATTGACCGGATGCACATACATTCGGTCTAGATAAATTTTTTTCATGGCTCTCAAGTCTATAAAAAAAAATGAAGATTTCCTCTTTTTCTAGATCTTTTTCTTAAATTTTTTTAGTTATTTTATGATGCTAATCTCTAATGAACAATTTGAAAATTTTTCAGGCTTTCACAAATACTTAAACAAGTTTTTGGTATTGTATATATGTGATAAATATTGCGTCGTAAAGCTGCAAAAAATCTCTGTTTGTTTTATTCTTAATATTTTCCAGAAAATATATACTTTAATTTGGTATTAATTAATTTGATTAATTAAAAGATGGAAATTTGTATATTTTGCAGATAAATGAAGTAGTTAGGAATAAAGTGGTGTTAATTATAAATATCAAATAGTTTACGTAAATGCAAAGCTAAGTTATGGTGTTCTTCTTGTTGTTTATTCTCGTCTCCATTTCATTTTGGTAAACAGTTGTAGGCTAATTGTTATCCATCCAAATAAAATCCTTGATTCAAATTACAATACCTGAAGCCATACATATTGTAGGTACGTACGGGAGGATTTAATTTCAGGATTCCTTCATCTCACTTTGTTTGTTTGTTTGTTTTTTTTTTCATTTTGGCTTTTTTAAATATATAGATTTAATAATATTGACATTTGATTTGATATTAATTAAAAATAATAATTAGTAGTAATAGTATTACTAAAAAAAAAAGTTTCAAAACCAAACTTTCATATAATGGGAATATCACCTTTTTTTATTTAGAGTATTAATGAAAATTTAAACTGGATTTGAGACATTGAATTAGCACGTATAGGTGTGGATGAAAACTGGAAACCAGTTAGTTTTAAGTAAGAATAATGTTAAATGGATCAAATTGATTCAGATAAAAAACTTCTTATGCATTAAATATATTAAAAAAATAATTATTCTAACCTTTTATTTATTAAGCTTTTTTAATAAATATAAAGTTAGAATAATTATTTCTCTAATATATTTAATGTATAATGAACTTTTGATTCAGATCAAATTAATTTAGATCAAATTAATTCGAATTAAATTAATTCGGATCAAATTGATTCATATAGCATTTTTGTTTAAGTAATTATCGGCTGTAAAGGCAAAGTATAAAAGTAAAACCAAACACTTCATTAAAACATCTCTTTCAAAGAAGAATAATAAACAATTAAAGAGATATTTAAAACAAAAGAGTCCCTTGACAGATAACAAACATAAATATAAATATATTGAGTCACTTTCCTGTGACAGAGTGAGGCCTACACAATTGAAACTCAATCGTTCCATTTGTAGAATAATTATATGCTACAACCGTTGTAGCAATAAATGCCTATAACAGATCAATGAGATTCTTACACGTAGATTAAATGGTCCATTGTAGACATTTATTGCTACAACGATTGTAGCATATAATTATTCTCCATTTGCAGGTGTTTTACAATTGCTTTTAACAGACTGTCCAACAGAATTAAGCAACTTGTTTATTATTATTATTATTCTTCGAAAATTAATTAATGCTATAGCTGGTAGCTTTTGGCATTCAAAGATAGCGAAATCAAGCAGCTTCTATTTTCGTCATTCTTTATATATTTTTATATATATCTTTCAGCTTTTTGTGACGAATATATTTCATATAGTAAATTTAGTCAAAAAATTCAGCTGTGTCTCTATCTATATATGCATTATACATAGAACATTTCCAAGTGATGTCATGTTCAGTTTGTTCAGTTTGTTGCCTTCTGATTTTTCTCTGTATAATCCATTGTTCCATACATCGTTCTATTTATTTATTTTGTTTTGTATGATTAAAAAAAACAAAAACAAAACTCTCTTATTTTTATTTATTCGTTTAATGTTGAATTCAGATGCTAAATATATCAGGAAGGTAGAAATTAGGGTTGAAGTTGAATGTTGATAATAATTTTAAAAAATTGATTTAATATTATAAGTTTGCTGTTATGTTACAAAGTATAGAAGTTTCTTTTTTTTTAACATAAAAATGGGAGGCAGGTAGCAAAGTTATGCCCAACATTAGAAATTTAGATCTTATTGTACCTAAACATATCTGCAGAGATTCCATGTCCATATATAGAGGTGGTGAATTTTCACATTATTTGTTCATAAATTAAATTTAGATTTGATTGTCCAAATTTTATTTATAATTCGTTTGAATTTATGTAACATTTAAAATAATTAATAGTTATATTCGTACAAGAGGTTCAATCAATTCAAACATATATATGATCATTTTTATTCGGATTAAAAAATATTTTGTGAAAACTTTTCAATAACATGTTAAAAATTAATAAAGAAGTAAAATATAGATTTATCCGACTTATTTTGCACCTCAGATCCTAAACTAAATCTTAAGATAATTCTAGAAATAAATTATAAATTATATTAAAAAATCTTAAGCTCTCAATTATATATATATTTAAAATTTTATTTTCATTTTTAATTGGAATATGCATTTACTATATATTATGTACTACTGATAAACAAGCAGTTATGACTTGGTGAATTAGTTACCATGCAAAAAAAAATACTATGAACATTAAAAGGGGTGTGCATTCAGTGAATTTAATTTCAAATGAATCAAACTTTAAAAAAATAGAATTAAAATTAAATTAGTTTACATAGCTAATCGAACTGATATTTTTATAAGACTAATTTAAATGAATATTTTGGTTCAACAATTTGATTAATTTATTGTTTAATAAAATATATATAATTCAATTTTTTTCCCACCCTACCTCCTGTCAATTATTTAGAAAACTACCAAAATGGCGCACTATTTTTTAAGAAAATCGTCAATAGCTTTATCAGGATCCAAATTCTTGATTTTCCATTTAACAAATTACTTTATTGTTCCTTAAATTTTAATTGATTAATTAAATTTTAAAAAAAATCAAAATCTGATTAAGACATTCTTATCTTCAGAAATCACTTTTTATAACGTGAATTTAATTTGGCCTTTACTTATTTAATGAGCTGCATGCGTACAATAGTAGTTGGCAAACACACGTATGGTCTCAAATATCATCAACAAAAGCTTCAAAAGTAAGTAAAATAACAATCGAATCTTTCTTCTAATTTTTAAATATATATATATATATATATATACTACCCTCAAAAGATTAATTTTGTATGAGCAGAGCATCAGAAAAAAATTTGTATGAGCAGAGCATCAGAAACGACAACGAAGCAGCAAATACATCAAGATTTGAGTGAATTAAGCATTCTCTTTAATTAGATGCAAACACACATACCTTTACGTATATAAAATATTAATTCACTTATGGTGAAATTATAATTTCTGATTAGGAAGAGAGAATTATTAATAGTTTTTTTAAGTGGTTTTTTTATCTCTTTCTTTTATCGTCGCATTCATACGTGATGTCACACTATCTAATTTTAAGTCATATGACCAATAATCATTTAATAATGTTTAAGTAATTCATCTCCTATAATAATTCTTATTTAAATTAGAGAGGGTCAAAAGTTTCGGCCTATCAGATATTCAATCTGTTCGTTATGGTTGTTAAATTATGAATTTTAAATTTTTTTAAGATAAATATAGTTCAAGTGACTAATTATCATACATATATTTATAAATTATTTCAATTTTAATTTATATGTTTCTTTTTTTATATAGACAAAGTATTTAATGATTAATTATCATTATAAAATGGGAAAAAATATATTAGTGAGGTAATAAACTAACTACCTAGGTTTCTTTTGTTCGAGAAACGCTTTTGTCCGTTTGTTGCATTTATGCTGTTGCCTGTGAATTTTCATAGGTTTCTTTTGCTAGATTTCTATGCAGGCCTTAATATTGTTCGTCAATAGCCGTTGTTACATAGGGGACAAGAATCTCTGTGTTTTAATTTCCAGCCAGCTAAGGGAATGTTTGGATTACTTCTGTTTCTCTGTGTATTAGTCTGACTTATGATGTACTGTTTTACTTTAATGAATTATCTATTATTATTGTCCAAAAAATAACTGCCTAAAAAAACCAACTCTAACAAACCCAAACCTATGACTCTCTCTTAATTAATTTGTTAAATATAATATGTGAAAATTAATAAATATAATAATTAAAATATAAAAAAATAGTTACTTTTTAAAATAAAAAATATTTAAAGTTATTAATTTAATGTAATCTAAGAATTAAGATCAAACGAAAATATTCTTAATTAAATTGCGTGAGTTCAAATTTTACAAAAATCAACTTACATAATCATATTCTTAACTTATATTTTAATAATAATTGATGAAAATTTAAAATCTTCCACTCCACACATATTTAAATAAAGAGAAAAAAAAACTATTAATCAACTTAAATTTAAATGAGTTTGCAATTTAAATTTAGGCATTTGTATGCAAGCCAATACAGAATGAACATTTGTAATGACAATATCTATCATTGAAAGGGAAAAAAATGCAATCTTATCGAGAAGAAGGATTCGTAATGAGAAAATTATAAGTTGATATAGAAGAAACCTATATTCTATAAATTGGCTTTGAATTATATTTTCATCATCACAAATCCATAGATATTTATATTATCCCCACCATTAACAGAAATTTTGAGAGGCACAGTCAAAAGCACAAAGCAATTAAAAGCATCAAGTAAGCAGTTCATTTTGTGATATGATAGCTAATTTGCATCTGCTGATTGCTGCGTACGTATATTTATAGATATCAAAATCGAATACTTATAATTAACGTGTAAAAGCTTTTGGGATTAAAAGTAATTATAATAAGATAAGAATATGCCTTTGAACAATTGAAATTAATTGGATTAAAAGATGGCCTCTAGCTATAAAGGTTTTTATATTACCCTTTTTATCTTCTATCATAATCATCCCTATCGTATTTGTAAATATAAATATAATAATATAATAATTAAACCCTCAAAGCAAGGAGTTAACAGGAATGTCCAACGTGTGTGTCAATGGACTTGCCACGTGTAGGGACAATATGAATTTCTACCCCTATAACTTGAATTAATTTTTTTTAATTGAGGAATTAATTAAGCCTCTGAAACATTAATTATTATTAATTAATAATTTTCACTCTCTTATTGGGGCAATAATTAGCATTATTTTTAATTTGTTATTTTAATATGGTTTTGTTTAACTTAGTTAATAGTCAACGCCACACTAAGAATAGTGACCATACATTTTTACTTAATTTATAAATTTTTATAATATACATCATGAAAAGTGAAAACACAAGTTAATTAAATGATAATAACTATTTTAATTTTTTATTAGACTGCATTTCATTTTTATTAAAATATATTACAATTACTTTGTACTGTGTATAATAATTTTACTAATTAATTTGAAAAAAAAAAGCAATTAGTTCAACAAAAATTAATAAAAAAATCTGAATAAAAATAAAATAAATTAAATCCCAGTAAAAATTAAAGTACTTATTATTGCTTAATATGTGCTCTCAAAATAAATATTAAAAAATCAATAATAATAAATAAATATTGAACAAGCACATCTAATTTTATCATATATATTATTACGAAAACACAATATTAATTTGATAATTGATCAGAAGCACCAACTTGAACAGATGTTTAGTGGCAAACTGGCAATCCTTTGAACATTTAACCGTTTTAAGGTACATGAAATAACAGTGAAAGGTACCATCTTTACACTGAAAGAGAGGTTCACTAAATACCAAAAGAAAAGAGAGAGAGAGAGAGAGAGAGAGAGAATAAATTCAAACTAAATTCAAAGACACCATCTATATGCCTCTGTAAGCCATGAAGTATATGTATCATTGCATAATAACCTTTCTTTAATCCCTTATTCACTGGGAACTAAAAACTAAAAAGATGAGAATTAGATACTAATTGTCCAACCATCAATGGCAATGGATTTTTTTCACATATATATATATAATTAATCATGATTATTATTATTATTATTATTATTATTATAAATTAATCATTCTTTTAAAAGAAGAAAATCCTATACGCTAAGTGCAAGTAGTGATAATTCTCCATGTTGGGCTTATTTTTCAAGAATAAGACAAAAAAGAAAAAGAAAAAGAAAATTTTGACTGAAATTAAGTACTCATCACACTTACACTCACTTCATAATTATATCTACACTACTAATATTCTTCCTTTAATGGAATGAATAATCATGAGAACCTAATTCCCAAACAATAAGGATGGATGAGAAGCTCTACACGTGACAATTTTTGTTCAATTGGCCTTTTTAATAGACATTTGGAATTAAAATATCTTTTTAAAGTCTTCTTCCTTCTTCTATATAAAGCTATCCATTTTCATCACTTGGAGCCATACCAAATTATTATAACCCATATATAAACAGATTTCTTTCTCTATATATTATCTCTCTCTATTATAGTAATTTCTTGATACATATATAGAGAAAGAGTATACATTTAGGGAAGAAATTAAACAAGTGCTAATATGAAGGTATGATTTGTAATTTCTCTTTATTGTTATGTTATAATTAATATGCAAGATTGGAGATTTTTTACCTTTAACCATTCTCCATTTAATTTATACATATAGCTCAAAGATTGAGGAAGAAACTTCTTTTTACTTTCAAAAGTAAGAAAAGTGCTTCCTCACTAACTATTATAAACCCTAGCTATATATATATATATATATTCTTTTTTAGTTTTTATTTTAATAATATGTGAAAAAATAAAAATTTTTCTTTTTATTGAAAAACTTTCATGTTTATATATTTAAATCTTTTTATTTTTAGCCGGCTACTTGGCTCGACTCTATTATGATATTATAGATTATAAGTTTCAAGTTTGTATAACTAACTTTCATGTGCGTGTGTGTATGAGAAAATGAATAATTGAGAAAAGTTACGTTTTGTTTATATAAATTTAAGTAGTTATTCAAGTACCGAAATTAAAGCTATAAGAATATATGGCTAGCTAAAATCTCACTTTATACACACACACACACACACAAAAAAAAGAAAAGAGTACTAATTAGTACTAATTAATCTAATCTATCCTTCTTTTTTTTTAACTTTTGAAATGCTATAAAAAAAAAATCATTGTCAGAAAAGAGCACATGAAACACCTTTGAAAATAACAAAAGCAATCAAGAATAATCGTGGATATTATTCATTCTTACCTTAGACAAAAGTAATAAAACTAAATTTTACCCATGATTCAAGCTCAATCAATCTTCCAAATAATAAGGACTAGCATTGCTTCTCGAGAGGTTAAAGAATTTTTCCCTTTTTTTTTTGCTATTTGAAATTTAGTTAGAGTTTAATTAAGTCTAATTAATTAAGTGTTTGGAATGAATTTGTAACATAATGAGACACATATTCAACTACTAGATTAATTATTTACTAATCATGTTATTATGATTACAAATTTTTTATTTAAATAAAAAGTCATATACTAAATTACTCGAATATTTTTATGCGGCTGATATTATCTATTAAATAGTAGTATAGATAATTATATGTGTTCATGAGTTAAAATTACATGTTAAAAATATTAAATTTTTAACCATCTATTTTCATCCAATTATATATATATATAATGAGATTAATATGTATAAAAAAAACATGGAAAATCTAATAAAGAGAAAAGAAAAAGGTTTCTAGGAGTGTGACAGACTTTCCATTAGTGAAAAAACTTAAAAGGCATAAAAATAAAGAAATATATAAAAAACAGTGACTTTTAATTGCTTTATAGGTAAAGATTTTTTGGCAGTTGCAAAGAAGGAGCAAACCAGATTACGTATCTGATTTGAAGAGGGGACTTTGTCTTGTGGCCTGTGGGCCACTTTCGCTTTGCTGTAGTAAACTGCGAGATCACTAAATTGAGTCAAGTTTAGTAGCTGATTAATGCGGTTTGCTCGTTGACAACTCGCATACTACTCTCTTCGCGTTCGGACCGTCGTTTGCACCACGCCTCCACTGCTTTTTTTTTTATATATATATTTCTTGCCTATCAGATTTTCGACCAAAAAAAACATGATTTAATAAAAGAATTTTATAAATTATCATTTCATTTCTCATAAATTGATAAATTTATTTTTTTATTTAATTATATTTTTTATTAAATTAAATTTATATTTTTAATGAATAGTATTAAATGTTAAATATAATAAAAATTTAATATATTAATTAACTTGTAAATTATAATTTAAAATAAATAAAAGAAAAATAGGAAGGTATATCCATTATCATACGGCCGATACACGTTTTCAGTAGAAAGAAAGACTTTTTTTTCTCATTGCTTCTCGCACTTATACATACCCGACCCTAATGTCCGATATTTTATCCCTCAGCTTCGTTCCCTCCCTTATTACTTCTCAGTAGCCAACAGTGTGTGTGTCTGTCTCTGATTTATTATAAGCACACTCTCTGATCCTTTTCTTGAAGTGATAAAGAAAAAATAAATCATAATTCCTTTTGGGGTTTTGTGATTCTTGGGTATCTGTGTCTGTATCTCTGTTTCTCTGTCAGTTTTCGTTACTTCTCAAGAGTTAACACGATACTTATAACTGGAATTCTTTGGGGAAGAAGACCCATCATTTTCTTTCAATCTAATACATATACTTCGCCAGCTTTCAGATTATTTTTAACCAGATATATTTACTTTTTTCAAGAAAGAGAGAAAGCTTAATTACGTTCTTTAATTTTTTTTTTCTTGAACAAATGAAGATGGGTGAGAGCATTGCCACAAAGAACAACAACCATTTTCCTCCACAAGTCTTCAATGTCTCTGTTGATATGCCTCCTCAGGGTGGTTCTAAATGGTATGATGATGATGGCCGTCTTAAGAGGACAGGTAAATTTTTTAACTTTTCAAACTTACTTATCGCAGAGTTTTGATGAACCACTTACTATTTTGTTGTTTAGTGGGTTTTGATTTATTTTTTTGTTTTTTGGTCTGCTTTATTTTTTTTTAAATAATCAGGAACTGTTTGGACTGCAAGTGCTCACATAATTACTGCTGTGATTGGGTCTGGAGTTTTGTCTTTGGCATGGGCTGTAGCTCAGCTTGGATGGATTGCTGGTCCTGCTGTGATGTTCTTGTTCTCTTTTGTCACTTACTATACTTCTACTCTGCTTTCTGCTTGTTACCGGACAGGGGATTCTGAGAATGGCAAGAGAAATTACACTTACTCAGATGCTGTTCGATCCAATCTTGGTAGGAAATTAGTTTTTCTTAAATTAAAATTTGGGTTCTTTATAAAATTCATTAATCTTTACCCTAAATTTGATTTGTAACCGTTTTTCAGGAGGTGCTAAGGTTAAGATATGTGGATATGTTCAGTACTTGAACCTTTTTGGAGTTGCCGTCGGTTACACAATAGCATCATCCATAAGCATGATGTGAGTTCTGAATATTATTAAACTTCTAGTTAATTTTGGATGTTCTGGATTTTGAATTTTCTGGGCTAATATTTTTCTTTTGTGTTACTGTGAAACAGGGCTGTCAAGAGGTCAAATTGTTTCCACGAGAGTGGAGGCAAAGATCCATGCCATATGAATGCTAATCCTTACATGATTGCATTTGGAATAGCAGAAATCATTTTCTCTCAAATTCCTGACTTTGAAAAACTATGGTGGCTCTCCATTGTTGCTGCTGTCATGTCCTTCACTTATTCAACAATTGGCCTTGGACTTGGAATTGGTGAAGTTGCAGAATCTGGAAAAATCAGGGGAAGTCTAACTGGAATAAGCATCGGAACTGTCACTGAAACTCAGAAAATTTGGAGAAGCTTCCAAGCACTTGGTGACATCGCTTTCGCCTATTCTTACTCAATAATCCTTATTGAAATTCAGGTATTTTTAAAAGCAAATAAACAAGCTCATTACATTTTTAACGGTTTAACATATTTTTACTATTCAGCTAACTTGCATCATTTTTTCTATAACAGGACACAATCAAATCTCCACCATCAGAGGCCAAGACAATGAAAAAAGCAACTCTAATAAGTGTTGCAGTGACAACCTTTTTCTACATGCTCTGCGGTTGCTTTGGCTATGCAGCTTTCGGAGACATGTCACCTGGAAATCTGCTTACTGGGTTTGGTTTTTATAACCCATATTGGCTACTGGACATTGCCAATGTAGCCATAGTAGTTCATCTTGTTGGGGCATACCAAGTCTATTGCCAACCCCTTTTCGCTTTCATTGAAAAAATTGCAGTAGAAAGATACCCAGATAGTGATTTCATTACCAAAGAAATTAAAATCCCAATTCCTGGCCTCAAATCCCCCTACAACCTTAACCTCTTCAGATTGGTATTTAGGACAATTTTTGTTATTTTTACTACTGTAATTTCAATGCTCCTCCCTTTCTTCAATGACATAGTTGGTCTCCTTGGAGCTTTAGGATTTTGGCCATTAACAGTTTATTTCCCAGTTGAGATGTACATAGCACAAAAGAAGATTCCAAAATGGAGTACAAGATGGCTTTGCCTCCAAATTCTAAGTATTGCTTGCCTTGTTATCACCATAGCTGCTGCTGCTGGGTCAATTGCTGGGGTTATAGATGATCTCAAGACAGTCAAGCCTTTCAAGACCAGTTATTAAATCAATGCAAGTTCATTACTATCACCATTAATGAATATTTCAAAACCAAGATGAAAATCAACACTAGATTTTAGTTCTTGTTCATGTTCATAGCATGATGCCCAAGTTCGTGGGTTCTGTTAATTTCTCTGTAGTTTTCTCATGTTTTGTTCTTACTGTTTGTTCTATGCACAAAAAAAAAGGGGATCGTGTTTGTAACACAAGTCAAAAAACAAATTTATGGGTCTAATTCTCTATTTTCCAATGCAAAGTTGAAGAATTCCAGCAAATAATTAAGGGTTTCTGTCTTAACGAGTTTTTATTTTTTACTCAATTCGTCTCACAAAAATTATATACTATTTTATTTAAGGATGTTTCATTTTTATTTATAGTACGTGATTAAAATTTTTGCTGGAATTTTATAGTATAAAATTTTATTTTTTGCTGGAATTTTATAGTATAAAATTTAATAAATTTATATTTTAAAAAAATTAATAATAATTTATATTATTTATTATATTCATAAAAATAAAAAATAAAAATAAAAATAAATTATTAATACATTAATATTTTAAATTTTATAAAAAAATATAATAACTTTTTTAAAACTGACAAGGCACATAATTATATAATTATTTTGATGGAATTAATAATTGTTCTAGCTGTTGCAGTCAATGAAGAGGTACCAACTCAAGATTCCTATATATATATATATATATATTTCATATCTTTTATTTATTTTCAATGGTCCTGCTTGAAAAGTTGGCAAATAAGGCATCTCCAATATCACCACTGAAAGTGCACATTTCAATTTTCAAATCAATGGTGTGGCAGAAAAAAAATGAAAAAAAAAAAAAGAAAATAATAAAGGTCTTGGACCATTCTCTTAGGTGCTGCTAAACCATGGCCGATCATATCCAATCTGTCAGAAAACTGCATCCATAATTAAATATGAATCACGTGTTTTCTTATTGATTTTCAATAAATATTAATTTCACCTTAAAATTTTATTAAAATTAAAAATTTATGATTAAATTATAAGACTTATAAAGAGAATATATATTTATAAATTATAAAAATATGTTTTAGTTATTACTGTTGAATAGATTTAAGCAACAGTAAAATATCTGACATATTTTCTTATTGATTTTTAAAAGATGATAATTTCAGCTTAAAATTTTATTAAAATTAAAAATTTGTTATTAAATTATAAGACTTATAAAGAGAATATGTGTTTATAAATTATAAAAAAATGTTTTAGTTATTACTGTTGAATAGATTTAGGCAACAGTGAAATATCTAATATGTTTTCTTATTGATTTTCAAGAGATAATAATTTCGCCTTAAAAATTTATTAAAATTAAAAATCTGTTATTAAATTATAAGACTTATAAAGAGAATATGTGTTTATAATTTTTTTTTTTGAAAGGATATGTGTTTATAAATTATAAAAATATATTTTAGTTATTACTGTTGAATAGATTTAGGCAACAGTAAAATATCTGTATGCGAAGGAAAGTTTTGACACTTTTGCCGTGTGATTTAACTCATATATTCTTTTTTTTTTTTCTAGACTCTATGTATTATGGGAGGGTTTATGTAATAGACCTCCTTTATATATATATATATATCATATTGGTCCATTGGATATGTTTTAATATATAATAAAAAAAACATACAAGTTGTTATATGATATTTTAAAAAAATTGTGAAGTGGGTATATTTTAATTGTAATATAAATGTGTCTTGTGTCGAGCATGAGTCAGTATATATGGTTTAGTAATGCAAAAAAAAAAAGTGGTTCATGGTTGCCCTTTTTCAAGAGGGACTAGAACATGTTAGACATGAGTATAATTTGAACTAATAACAGTGCAACCTGCTTCTACTTTGGAACTGACAAGACCACGCCCTCTATATATATACAAATGGGTCATAGTGAACGGGAAAAGCAGAACAAAAGCAATCATACTGAATCTAAGAGGTCTTTGCATTAGCATATGAAAGCAATGGATTCCTAAATTTTCACTGTGAGATTTTAGACTTTGAAAAAAGATTCCAAAGTGCTTCCTGGTTTTTTTTTAAGCACATGTACATCCACTGGAATTTGATGTGGATGTTGCTAGTGGAATAATTTCACTATATCAACTATATATTATCATTATCATCATGAAATATCAAAGAGTTGTAAGAGTAAAAGAAATATATACAACTATACTTATCAAAATCCTATGTAATATACTAATTATTAGTTCGCGATTAAAAAAAATACTAGTTAGTTCCACTTTTTTTTTTAAAAAAAAAATCTCACATATTAGAATATGAGATTTCAAATTTTTTCTATCAGTTTTAGTTCATTTTATTTTCTTCTAGAGCTGCAAAGATTTAAGCTTCTCAATTCAATATAACATGTGAATACCCTTATATTCCTTGCCATTATACTTTTCCAATCCCATTTTGTAGCATTTTAACAGACATGAGAAAACATACCATGTGCCCTGCAACATCTAAAGACTAAATTATGAAAAATCATGCTGAGATTATACATTACTATTATAAACTTTTTTTTATGTATAATTAAGTCCAAAATCATAATTTAAAGTACTTATTAAGACATAAATAAATCGACAAACATAAACTTTACTACAAATCTAAATAATATCAACTTCTGTAGTATTTTGCATACCAGATGGGTCCTATATATATATAATTATTGAGCAATTTGTGGGTACAAGTTATTCAATTAATCCATGGATATATCTAAATGCTCTTCAAATGGTAGTATAATTTAATGTAAGTGGCGCCAGTTTAGGGGAGGAAGGCGGCTATCAATCGCCGGCGGCAAGTGGTTGGGCCCTCCGTCGCTGTTGATTTTCTTTAATATTTAGCATATTTATTCTTTTCCAAGGTCTAAGCAAGTGTGCTTTCATCTTTTTTACTTTTTTTTATGTTTTTTTAAAAGTGGGTTGGTGCTTTGAAATTTTTTACTAGAACGACTCTCCCAATTTTCTTTTCTTTCCCTGCCCAACAATATTATAAAAAAAAAGTCCTCTCATCATTTTTTTTTACTAATATTATTATTTTGTTAATGGAGAGAATTAAAACAGAAGATTCTCCAAGAACTGAGGAGATTAATTGCAAGATTCTTTTCTCTAATTCGTGAAGTGTTTTTAATCTTAATGGATTTAATGATTTAGGGGGCAAGACAAAGGAAGCTGATACGATGATTTTAGCGGAGCAATTTTGACTTTAAATTGTATAGGTTTAGCAAGCAAATCAGTTCCCTTTAAAAAAAAAAAGCAAGCAAATCAGTACTGTACTTGAGAATAAACATAGTCTAAATCGGTTCAAGATTCAATGAATCAATGTATTAAATTGATGGTTCTGGTGTAGCCAGGTATTTATGGTTATGATGAAGCAATTAGAAATAAACAAGCACCATTTTATTAATTTTTTTTAACTAAGTTTTATTTGTTTCAATAAATAAATGATGATTCAACAATTTCTTGAATGATTTCTGTTTTTTCATGTAATGAAGTTGGAATTTATAACTCTGTCAGTAAAAATAATTAATAATATATGCCCGAATAATTGTTAAAATTAATTTTTTAACTAAAATAAATTAGATATAATTAAAAGTAACAGTAAACAAAATTTTAAATTGAGATCTACATTTTAAATTGAGCACTATATGAAGTGATAACATAGGCAATCTTCCTGTTCACACACAAAATCCTTAAGATGTCTGTATAAACAAAATTTCGACTTTTAATTTGATTTTATATAATTGAACCAGCAATTAGGGATCAACTCTTACACTGCATAAAAATATTATTTTATAACGATTTTCAATGATATGATTTTTAGTATTTTACATAAAATATATTAATAAAAATAATTATATATTTTAATAAATTACAAAAGTCGATCGATCTTGACGAAATAGAATAAAAGGCTATCAAATACGAGACGAAACAGTGGCATAAAAAGCAAGCTTGTTTGCTGGGGGATTCTTTCTTTATGCTCCGTAGGTGCTTCTTGGCCAGGACAATCTCACTTGAATTACAGGAACCTATACATATTAGTATAATATACCGGAGTCCCCGGCCAAAATCACACGTGTAAATTTTCCTACATGTGGCTCATCCATGCTTTCCCATGCACTACCTAAGACTCAGCATGGAAGAAAAAGGCGAAATTGCACACATTATAATGTTGATACAGTTAAATATTTCAAAATAAAAGATATATACTTCTTAATTAATAGTAAATATTTTAATAATTATTTTAGACTTAAATGATATTTTTATCTTACAAAAATTTAATTTTAACTTTTGATCCAAAACTCAAAACTAACTTTACATTAATTGATTTTTTTTAATTAGTTTTGATTTCGAAACTTGGGTGATGTAACCAGCCCTCCAAACTTAGAAATTATTTGTCTTCCTGTATTTGCATACATAAAATATAATATATACATACTCAGAAATTTAAATAGCCTCCAAAATAATAAAAAAAAATACCATTAAAATGACTGAAAAAAATCTTTCATACCAGACACTATTTTATACATAATAGATAAGTTTTAACGCTCTGCCACACATAAAAATAAATAAAAACTTAAAAATCATGTCCTGCCAATAGCCCCTACACAAAACTATTTATCAATTTTACTAAACACAAATTAAATGCTATTTTGGAAAAATAAGCTAAGGTACCTGGGATTATTCAAAGAGAAGACACACATGCGCAAAATAATCATTAATCGCAACCAATGCAATTCTGACCGTAACAGTTTACAGTTGCATATTTCACATGCTCACATAAAAACCACTATTACAAATGAATAAAAAATCTCCTAATTTTCCCATCTTCGAAGTACTAAAAAAAAAAAAATTAAAAAGCCACAGCATAGAAATTCTTACCAATTACCATCGACATAATTGTATTGGCTGTTTGAACTTCCCAGGGAATGGTTCTATTGAGTGTTGTAATATAAGCAATTGTTCAAGAAACAGCATTAATTTACAACATCATACACAGACAAGAAAGATCTTCCTCAAGCATCTGTCTGCTACGACCAACGGATCCGTGTAAAATATTCAAGGCGCACCTGAAGCTGCAGAATGTAACTGCACAGAAATCATCACCCCTCCCAACTGCCAGCACAAAATGGATGTTCAGCAACTGTCGAGATGACTCATTAACGGGATGACTCATCAGATAGTCAACGGGATGACTCATTAACGGATTCAAGAAAGGTCCTCCTTACCGAACTTGCTCCAAGCTTCCTGTTATTTAAGATGCAGTAGAGTATGAGAATTATTTAGTAATGGATAATTGCTTGCTATTGTAGTGTTTCAACTTTAACTGGTATTATTAGTACAACATCAAGTAAACAGCTAAAAAGTTTATTCTTAACTGCGGCTACCATCATAATATATATTTAAGATATTTCTTTGAATGCAGAATTTCTAAAGTACCATACACAACAGATGTACCTCCTTCAGGCACTAATCAAAGGTCATCCTTGCTTTATTTTCACATAAAAGAACTTGAAAGACATTTCCAGCCATGCACGTTGAACTAAAAATTTCAGCAGGTGATTTGGACTAGCTCAAGCAAGATAAGCAGAAGCCCTCTGGCATTTTCTAATACGTCAGGTGAGTTTTTAGTTTCATTGCAAAGATCATGCATTTTTTTTTTTTGAAATATGTAAAGATCATGCATTAGGCTCACATATACAATAATCTTCATGATTTCATCGAAGGGTTAAAGTACAGGCTTTTTTTTATCAGTAAAGTACAGGCATTACTACATTCAACTAGGACAATTATAATGCTTGCACAAGTACTTGTAATTGAAGTACTTCACCTTTAACAAAATAATATGCTTTTGGTACAAGGATGCAATTGGAATAAAAAAAAAGAGTTGAACAAGGACAATTTATAATGCTTGCACAAGTACTTGTCATTGAAGTACTTCACTCTAACAAAATAATATGCTTTTGGTAGAAGGATGAAATTAGAATAGAAAAAAAAAAGAGTTGAACAAGAACTTGATTTTCAGAACTCAAAATATATGGACTTATAAAGAAGAGCAACATCCATCAACCAAAGCAGTCCATTTTTTTTATCAAATACTTGAAAATTGAAGTGGTACCTTGAGGATATCAAAAACCTTCTCAGCAGTATATTTTTGCTCAAGAGTGGCACCTTTCTGTTGAACCTTATCAGGATGGACGCATAATGTTGCCTTTCTATAAATCTTTTTCACCGAGCTGGAAGTAATCAAATCTGTCAGTGAAACTGGCTCCCAACCACATTCAGGCCAGAGCACCTACACATAATTCCCATAAAAATTGTTGGCATGCACCTTATGCAAATAATGAAACCTGAATGCCTTTGGCACTCAAACACCAGTTTCAAAACTAAGCATAACACTTCATTCTACTAAAAACAGTAAATAATTCAACACGTTACAATAGATTGAATTTAATGAAGGATGCTTTTAGAGAAACATTAGAAAAGCCCACTAAACAGAAATAATATTTGCGGAAAATCTCTCTCTCTCCCCCTACACTTTGCTACAAAAGAATTTATTTTTTTCCCTCTGTGTAACAATCCAGCCTGAAAGATAGAAATAGGTTAGAGAAAAGAGAGAAATACTGAACAGAAGCAGAGAATAGAGAGAAGAGAAGAACGGAATTAAGAGAAAGAAGAGAAAGGATAGGGAAAGAAGTTACTGATATTCCCATTGATAATCCCTTAACAGATACAAAAGCATATAATATACTCTAAAGTTACTAGAAAACAAAAGAATGACATCAGGGGAATATTACGTTGCACCCTTCTGCCACATTCATTCTACTGACAGTTTGTTATTCTCTAACCAATCATCAAAAATCCTCATCCAACTCAACTATTAATCATATTTTCATTTTTGCTAGACCTCCTACTGTATGTAACACTCTGCTTTTAAAATTTTTTACAAGTTGGTAGCGAGAATGAGTAGTAATCAATAATATTAAGTAAGCTCAACTTTAGAAATTCAAATAATAACAGTCTTCATACTTGCAATCCTCCCAATTACTTCAAAATTCAAACAGCAGCATATTCTTTATTATTAAGCTGCTTTAATCCGACTCCAGCCATGTGACATAATAGTGATTTCCTTTTCATTCTGTACCTTCCTTCAGTGTGGAAAATAGCTAGCAACTAAATGTTTTCGTGCACATTAACATGCTAAAAGTAAAATAAATTGAATATTATTTCAAAGGTGACTGTTATACAACTCACATATTGCAACGATGATAATAATGCACGCATGTTGCCTTCTTTCCCTGCAGCCCATCGCTTTATCTTGGCATCCATATTTTCAGCAATCCTCTGCAAATTAAGCATAAACGTCACCACTAAATGAACGAAAATCAAAGAATGATATTTCAAAGAAAAGATACCTGTCAGGAGACATGGGCAAATATGGAAAAAATTCCAACCACCTGAACCCCCTTTCCCCCAAAGAAAAACATATACACAAATATACAAATACAAGAAATGTACTCAGATATAGAACAATCCTGCTACGTGTATACTGCATTGCAATGTGAATAGACCACTTACGTGTCTCTCTTCTTGCTCGTGCTGAGTTTGAAGGTCACGCTGGTTCATATCAGCAACTGCTTGTGCCTGTATATGCAATAATCAAAAGTGAAAGCAAAACACAAATATCAATAACAAAATCAATTTTAGCAAGTCCACAAAGAATTTTTGCCATATATTATAAATCCATATTGAAGTGATGCAGCTCATTATTAATTGCCAGAGGCATTCATGCAGCATACTGAAGTGCTACCTAAATAGAATTTTTAGCAGATGAAGCACATCAAATTTATGATTCACAACCACATATTTTGTTGGGTATAAGATCTAATAAAAAATAATTCCTCGTGGACTGCACATCATTCCTTTTGTTATTGTCATTCATTACAAACTTCTATTCACCCTTAAATCAATGAAATTCAAAATTCAGATAGCCCAAAAAGCAAAAGATAAGGTCATCCCACCCAATAACACTAGTCTAGTCACATCTAAGGGAACAGAGATTGATAACAGGTTACACACCACACGATCCTGTGTCCTCTGGTGGCGTCCCAATCTGGCTCTTCGTCTTTCTTCACTTTCCCCTTCTACTTCCTCAAATTCCCCAAATAATGAGGAATCTTTGTGTAAAAAAAGAAAAAATATATTAGAGAAGAGAGATGTACCAAAAGACAACCTGCACTACTACAAAAGAAATCAACTTCGGCAACAAATACCTCCAAATATTGAAGAAAAGTCATCAACTGTATTTGTTGTAGAAGAAGCCTTCCTTATGGTAGATGAGACGCTGCTAGGTTTCCTCTGAGTTACTGCAGGCTCTCCTCCGCTGTTTATCTTAGCATCAAATAAAGGATCCTAAAATTTACAGCAGGAATCAAATAAAACATGCTGCTGTTGTTGCATAAACCAGTTATTCCATATCAATTGTTCTTACCAAAGTGGTAGTCCTGGACTTTGGTGCACTGCTAGATCGAGAACCCATGCTAAAAAAGAATTCTAGATCATCTGCACTCTTTTGCTGATTCCTCTTTGCAGCCTCTTCAGCTTCTCTATATTTGCTTGCTTTCGCAGTTGGTCTCTCCCTTATATCATTGGCATTGTTCCGCACCCTGCCCATAGCAAAAGCTTCAAGTTCGTCTATGGAAGATACATCTGAACCTTTGACTGCACCTCAAAGCATTGTACTGGTATTAAGGTTATGACAAGAATGAGAAAACAAAGAATTTTATATCAAACTATTATTTCCATTTAAGAATGCAGGAAAACCTTTATCATTCTTCAAAACTTGTCCTGGTTTTGGCGGGGGCCTTAGTGAGGGGGAAAAGCTTGATGAGCTAGTAGATTTTGTGCTTCCAGAATGACCAAGCCTACTGAATTCTTCCAGAGGATAAGTGAATGCTGGTATTGTTGTGGTTGAAGTTGGTTCTAATACCGCAAATGGGTCATCCGTTGAGGAAAATGTTGATTTATTCATCCCTGTACTTTCTCTGTGCCAAAAATGTGAGAACAAGAATAAAGGTATACATTTTTCACATCTATAATTGTGCCATAACATCACAGAGAAAATTTATCATACTAACTAATATACTTAAAAGACAATATTAAACTGACCAGTCTACTCACTAATGCACTTCCGAAAATTAAGGTAAAAGAAAGCTACCCACTTATAAATATCACTTCAGAACCATGCAATTGAACTAGCATTCAGGGTAGTTCTGAAGTGAATATGGATGAGAAATCCCTTCAGTTATGCAATGATGATGCAGCGACTAAATATAAAAGAAGTGCACAGGATGGTCCACAAAGATGTAGGAAGGCAGACAAAGTAAATTCTCCAGTTCCCTTAATAATTTACTCAAGCCCATAGGATTCATGCATTCTAATTATATATATCTGTTCATATACAGAGTACTTGACATTCTATCGATGTTTTCAGTTCAGCATGCACAAGCAATATTATAGAGGTCAACCAACCATACCAGAGTTTGCCCAGTTGGCTCACCTATAGGTAATTTTAGATGAAGGCCATGGGTTCAACACCAATATCATTTTTCCAGTGACCAAAAGAAGACAAACAGAGACGCAAACTACCACATATAGACATCGTATAAAGAGAGAAGGAGAGTTGGACATAATGCTCCAAAAGACAGAAAGAAGCCTGTAAAATGTGGGATTAAAAAAAGCATCCAATAGAAACCTTAAGCGTCTATTTAGTTGTCAAAAAAAAATCTGTTCTTAGTTAAATTAATCCAGGGAGATTTCGAAACAGAATTTGAAGTTTGGTTGTAGAATTTTCAGAAGAGAAAATGTAGACTGGAAAATTCAATTTTAGTTATAAAACTACTTTAGATAGTTTTTGGAACTTCCTGTTAACAAAGACAGATGTAGAACACAATTTTCCACTTTGTATCTCACTTTGGCACCACTTTGATGACTTTGGTTCATCTCAAATACCAATGGTCGCATTTTTTTTTTTATTTTTCTTTCATTTATAATATGCGTGCTTAGCTTAATCATTATTGTGTAATTCCAATGCTACGCCACTAAATTTTAGTTCCTTGTTGATAGATTCCACAAAAAAAAAAAGTTCTTTACTTGTGTATCACTATGTATAAATAATTTTTAAATCTAACATATTAACCTTGGTAAATAATATTACATTATGAAACTACTTTCATTTAGATAATTACCATTTTTAATATAAGTTGGTTATTTACCAAAAAAATCCAATAAATTATCTAACAAAGGGAAAATAGGAAATGGGAAGCGGATAAGTGAATATGATTTCCAGTTTTCTATTTTGGACAATAGAAAACAAAGAAAACTAAGAAATATAAACAAAAAGCAGAAAAATGGGAACAGAAAATGTTTTCCATGACTAAACAAGGCCTAAGCCTTTAGCCTTACATATCATGTCTCCTATGCTTTAAATATATAAACATATTAAGATTATAAAAATGTAACTGAGTGGTTGTTTTCCTCAAATGGAAATCATACTATAGATAAAAGGATTGGAGAACAACATCCAGGCATCGAGAAGATGATAGATACGGTCCAAATTATGATGGTTGCATAATTGGCAAACGCAGAAGCCAAGCTATGATGTCTATTTTCAAGCCATTATTCTAATAATCAAGTCTTTCCAGGACGCCTTGCAATTGTGTGTGTATCGTATCCAGCCCGTGTAATTCTTGAATGCTGTTGTTTTGTGATAAATGAGCACTTGAGCAGTAACTAAAACTAAAGCATAACAATATGGAAGGAAAACACTCCCTGAATTCAATCAAGCCTATCAAGGAACTCGTATTCAAAGTTTTTAATCTAAACATCTTTATCAATGAAATAAAGGAAAGGTTACACTAAAATTGCCAGTTTGCTTCAATGCAATCAACAGCACAATGCAGAATCACAATAACTCTCTGTCACATTCCCATACGTATTTAAATATAATCAGAAACTCCTCCATCAAAAAACTGAATTCCTAGATATAATTAAGAAAATCTTAAAAGGGAAAAGAAAAGAAAAACTCAAGCATTGGCATTTAGCATACAAAACTATCAAGTGCCTGATGAATGAGATTAAATTTTCAGAAAACATGCAGACACATACCCTTTGTTTGATGAGTTGCTTGAACCAAACCCAGGTATCAAATCATCAAAATCAACAGATCCATTCTGGATCGGAGGCTTCGTTTTTGCACCGAAGTTCCCAAACAAGTCGTCAACTGTCGCACTCTGCTTCGGCTTAGAACCAAAGGACCCAAAAATATCATCAGTACTCATGGAATTCGAGCTACTTAACCCATCCAATATATCGCCATCAAATGACGATTTAGCACTCGAGTAACTAGAATTTGCAAATATGGAATCGTGATCAAAAGAAGATCCAGTGCCATTATTAGTTGTTTGCCTTGAGTGTTTTTGAAAACCACCAAAGATGTCAAAACCATCATCCGAACCGCCAAAACCCTGGGGTTTTTGAGTGCCAAACAAAGATTCATTATCATGAAGAAAAGACCCATTAAGGGGGTTGGAATTATAGGCAGAACTCGAAGCATATGGTGACGAATTTTTATTGAAAGCGGAATTGGAAGTAAAATTTCGAGTTTGAGCAGTGGTGGTTCTGTTGGGTCGTTTCGATGAGGCCATCGGAGCCGATTTACCTTGCGGTTTCAATCCAAAACGCTCTCTTAAGACACCAAACTCGTCCATATTGAGAAACCGAATAAAATAGACTGTCCAATAATTAATCTACGAAAAAAGGACTTTGATCGATACAAGTGTTTATAACATAATTTTAATAACTGGGTATATATTTGATCTCTAAAAACAACTCTAAAATCAAAGTACAGATTATCATGAAATTTGAGTGAAACGGAACAAAGAAATGGGGATCTGAAACAGAGTTTTCTGTTTTATTTGTTTCAAATGAAAATGGAAAAAGGAAGAAAAAAAGGGGGAGGGAGGGAACAGAAGATGTAGACAAATTGGCGGGAATTGGATAATGAAGAAAAATTAAGGGGAGAAAATTTTCCGGGAATCTGTAAGAGGAAATTCCCGATTCAGGGAGACTCTGTTTCACTCTCTCTGGATTTTGTGCCAAAAACAGGGAGAAAGAGAGAGAGAGAAGGCAGAACGGTGGGGGATGAATGGGGACGCAAGTCAAGTCGTCTCCATAATTATATGTTTTTTTTAGCATAACATAATTGTATGGTTTAACTTTCTAAAATTTCTTATTATTTCTCAATGTTGTACCCAAATTAAAGCAACATGTTATATATATATTTTTTTTTTGAAAATGAAGCAACATGTTATATTATATTATCATATTTAAAGAATGAAATTGGACTTTATTTTTTTGACACTGTTAAAGCAGTCAAGTTGTATTTTTAAAGACATAAAAAAAGGCTTCCAAATTAGTTTAATTGGAAGCCTTTTCCTTACAGTACTTGCAAATTGTATTATTGGTATTTCTACTTATTTATATATTTTTATGGTATTTTTATGGTATTTTTTATTTAATTTATATAAAGTTAAAAATAAATATTTCTTTTAGAAAAAGAAACTCACATACTTTCATATTTAATATTCTATTAATTAATTTAAATGTATTTTTAGTTTTTTTTATTAAATATTTAAATTATTTTAAAATTTTGTAAAAAAATATTTAACGTATATAATATTACTAATGTTTTTAATTTATGTGAACTTATCATATATATTTTTTTCTTCATTATATAAAGTCCTGACTCATAACTTTATTTTTTAAAAAAATAAAAAGAAAATGCCGCCGACAATCTGAAAGGCAAGAAAAATTATAGAGAAGTTACGCAGGGGAAGCTAAATGGAAAACCTTTTGGACTTTGTAGTTCTCTCTAGAAGCCAGAAAGTTTTTCACCCTGCGAATAATAAAATTTAGTTTTGCAGGTCTAATTAATTTATACAGTATTTTATATAAAAAATAATATGACTTAAAATAATTAAAAAGATATTTTATATAATTTTTTTTAATAAAAGTTACTTCATGAAATTTTGTTTGAATAATTTCTTTCATAAAAATTTAATAATAATAATAATAATAATAATAATCACTCAGATATAATTTGATGACTATAAAAATATATTATTTCTATCTTTAAATTTTAAACAATATATTCTTCCGTATAAAATTAATAAAAAAATTAATAATGATAATAAATTTAATAATTTAATAAAAAAAATTAATTATATTAATTAAACTTGTTAAGGCAACAAGTTTAATAATGATTTTAACACCCAACAATTATTGATCATTAGCCTTGAAATTTAATGTATTCAAATATAATTTTTTTTTATATGTTCTTTTAGTATATTAAAAAAATTTATTCTTTTGCATTTTAAAATAGACAATCAATTATCAAAATATTTATAAAATCTAATAATAAAAAATAGAGAAATATTTTTTTATTGTAATTCCCGATTATGATAGAAATCACTCATCTTAATTGTTGTCCCAAGATGGCAACCAAAAGGGGGGGTGAATTGGTTTTCTCAAGAATTAATGACAATTTAAAAAACTCAACAATCAAGAAATGCGGAATAGAGAGTTGGTTGAGTAATGGAAGAAAGAAAGAACACACAAGATTTATAGTGGTTCGGATTTACTTCAATCCTACATCCACTTCCTTAACAACTTGTTAAGGTTCCACTAATCTTTGAAGTTTTTACAAGCTTACTTCCAACTTTGGTGTTTTCACAAGTTCACACCTAACTTCACAAGTGTTTTTTTTAGGCTCACACTCACAACCCAAACAAGAGTTTTACAAGGCTTACTCTCACAACCTAACAAGAGTTTTACAAGGCTTACTCTCTCAACCTAACAAGAGTTTTACAAGGCTTACTCTCTCAACCCAAGTGTTTCCCAAGCTTACACTCAAACTTATACAATGGTGTTTTCAATGCTAACACCTAACATACATTACAATTTAATTGTAAGTTTAAGTAAATGAAAATTTGTTGCTTGGCTATTACAATCTGATTTCTTGCTTATTCCTCTTCTTTGTTTTCTCAGAGAGACATTGTATTTATAGCCATTGTGGTCTTACTAGCCGTTATAGACATTAAGAATAATGTATTGGTAGATTAGACCTTCTTTACTTAAACTGCCCGAAGCACTTCGCGGTCGCCCTTCATGCAAGGATGGTCGCGCTCATGCTTCTCGCGGTCGTCCTTTAACAGGGGACGGTCGCTACTTTTGAAAAGACTTCAACGGTCGAATTTTAGTGCTCTGCAGCTGGAATCTTGCCCATGCTGTGTTTGTCGGACCGGCTTCTTGCCCAGCTGTGTTTGTCGGGACGGTCGCGCCTAGCAATGGTGCGGTCGCCCTTTTTGAATAATCAAGTGGGTTTATAACGGTCATATTACGTGTCATTCTCTGACAGGGCAAAATTGAATGTCCGCCATAATTTGAATGTCGCGGTCGCCCTATGTAGATTATCGCGGTCGAATTGAGAAACTCGTGTCGAACTTCTGGACGCTCCTGAGGACGCGAAACCTACTGTCTCTTCAAACAATTTTTTCTTGAATGGTTGAGCGGTCGCGATTCTGAATGGGGCGGTCGCTAAAGTGATAAGCGAGGTCGAGTCATTCACCGTTCTTGTCACCGCGAACCTTACTGTGATTGTAATGATTTAAGTTCCTTGAGTAGCGGTCGTGCAAATATTCGGACGGTCGCTATTCTGTAGGAGCGGTCGCGACATAGGTCGAACTTCTGACCGCGAAACCTACTGTGATAAGATTTCTTCTTTTAATTACATGGAGCGGTCGTATTCAGGTGAGGTGCGACCGCTATAAGTGTTCTGTTCACCTTATTTGAAGTAATCTAATCCTGCAACAAGATTTCTCAAACACAAGTTAAATAGATCATCCATTTGAGTTGTCAAGGATCAAAATTAAGGTTATTTGTCTAACATTAATAAAATGTAAAATAATAATAATAATAATTGACATGTCAATATATGATGCTGCATGCCCACTTGTATCTATTTTATGCAACTTTCAGTTTGAATTTCAGGCTTAAGAATTGGATTGATATCATTGGACAGCCCACGCCAACCACTACTACCATAGAAACTAGGTGGAAAGTTCCAAGTTCTACCCTTTTTTTCTTTTCTTTTATCCTTTATATTGGCCTTCACTAAAAAAAAGAGTAGATAATAAATTAAAAATAAAAATAATTACGGGTCCAACTCAAAACCAAAACGTGCACTTAGACTACATCGCTATCAAGCCAGCCATTGTTGATTAGTTTTCACCTCGTCAATAACTAAACTTTATATACTTGGTTTAATGTTTAATGTTATAGCTTCAATATTATTTTGATTCCCCCAACAATGATAACAAAAATGAACTGACCATGGCCAGTAAGCTCTTCTTCTTCTTCTTCTTCTTTACCATTTCCTGCATTGATTCGGCTGAAGCCTCCTCTTCCTGTCCCATAAATTTCACCTATACTGAAACCACCCCATGGGATAAATCTGGGTGTCTAAAGCATGATAAGGGACATTGTTGTGTGACTCTTCTCAGCCTTATTGGAATGGGAATAGCCCAGCATCTTAGAGAAACTTCCATGTTTCAACTTCCTAATGCTACTGTTCAATCTTCTTGTTTGTCTGATTTTCAAGCCAAGCTTGCTGCCATGTCTATCGACCCATCACTTATCCCTGTTTGCTTCAATAGCACAAATCAGTTTGTTAGTAACAGATCTAGTTGTGTTGGGATAGAAACTACACAAGATTGGACAGATAAGGTAGGTCCAGTTACCTCTTTACAAACATCTTGCAAAGGAGATGTATCAGGACTAACCCAGTGCAGCTCTTGTCTTGAAGCTGGTCAAAAGGTCTCTTCCCAGTTAACTAGTCTAAACCCAAATGCTGCTGTTAAATGCTTTCCTTTCACTTGTTTATATGCTGCTGCTATTGTTAATGATTTCGGTCCCATGGATCCCAGAACAGCTGGTTGTATGCTAGGCTTACCATTAGCAGGCTCAGCAATACACAAGTCATCCAAAAGTTCCAAAAAAGATCGCTCGCTCAAACTCATTTTTGGACTCACAGGTGGTCTTATTGGTGCTTTACTTGCTTTTGGAATAATTCTTTGGTACAGGAGATGGAATAGGAAGAGAAAACTAAATGCTTCGCATGAAGAATATGTGAGCAGTTTCAGGGCTAGTGTGTTGCCTAACTCTGGTGCAAAATGGTTTCACTTATTAGAACTTGAACAAGCTACTAATAGATTTTCTCAGAGGAATTTCATTGGACAAGGAACTTTCGGAGTTGTTTATAAAGGCACTCTAGCAGATGGAACTGTAGTTGCAGTGAAACAAATGCAGGATTCGGATTCACAGGGAGATGAAGAATTCTCTAATGAGGTGGAGATCATAAGCAAAATCAGACACAGGAATCTTCTTTCTCTTCGAGGATGCTGCGTTACAAGCGATCAATTAAAAGGTCGAAGAAGATATCTTATTTATGATTTCATGTCTAGTGGTAACCTCAGTGACCATTTAACAAATGACCATAGCAGAAAGCAATTAACTTGGCCTCTGCGAAAGAACATTGTTTTGGATGTGGCTAAAGGACTTGCTTACTTGCATTATGGTCTCAAACCTGCAATATATCACCGTGACATTAAGCCTACTAACATACTATTAGACGAGCAAATGAAAGCAAAAGTTGCAGATTTTGGGTTAGCCAAGCAAAGTTTAGAAGGTCAGTCTCATTTGTCAACAAGAGTAGCAGGTACCCATGGTTATTTGGCACCTGAATATGCTCTATATGGGCAACTAACAGAGAAAAGCGATGTGTATAGCTTTGGAATTGTGATTCTTGAAATTATGAGTGGAAGGAAGGTTCTTGATACAGCAAATTCATCATTTCTTTTGATTACTGATTGGGCATGGATGCTAGCAAAATCAGGAAACATAGAACAAATATTTGATGAGTCGATAAGGGAAGAAGGACCAAAAGGGGTAATGGAGAGATTTGTTCTGGTTGGGCTTCTTTGTGCTCATGTAATGGTGGCATTTAGGCCTACAATTGCAGATGCTCTAAGAATGCTAGAGGGTGATATTGACATCCCCACATTACCTGACAGGCCAATGCCACTTAGCCACGAATCATTTAGACAATCTTTGTGGTATAACAGTTCAACAAGTGAAAGAACAAGAACAAGCAGTTCAAGCATGAGCATAGTGTAGAATACAATCCTAAAATTTTAAGGTGCTGGATATGATACGAATCAAATGAACAATCTTTGTTTAGTCAGAAAAGTCAACTTTGAAGTTTCAACTTTTCAAATCAAATATTCAAAATTGGCTAGTCCTATATGTATTATAGAATTCTTTTACATATAAATATTTAATTGTACTTTAATATATATGGATACATGAATAGCGCTAAAAGCACCAAATTTTCAATTTAGCAAATTGCAATCAACTTTAAAAGTCAATTTTAACTTTAGTCTCTCTTTTCCCTTATGGGAGATGGTTAAGAATTTGTACTTTAATGTATCACATGAATCATGTAGGAAGATAAGATGTACAGGAAAAGCAATAAGTAATTAACATAGGAAAAAACAACTAATGACAAATAAAATGTTTTCCCTAATTTGTTGCTTTCAACTACTCCTTGAATTTGTATTTGACTGAATAACAAAATTTCATTTGCTTTATCAAAAAAAAAATCATTTGCAATGAAATAAGCAGAACACCATTTGTGAGGACGCAGCAATTACTAGCACCATTCTTCACAAATTCAATGTATGATTTCTCTGAAAAATCTGAAGACAAATTTTATTTGTAATTTTCATTTTGATTGTGTTGGTGAAATCCTTTAGATAACTTTGTGGTTTTTGTTGTTGTATCAGTTGTCTGCTACGACAGATCAATTTTGCAATATAGTGGACCAAATGATTGGGAGTGTGAAGTGATTGGTCTTGGTATATTTAATAAAAATATATGACGATTTGAAATATTTAAAAATAAAGGCTACCAATAGACTATCAATTTTTATATGCTGTGCGTGTATGTTGTTATTGATAATTTCTTCAACGTAGAAATATTTATGTTTTGGGTTCATATACTTGGTTTACATTATTTTCATACTGTAAATATTATGCATAAGATGTCATAGTTTCTGTTTTTGAGTTTGAAATATCTGAGTAATGGGTAATGAATTGAATTTTTTGATCAAAAAATGGGCAATGAATTGAATAGGTTTTGTTCTAGTTGGAGTTCTTTGAGGTCCAACATATCATTATCAAATCTCATGAGCTGAAAGATGAAAGTATCTTCTTCAAAAAATTCAATAATGCAACTAATTACACCATAAAATAGTATTAAAAATTGAAAATCAGTGGAGGAAAAGACTAGATTTGACAAATATATTAACTAAATAGTCAACATCAGACAAAATGATCAAGCCAGCATAATAATAATAATGTTCATGGTTAAGACTTCGATTATTAATTGGCCAAAAAAAAAACTTTCATTATTAAACAGCAATTTAAATCAGTGCACAAAAAAAACACAATTAAATCACAAATCAAAAACATTAACTATTTAAATATTTCTATAAATCAACACAAACAGCAAACTAGATTGCGAACTTGAAAAAAAAAGTAAAAAAGAAGATTACAGCTAACTTTTTGTCCTTGTAAGTATAGCGATCTATGGACGCCATTGTTAGAGATTGACAGTTGCGCTATCGCTGCCGAAAGTCCTCGCCGTTTAGCCGCCGGCTTTCTAGGGCAAATGGCGGAGAAAGAGGGAAAATATTTAAAGTCGGAGGAAGAAACGACATCGTAGCACACTGATAATTGAGCAAGTCAAGCTCGTCTTATTAGGCCAAGGGGCCTTTTCATCGAATTACAAGAGGAATAACAAAATTAATCTAAAATAAATAGTTAATTTCAAAAATACGAAATTTAAAAAAAAAAATTCAATTTTGGGTAGCAAAACTTTTTGAGTTGTAAAAATACGATGAGAATATGAGATGGTACGATATGATGTGTTGGACGTGGAACTCATTGACTTATCATGTTTAAATGTGTTTTTTTGTCATTTAATGTAAATTTTTTAAAGTTGCAGCTATGTACTCTTTCAATTATATTTTAAATTTTTTATTTAATTAAAAATAATTAATTAGTTAGATTAAAACATAATTTATATTAAATAATTTAAATTATATTTTATGTAATTATTTTTTTTGTGTATTTTTTATGATTTTTATCCTTTTTATTAATTAGTTAGATACAATAATATATTAATATAATTTATTTATTTTTTATTTATTTTTATAAATTTTATGTAATTTATATTTTTAAAAATAATTTTAATATATACTATAAAATTTATTTAAAATATATATTTTATATATAACATGAGATTAAAACGTTCCAATCCAAATTAAATAATCAAAAATAATACAAACACAAGATTAAAAATAAAAAAAGAAATTATTTTTCAAAAAAAAATTAGTATTTTTAAAATTTTTTATTAGTCAGTATTTTTTATTAATTAATTTATGTTATATTTTATATTAATTAATTTGAAATTATATTTTATATACACACTTTTATATATATTATTTAATATATGTTAATTAATTTTAAATTATATTACTTCTAAACAAAAAATTTTCTTTTAAAATACGATAAATATAGATATCTAAAATACATAAAGCCTATAAATTATAAAAATATCATTTTATATGTAACATACAGTGATATATATCAACATATATTATTATTCTTTAGTTGATTTTAAATTATATATATTACTTTTAGACAAAAAAAATTCAAAAATAAAATAAATATGGACATTAAAATATATGGAGTCTACAAATTATAAAAATTATGTTTTATATATAATATGTACGATGCATATCAACAAATATCGACATATATTATTATTCTTTAATTAGTAAAAATATATGTAATATATACTTACATATACTAACATATACATATTTTATTTGAGGTACAGTATTAATATGCAGTTGTTATATCTTATTATGTTTAGGTATCTTATTGTCTTTAAAAAGAATATCAATATACATTTATAATATTTTAGTATACAAATGTATATATAGCATATACTTATATATATCTATTGTCTTAAAAAAAATATCAGTATGTAACTATTATATTTTAGTATTTGTAGGTATATGACAACTATAATTGTATATATCTATTATATTTTAAAAAAATATCAGTGAGTAATTGTAATATCTTAGTATATAAAGATATATGCAGCATATACATATATATATCTATTGTCTTGAAAAAAAAATATCACTATATAGTTGTTATATCTTAGTATATATACATATATACTAACTATAATTTTATATATCTATTTTTTTTTTAAATAATGTTAGTAATACAATTGTAATATCTTAGTATATAAAGATATATGTAACATATATCTATACATGTTGTTATTATTTTAAAGTGTTCATTTTAAATTATATGTATTATATTTTGTTTAATTATTTTAGTGTATTTTTATGTGTACTAACTTTCTTCAATTAATTAAAGTATATGTAATATATACCTCTACATATATTAACATATATTACATATATCTACATATAATTATTGTCTTGTACAAATAATATTAATATATAATTGTTATATTTTATTATAAAAGAGGAAAAGATTTTAGGATGAGAAGCATTTTAACCAGACGGCGTACAAAAGAAAAAAGGATTTTAGTATGATCACAATATAATCATATCGTATATTTGCAAAACTAAAAATGAAAAAAATGTAACATTGAAAAGATGAAAAATTAAAAATCAAAAAAATAGTATGAATAGTAAAAACAAAAAAAAAATTAAAAAGCAGTATATATTGTAATTTTTTCTTGCAAGAACGATACAAAAGCAAAAGAGTGTTGTTAAATTGGATAGATATAGATATAATGGGCCTTATTGGGTTTGGGCTTCATTTGGTTTCATGAGTTGGCCTTGAACTGATTTGGATTTACTCGAACGACACAAAACTACCGGACATCATGTTCATCTGAAAACTACACCTTTATATATATATATATATATATATATATATATAATTCTGGTTAAAATAAGGCTGGAATATAAAAATGGAAAATTAAGATACATTAAGTTAAAAATAAAAAAAAAGGGGTCAAAATGGGCAGCTTTGCCTTCAGAAAAAAGGTATGCAAAGGTAAAAAAAAAGGGGGAATACTTCCCATACTCAAAAACTGAAAAGAGAAATAAAGAAGGCAATCATAACTCTGCTGCCAATTGTTGGAGCACATGGGCTGATTTGTTAATCATTAGCTCTTGTACAAATCACTACTTTAGAAGCCTTTTCTTTCATATATTAAGTTATATCCAAATTTGTACATTTTTTGGCTTTGGGTGATTTCTTTTTCTTTACTAGCTTTTTTTTTCCCTTACAAGTAATTATGACTTAGTCTTAGCTATGGTTGAGGTGGACGCTTCAGGACCTTTGCTCTGTTCCACTCTCACTATTATATAAGAATTTATTTGATAATTTAATAGAACAATTCCTGCTTATCATTTTAAGTTTGTAATGTTTGATAATTTAATAATGCAAATGTTAAGTTTGAATTATGGGTTTGATAATTTATATTTTATATTTGTATATGTATGTATTCATATTAAAAAAAAATAAAATAATTATAATATGAGATTTCACTTATTCATAAACTTTACATAGGATTCACTCTCTTTCTGGTCTTTTTTTTAATTTCCATCATTAGGAGCAAGGCTAGGGAAGAAAACTTAATTTATTTTAAAAAATTAGCTCAAAATTTAAAGTATGCAATTGAAATATTTATTATAGACATTTATAAAATTGCTCTAAAAATAAATTTTATTATAAAAATACTATAAAAAAATAAAAATATCTATTATTTTAGAAAAAAAAATTGATAAAATTTTAAAAATAGTTTACTTTTTACTAAAATAAGAGTTTTTTTAAATAACTCTTCCAAAAATACTTCACCTTTCATTAAAATGAGGATTTTTTTTTAAATATTCATTCTCTCACTGTAATTAATATTTTACTTAAATTTTTATTTTTTTTCAAATTTTAATATTAAATAAAAATATTCTAATAAAATAATAAAAATTAATATTTTAAATTATTTTTTAGCATATAAAATTTATAATTTTTTATAACTAAAAAAATAATTTTAATTATAGAAAATAAATAACACTAGTAAAAAAGTTAAATATATAAAAATATATTAATAAAATTATTAAATTTATTTTTAAATACATTATACATATTATACACATAAAAAATAAAAAAAATTATGTATATTTTATTTAAATATTTGATAGATATTCTATGTATATTTTATAGATGTTGTGTGTATGTTATGTATTTATTATATATGTTATGTATATTTTATATAAATATTGTGTGAATATTGTGATAATAAAAATATTAAAAATATTTTATAGATGCTTAATAGATATTTAATAGATGTTTAGATGCATAAATATTTAGCGTAGGTTGTTTTGATGTTATTATTTTTATTATGTATATATTTATATATATTTATTATATATATGTTAAAAATATGATATAAAAAATTATTGATAAATAAAAAAATAAAAAAAAGCACTCGTAGAAGTTAAAAATGAAAAAACGAAAACACGGATCCAGCAATTTTGACAAAAAAAAAAAAAAACCTTCTGCGGCCGTATAATTGAAAGGCGCAATGAATTACATGTATATTGCCTAATTTCCTCAAATTATTAATTAATTAATTTGTTTTCAAGTTTTCTTCTACAAAATATTAAGCAGTGGCATTTGCCATGGGGCCTATGCGTGGAAATTCTGCAGCATGTATGAATGGTTGATAATTTTGCAAGTTTAAATTATTAATACGTCTCACTAAATATTTTAATTGTCCTTTTATCTATTTAGTTTTTGACTTTCAATTTATATAATTTGAATTAAAATATAAATAGTTATTTTGATTTTGTTCAATCGTTAAAGAAATTAGATAAAATAACAGAATTAGCACCTAAATGTAGTGTTTTTATACTTATATTTATTTAACACCGTAATTTATTTAATTTATTTTAATGTTTATATACTTAAATAGTTAAAAAATACTCTCTCTCTCTCTCTCTCTCTCTCTCCATATATATATATATATATATATATTATGTAAACGTGTAAATATTACTCTTAGTGACTAAATTTTATGAATACGCCAACTCAATACATAAACATATCATTTCACTCCAAAAACATATCAGTTCCCTCCAATTCTTCATTACTTCAACAGTAACCATGTCCATGTATGCCTAAACAATTTCGTATTATATTTTAAAATATTATTACAATTTCTATTTTTTTAGAAAAAACAAATATATATTGATTTTTTTTCCTCTCCACGTGTTATTTTCACCCTAAAAAATTTAACTGATTTTTATTTAATATATTAAAAAATCCTTCTTGACATTAAATATTTATGAAAATTATGAACTTTAATACATCAGACATGTTGTTAAAAAATAAGATAAATGAAATAATAAAAAATTACTAATAGTATATACATTATATCAACCAATTACTAATTAAATACTTGTTTAATTTCGATAAACAAGATAAAAATAATGATGCTTCTATATTTGTGGAAAATTAATTATTATTTATCTGTTATTAATGCATGCAAGGGCTGCGACAGATCACGGTTCGGCGCATGATGATGGGTTTGGGGAAAATTCACTCGCGGAAAGTGGATTATATGTCTTGTTTGTTTTTAATAAAAAGAAACACAAAATAAGATCTATAGGATTCTTTAAAAGGCCCTTATCGAAATATAACTTTTTCAAAAGGCACTAATGAAAAAGCAAAAAAAAAATAACTTTTTTTTATCAAAAGAGAAATATTATTAAAATCATAAAATAAAAACTTTTTTTTTTATCAAAAGAGAACTATCATTAAAATCACAAAAAAAAAATATACAAAAAGAATTTTCTCATATAGAAACTAGATGAAAAAACTCCCACAACAAAATAACAGATCTAGATTATAAGAAAAACGAAAACCATACAAAAATCATTAGAATAACAGAGAAAGTAAATAAGTGTTATTTAACAAATATTTGTTGGCACTTGATAAATATTTTCTATAAAGCTACAGCTTGGGTGTTCATTGAAAAAATAGTAGGGATGATTTGGATATTAGAAAAAAAGAAAAAAAACTACCACCATTTCAAAGTTTTTGATCTGCTGTGAGTAACAGTTTCAATATGAATAAGGCTGAAAAACATCATCTACTATAAGAGGAAGGTCGAATTGTGTAGAATCTTTGAAAAACTCCTCGGTTTTCTTTTCAGACAAATAGATCTGACCAACAAAAGCCCCTCACAATGAAGATTGTGGATAAAACGGATGCAAAAAGCAAGGTTTGTGTGGGAATGGGATGGCGATGCTTCGATTGACATATGGTGTTAATAATTCCACTTTGTTGACAAAGACAAGAGAATTCCAACATTTTATTTAGTACAATTGTTGGGAATAATCAAATTTTCGACACACATATATATAAATAAATCCATCTTCCACAATAAATCAACAAAACAATCTTTCTAACGTGTTTTATGATGGTGACTTTGAAAACCCCTAGAGTTTATCCAAATCCATTTTGACATTAAAGAATTGGAATTTCTATTTGAAAGAGTTGAAATTTTTGAATAAAACACTTGTTTTTGTTTGGGTTATAAAAAAATTTATTTGTCAAGGTCCCACTAATTAATTAAGCCATTACCATTTGATTAGGTATATTATTGGCTAGACGGTTGAGTTTTTGTCCAAAGTTTTTCTCTTGGGGTTTTAGCCTATACGGCTCCTCGGAAATTCCAAATTACATGTGAATCGACTTGAAAAACCAAAACAATGTCTGCCGCTGTCTTTTTTTTTTTTTTTTTTGCAAAAGATACATACTACTAATAAAATAAATGGACCGAGGCTAAACAAATAAAATAAATAACTAATAGATTAATTCATCTTAAATTTTGTCTATTTTACTAATTATATTTTTAGATTAAATTTAGCTCGATTTAAATTATTACATGTGATTCTACCATTGATTGTACCTCTATTTTTTTAGTTAAAAGATCAAAAAGTCATATTTATCCTTAAATTATTGTATTATATTTCAGTTTAATTTTAAAATTTTAATCTAAATTACTTAAAATTAATCCTTATTAACATGTTTATTACTTTTTTTATAAATTATAATTTCAAAATTGAGCCACGAGAGCGGTGAAAATAAAAAATTAAATTTGTAATTCTAATTAACATATTTATTAATTTAATTGTTAATAATTTACTAAATGTAAAAAATTTGAATATTCAAACAGTTTACATCAACATTTAAATATCAAATTAACACAATACAATAAATTTCGAAACTAATTTCACTTTTCTTTTTCAAATTATTATTTTATTGTGATTATCATCTTGAGCAATTTTGCTTTAGGATAAAAGTGCAACTGAGTTTTTAAAATGGGACAAAAAAAAAGACTACGATTACAAAAATACAAAATATTTAAGAAAAATATAAGTATAATAATATGTTTTTTTTCTTTTTATAGTATGTATAATTTTATTTTATGAGTAAAACTTATTTCACACTCTGTAATATAATTTCATATTGATAATGCTTTTTTATACATTAAAATCAAATGATGATAATGATATTTTATATATTGAAAACGAATATTGACAGTATTCTTAAAATGATACATAGAATCAGCACAATTTTGTAATTTTAATTGTATAAAATTATACCAAAATTACTAGAATCTGTAAATGAGTTTCCAAAAAAAAAAGGATTGAGCTCATATGTTGGCGTCATCAAGCACATTCCTAAACTGAGAAGCGTTAAATCTAATTATCCACTACCCCTAATACAATACCCCAAAAGATTTAAAATAAAATAAAATAAATGCTTACTTTTAGTGTTTTTTTATATATACATTCAAATTTGAAATTAAGAACTGCATAATAGGAGTACCGCTCTCATTCTCTATAAATAATTTTTCATCATATTTACCATTTGAGCTCGATTTTTTTTAAAAATAAAGATTTGAAGTTTTAATAGGTAAATTGTCCATGCATTTAAATACAATTTTGAACTATTTAATTTATCAAATCATGCATGATATAAAATCCTAACTTATATCAATTTTAGTAATTATATTTCGATTCTATTCAAAAATAAATTATTTTCTTATAAAATTAAAACAAATATGATGTTTAATCGAAATTATATGCCTACACCATTAGTAAATTATTAATTTTGAATATTAACATTATAGCTTCATTGAATTTGAGTACTCTTAATTTTGAAAAATACATATCGCATACATAATTATTAATTGACAATAAGTATTTATTTGAAAAAAAAAATAGTTATTTTTTTTCAATCAGTCAATTGATTGATCTAACATGGTAGCCGTTTATTGTATAGTTTTAAAACAGATAACGCCAATCTTGTCCAGGCAAAAAAAAACAAATAATAAATACCGCCGGATGCGATCATAAACAAACACGTCGTACAATTGTGGGGTCCTATTGTTAATGGTTTTTCGTGCTGTCGGTCGGATCAGAAAAGTCAAACTATCTGTAAGTCTTACGAAGGTAACGCAGGCAGGTGATTTTAAACTTTGTCTTTCCCAATCTGGCAGTGGCATTCAATAAGCTAAACTAGATTCAGTCGTGAGATTTGTTCTTATGCTTCACGGAGTACGGGAAAACACGTGCTCATGCTTGGTACTCTATAGTATGCACTTTACACTTTACGCTAAAAGCAATTCTTTAACAATATATTTTTATCATTAACAATTAATATCATTTTTTGATCTCTTAATTTCTAAATAAAAAACATTTATTAAATATTTAATTTTTTTTCTCATCCCTGAATTAATGGTAGTTTTTCGCCATCATCAAAAAAAATCCAGAGAAGGCCTAAGATAAGTAAGTTTTCATTTTTATTTTCGAGCATTGAAAATTGATATAATTGAGATTAAATCCGACCAATTAAATATGTTGCTCACAAACTAATAACGCATGACCAACTAATGGAGAATATTAATTATTTTTTATGATTTTAATTTAATTTTATTATATCATCATTAAAAACTTAATTAGTGTACTTAAATCGAACCTGAATATGTTAATGAATGTCAATTTCCGCAATTTCTTTGTTATATAAGAAAAAATCAACCTCCCAATTTATGATGTTTTAGAATAAAAAGTAGAGATGGGCAATTTTTGATTAATTGATCAAATATTTGATTTAGATAACCGAAATTGTTATAAATTGATCGTTTCAATTAATAATTTTAAATTATTTTAATTTTTAGTTTAGTTAACAGTTAATCGAATCGGTTCGATTAATTAACAGTTAACTAAAAATTTTAAAAAATATATATTTAGTTATTATTTTTTATTTAATTATATTAATTTTATTTACCATAAATATAAATTTTTATTGAAAAATAAAATTATTTTTTTAATAAATTTTATTAAAACTAAATATAATAAATACTATTTTTTTCATATTTTACATATATGTATTTTGTGGCACCATATAATATTTTTATTTTTCTGCATATATATATATATAAGGAATCTTCAAAGATTATATATTTTATTATTTACTTTTTTAAATTTTCAAAATATATAAATTAATTATTATTATAAATAAATTATTTAATTTATAATTAATTTATTATGAATATTAAGAATTATATATATATTTTAATTTTTTAAATTTCTAAAAATATATAAATATATTATTAAATTATATTAATGTGCAATTAATTTATAGAATATTAGAAGTCACAAATATAATTTATTAATTATTAAATTTTAAATTTTATATAAATTATTAAAATTAAATAAAATTTAATTTTAAAAAGAAAAAATTACAAATTATCTATTTTTGCAATTTGATGATGTGGCAACCTTAATTTATAATTAATTTATTAAAAAATTTAAGATTTATATATTTTTTTAACTTTTTAAATTTTTAAAAAATATCAATCAATTAATATTATTAAAATATATTAATGTGTAATTAATTCATAAAAGATTAAATATAAACAATATAATTTAGTTAATTAAATATTTTAAAATTATATTGATCTGTAATTATTTAATTGAAGAATATTAAAAGATAAATATAATTTGTTATTATTAAATTTTAAATTTTATATAAATTATTAAAATTAAATAAAAAATTAATTAAGAAAGAAAAAATACGAAGTAGCTAATCTAAAAAATAATGAGGTGGCAGTCACAATATTTCTTTTCTCAACTTTTATATAATAAAAATTTCTAAAAAAATATATAAAGTAATTAATATTATAAAAAAATTATTAATTAAATAAATTATCTGTATAAATTAATAATTTATAATTAATTTATTAGAAATATTAAAAGTTATATATTTTATTAGAAATATATGATTTAATTTATAATTAATTTATTGTAAATATTAAGAATCACAAATATATATTTTTTAACTTTTTAAATTTTTAAAAAATTTAATCAATTAATATTATTAAATTATATTAATGTATAATTAATTCATAAAAAATTAAAAGTTAAAAATATAATTTATTTAATTAATATTATAAAATTATATTAATGTGTAATTATTTAATAAATAATTAAAAGACAAATACATTTTATTAAATATTAAATTCTAAATTTTATATAAATTAATAAAATTAAATAATAATTATTTAAGAAATAAAAATTGTGAAATAATTATTTTTGAAAAATGATAAATTGAGATTCATAGCTCTAAAAGAACAACAAAATAAAATGTCTATATCGAAGTTCGTTCAAATATGGAGATTGATAGTGAAATTGTTATTTATAATTTCACATTAAATTTATGAAATTTTAAATATTTAGTGTTGTATAATTTTTTTATCCACTAAAAAAAATAAAATATAACATATAAAAATAAGAGAAAAACATACTCTTTATTTTGCGTCTAACATCATTACTCAATATTGTTATCATTAATAAAAAATAAAATATAAAACTTAAAAATCTATAAAAGTTATAGAAAATGTTACTAATCTTATTATAAATTTATAAATATAAGACATGAAGAAGAATGATCAGATCTAGATATCTGAAATTGCTTATAAAGTTTATTATTACTTACTAAAAATAATAATCATTTAATTTACAATCATAAAAAGACAACTAAATTAGTAATTCTTGTTTTCTTTAAATATGCTCAATTGAAATGCTAATTATATTGTGTTTTTATGCTATATTTTATTCATATATTATTGGGATGTCTTTTTATATTTCTTATATCTTAAAATTTATTTTTGAATAATGACATATTAAAATTTGATATTACGGCAACTAAATTGATTTAAGAATATATAAATTCAAAATATGGAGAGAAGAGAATATAAAGTGAGAAATTAAAAATATAGATAAAATTTGAGAAATTATAAAATTACTTATTTTTTAAAATATCATGATGTGATATTTTAAGGAGAGGGTACATTTACTTAGCTTTTATATAATAATATATAATATAGATACCATTAATTATTAATTTTTATCTAAAAATATTCAATTCAAGAAATATAAGAATTATAAAAAGATGTCCATGTAAAAAACTTATTGTTCAATTTTTAGTTTCATTATTATTAGGGGTGGTCGGGTTGAGAGTGCGTTTCAACTCGATTAAATCCGTTTATATATTAAAAAATTAAATCAAATTTCATCGAAATTATATATATTTTCGATCGACTCATAAATTTTTTATTTTAATTAGGTTTGATTGAATTAAATTGAATTATAATATATATTATAAATATATTTAATATATATAATATTAAATATAAAAATTTATAGATCAAGTTAATTTAGATCGAGTTGAGTTATGTAATATATTATAATTTATAAATATATACGTGTAATATATATAGTCGGATTCAGATTTAATTATAAAAATAAATCTCAACTCGATAATTTAATGGAATTCAAAATTTTATAAAAATATCAACCCTATCTCATCTATCTATATATATATATATAATAAATCGATTGAATTTAATAGGATTCAAAAACAGTTGTGCGCCTCTAATTATTATTATTATCATTATAAATGTCGTTATTGCTGTTATTATTATTACTATTATTATTGTTATTATTATTATTATTATTATTAGTATTATATAACGACGGAGGGCATCAGAATTTAGTAATAGAAAACAGCACTGCAGCGCATTGAGAAATAATAAAAAAAAGTACATAAAAATCAAAATAGAGTAATAAATATGAAATAGGTGGGTTTTAGGCCGGCTATTTTTTTAGGCCTTACACAATAATTTAAATTTATATATAGTATTATATATTAATTATAATATTATAATTTATATAAAATCTATTTTTAACTTTTTTATATTTTTAATAAACTAAAAATAATTAATTCTATATATTTTATTTTAATTTTTTTTAAATTGATATAATTAATTTTTTTAAATAACTTATTTTTTTAAATTATTTTTACTAAATAAGAGAAAATTTGGCTGGTGAGCAACTTAGGCTATTGTCTAATTGGCTTTGAAGGCCAGCCAACCCTTGTAGGTTTGTGCCTTGGTGCTTAGTCAGATTCGCAGCACAGCCTGGTGCTATTTAGATAACAAAACCCCATCCAAACAATATATGTTAAAAATATTTTCAGTTGTAAGTTTTTAATTTTTTTCTCACCCGAATTCACGAAATCCATAAAATTATTTAAACACGCTGAATTATAAGAAAAAAATAAATTATTTTATATTATTATGTACCTTAAGTCTACTGACTATTTGAGTCTCTTGAATTATATTATTTTCTTTTTAATGATTCATCATTTTTAATTTGAATTATTACTCTTGATATTAGAAATTAAAAATTAATTTAATAAAAATATTAAAAATATTTTTAAATTAAAATAAATACCATTTATATAAATATATATAGTATATTTATATTATTTTATTTTATAAATATAAATATAGGTCGATGGTCAATTTATTTTTTTAACGACGCTACATCCAATACTTTTTTATAATAACTTGTGTGTACGTTAATGCATATTATAATATAATCTTAAAATAAATAAAATAAAATTGCATTAACTGAGAAAAAGAAATTACTATGGAAAATTTTCATACTTAGAGTGGTCCCATCAAACTTCTTAACAACACCTTTTTTTAATGATGCCCCTTTCACTTAAAAAATTAAACTTAGGGATCTCAATTTTCAAAAATGGTTGGATTGTATTTGAAAATTGATTGTATATAATTATTAATATTTTAGAATTGTATAAACAATAATTGATAATATTATAATTAACACGATGAAACAAAGTGATTGTATGAGATAAGTATGATTCAAATTGATTGATTTTTAAAAATTAATTAATTCAATAATTATTAATTAAATTAAAAAAATTATTTTTTTAAAATTAATTATTATTAGTCATATTTAATTATTTTAACTAATAAATATATAAATTAAAATTCAATTAATTTAAACTAATATAATCAAATAAATTTGTCAATAATATAGGTCAAGTCGGTGAAATTAACAGGCATTTGCTCGTCTATAAGATCGGTATTTAATTGAAGTTTAAACAGAGGTTATTGGAGTACTTATCTTTGAAATTGTAGGGGCGGCGGGCGGCAAATTAAAAAATTGAAAAGAAAAGCCACGTAGAGGTTCGTAGATGGTAGGGTTCCGTCGAGTCAGACTGTAGTTTCGCCGGTTGTGGGAGCCATCATAACTGCATCCTGCCTACCTAACAACTGAAAATATATCACGCCAATTTGCGCCTTTTTTTATTTTAAGAAAATTCAAATATTAAAAAATTACATAGTATAATTATTTATTTATTTTTATTTATTTCTCGCAAATAATAATTTTTTATTTTATTTTTATCATTTTAACTTATTATAGGATAAGAAATTAAACTATGATCGATAAAAAATAAATTATTTTATAACTAAATGAAGTATAAAAAATATCATTCATAATCTAGCACAAAAAATTAAATTATTAATCAATAAAGTAGAGATTAAATTCACTTATCAAGTCAATCAAGTTTTAATATTCAAAGAAAAAGTCAATCAAGTTTTAATATTAATTTATTTTTTATCTTGAGTAATTTTATAATAATTCACATATCTATTAAAATTAAAATTTCTTATGCAATGAAATCTTATGGTTAAATATAAAAAATATATTAATATCTAATTAATTTCATCATTATAAATTAAATATTTAATTATAATCATTTTTGTATCGTAACGTTGCTATTGTCATGAAATTAACATTGATCATCTACGTACTGCAATATCAACTGAAAATTTCAATCATTGAATTTCTTTTATCATCAAAACAAAAAGTAGAATTTAGTTACTGAAAGTAATAAACTGAAGTTATATGAATATATTGAAATTATTTACAAAAGGCAGTGACCACCTATATAATTTATCTTATTATTAAATTATTTAAAATAAATATATATACAAAATTTTCCTAGGGTAAACTTGTATGTTATAATATAAGCAGCAGATGTTACATTTTTTTTTTTGAACATTCAGCAATGAAATTTTAACATCAAAGTGATTTCAATACTCAAGTCGATTATTAGGCTTTATTTGAATGATTGTGAGCGTGGTTTAGTATTATAGTTAAATAATATAATATTAAAAATAATATTTATTATATTTTAAAAAATAATATAATAATATATGCTCAAGTAAAAATATTTTTTTATTTAATTCAATAATAATTTTAAAATTTTAAAAATTATATTAAAATAAAAAATTATTTATTAATATATATTTAATATTTAAAAAAATTATTTTAAATATTTTTAAAAATAAAATTATGAAACTATAAAAATTTATCAATTTAATGGTTGAAAAATTTATAAATTTTAAACCATAAAATTATTACGGAAAACTATAACATATAACATAAATTTTGAAATAAACAATAATCAAACCATGTTATGTATTATAAAATTATGATAAATGATGAAATAAATAAGGTGTGAGAGTAGTTTTATATTTAGATGTTAAAAAAATAATTTGATTAATCAATAAATTATTTAATATTTTATCGATACATTAGTTAATTCTTTGATTGGTTTTATTTTACAACGAATAAAATAATTATTTACTATTTTGTTTGAAACCCTATTTACTGTTTTTTTTAACAAAAGTAAATAGAGAATATATATAGGGTAAAAAATAATATAGGCGTTTTTCTATTATTTAATTGCAGAAGTTTTATTCTTATAATTAAGAAAAAAGAAAAGAAAAGAAAAACGACCGAAAATGGCAGCAGTAATAATAATAATGGCAGGGGTCCGTTACCGGGGGCGGGTTCCACGAGCCTTCTTCTTTCTCTGAAAAACTCTGAAATCTGTAACAGAGAAGAGAAGGCAGGAACCCCTTCCCTCCAATTTACTGACAGATTCCTCAAACCCCATCACGCATCTCTATGCATCTTCATTATTATACTACTAAACAACAAAATCCCATATCTCAGTTTCATCCATAAATTTTCTCTTCTTCTTCCTTTGCATGGACGGTCCTCTCTCAATCTCTTTAATTTCAACGGTCAGATTTCTGTCTTTCTTTCTCTCTCTCTCTTCCATGCACGATATCTCGCTGTTCTATTTTAATTTAATCTGTTCATGTATTTTTAAATGTATCAATTGTAGCTCTGTAGTCTGTTCTGTTCTAGTCCTGTCATGGTTTTTCTCATTTAATTGGGAGTTTTTTTTGTCCCCAAATTATTATTCACTTGGGTCGATCGTTGCTTACGATGTTTCTTTTTTCTTTCCATTTGTAGGCTCAGGGATTCAACGCAGCATCATCACCATGAACGCTACGCCTGTCTTTACTCGATTTCTCTCTCAATTGACTCACCTGAGTTTATTCTTATCATTTTCTTTTTGGGTTCTGCTATGGGCTGCGGAGGATCCAAGTTAGATGATTTGCCCCTGTTGACTCGTTGTAGAGAGCGTAAAGAACTAATCAAAGCTGCATCTGACCAGCGTTTCGCTCTCGCTGCTGCTCACGTCTTGTATTTTTATTCTCTAAGGGATTTCGGAGACGCTATTCAGAGATTTGTCAACGAGGAGCTTGTGATCGCTTCTTCTTCTTCTTCTCCTGGCTCCCCTGTTTTGACATTACCTCCTCGGGAAGGGAAATCGAAGATCAAATCCAAAAACTCTTCCACTTCAACATCGATTTCGCATTCCATAGATGGCAGTTCTCATAATAATCATAATAATAAGAGCAAAAACAGAGATGAAGAAGAGATTGAAGATTCGCACTTGCATTTGTTATCTGGGTCGGACTTGGATTCTGATTCGGGTCACATCCACATCCATGACACCCCCGATGAAGAAGAAGAAGAAGAAGACGAAGAACTGCAGCAACGAGAAGTACCTTCAACTTCTTACAATTTTAATGATTATCCTCCTCAAGGAAATTGGGGTTATAATTATAGTGGAGATAATCCAAATCGGTATCCGTACCCATACCCCTACCCGTTCTCCGATCCTTATTCCAACATGTATTACATGAAGAAGTCTGCCACTCCGGCCAAGACGGTGGTGTATGAGGATCCAGCTGTAAATGCGCATTCGACTTATTATGAAAATGGCGGGTATTTCGGGTACCCCATGGTGGGTTCACCGCAGAAGGATCCAAGCCCTGAAAGGGCGCCACCGGCGTTGCCATCTCCGTCGAGAGTATCAGCGTGGGACTTTTTGAATGTGTTCGACACATATGATAACGATGGTGGTGGGTATCAAGGTTATTACTCTGCTGGAGGTAGATACGGTTATGGGTCTATTTCGAGCAGTCCGGATTCGAAGGAGGTGAGAGAAAGGGAAGGGATTCCTGATTTGGAAGATGAAGCAGAGCAAGAAGTGATAAAGGAAATTAACAAAGAAAAGAAGAAAGCTGAAGAGGATATTAATGTGAATGACAAATTCAAATTCAATGAACAGGTGAATAAGCATTTTGGGGAGGGTACCTCAAAATCAGTGCCGATTCAAAGCAGTAGTGAGAGCATGGACTCAGTTAAGGGTAAGGAGATCAAGACTAGCACTAGTCCTGATACATTTCGTAGTCCTGACAGTATTGTGTCTAAGAGTCCTGATGAGGACTCAGTGACAAAGAAACGAGTGAGCTTTGAGGTTGAGGAGGCTTCTGCAATGGATGTTGAATCTGCAAAACAGAGTAGCTTGACTACATTGTCGGTCCATGGTACTAGGGATCTTCAAGAAGTGGTGAAAGAAATCAGGGATGAGTTTGAGACGGCCTCTAGTTATGGAAAGGAGGTTGCTTCATTGCTTGAAGTGGGCAAGTTGCCTTACCAGCGAAGAACCACCTTCCTTAGAGGTAGCATTTTAGCTATTTGTTTAATTTCACCTCATTCTTGTTCAATTTTTACAAGTTTTTGTTATTGCTTCATAGCTATCCTCAAAAATTGCCTGCTTGGGTATGTTGTTCTACTGGTTAGAAATTAGCCATCAAATGCACTTGCTATTGGACAGACTAGTTTAAGCTTTATAATGAAAGAAAATAAAATATAAAATTCCTGATGGAAAATGGAAGCCATATGATGAGATCTAAAATATAGAGCTTGACATCGACTTGAAAGTTAGTTTGTCTAGGAAATAATGCCTACTTGTTTGCCCCTCCCACCATTAAACGGTCTTTTATTGGATAATTTTGATTTTGGGATAACTGGATTCTTTTGTTTTAATGTAAATACATTTTGACAACTCCATGCAGTGATTTTCTCCCGGATTTTGTATCTGGTGTCATCAAATCCTCCTACCAGGCCGTCATTACATATCTCATCCAGGACAATGAAAATGGCAAAGGCATACTCTGGAGAACCTGGAATTGATTTTGACATGAAGCCTAGGAACTTATCACTTACCCTGGAGAAACTCTATGTTTGGGAGAAAAAACTATACAAGGAAGTTAAGGTATGAAAACATTAAAAGTAATCTCTTAGTTCCCATCTTTCATTGGGCATAAATATTCATCCAATTATAAGCTTTGAAGTCAATGCCAGCTAAAGAGCTTGCTAGTTATGGATGAATTTTGTGTCCTATATTTGCAAATTTTACGTGGAATTCATCTTCCTATTATTTTTAACATGGAATTTTGTCAAGCTTTTGGAGGGTGCTCACATAGACTCGCTTAGAATTTTATTCTCTTCCATATGGTCATAAGAAAGATGACTAAGCAAGGTAACCTAAATTTATGTAATTAAAATAAAAATGAAAGGAAAATATTCATACTTATTTCAACGTGGTAAAGTATTGTTTGATGTATCAAGTGCTTCTATACATCTTTAATTACTGTAGAATCTTCCTTACTATGCCTAGGTGTTTCTGCTACTTTTAGGATGAAGAAAGGCTACGAGTAATCTATGAAAAACAGTGCAAGAGATTAAAAAGATTAGATGAGCATGGGGCTGAGTCTAGTGAAATTGATGCTACCCAGGCTTCGATAAGGAAGTTACTGACAAAAATAAATGTCGCTATCAGGGCAGTTGATGCCATCTCAAGTGAGATACACAGGTTAAGGGATGAAGAATTGCAGCCTCAAATCAACGAATTGATTCATGGGTATTTAACTGCATTATTCCTTGGTCTAATTGATGTCTCAGGTTGCACTATTTATTCATTTTATACTCTCACGTTATATATTGAATTATTGATGTGAACATCAGGTATGAATATACCATTTGCCAGCCCTTGTCAGAAAAACCTTGCTGGTATCAGCGTACCAGTATATCGCATGGTTGGTCACTTTAAAAGGGGCTGGCTGTATGTTGTTATATTGATATAGACCTGCTCACCTGCATAACTTTCAGACACCATCGGTGCATCTTTTCACATTGACATCAAAAATTGACTTGAGGTTTTCTTGGTGCCTGCTGGAGATTCCATCCTCCATAATTTAATGCTCATTTGCCAGTATCTCTCCCTTCAATGGAGACATATAGAAATTGGTGATTCAGCAACTCATTTATTTGCTGAATCAAAGTTCTGAACGTGCTTAAATTCCTGTACAATGATACTACCATTAAGCTGCTGCAGGCTCCTAATGTTAGTAGTTATTCACTGATTATCTAGTAATTTTAAGAGACTTATGAGGTATTTGGTTATTTTTTTTCAATTACCCCAGAAGTTGTACTCTTTTTAATTGGGTATAGGTCGAAACTGTTACAGTTAAGACTTGTTTGGGTTGATATGTTTAGTCCTACAAGAAGAACATTAGGAATTTCACCATAAAAATATTATAAGATTGTAGGATAAATCAATACTGGTAGCACCTCAAACCTTTTACTGTCTATTAATAATTTGAAGCCGTTTTGGTATAACAAATGCCTTCTCCATATGCAGATTGATAAGAATGTGGAAGTCCATGCTCAGATGCCACTAGAAACAGTTCCGAGTTATCATGGAGAGCAAAGCTCGGTCTCTCAAGGCAAACACTGGTTTGCAAAGAGATTCTGGTTTGAGAGCAACTCTTGAACTTGAAACAGAGCTAATGAATTGGTGCACGTGCTTTAATAATTGGATTAACACCCAAAAATCGTACATTGAGTCATTAAATGAGTGGCTTTTAAGGTGCCTTCTCATTGAACCTGAAGAAACTGCTGATGGAATTGCGCCCTTCTCGCCAAGCAGAATGGGGGCCCCACCTATTTTTGTACTTTGCAATGATTGGTATCAAGCAATGGTTAGAATTTCTCACAAGGGAGTAGAAAATGCTATGCTTGACTTTGCTTCAAACTTGCATCAGTTGTGGGAACGACAAGATGAGGAGCAACGCCAGCGGATTAAAGCAGAGTATGTCTCAAAGGATTTTGAGAAACGTCTTAGGACCTTACGCTTGGAGAGGGGAAAGATCATGCAGGACCAGGATGCATCAGTAGATAAAGCTATGTCAAAAGTTCCTTCAGATAGTGGAGTTTCACCCTTGGATGATCTGAAGGTGGATTTGGATTCTATGAGGAAGAAATTAGAAGAAGAGAGAGCCCGGCACAAGGAAGCTGCTAAGCTAGTTAATGATGCAGCTTCAGGTTTACAAGCAGGATTGGTCCCAATTTTTGAGTCTTTGGGCAACTTCACTTCAGAGGTTTTGAAAGCCCATGAACAAGTTAGACTTGGAAATGCTGGAGGCTCATAGTAAACTCTTTACACTTCTATGTTTCTGCTTCAGCTAGGTAGGCTGAAGAGTCTGCCATGCTATGTACAGTTACTGTGAGATCTCACAATGTAGAATGGTTATATCCACTGAAGAGTAAAAAGGGAGAAAAACTATACAAGTGAGAGAGATTGGTTATCCAGAAGGGCGGGGAGGTTTTAATTAGCGACGTAGGTGTCTCCATAACCATAGACTGTAGACTGAGAAAGTGAAGGTTTTGTGGAAGAAAATTGTGGTGGGTAAGTTAAAATTTTTGTTCTTTTAAAATGTGGTTTTATCATAACCGCTAAGTAGATATGTAGGAATTTTTGTATAGAAAATTCATTTATTGGTTGATTGGTTGGTGGTGGTTATATTTGTTGTAACTGGGTAGTGTTGGAGGAGGATTTCAGTTAGATTTATTTATGTAGACTTTTCAGTGGAGAAGTATTTGGTAATGATATAGAGGGCTTTTTTTTTTGAGGGGCAGACTGCAGGTTACTTTGGCTTTCCTAATAAGTTAGCTTTGATGCCATTTAATAAGATACAAGTTAAAATGATCAAATGAATTTTTTCACTTTTACAGTATCATGGTATGTGAGTTTAGGAGTTAAAAGTCTTAATTCTCACCAATGTTAATATTGGAAATAGCAATATAAAATCTTTACAGAGCCTCTAATTGGTTATTCAAATTTGTAATCTATGCTCTTTCAGTGCTTATTTATTAATAAAATTATTTAATTTTTTATATATCATATAAAATTATTTTTAATAGATTAAAATATTTTATATTAATCGATTAATATTTTACTTTTATTTTATCAATCGAATTATTTATTTATTTATTTATTTTTGCAAAAGTCTCTATTTCAACGAGACAGAGTGATCCAATAAAAAAAAAAAACGAGACAGAGTGATTATTTGATATGTTGTAGAGAGGACTAGAGCTGTCCATATTTAAAAACTGTTTGATTAAGAAAATGTCAAATTTGGATAAAGAATTTTGTTCTTTAGAATTGGGTGGGAGCCTACAGGCACAGCCCCTGACCATATTGCTTAAGTTGGGCTTAAGTAACTTTCTCGGTAAATTGCTTTGAATCCAATGAGCTCCAGTCCTTGACAAAGTTGGGCTTATAAAAGGTCTCTTTATTCAGCTTCTGAATCAATTTAAGCAATAGCATAACATCGCTTTAGTACAGGGAAATTGTCCTCTACAGGATATCCTGTGGTAAATTCATGGCTTCGGATCAAATGATTCAATTTTCAATTCTGCCAGAAAATTTGTTGAATATTTATAAATTGTAAAAAAGTTTATTTTATATGGAAAATGTTCTTAGATATTCTCTTATTTGCCAGGACAAATATGAAACAAATTCTATCTTTTGTGAACAGTATAAAATAATTTAGATATGTTTCTATACATTAAATGAATCATATATTAATATTTCAAAATTTTATTTATCACGAATCCACATGTAATTCTTCCGTTAAAATATATTTATAAAGCATATATTATTATTCTGAGCCATGAACTATAACATATTAAGTTGAATCAATCGGACTGGGTTGGATTTAAATTTAATTGAAGTTTTAAAAATTTAAGCTAAATTTGATTCAGCCTAATCCTATTTTACCAATAAACAAAAATAATTATACATCTAAAGATAAACTGCCCAATTAAAAAAAAAGTCGTCGAATATTTATTTTAATATAAATTTGATTATATGTATAAGTTGAATTTGAAAATTTTGATATTTTAGAGTTGATAACCAATAACCAAACATAGAACGCTACTTATGGAAAGATAATTCTATATAGTAAAACGTTGGATTCCTTTTTTTTTTTTTTTTATTTTTTTTGGGTTCATGACCTTCGCCGTGATTCTATTAATCAGATCATGTTATAATTCATGACAGTCATTCATCTCCGAATAGGGATTTTTTAGAAAATTATTCTATATATCTTCCAAAAAAAAAAAGAAAATTATACTGTATATTTTTTAAAATTTTTCTTAAATATCGTACAATTTTTATATTCTTTTAATAGATATATATGTCTGATATACATATTTTTTACGATATTTCTATTTTTTAATTTTTTAAAGAAATCCCCTTTTTTATTCACTTAATAAAAAAAACTTTTGAGTATAGTAAAAAAAAAAAAAAAACACAAAATAATGCAAAATTAATTATCCATTAAACAAATACTAATAGGATGTTAGACCATAACTGCACGAGGCAAATTTAATCACAGGTTTTAATATTTCCATAAGGCACGCCTATGAGAAAATCCGATTAATCAAAGTTACACGCAAAGAAATTTCCTCCAAAATCAATCTCAGCCGTTCGTTGAACTACTCTTAAAATTCAATAAAATTTGCCTCATTATATTAATCAATAAAATCTCACCACGTGCATTAAATTTTAAAAATGTTAACGCGTCACAAATTCATTGGTTTTATTTTCCTGCTGGCAAATACATCTCGATTACCGTATTTAACTCGTGAATTTCCACTCCTTGGACACTTCCTCTCCCTCAAAACACTGCGGTCTGTGAGATAAACTAAAATAAAAAAAAAATTAAAAACAAGATACACTTGCCTTATAAACACCGTGTGACGAGATTAACCCAATAAAAACCCTCCACGCGGATCTAGAACCATATATAGAGCGAGTAGTCTTTAATACGCACTCGAGGAGAAAAATCTAAATAACATTTCCACAGAGCCGTCACGTGTGAGAACCATGTTTGTCTCGTTCTCGCCCTACTCGTATGTGTCAATAAAACGCCCGCTCTCTTTTCTCAAAACGCAGATATCTAAAACCTCTGAAAACTGGTTTCAAAAACCTGAGAGAGAGCTCTCTTTGTACAAAAATGGTGTCTAGGTGTTCGATTTGGTCTTTTTTGTTCCTTTTATGTCTGACTGTAGCGATCTCAGCTGAAGAGAGTGCGGAGAAGGAGTTCGTTTTGACTTTGGATCACTCCAATTTCACTGACACAATTAGTAAACACGATTTTATCGTCGTCGAATTTTATGCTCCTTGGTATGAATTTCGATCTTAGATCTTAAAGTTGTTAATAGTTGTCTTTTTTTTATTTAATTAAAATTAAGATCTTTTTTTATTTTCATTTTGCTGCTTTGTGTACATTTGTCATCTTTTTTTTTTTTTTTCAATCGGATTTGAATTTAAGGTTTTCTATGATGATTGATATGATTCTGATTACTTAATTTTCGTTCTTGATATGGAGATTAAACGTTTTTGAGTTTTACCAGTAAAAAGAGAATCAAATTAAGTGAATTGATTGATACTATAACTTTAAATTATGAATTTATTGTGAAGAATATTCTCTTCTTCGTAGCCATATTTGATATTGTTTTAAATGTTGAACGTAACCCCTTTGTAATGTAACTTCAACCGAGGCAGCTCCACCATAATAATTATTTGCGAAAGTATTGAAAAATATATTAATTTCTATGCATTAATCAGTTGCATGAAATGTCCAGATATTGTCATGAGGTGGGCTGTTAAATGAATGTTATAAGAAGGATTGTCGAAAACATATGAGAGATTAAATGTACATATATGCTTATAACTTCATATTACTACAATTTTACTATCTCAAAAGAGAAAAAAAAAAGAAAAAAAGAAAAAGAAAGAAAGCTCTCCATTACTGACTTACTTCATATCTGATCATTATATCACATTCCTATGACCAATGGCAGCTGAGGATGGAATTCCGATCTTGTTTCTTATTTTTGCAGGTGTGGACACTGTAAGAAGCTTGCCCCTGAGGTAATGATTTATCTTGTCTAGCAACTAAACAGATCTAAGGCTGTGATTATTGTTTGATTATCATCCACGCTTAGCTGATAACAGATATGATTATATTTGTAGTACGAAAAAGCTGCTTCCATATTGAGCAGTCAAGATCCGCCAGTCATTTTGGCCAAAGTTGATGCCAATGAGGAGGCTAACAAGGATATTGCTACACAGTATGATATTAAGGGATTCCCAACTCTCAAAATTTTGAGAAATGGAGGGAAATCAGTTCAAGAATATAAAGGCCCTCGAGAAGCAGAAGGCATTGTTGAGTATTTGAAGAAACAAAGTGGTCCTGTTTCTGTTGAAATAAAATCATCCGAAGATGCTAGTACTTTCATTGATGACAAGAAGATAGTTATTGTAAGTACAACTTAGATCTTTTTTTTTTTTGGTGATTTTTTGTTGTTTAGTCTACTAAATATTTTTGCATTTTTTTACAGGTCGGGGTGTTCCCTAAGTTTTCTGGGCAGGAGTATGAGAACTATATTGCGGTAGCAGATAAATTGCGATCTGACTATGAGTTTGGTCATACATTGGAAGCTAAACACCTTCCACGTGGGGAATCATCTGTTTCTGGGCCTCTTGTTAGGTTGTTCAAGCCATTTGATGAGCTCTCTATTGATTTTAAGGTATTACAATATTTTTAGTACACCAGATTGTGTATGCATGCGCAGAGCAGTTTTGAAGGTAATAAATTATTCTGACAATCTTATATTCTTGCAGGATTTTAATTTAGATGCCCTTGAGAAGTTTATTGAAGAATCTAGCATGCCTACTGTGACTTTCTTTAATACTGATCCCAGCAATCATCCTTATGTGATCAAATTTTTCAATAGCCCTGATGCTAAGGTATGAATACAAGACATTATTTGCAAGAACTCTGTGGTTGTCTCATGTTTATTATGTACTTGTTATTAGTACGTTCAATCTATATGCAAAACTGATTGCTTCTGTTTTGAGAGAGAAATTTTGCACAAAAATAAGAAGTTTTACACTACTATAGCATAACACCATGAGTGCATGAAACAGAAATTTCTTGGGAGGTTTTCCTCTCCACCTTCTGTTGTGCTTTTCTGAATTCTGAAATTGTCCTTTTAAAACCAGACAAATGTGGCCAGTAATTTACCCTTTTCTTATTGCTCGAGGGTTGGGGTAGCTGGGTTGATTTGATTGGTGTTATAACTGATGTTCCTATTTGACGTATCAACACTTGCTTTGCCTTACTCTCTGAATATTGCAGGCAATGTTGTTTATGAACTTTAGTGTTGATGCTGCTGATTCTTTCAAAACTAAATATCATGAAGTGGCCCTGAAATATAAAGGGGAGGGCGTAGCCTTTTTGTTGGGAGATTTAGAGGCTAGTCAAGGTGCTCTCCAGGTAAGTAAGTCTTTGGTATACTGGTCCACTTATGGTGCATGTTCCTAAATAATCTTTTTGGTGTTTAAAAGATTGTGCTGGTTTGAATGAGCAGTATTTTGGACTCAAAGAGGACCAGGTTCCTCTCATCATTGTACAAACAAATGATGGACAAAAGTACTTGAAGCAAAACTTGGAACCTGATCATATTGCTCCTTGGTTGAAGGATTACAAGGTAAAGGAAGAATTTTGATACTTCCATATGGTAGTTGCCTTGTTTGATTTTTAAGTGATGAGATGGGTTTTCTGTTTTCCCATATGTCTGATGAGAAATTCCCTTATTTAAATCTGTGCAGGATGGCAAGGTGCCACCATACAAGAAATCTGAACCTATTCCTGAAGTTAACAATGAGCCTGTAAAAGTTGTGGTTGCTGATACTCTCCAGGACATGGTTATCAATTCTGGAAAAAATGGTCAGTAGGACTGACGCATATTAATTCATAGTTGAAATATTTTGTTAAAACTGATTCTAATGGCTGCTAGCATGACATCATATTTATCACTGTAGAGTTAAAGTCTGAAAGCACATTTGTTATCCCTTGTGAAAATATTTGGATGTTCATAATCTGCTATGGGTGGCATCAAGGAGATGTGGCTCATATAGATTATCTGCTGTGCAATTGTAGTCCTTAAATCATTTGTATGACTTACTGCTGGCAATTTGTTGTCTTTTAAGGATCCTCCTTCAATACCCCTCCTTGCTACTTTTTTTCTCTCCGTTCTATTTTCTTGTCTTACTTTGGTATGGAAGTTTCCTATCTTTAGTGGGGTTGTTCTGTGTGGATCATGATTTATGTGCGTTTCTTTTTTGTAACTTTGTAATGGTATTTTAGTTTCTTAGTATTTTGTGACATATTTTGTGGTTACTAACTATTGTAGTAATCGATCTAGTCCCAAGGATTAAAAGAATATATGACCTAGTTAATTTCCTTTTTCCTTCTGTGATCAATCTTATTGTAATTTCCTGAAATTGTTTTTGTTGGATTCTCTCCCTTGTGCTATCTTAATTTAATTTTGTCTATTGTGTGTGTTGTCTATAATTCAATATAACATGTCGACATGCTGTATATTGCAGTTCTTCTAGAGTTCTATGCTCCCTGGTGTGGACACTGCAAAAAATTGGCTCCTATCTTGGATGAAGTTGCTGTCTCATACGAAAGTGATCCAGATGTCATCATTGCAAAGCTTGTAAGTGTTGTTTTCGATCTAGTTGAAGAAATACATGTTATTTTTACTGTTAAGAGATGAAACAAATCTATAAAGATATTTATTTGAGGTAGGAAATTGGTGAAATGCATTAGTAATGATACTAGTTATAATTGATTGCACCTGCATTATTGGCATTTCTATGTGCATAAGAGTAGCACTATGCTATTGTCTTTTGTTTCTTTATCAAAGCTGGTGCTAAAAATGTACATTCATATTGGATGAGTAGGCATATTCCGGATCTGCACGTGTAGGATCTATTTTTCTTTTTTTATTTTAATTTTTCGTAGGAAGGTGGATGTTGGGAGGTTTATTATGGGCCATAATGAATTAATGAAAGCAGTTAAACTCATGTCACTGTACCTTCTGCAGTATCTATTACGGGCTGTTGAATATTTTGCCTGCTCTAATCTGCACTATTATCCTGTTATGAGCTATTCCGTTCCGTTTGGGTTTTACTTCAATCAATATTTGCTATATGATTCGCTTTATATGTAAATTTAGACTAGCAAAGTATGAAAATATTCTCTTATGGTAGAGATCTGTCCTGATAACATTTCATTGTTTTTTTTGGGCTCTCTATAGGATGCAACTGCAAACTATATCCCAAATGATACCTTCGATGTCCAGGGATATCCAACTGTATACTTCAGGTCAGCAAGTGGAAAATTGGTGCAGTACGATGGGGACAGGACCAAAGAAGATATCATAAATTTCATCGAAAAGAATAGGGATAAAGATGAAGTTGCCCAACCAGAATCTCAGCAAGAATCAGAAAAAACAAAGGATGAGCTCTAAATTTTGTAACAATTTTGAGCTTAGTGTACTAGTAAAACTCTTGCCAGAATAACCAGCTAGTTTACATAGATCCCTTCTATGTTTAGGAAAAATAACGGTGATCATGTAAATTAAAATGAGTATCTTTCAAGTATTATTGGTTTCTCCACGATTTTCCTTTCTTGATTTGGCGACTTAAATGGATCCAAAACAAACAAATATGGTCCTTCAGACTCTAGATGTGCTGGTCCTGAATGACGTATGCATCGCATCTGCATGTTCATAGTGTGGTGCAGCCTTTCCAAGCCTGGTTAAAATTGGTTTTGAAGCCGGTAACTGGTGGTAGGTTATTAATTATCATCACTGTGGCTCAGTTTGGCATAACTTATTGACTGATTTACAAAGTTATTAATCTTTTGATTTTTATGGGTTTATCACCGAATTTTAACAAAATCTCAAATATGATACGAAAAATGTATTTGGTATTTTTTCTCTATATTCAATTAAGAGAGCAGTTTTTTTTTTGAATGCTTTAAGAGAGCAGTTATTAAGGGTTATTATTTGGATTTTGAATTCCATTTCAAGAAGCTATTTATTTATGTGAATTAACTCTCAAGAAAATTAATTAAGCTTACACTCAAAATCATAAATATTAATAATTAAGCCATTTACCGTTATAGTTACTAAAATATATGTAATATTTCCCACTAATAATAATAATAATAATAATTAAATATGGACAACAGCCAGTCCTTTCATTTTAGGTCTTCTCTCAGGGGGCTCAGGAGAAATTGCCTTCCTCTTGCTAATACTATTGTTATTATTATTAATTTCAGCTTTACAAGTCTGGTGAAGGGATTTTAGTAGGTGAGGCAGAAGCTTCTCCATGTCTGATAACTGAAGCGGCTTCAACAAGAATTCTTCAGCCCCTTCTTCCAAGCACCTATTATTAATTATATATATATATATATACAACAAATATATAAACATTACTCCATTTATAATATTAAAATTGTCATACACCACAATCCAAGATTTTTTTAACACCAACTCTACCAAAATTTGAATATTTTTACTGCTAAAATACTTTTATATAATAGTATTGAAATTCATAAAAACTATGAGAAAAACATTGTTTTTTCAATATCTTTTGTAAAACGTAGTATGATATTATTTGTTGTATACTAATATTTTCATACATGAAAAATTCTAAGCTATTCCTTATGATGTTAATATTTTTTTATATACCAAACTAATTACAAAGGGATATTTTAAAATTTTAATATAAATATGCTTATTATTTTATCCAATGTAAAGACACTAATACTCTCATATAACACTCAAATATAATTTCCATATTAGACATGTATTTATCAGATGTAGTTTTACATAAATAGTTGCTCTATAAAGGCGAAATAAAATTCTAATTATTCTCTTTGTTTCAAATAAGATTTTAATACTTCATTTTCAAAACATATTAATTTATCATATTATCAAAGACCTAAAAGAAAAAAAATTATTATTTTATTTATTATACTCTTAGTTTTTTTCTATTAAAAAATGACAATGTTTTTAAAAAAGAGAGTAATTTTTAATAAAAATGAGATGCCATATTTATCTCTTATCATGAAAATTGGAAAAACAAAAGAGTGAGAAGGGCTAAGAAGCTTACATGCTAATGATAGAAGGTATATTTTCTGATGACATAACCACCACTGGAACATCTTTCCATGAAGAACCCTGAAAATTCCATTGAAGTTTGCTATGTTAAACCTTCAAGTTCCTTATTAAGGGAGACACTTATACGTGTGTGTGTGTGTATATATATTCATTGAAAATTTTTCATTATACACCAAGTAATTATTTTAAAGTTAATTAAATTTATATGAAATTATTTTGTTAATTTTTTTCTATATATATATAAAAACTAATATATTTAATATTTTTTTTATATTTTTAAGTTGGTATATATATTTTATTTATATTAATATTTAAAACTGGGATAAGATAATTATATTTAAATTTATAAATAAAACAATAATATTTCACAAAGATTAAAATATTTATATATATATATATATATAAATTATCAAATCTTGGCAAATTTGAATTAATTTCTAAAGCTACCAAAAATCTCCAAAGAATCATAAAGTCTCCCTTGCTTACACATAAAAAAAAATAAGCAGAAAATAATAAATTAAATTATGACACTTTCTATTTTTATGTTAGCTTACCTCACATTTCTTTTCTTGCGGTTCTGACAAATTTGTCTATTAATGGCCCCCCACTAACATTTTCTATATCTACATAAGAATTAAGTCTCATTTGATAATATACAAATATATAAAATTATAACACTTTTTTTTTCTCTTATTTCTTTCCTTTATTCTTACTTCTCTCAAAAACACTTAATGATCCTTTTCACAAAATCATATCATATGAGTTTATGCCGATTAGAAGCATTTATAATTAAGATACCTTTTTGTCGATTTGTTGTAGTTTTCTTTTTTTTGAAATAAGGCATATATGTCTCCAGATGTATAACCTTTAAATATACAATATTATTTTTGAGTATTTATGCAGACCTTTTTAAAATTAATCTTAAATAATCATGGCTGATATTAAGAAATAATAATAATAATAATAATTCATGCTTTGTTTTTCATGTATAATATATTTATATTATCTTAATTTAGTTATTGCATTACCCAATTAAATAAATTTTCTTTTAAAAAAAGAGAGGAATGTGAAGGGAAAGAAGGTAATAAAAAGTAATGTACCTTGACTCTTTTGAGCAAGTCATAACCACTCATCCCAGGCATACAATAGTCTGTCATGATCAAATTGACTTTCATTCCCTAAAATTTCATGAAATTATAAGAATAAAATATGTCTCAATTATAATATTAATTATAAACTAAAAGGAGAAATAATAATGTAATTTAAGAAGAGTTATTATATTATTATTATTTTGGAATTTTATATTCCCCAAAACTTCCTATTGAAGAGGGCAAAAAGTGTGTAAAAAAAGGCATGTTATTTACCCAAAATAGGCCAAAAAGAGGAAAAGAAACAATTAAGAGGAAAAAAATTCATATGAATGTACAAAAACCAAAATAAAATAAAGAATAGAGGTGAAATTAAAAGTCCTAAACTTCTATATCCAGATTTTAGTGGATAACTTAAAAAAAAAATTACTCAAAGACAAAAATAAAGTAGTAAAAAGATGGAGCAAAGGAAGCTAGCAACTTTGGAACTTCATTACCTAAAAAGCTGAATGTGTTTCAAGTACATATCAAACGACATTAAGCAATATTTTTAGATAAATATTTTCAAAAAAAAAAATCTCATAAAACTTGAAAAAACAAAGAGGGTATAGATGTACTAAAATCTTCACTATGCTATACAAAATTCTTTCATTTTTGTCCACAAATATACATATATTTAAAAGCATAACAAAAAAATGCATTTGTAATTAATGGCATTTCTTCTTTTGAGTCATTATTGCCCTGAGTTTGTCATTATAAGATACACCAGATGGGAAATACTGCAGTACACTAGTCCATAAAAATTAATTGAGTTTCAATTAGAGGTTCAAATTTATGACTTCACATTATTTAATTTCTAGAATTGATTTTAGAATTAAAATTCATTGATAAACATGCAATATTTTCAGTTGAAGTAATTAGCTCCTTTTAGTATAGTATAAATGTGGTCCATTCTCAATCTTTTATCCATATCGCGTTGATATTTTGAAAGACAAATATAAATATGTTTGACTAAAGGTTAACATCATGATTAATATATAATGTGCTTTTTATTTAATTTTTTTTATCATAGGGCTCATAAAAATGTATTATATATCTTCTATATTTTAGGTTTTTGAGTTATTTAATCAATCTAGGATTCATCATTAAATCTCTTCATGTCACTGGTACATTAATAATGGAAATTGTGGTCCATGACATGAGATTATTAATTAATGGATTCAATTAATATTTTTGCATTTTCTCATATTTATTTATTTTTTTCATTTGGTATGTATGTAAAGAATTCCATAATATTCCTTAACAATTCTTTTAACACAATATATTCTAATCGACGATGAGGAAGAATTAAAAAAAAAACCTTTACTTACAACGAGAAGCATTACTATACAAAAATAAAATAAAATTGGTTTTCTTTTCGTTTCCCTATTAGACATTCAGATTAAGGAAGAAGTAGCAATTTATTCTTTTTTACGCATAATTAATTTCTTATAAAGAAGAAGAAGAAGAAGAAGAAGAAGAAGAAGAAAGAAAAGAGTTGGAGACGAGAGAATTGAGAGAGAGAAGCTTATAAATTACCTCTTGTTGAGTAGATTGACAGGATGAGGAGGAGGAAGAAGAAGAAGAAGAAGTTTTAGAAGCAGCGTCTAGGTTATCAAGCAAGCCCAGATATTCCAAAGCTTTATTCCCAGAATCCACACAAGTTACTTCACCAAAATAGAGATAATAAAACAATAACATTAATATAGATCATATAAATAGATTTTAAAACAATAAATATATTTATATATATTAAATATCGTACCTTGATAAGAAGAAACTTTAAGCAGCCTCTCTAAAAGCTTCCTATCAAGAACACTATCATCCACAGCCAAGACATGAAAATGGTGCTGCAACTCTAATTTTTCGTCTTGTTTCTCTTCTGCTTCTTCTTTTTCTTGTTCTTGATTTTTCATTTCTTCTTCAACACTTGATGGTTTCACCTCCATTAGTCAAAAAATAATATTTCTTGCTACGATCTATGCTAATTCCTTATATAACAACAATCCCAGGAAAAAAAAATTATAGAACTCGAAGATAGAAGAGATTCATGAGAGTATGAAAGTATATATCTGGGGCTATATCTCCGTGGGTTTTTATGAAGTAGGTGAGTGGCAAGAGAATTTGGAGATATGCTTTTTTTTTTTTTTAAAAAAAAGAAAATTTCTTTTTGTTGCAGAGAAAGAAAAAGAAAAAAAGAGAGAGATGTTTTGGTGGCATAATCTCTCCGTAGATTCTCTCTATATCGTGTTGGTACAACCACTCATATTTCTCTCTCAATTTTATTTTTTTTACTTGCTTTGGATTTTGTTTCATTTCTAAGGAAAATCACACAATATCTTTATTTTGTAATTACCATTTAATCACGATTTAGTTGGACTAATTATTAGATTTTGATATAATGACTTTTTTCCAATAAAAATTACTAAAATAATAACAAAGAGGTGGTTAATGTTATACTTGTATATAACTAATTAAATTCATATTTAATTATGTTTCTTCTTTGAAAATTTGATCGAAAGTTACTCTTGTTTGTATATGGGTAATTACGCCCTTAGTTGGTTGTATTAGATTAATTAGTTAAAGCAAAGTTGGTCCCAATTAACCAATAGTAATTAATTAAGATGCGACTTATTAATTAAATGACAGACTCTTCTAAATATAGAATTGCTGAAACTGTCAAATTATCAATAAATCTCAATTTTCAACATTTTCAGTAAATATGTGAAGCTATTAAATAAATGACTGTGTTGGTTAGATAGGTGAAATGATTTTCAATTTCTTAAATTTTTCTTATTTATTTTTTGTATTGTTTAATAGTGAAATATAGATATAAACCCATATTTTTAAGAAAAATAAAAAAAAATAGTAAAAGAAGAGTTGATTATTTATTTCAGAAAAATTTAAGAAGAATGAAAAAGCCACATCACATAACGGTAATTGGGACACAGTTCTTATATCATTCTTAAAATGGAAAAAACAGTCCTTAGGGATCAAATCTAATGTCTATCACTGCTGCGTACTAAACTGTAAATGCATTGACTGATTTGACCAACATTCACATATTCTCTGTTATATTTCCCTCAATTGTTTTTCAATAAAAAAAAATTACCACGACATATTATAATTCATTTTTTTATTATTATAAAATACAGTCACGCATTTAAATTTTTATTCAATATATTAATTCCCAATTTATTCCGTCAATTACAAGTCATAAGCCTACTTTACTTATCTCCTATATCGCAATCGATTCCCTCCTACTCTTTCTACCGAGACAGAAAGAAAAAATTAATTTATATTTTTTTTATTATCATAATGAAAAATTTTATTTTTTAATAAATTTAAATCTCACATTTTCAAAACTAATTATGATGTTTTTTTGACTATTTTATTTTTTCTAAAAGGACTTTTTTTTGTTTAATAAAATTAAAATAAAATAGGATCATTTTTTCTAATCAATTTTTTTTAATTTAGAAAAAAAATCTTGGTGCAATGATAAATTATATTGCTATATGATTTGTAATTATAGATTTAAACTATAAAAATAGTCACTTATAATTATTTAAAAAATTATGTATAATAAATTTTACGGATCTAATTTTTTTTAAAATTTTAAATATTGCGATAATATTTATGCTCCAGAGGGAATAACACAGGGCCAACATAATTATTAATTAAAATTTAGTGTACTGAAGATAAATTTGGGACCACATTTTTTTTAAAATGCATAGAATGTGTATAGTAGAAAGGGCAGTGGAAACGGGGAATCAATCTCTAGTAATAATAGCGAATGGGACATGAAATAAATAAAGGTTCTAATATTGGGACCCATTTTGATCTAAAATTTTTTATATTTTTTCCTTTGAAAGATCTCCGTTGTGGGGCCATAGCAAATGCAATCTTATATGGGACCCATTCAATCCTCTAAAATATCCATCCAAATTTTGAATTTGTCCTTATTGAGAAACTTTCACCCATCATTTTTTATTTTTTCATTTTTTAAAATAATTTATCATTATTATTATTATTATTATTATTTTCATTCATACATGTAATAATAGGGTTGAATGGATAACTTTACTTAATAAGTTTAATGATACACTCTGACTCTATGCACAATTTATATGTTAAATTCCTTTTTTAATCTCAAATTGTAAAATCTATAATATATAATTTGGATAAATGAATCGATTTTTTTTTATAAAAAAAATTTAAAACCAATCATAAAAAACATATGCCGTTTTTTTTTTTGAACGGGAAATTTGCGGTTGATTCAATAGAGAGATGATATATACAATTTTTTTTTCTTTTGTTCTGAAGTCCTTGCACTTGAGTTGGGCCCCGGTTGTTGTCTGCCACGTGTTGCGCACTCCATGTGTTTCTGAACGCTGACGTGGGTTCACATGAACCGTCAGATCACGTCGCTGTCCTCTAGAATGATGTTGCTTCGTTTATAATTTTGTAGTATATCTTTTGATAAAAGTTATATAGTATATCTATATAGGCTCAGCTCAAGATTGTTTTATTTATTCTCTAATTTTCACAATTTATTTGCCCTATTTCTGAGGAATTCCTTCAGTTTATATTTCACAAAATTCAGAATTCATATATTCATCTTTCACTAATTTCAGTCAAAATGATAAATTTTGAAGAATTAAAATATTTTATAGTGTAATTTAAATATTGAAATATATAATATTTTAAATATTTTTAGAAAATTATGGTTTTAGAAAAAAAAATGAAGTATTGAGTTATTATTTATTAGTAAATTTCGAGAATTAAAAAAATAGCAAACTTAATTTATATTTAGACTTAAATTGCCCAAGTTATTTAATTTAAACAGCAATCTCTTCTCTCTCTTTTTTTTAAAATATCATATTCCTATTATATAAAATTATAAAAAGAAAAGACAAACATATTTCTATCATGAGAAAGTTTTCATGATTACCATCAAAGCTTATATATGACTCTCTCTTTTTTTTAGTAGTTTTAATAATTTTACTACCATAATAGTGACACGTGTCTCAAACTTTCAACGCTGTAATTTTTTTAGGTTGAAAATGGGAGGAGGGATTAATCATCGATAGTTTTGATTAAACATTTTATTTCAAATTTTTTACCCTACGTAAAATTTATATTATTTAATTTTTTATAAATTTTAATATAGATATATATTTTATTAAATAATGACATTAGGTTAACTGTAAAAAGCTTTGAACGACATCAGTGATTTTTTCTTTCTTTCTTTTTTTTGGGTCAGAGACAGCAGTGATTTCAGTTTGTCTCCATGGTTTACAAGAACAGTACTTACCATTCACCAAAACATAAAAGAAGATTCTGTCAGCCTTAACACTCAAGTAGATTTTGACATATTTTTATTATATTGAAATTTCTTTTTGCCTTTTTCTTTTTTTTTTTTTACTTTCAGTTATAATTAAAATTAATTTTGCAAATGCAAGAGTGCCCTTAACTATATTTAATTTGTTTAGGAGGTTAATTTGTCTTTTCACCTACTTTTAAAAAAGTTCTTAACATACTAAAAACAAATTATATTTGTTGCTTCCTCAACAATATATGAAATATATCAAAATTTAAATGTTATTGATGCTAGGTCCTAGCTTGGGTTGAATATTACTGATGTTGTTACTATTTTACCTATAAAATAGAAAAAAATAAAAAATAAATTTTTTTATAAAAGATTTTAATATTTAAATTAGAGCTCCATCTATCTGAATAAAAAGAAAGAAAAATTATTTATTTAAGAAAACTGTTATGTATAGAGATGGAGAAAGATAAAATATGAGCTGATGTCAACGTTAATTGCAGGTATATCATATCATATAATAACTATATTAGTGGAGTATCCGTCGAATATTAAAAACTTGATGAAACTAAAAGTGTTTAAAATTGAAATTCAACATTTTTCTAAGAGCCCAATCATAAGAAAGCTCGGTTACAAAAGGGGATCTAAAAGTTATGAGAAGTAATTTCAATTGCTGTATATACCAAACAATCTATCAAATTTATCTAAATTGATTAGAGATGAATTTTATATTTAGGTGAATGAGAGTGCATTACGTGGATAAGTACGCTGAAAATTTTATTTATATTAAATTTCCATTAAGCTAATTTGAAGTTTAATTAATTAATTAAATTTGCACTATTCGATTTCAGGGTCAAGCTGGTATAACGATATAATATTCATTTTTTGCGTTCAGTCTAGTTATAAAATGAATTGACTGCTTTTAATTTGATTACATAGAAAATATTGGTTTATAAATATATATATATATATATATAAGATATTATGATAATGAAAACTTGAGATTTTTTAAAAAATGTTTTAGGCTAAGATTTGATTATGCGTGTGAGATATATATGCATGCTTAATTTAAGAAACGAATAAAACTTCTATTGTATCACTTTAACAGATTAAGAAATTAATAATTATAATTGAAATATTTTTCAAAAGAAAAAAAGATGTCATGATTAGCATAAACCTTTTAAATAATAAACTTTAAAACTTGATTAGGTTTTGCAAATAATAGGCCGTTAAAAAATAAAATTTTAATTTAATGAACTTCTAAGCATCCAAACAAACTTAATTATAAATTATCAAAATTAACATTTAACATTTTCTAGAAAAAAAATCCTCATCATCGAGTAATTAAGAAGTGAACTACTATCAATTTATATTTTATTTTTCTAAATATTTTTCAAATATAATAAAAATATCATTTATCACAACCAGAGACGAAGTTAGGATTTGAAATAAAGGGGAATAATTTTTTTTTTATAAAATTTATATTTTCCGTAATTATTTATCTCTATTTTTATTTTAATAGTATTTTATAAATTTATTAATAATATATTTTTATTATTAAAAAATTAATTAATAAAAAATATTAATATATGTGTGTATAAAATTTTAAATTTATAAAATTATTCATAATAAAAATAAAATAAAGAGAAAAAAATTAAATAATAAATATAATTTCTTAAAAAATAATTAAAATAAATGAGTTTTTTAATTCATTAAATGAGTTCAAATTAATTTAGTTAGAAAATTTATCTCTTTCTTTATTTTTTTTACATTTATATATTATTAATTTTTTAAAAAAGAACTATTGCATATAGAATAAATAATTTATTATAATTTTTTTTGACTTCTTGTAAAAATTAAAAAAAAGAGAAACAATTTAAAGTTTTAAAAAAATTAATAAATAATTTAAAATTTTTTAAAAAATATTATATATATATATATATTTTCAAAAAGAGAAGTCAATGTGTCCTCGCCCCTTATCACAATGTATTATTAATTAACAATAAAAATATTATCTACAATAAATTATTGATTAGTTACCTGCAGAATAAATTGCTTTAAATGAGTATGATTTAAAATCCATGATCTAATGGTGAAAAACAGTTCATTTTTTTATTAAAAATTTTTAAATGGATATATATATTTATATATGACATATATACACTCTTAAAAAAAGAAAAGAAAATGGAATAGGAAAAACCAATTCCTTAACTTGAGAACTATCTAACATCTTTTTTGAATGAATGATTCAGTCTTTTTCTTTTCTTTTATACTAAAAAGCAAACAGTGTTTTTTTTTTCTTTTCTTTTACTCTTTTTCTTAGAATGTGCAATCTGCATATAGTTATAAAAAAAAAAAAAGCTTGTTTTAAAATGCTTTGACTTGAGAAGCAAAATGGGCTCCATTTATTCTCCACTAAAATCAGGATTTTCTTGACTCATAGATACCTTAATAAACTCACCAAGGATCATTTCAGATTTTAATGGCCCCCACTCAATTTTTCAGTTTCCTTGACAATATATATATATGTTGCTTTTGCATTAGGGTACTGGAGATTGAAGAAATTTCCTCACAGATTGGCCCACTCCTGGCTTTGGTCAATAAAGAATTTATGGACTTCATCAACACTTGTTGAATTAAATTTCATTTTAAAGCATTTATTGTAAATTGCAAATTAAATTTCATTATTTTTTTCATACAATTTCATTTTAAACCTTTTCTATTATAAATAGATTTTGACTATTTAGCCAATAAAAACTGTTGCTTCTACCATATAAACTTATATTGGAGTTTTTTTTTCATCGATTATAATTTCTTTCCCTATTTAAATTGGTAAAGTTTTAAAATAATGAAAGTTATTTGTAAAAATAAAATATAAATCATTTAATTTTACATTTATTGCTTGAATGTCTAACATATTTTTAAAAATTTTACTAGATTATGACATCAATTTATAAATTTTCATATTATTATCACTTATATCTTAAAAACTAAATTTAAATAAAATGTTAAAATTGATGTTTAAGAAAAAATAATGATAAATGTTTTAAAATGAGATTGTGAAACGCGAGAAAAAGATTAAAAGAGTAACTTCACCCTAAACAATAAACTACTTGAATCAATCAATTAAACAAAACGCTAAAATTAACAATGGCCACGAAAGTTGCTAATAATTAATTGAATGGGATTAATATTAAGTAATTATTATTATCATTATTTTGTATTTGTTGAGATAATTAAACTAACTACTGTTTGCCAAAAAAGCTAAAATTAATATTTGTCTTGAAAGACCCACAATCGTATCAGCTTTTACATATTAATATATATAATCAAGGGAAGATTTTGTGGGTGACTGAGGCAATTAGTTTTATTAGGACAGGACACGGTCCCTTCTACGTTCTACAATCAATTTTTAGTTTCAATTTTTAATGGGGTCCTTTTCATCTTATAATGTGGGTGGTTTTTAAGAATATTAAATTGGATGGTTTAAAGGGCACATTTTGTGCCCTTCATGCATGAGCTTGTCTGTGATCTATATATATTACTATATAGTATTAATTTAGGGCAGGGCCACTCATAATTAATTTTTGGACCACCTTTAACATTGATTGCCCTATTTCTTACAACCTGCATCGGCAATTCAAATTTTATTATTACCATATATATAGTTGACTGATCTATAATTTAGTGTGATCTTGAATTGATAAGTCATCCGTGATTAGATCAATTTTATCTATTTTAACTTATATGTGATGATTGATTATATATATATATATTAAACTCATTAGGATTAATTTAATATATGTCATTTTACTGCACTTTTTGTATCACTAAAAAATTAATTATTCTAAGAATAAATAATAAATTAAATTAGTATCTTATTAGTAGCTTAATAAGTGAATGTTTGTCTCATCATTGTAAAAAGTCAAAAACTTAAAATTTAATAATTTTTCTTTCTAGGATTTTCTAATATTAATTAAAAATAAATTAATGTCATAGCATATTAAACGGTAAATTTACTCCATTGAATTTAAAAATAAAAGAAAATAAAAGAAATTAATAGTCAATTAAAAACATTTAATTCAATAGTACTGAAGTCATCAGAGGCTGAAAGATATTGAATTTGAGCTCGGTTGAAGTAAAATTTATCTTAGAAAAAGAAATTAATAGTTAAGTATCTAAATATATATGGATAACAATAACACAAGCGATCATACATCATTTCAAAAATTGTATATAATGAACAGCTGTTAAGATAAGTGTTGTTATTATTTGAATTGTATTTACCTGCATTATGTTATAAGTATAGCTGTATATGTTTATCTTGATTAACCTACTGTTTACACTTGTATATAAACGTACAAACAGTGAATGAAATACATGTGTTTTCTATTTCCAGTTTTGGTATTTTCCTTTGATGGTATTTTCCCAGTTTTACTAATTAACTGTTAATTAGTATATCCTTAATTAATTCATAACATAATAGCAACAAAAATCATACAATTGTCTATGATAACCAATATATATAATAATAATGAATAAATAAATAAATGGACAGATCATAAAAATAGTATATGAATGAGACAGAATTTAATCGGATGCAATAGACAGAAAATTCATGAATCCTTCAAATTTTCTCAATTCCCAAATCATGGCAGAGATAAAGCCTAAAGCCGAATCTTCAAGAATCAGAATACGATCGTACTACTCATGGAAAAGAGGCATAAAATAAGGCAAAGAAAAGTATTTATACATGTTGCTAAAGAGTCAACACAGTTGATTAAAAAAAAAAGGATCACCACAGTAAAATGTTTCCAAAAAAAAATAATTACACGGTAAAAAATATATTCCTTCGTCCTATAAAATTTTTTCACTATTTTATTTTAGAATATTTTAAAATAATTATCTATTTTTATTTATAAAATATATTTAATATCTTTTTTTTTCTATTTTATCCTCTAATAAATTCACATTTTAAACAAAAAATTAATAATATTTTAAATTATTTTTAAAATAAAATAACTATATAAAAAAGGGTAAAAAAAATATAAATTTTCAATGCATTAATTGTATTTTCTTAGAAACGGAAAGAGTATATATATATATGAATTGTTATAAAATAATTATTTTTAAAAATAATTGTTTATCGAATTCTAATATAGATATAAATATTATTTTGAGTTGTGGATAAAAACTCAATTTTATCGCACGTGTAATCAGTTCATAAATAACATTATAAAACAAAACAGTAACACAACTCAAAAAGAAATTATATAATAGTTCTCTAAATAAATCTCTTAGTTATGGAGTAACATTTTATCTTTAATAGAATGATAGATATATATTTTGAGTGTATATTAAATTAGCTCTTAATATGATTAAAAAATTATTAATATTATCTTATTGCTAAAAACAATGATTTCTTGGTAGTTTTGCTTTCATAGACAGTCGAATATAATATTTTTTTTTTGGCCAAGGAATATAATAATTTGTTACGATAATGAAAGAGAGAAGTTATTCAATTAAAAAATTCTTATAAAAATAATTAAACTTGAAATTATTAGTATAAATTCCAAAATTATCTTCTCAAAAATAAATTCTAAATTTTTTTTTGAAAGCAAATTCTAAAAATTATTTTGAGTTGCTATTCAAAAATTTTAAAATGAATTAATGAACTTTAATTGAATGATACATAAATCATATAGTTAAAAATTTTAAATTTAAATTTAAAGCTAAATTAAATTTATAAAATTATTAAAAAAAAGTTACATAAGGATAATTTTTAGCAGATAAGTTATAATAATAATAATTCAAATTCGTGTTTAGTGGCTGATGGGACCAAATTCCAAAAGAAAGTGATTTTAACGACTGACGGTGAAAAATAAAAATAAAAAGGAAAAAGAAAAAAAGAAAGATTTGATCGAAAAGAAGCCCATGATTGTGATGATTAAAAGCATTTCATGCGTGGAAACCCACGAGACTTTGTACCAATTAAAATCTTTTGGCTTTGATTTTTGGTCCCACAAAAATCAAATCAACTTGCATGCATGATTTATTATTATAATTATAATTGTACTAGGTTAAAGACTAAAAGTAAAGGTTGTGCTGATAAAAGCAGGGCCAAGCTTCCATAAATAGCCATTGGTGATGTATTATTATTTCTTCTTTTGGAATTTTTATCAAAATATTTTCAAGATCTTGTTTTCTAATTTGTTCAGATCTTTCATTCTATTCTTTGTGTTTTTTCTTTTCAAGATATGAGAGAATTTGTATTGACATTGAAATGTCATGTAAATCAGCATTATAGCCCTTTTACTAATAATGTAATACAAGTAATTAATGTATTAAATAACTTACATCTCAGTTGAAAGTGTGAATAAATTAAGTTAATCGAGAAATATTCGAATTTCATTTAAAATTTCTCAAATTCAAAGTTGAGCTCAAATTTTAATAATGACTTTGCTTATTATAAATTTATAATGCTTGGTTTATGTAACCTGCAAACTTAATCGAGTATTGAAGTTTTTATATAATTGAGATGTAATAAAATAAATAAATTGTATTTTTTTTTTATTTTAATAAAACGTTGCTGTAAAATAAAAATTAAAAGTTAAAAATATATTTTGGTCGACCAGAAAAAAAAAGAAAAGAAAATGTAATACTTTAATGGAAATAGTAGATTATAAATCAATTTTTTTAAACTTTTTTTCAAAACTATTTTATAATATATATATATTTGATATACTAAATGTATTTTTTAAATATAATTTTAAAATTTCAAGTGTTATGGGTCATTCCATGGTTAGATAGAGTTGACAGAACAAATGTTGGTGACCGACTTGAGCAGGTAATTCATTATGTCTTTTGATATTGCTTGGTATTGAAAGTTAAAGGAATATTTTCTTTACTATACATGCCCACGGTGCAGAGATTTCCTGTGGACAGTGGCTATTTATTTATAATGTAATTGGAAAAAAACATCCGGTAATAGTGATTTACCACTTCAATTGAATTTTAAACAAGCTGTTTGTCTGAGCTAGCCCATATTTGTTACCATCTAAAGATTTCTTCAGTTCAGTTGTCTTTAATTTGTGAAAGAACCTGCATACTTTTTTCAGATAAAAAAAATTATTTTTAATTAATGATTATTTAAGATAAAACTAATTGTATAGTTGGTTATATATAACTCTTCTAGCAAAAATCATAAGTCGGACCGAAAGTGGTGTTTTCAATGACGGACTGATGAGTAACGCATAAGAATCTGCATATTACAGCCATCGTTAACCATTGTGAGTAAGGTGTATTTTCAAAATTATATATCTCTTTGTCCGACTAAAATCCATACACACCCTTGGACAATATTATAATGGTTTTTGGTAATCACATTTATTTATTTGTTTTGTTTTCTCACATCTTTTGGTGACGGTATGTTGATGATAAATATTGTTCATCAAATTCTTGACTTGTTTTCTAATAATATAATATGATATAATACAGAGCTACTTAATTAATGAATGTATTGATTAAAACTGATACAGTAGAAAAATAGTTTTCTAATTTTAAATCCAGCTAAGATTGTGGTCATAAGCTTTGCAGAGCGGCAAGTCTTTGGCCTGCACCCCCTGATTTTCTCAATATCCTTATATTTCCTAATTCATATAATTTTTGCAATTAATAATAATGTAATTTTGAATGAAATTACACATATAATTTTTTTATACAATTAATAATAATTGATTTATAAAATTAATAATAAAATAATAGGTTTAGTGGATTATCTTTTATTTTTTATTTTTTTTACCAAATAAATAATATTATATTCAATTTTTTAAAAATAACCATTATTAAACTAATTAATAATCTTCACCGTGCTTTGGATTATATATTCTAAATAAAATTACAATTTTAATTTTTAAAATTAAATTTATCTTGATTTTTAAATAATTAATTTCTTAAAATTCTTAGAAAACTTTATATTTATAATTAAAATTATATATATAAATTAAAATTACTAATTTGTAAATTAAAATTTTTGGCTTTAGGCAGAGGCGGAGATAAAGGGGGTCCCATGGGGCCCTGTTCCCTCCTCAGTTAAAAATAAAAAATTTTTAGGTATATTTGAGAATGAATATTACATTGGTTGAGATGGAACAGCTTGGCCTTACTATGTGAGAGCACGCAACTTCGATCCACGCTCCCAACATTTTTCATCCTTTTTTTCCAATTTTTAAAACTGGGCCTTTTAATCAAGCCCATTACAAACAAACAAGATTTGTCAATGACTCTGCCCATTACAAACAAACAAGAATAACTTAATTGTGACTCTTTCTCTTCTTTCTCACGTTTCTTCTTCGTTAATTCCTTTTTCTTTCCTTTTTTTTCAGATAACAGTTTCTTCCTTTTTCAATTTCATTCTTTCACCGATTGGCACCAGCAAGGCAGCGGCAACAAGTTAAGAATAGGTACACCACTTACTTTTAATCTCATATTTATTTTGTTGCAATTTTTTTATCTTGCTAAAATGAATTGAAATTTGAAAAATAATGAATTAAGAAATTGGCTTGAATACTTGAGGACATTATAAATTTGAAATGTTTAATTTGATTTTGTAGTATGAAGTTTTTTTTTTTTGAGAAAAGTAGTATGAAGTTAAATTGAAATTATTATTTTTTTGTAGTTTATAATCTGGAATTTTTTTATTTCTTTTATAATTTGATATTTTTAATGTTTAGTATTTGATAAATTGAAATGGCTACTATATATCTATTGACTATTGTGATTGAATTATTTTTCTTATTCTTTGTAGTTATATGGAGCGATATTTTAAAAAATTAAGACCAAGTAATGAAGAGTCGCCATCAGTTAATCAAAATATTCAATCGACTCAACCACATAAGGAAGCAATTGTTCAACCGGTACCACCAAAAGAACCTACTATTCAACAACATGAGATTGATATAGAAAATATTCCTTCTGATCCGGGATTACGACCTAGCATAATGAGTTATCCACCTGATGTCCGAGATCAGGTACGTAGAGCCTATTTATTAAAAGGTCCATGTCAACCACGCAATCATACTTTTCCTAAAAGAGTAGAAGGAGGTAGAGAAAGGAAATTTATATTATCGTGGTTTGATGATTTTAGTGATTGGTTAGAATATAGTATTGAAAAAGATGCGGTATTTTGTTTGTATTGTTATCTTTTTTCACCCGGACATAGTGAAAGAGGTCATAATACTTTTGTATCTGAAGGTTTTTCAACTTGGCGAAAGAAAGAGAGAATAAGAGATCATGTAGGAAAACACGATTCTTTGCATCATAGGTGTCGATTAGCTTGTCAAGATTTAATGAATCAAGAGCAACACATTGAATTTGCTTTTTCAAAACATTATGAAAAGTCAAAGCGTGAGTATCGCTGTAGATTATATGCATCATTACTTGCTCTTCGCTATCTTTTGATGCAAGGTCTACCTTTTTCGAGGATATGATGAATCTGAAACTTCATTAAATCAAGGAAATTTCATTGAATTTGTTAAAGTATTGGCTTTAACTAATGAAGAAATTAATAGTGTTGTGCTTCATAATGCTCCTGAAAATCACAAGCTCACTTCTCCTATTATTCAAAAAGATATCATTAGTGCATGTGCATTTGAGACAACAAAAGCTATTATTTCAGATATGGGTAATGATTTGTTTTCTATTCTAGTTGATGAATGTCGAGATGTTTCAGTTAAAGAGCAAATGGGTGTTGTTGTACGGTATTTGAATGAACAAGGGTGTGTGGTTGAAAGGTTTATTGGTGTTGTTCATGTACATGATACAAGTGCCTCAACGCTTCTAGCAGGTTTGAAGTCTTTCTTTTGTACTTATGGCTTAAGCATATCTGGTTTGAGAGGACAAGGGTATGATGGGGCTAGTAACATGCGGGGTGAATTCAATGGCCTCAAAAGTTTAATTTTAAAAGAAAATCCAAGTGCTTATTACATTCACTGTTTTGCCCATCAACTCCAACTTACTCTTGTTGCAGTTGCTAAAAAGCACCATAGTGTATGTTCATTTTTCCATACTATTAATCGTTTGGTGAATATAGTTGGAGTTTCTTGTAAAAGAAAAGAAATGCTTCGAGAATTGCAAATGGAAAAAGTGGCAAAAGGAATTGAAGAAGGTATCATAAAAAATGGACGAGGGTTGAATCAAGAGATGACATTGAAGAGGTCGGGAGATACTCGTTGGGGTTCTCATTACGGTACGCTTATTAATTTGATTCATTTATTTTCTTCAGTTGTGGATATTGTTGATTATGTTAGAGATAATGGGATTGATGATTCACAAAGGGGTGAGGCCATTAAAATGTTTGATATTGTGATTCAATTTGAATTTGTGTTTGTGTTGCATCTTATGAAATTGATTTTGGGAATCACAAATGAGTTGTCTCAAGTTTTACAAAAGAGGGATCAAAATATTGTGAATGCTATGAATTTGGTAAAAGTGTCAAAACTCCGTTTGCAGGATGTTAGAGATAATGGTTGGGAGGATTTATTGAAAGAAGTGTTTGAATTTTGTGCTAAAAATGAAATTAGTGTGATAAATATGGACGAGCATGTTTTTGTTCTAAGATCAAAGCGGGGAATGGAACCAATGACAAATCTCCATCATTATCGAGTTGAGCTTTTTTATTCAGTAATTGATATGCAACTTCAAGAGTTGAATAGTCGATTTGATGAAGTTAATACAAAGTTGCTTTTGTGTATGGCTTGTCTTGATCCTAAAGATTCATTTTCTGCATTTGATGTGAGCAAATTAGTTGAACTTGCAAAGTTTTATCCCTCTGACTTTTCGCCAGTTGATTTAATTGAACTCCAATCTCAACTTCAGAACTTCATTGTTGATGTGCGTTTGGATAAGAAATTTTCTGAATTGAAAGGAATTGGAGATCTCGCCAAAACTATGGTTGCTATAAAAAAGCATAAAGTTTTTCCTTTAGTGTATCTGTTAATCAAATTGGCATTGCTTTTACCAGTTGCTACAGCTACAGTGGAAAGAGCTTTCTCCGCAATGAAAATTATTAAGAGTTCACTTCGTAATAGCATGGGAGATGAGCTGCTAAATGATTGTTTAGTTACCTATATTGAAAGAGATGTATTTGCAAGTATTGACAATGAAACAATTATGAATAGATTTCAATCAATAAAAAATAGGCGAGGAATATTGTAATTTAATGTTTTAAATTTTGTTTGTATCCAACATTTTTCTTGTTTTATTTATTTTATTATAAATATTATTTTTGTGAATTATAAATTTTAAGTTGAATTGGACCCCCCTTATCTAAAATCCTGGCTACGCCACTGGCTTTAGGCATACCAACGCCTAAAGTTAATAGTAAAATTAACATTTATAGTAAAATTCATTACAAGACTATTAAATTAGCTTGATACGACATTATTCAGCAAAGCATAATACGATTACATTAGAATTTAGGTTATATTGGACTGTTATTTTTAAATTTAGTATTTTTTAATATGACACGATTAATTTTTTGGACCAACATGAAATAATATTAAAAAATTATAACCATAACGATTTTATGTTGAGCAGATACTACACTAACTACTTGTCATGTAGAGATTAAACTCAATTTAAAACTCAGCCCAGCCCAGGAAGGTAAATTAAGCGGACGCTTCAAGCTTCTATTTCAAGTTCGAAACATGGTTTGGGCTGATATTAATTTATTAGTTTCATGACTGGGCTTGAGCTCTGATTATTTTTCTGTTTTTGAAAAATAATAATAATATTGATGATGATAACTTATATCTAAAATTCAAAGTTGATAAATGATACTAATATTGTTAAAAAATTAATTTTTTTATTCAGTGTGTTTCTGGCGTAGAATGACAACTAATCAATATTTTTTTTTCTTTTGGGACATTTATGTATCAACATAAAAAAAAAATAATTTTTATTCTAAAAATATTATAAAATTTAAAATATTTATATTTTTATAACAATTTAAAATAAAAATTTAAAAATATATTACTATTTACAAAAAATTTTTTTTAAAAAAATATCTCTGTCCTCACTAAAATTAATATTTTATTTTAATTTTCATTTTTTTCAAATCTCACAATTTAATAAAAATATTTTAATAAAATATTAAAAATTATTATTTTAAAATTATTTTCAACATATAAAAATTATAATTTTTATAAAAAAATTTAATTTTAATTATAAAAAATAAATAACACTTATAAAAAAATTTAAAAAAGTAAAATATATAAAAAATATATTAATAAAAATATTAAATTTATTTTAAAATAAATTTTATATATTATGCATATAAAAAATAAAAAAATATTAATTTTAATATATAAATGTCTAGTAAATACTTTGTGTATGTTTCATGAATATTGTGGATATTTAATAGATATTATATGTATGTTATATATTTATTATTTAAGTTATGCGTATCTTATATAAAAGTTGTTTAGTATTGTGTAAATATTGTGTAGATATTGTGAGAATAAAAAATTTAAAAAATAAAATTAAATAAATATTAAAAATATTATGTATATATTATGTATATTTAATTTATATTATTGAGTGTGTATTATATATATATTGTGTATATATTTATTTTTTATATGTATATTAAAAATATGATATTAAATTTTTTTTAAATAAAAAATATAAATAAAATAAAATATAAAAAAAATAAAAAAAACTAGAAAAATAAAAAATAAAAACCATCGCTTATAAAAATAAAAATAAATAAAACCAAACCACGCCTCCTGCAATTTTGAGAAAAAAAAATCGTGCCCGTATAATTAAAAAGAGACAAATAATTATGCGTATAGTGCCTAATTTCCTCAAGTTTTTTTTTTGAGATAATCAAATCAAAGTTTTTTAAAAAAAATGTGAAATAGGTAAATTAATTCAACAAACAATATACATAGCTTAACTATTTCACATTTTTATAAAATATAATAATATTTTATAATACGAATCATACAACATTATTATACAAAGTTAAAAAATTGAGAGGTTGCATATTATATTCTTAAATTTATTAAATTAAATTTATAATTTGTTGATTATTTTTCTCCCGTGTTAGATTTGAATTTAATTTGTAAGGTTAAATGTGATTTATATATTTCGTAATTATATTATATATAATATCTCACACATATAATGATATAATAATAAATTATTAAAATTTTAAAATAAATTTTAATTTATTTATAAAAAATATAATAATCAAGTATTTTCTGATTTTTTGAGCAAACACAGATTGACTAATTACTTTGAATGAGTCGCGAAATTAAACGAGACGAAGACAGATACCTCAAAATTGAACAAGTTTTTTTTTTTAGGACACTAATAAACAGAGACATCCATTTGTCATTGTCATTCCTTTACTCTGTGTACCATTGGCTTCCCTCTCTATCCCTATCAGATAAGCTCCTCTCTCCACCTTCCAAGGTACGATTTTCTCATTTTCTTTTCCTTTCTTTTCCTCTAGTTTCTCGGGAAAATCTTTTCACAGTCTCATATTGAATTTTAATTCCACGATTTCACTTTTATTGATGAAGTTAAATTTGTTTGATCCAGTAAATTTGTGAGGCTATAAGATTATGGCTTCGACGATCTTGAATTGTCCTTCTACGGTCCCTGCAATTAAGGGTTTAGATTGCAAAAACTACGTCGGTTTAAAGCCAACTGTTTATTATTCGAGGTTCAATTGTGTTAAGACCTCTGTTACGTTGTGTCCCAAGCGTATTTTGGTCGTGACAGCGTGTGAAAAACAGGATGGACCAATTAAGAAGTTGGGGCTAAGTGATGCAGAATGTGAAGCTGCTGTTGTACAAGGAAATGTGCCTGAGGCTCCTCCCGTGCCTCCTAAGCCTGCTGCACCTGCTGGAACCCCTGTCGTCCCTTCCCTTGTGAGTTACTCAATTTAATCGATCAAATTCAGTTTCTGTTTCATTGCTTCATTCAGTTATTTAGTCCATCAGACTGAGTTTTTTTTCTCATTGCCCAATTTATTTATTTTTGTTTGTTATTATATTTTAGAGATTCTAATGAAATTACTTGGACAGTATTTCTGTTGTATCAATTACGGACTTTCCTCATGCTTGATTGTTTCTCTGTTTTGCATCAGCCACTCACCAGACGCCCTCGTCGTAATCGCAAATCACCTGCAATGAGAGCATCATTCCAGGAAACTAATATATCACCTGCAAATTTTGTTTATCCACTGTTTATTCATGAAGGTTGGTGTTGATGTTGAAATTTGTTAACACTTCTTTTCATGCTTCATGAAAAATTTCTTCCTCTTCTGTGTATGTGTCTGAATTAGTTCATACGAAATGCTTTTTTTCATTTACAGGCGAGGAGGACACACCGATTGGAGCAATGCCTGGATGTTATAGGCTTGGATGGAGACATGGACTCGTGGAAGAGGTGGTTTTCTTACATTTTTTGTATCAACTGTATCAACCTTAACTGAAATGGTTTGCAATTATATTGGCTCTGGATTATTACATGGGATTACCTTAAAGTTCTCTTCAGCACTGTAAATTCCAATAAAAATTCATTCTTCTTGGGAACTGATAGTGTGAACTCAAATATTCACCATGGGCAAGAAATGAATTAAAATTGATGATGGTCTCCAACTTGAAATAACTTATTTGAAGCTTATATTTTTATCCTAATAATTTTGAAAATTGGGTATTCTGTTTGTTTTACTTTTATTTCGTTATTTTTCTTTTAATTTTTGCATCCTTCCAAAATGCAGAAGAGCTTCCAGCAAATATCTGCAGGGTTCACCCTTTTTTTTTCCGCATAACTTAGCATATTTATCGGTAAATTAAGTGGCTGGCTAATATTTAGTAGTCTGATAACTGCTATACATAGAAATCAGTTCAGGTGGTTTGCAGTGAGCAAAAACATTGAACTTATATTGAATTCCCCATTACTGCTGGAAACATTTTGTATCATGAATTACTTACAGGAATTCCATCCATGATTTTGGTTCTATTTTCTCGTACTACTGCTGGTAAAAGCCTTCTTTTGAACTGAAAAGAATAAAAGATGGAGATTGGTTTCAAATGATGAAAATATCTTTTACATATGCTACGTTATTTCCTTCCTGTTACGGGAAAATCATATCCAAAATGAAAATCTTTTAGTTTTAGTATTTTTCTATGCATCACAGCATAATCTCTTTACTGAATTGCAGTGCAGACTATGCAGTTTTAATATAAGCAGTGTCTGTTACAGGTAGCAAAGGCTCGAGATGTTGGTGTGAATAGTGTAGTGCTTTTTCCCAAAGTTCCTGATGCTCTGAAGGTATTCATTTTCCTTTGGATTTACTTTTTCTGTTTTTCAGAACTTCGCAATTTGCTCCACTGTTTTGTTGACTGATGCAATGTAATTGTTTCTTCCATGCTAGTCTCCCACAGGAGATGAAGCATACAATGATAATGGTCTAGTCCCTCGAGCAATACGGCTGCTAAAGGACAAATACCCTGATCTGGTAAACCAAAGTATTCAGTCTTTTAATTCTGTTATTTTTGAAAGCAATTGAATTTTCAGGTAATCATTTTATGTGGATATATATAATTGTCTTTTTGAATTTTTATTGTCTTAGGTTATTTACACTGATGTTGCTCTGGATCCATATTCTTCTGATGGGCATGATGGTATTGTCAGAGAAGATGGTAAGAGATATATATTTGATATATCACTAGCTTGTATCCTATTTAAAGAAAAGTATGAAAGAATTCTATTTGAGAATTATCATTGCTAGCTAATTAAAAAGGCAGAACAACCAAGGTTTTTCAGAATATGATTTTAGTTTTCTTACATGTTCACATCATCATACAATGATGGTTTTGATACTGCTGATGTACTATATGCATACTCATATATGTTAGTATGCATAATGGCACAAAATCCTAGTATTGGAACTGAAATTACAAGTAGTTCTGGGTGCCTCTGGTAGTAATTATGTTATTTTATTATGTAACATAATTGGAATGAAGTTTACTTTTATCAAGATACTTTGCTTTGTCATGTTTGCTCTATTTTTTTGACACCATTATGGGCAAGCGTCCAAGTTATGGTTCAGGGCATACTTCTCAAACTTTACGTGGATGTGGACTCTTGAATTACTCTTACTGTTTGTAATACCTGGCAGGAGTTGTAATGAATGACGAGACAGTGCATCAACTGTGTAAACAAGCTGTTTCTCAGGTAATTATTGTCAGAATTATGTGTTATAATTTGGCATTTCAATTAATAAAAATTGTTTCTTTTGGAGTTACGAAGAATAGTGCCATTGAGGTCCTGGTGATCTAAGTGCTTAAAAATCTACTTTATCTCCTCTGACTTGAATGACCTAACATATAGGTTGGACTAAGATGGTCTTTGAAGTGCTTTAAATTGCCTATAGCTCATTAATCTGGGTTCATGATATCTGGAAGGTCCCTGATCATTTAGAATCCTTGTTGGATGTTTCTAATATCCATCATTTTGTATTATTCTATCTCATGTGTAATGTGGCCTTTTCGACCTAAGTCATTTTTTTCATTGTTTGTGTTGTTACTTGTATGAACAGGCTCGAGCTGGGGCAGATGTTGTTAGTCCTAGTGATATGATGGATGGCCGTGTTGGAGCACTTCGTGTGGCTCTTGATGCTGAAGGCTTTAATCATGTTTCAATCATGTCCTACACAGCAAAGTAATTGGATATTATGATTTCTCTCTCTCTCTCTCTCTCTCTCTCTCTCTTATATGTTTTATGTTGTGCTGATGCACTAAGAATTTGTACCATTTGCCATCACTGAAGTAGTTTGCCGTTGTTGAGACTATGCTTGCCATAAACCTTGATATGGGATTTAACTGCAATCACTTAATCTTGTAGTTACCATTGCCAAGACTATGATGACATGATCGTTTTGAACTAAAATGAAGCTTTTCAGAAAAATAGAATCATGAATATTTTGTGCAAAAAAATAAATCATACTAAGGAGAGAATTTTAAGGACACTTGAGTGGAAGAAGAGGGAAGGCAAAATTTATAATTTTCTAGGAAAAGTTATGTATTGGAGGTAAATTTTATTGAATTGTCAAAAAAATCTCTCTCCAAAAGTTTAGGTAATACTTCTTCTTTATCTATTATGCTATTGGCTATTTGCATTGTTGTATGCGTGTCTGGCTTACATACACAAAAAAATTAGCAGCGTATGGTTAATATCTTGTCAATTCTTCTGTCCACATCAGTTTAATCTAATTTAATTACTGTTTTGATATGTCAATCTCAGGTATGCTAGTTCATTTTATGGTCCATTCCGAGAAGCACTGGACTCAAATCCACGATTTGGAGACAAAAAGACGTATGTATTTTATAAAAAATAAAATATAAGGTAAATTTTGGTATACAAGTGTTTCTGATGCTCACTTTTACATATTCATTTGGCTTGTAACAAAAGCTATCAGATGAACCCAGCTAATTATAGAGAGGCTCTCATTGAGGCAAGTGAAGACGAGTCTGAAGGAGCTGATATCCTTCTGGTCAGTATTTAATTCTTTGGAGCTCATTTATTAGCTGAAGGTTCTCCTATCATACTCAAGTTGCTTTAATTGCATCTCGCAGGTGAAGCCGGGTCTTCCATATTTGGATATTATAAGGCTTCTCAGAGAAAAATCTCCATTGCCCATTGCTGCATATCAGGTAACAAGCTTGACTTGACAATTGACTTACAGGACCTGATTTTCGGTTCTCATTTTTCAGTCTCAAACTATATATATATTTTTTATTTTTAATATCCTTTCTATCTTTGTTAAGCTTTAAATCTCAACCTCTGGAAATGACTGTTAGTATTCTTACTACAGTGTTAAATTTATGTTGACTTGTGAATCTCATGCCGCTTATTCACCCCATCTGTGAAAATCAGAAATTTATATAATATTTCTATTTTCTAGTGATGGGGGTGCTCAGTACCTTATGCATGCAATATGTGCATTTTCTGCAATTTGTTTTGTTTATTGCATGTGTTAAATGTCTGGATTCTTCAGGCAATGTTATGCACATGAACTTCAACTTCTTCATTGCAATTTAATTATCTGTGTTAGTTGTCAAAATGTTGAAATCTTCCACAGTGAAGTAGAATTAAAGATTTGGAGTGGTGTCTGCACTTAACAAATGTTTGTTATGGTGTTGCTGTATACCTCATTTATGTACACAGTCGTTTTCACTTGTTTTTTCTGTTGTGTTGAATCTTTTCTCTAAAGTTTTTTCCTCTTGTTTTATGAATCCAGGTGTCGGGTGAATACTCAATGATTAAGGCTGGTGGGGTTCTCAAAATGATTGATGAAGAAAGGGTTATGATGGAGTCCCTAATGTGTCTTCGGCGGGCGGGTACGGACATCATCCTAACATATTTTGCTCTCCAAGCTGCTAGATGTTTATGTGGTGAGAAGAGGTGAATCTTGCCTTCTAATTTAGGGTATTGATAACTGTAGGAAAACCAATCGGGATTCTTGTTGTTTTTTGGTATGTAACTACGTGACACTGTGTAAAGTTGGAACCCGAATTGGCTCGCTTAATAAGTCGGTTTGCTTATCAAAAAGCGAGAATGAAAAACATGTACTCTTGAAATAAAATTTTGAATTTTTTTCCAAATTCAAAATATGTCCAGGACAGAAACGTTTGATGAGAGTTCTGTATTAATAATATAAGCTATTTTAGTTTTTCTAAAGCTCTTTGAGACGAGTTTTGTTAATTTCAGCTTTAAAGTGGAGGAAAAATTATATAATATAAGGGGTATTGCAAAAATAATAAACTAATTAAATAATTATGTGGAGGATCCACCACGGTCAGGAATCTTATTTTTAACGTTTTTATTTTCTCCCTGCCAATTTTCCTCTACAATCTCAATAAACAAAAAGAAGATTAACCCACTTAACGCGGCTCGGAAAGAGGATTAAAGAGAGAAAAAGGATTGCATATTTTTCTGATGGGCCTCTCTGAAGCATGATTTGGGCCTTTTATATTCATTTTTGTGTAATATTATTTTGGCGAAATTTTACCCTTTTTCAATGATGTTCAATTTTTTTTCTTTTTTACCAAGACTTTTTTAGCATTTACAAAGTTTTTTTTACCAGATTATTGCTATTTCTTTCAAAATTACAAATTTTTTTCCCGCTAAATATCCATCTCATCTCTATGGAGTTTCATATTTGAGAAATAATTAAAACAAAATGCAGAACTATTTTCTTGCTCAAATTTCTCTCCCAATTCTACCCTGCTTTTCTTAGATCTTCATAACCGCATCCGCATGCGACTCAAAAAGAGAAGAGGAGAAGTGTGGCAGAGGAGTGGAAAGAAATACTGCTTACAAATTTCAATGGCTCTCGTGTTAGTTTTAGTATATATACCAAATATTTAATCTATTTAAGCTAAAATAAATAGTGATTTTTGATGTTTGAATGTTAAGTGGTGTTAAATTTTACTTGTTTATGTATGAATTTTGATTTTAGGTTTTGCTATCGGCTATAACTTCAGCGTGGGATAGGATTTTAGAGGTCAGTTTTGTTTTTTAAATCTTATTTTTCATTTTTATTCTTTATGAATTTCAAAATTACAAATTCTAGGCAAGCCATTGTTGGAGATTTTGGTTGCACAATATTTTTGATATACTAAAAATTACAATCCATATATAAAAAATTTACAAAAATACGATATTTTTTTATATATTGATTATATTTTTGATATATATTGATTATAATATAAAAAAATAAAAAAAGTATTTTTGTAAATTAAAAAAAATACATATCATACAAATGAAATTTTGAATAAAAAATAATATTTTATGTAATTTTCTTAGTTTTTTTTTTATATATATTGCTCTATTTTTATATTTTATGAAGCGCTTATATACTCTCGAATTTAAATATCAGGATCATATTTATAATTTTTTTCTTTTGATTTTGATTATTGGTAGAGTACATAGTTCATATACATATTGTACATTGGTTTTGCTTTATGTTACTCTTCCATTGGCAATAGAAATATGCTTTATAGACAAAAAAAAAATACCTTTTTATATTTAATCAATACATGTATTTTTTGCTATTTTTTAGGTTTATCTTTCTCCTTGAAATCTTATTATAGTATATAAGTAATATATTATTGGTTTATTATTAATATATTTTATAATATATATTGTAATTTATGTATAATAAACTCAATATATACGAAATATAAATTCATTATATTTTTTTTATTTCATACTATTTGGATAGTGATATATAATTTTTTATACATTTTATAATGTTGATAAAAATTATTTAAATAATGATCTTTATCTAATAAACTATTTATATACTAAGTCTAAATTTTATATATACTAAATATAAATTATATATATTTGTATAACACATTAGTATGCATTTTTGCTTATTGTGATAACTATACTATTATATTAATGAATTGTTATAGTATTTGAATTGTTTATATCCTTTGTAATATTGATGTAAACTGTTTAGATAAAAATCTTTGTTCAATAAACTCTTTATAAAATAAGTGTAAACTCTATAGATTTATACAATACATCAGCATGTGCTTTTATTTTTTATGATATATTATTATTATATTTATAATATATAAAAAAAATATTAATTCTATAGTTTGTGCAAAACAAAATCAATATATACTAAGTATAAATTTAATATATACTTAACATAAACTCATTATATATTTATTGGTATTTGATATTATTTGATTAAAAAATCTGATATTTTTGATAAATTTTTTTGAGACAGTATTTTTGTAGCATAAAATGTTTTTTTTTTTTTTTGCAAGTTTGTAAAAAGCCCATAAAAGCTTTGCATAACAGTAATTTTCAAAAAATATTTTTAATTTTTTCTTTAAATTTATCTAAAACTTTAATTTTTAATTAAAAAATGACTTTACACACACACACGCATATATATATACACGATTACATGACATACAGTTTGGTAAAGACAATATAATAAATCATCATACAATTGAAACTCAGTGATCTATATTCACTGTTTTTGTTTTCTTATTTCTACTAGAAGCATGGCACAAGAAACAAGTATATTACCTATAATTTTTTTTAATATTTTATGATATTAGAATGTGGATATTCTAATTATATATATATATTTTGAGTAAAAGATAGTGGCCTTCATTGAGATAAATCAGAATTCAAAGCTCTTACAATGTAATTGAGAGCAAAATACCAATATTGAAAACCTGCATTTGAAAAAGTTGCTTTAGCCAAACTATATGCAACTATGTAAGCAAGCCTACTAATCCACTTTAAAGGCATGTGGACACGATTTAAGAATGTTAATACAATCCGCAACAACCAAACCAAATTCAGAAGTATCCGAAATTTCAGAGAGGCAAGCTTGGATGACACTTAGGGCATCAGTCTCGACTATTCCAGTACCAAACTGTGTTTCCTTCAACCAGCGAAGTGCATGGAGGCTGCCAAAGCTTTAGCAAACTGAGCAGTAGAAGTCCATCTTAATTGACTATAAACAACAGCAATAAAACCTCCATCAATGGAACTCACGACAACAACAAACCCAGCATTAGAAGACGAGCTATGAAAAGCAGCGTCTATGTTACACTTCCACAACCCTTTTGGAGGCTTTGTCCAACGAGGTGCAGCATCTCGCCGTTGACAAACATGGGTTGCAGCCGAGGCAAACTTGGCCTTGGATGTTTTCCAGGCATCATAATAAGACATAGCAAAATCGACAATCTCCGGAGCATTAAGTAATTTATTCTCCCACAAAAATAAATTCCTTGCAAACCATATACGCCAGAGAATGTAGCAAAACAATTGCATATGTTCATGATCAACTTGATTCAAAACCTGAAAGAAGAAATTGCCAAAGTCATCAAAAGAATTCAAGAGCACTGGAACCCGTAAATTCCAATAGTCCCAGCAGCCTAAGATTCTTAGGCATTTAAAAAAGACATGACCAGATCCTTTACTTCTCTACAATAGCTGCATTCTTCTCCCATATTTATACGTCGCTGAATTAATTTAGCTTTGGTAGGGAGAACGTTTTGCACTGCCCTCCATACAAATAACTTCACCTTACTAGGTAACTGGAGATTTCATAATTCCATCCAACCTTTTCCATGCAAGGAATTATCATGATTGGACAAACATTGATTACTTAATAGAGAACAACCAAACTTCACATTATATAATCATCTCTTATCATGATGCCAAATCAACACACCATCCACGTTGCGAAAACTAATGGGTATACTACATATAGTATTATGATCTTCAGGATTAAAAATTGTTGCTATTTTATCATAATTCCACCCACATCTTTCTTCATCTATTAAATCTGAAACACGACATTGACCTTCTATATCATGGCCAACAATAGTCACCATAAAATTATTGCTTACATTTGGGAGCTAAGGGTCATGCCAAATCCTAATTGAAGAACCATTACCCATTCGCCACCTGACCCATTTCCTTAGCAAAGCTTGTGTAGCAACCAGCCCTCTCCTAGTGAAGCTCGAACTATGACCAACTTGAGTTGTAAAAAAATCTTTCATTGGATAATATTTGGCTTTGAGAATACGGTTAAGAAGGCTGCTAGGTTGAGTAATACATCTCCAACCTTGCTTTGCAAGCATGGCCAAATTAAATTGGCACAAAAGGCGAAAGCCCATACCCCCTAGTCTCTTAGGTAGAAACAAGAACTCCCAGCATAACCAATGCATAGATTTCTGACCATGCCTCTTCATACTCCACCAGAATGAGTTTATGATATTTTGTAGTTCTTCACAAGTTGAAATTAGCACAAGAAAAACTCCCATACAGTAAGATGCTAAAGACTGTGCCACCGGCTTAATAAGAACCTCTCTTAATCTTATGTAAATTTTGAACTAAAGTAAAATAGCATGAAATTTTAAAGGGGTAAATCTTGAATAATCAATATCTTAAGATAATTAAATATTCATTTATTTAAATTATTAATTAATTAGTTTTGTTTAGTAAAAAAATATTAATAAGTTTTGTGTTTTTTATTCAATTATTATTTAAAAATTATTATTTTAGAAAAAACTGAATATTTATCTATTAATAAAATAAAATTAAGAAAACTCACTGTTCAAAAATAATATCAAAATAAATAAAAAATCCAAACATCTTTAACTTATTATTAGTTTATTAAAAAATACTAATTGCACTCATTTTAAAAAGTAATTATTGGATAATTTTTTTATTGGCTAAAAAATATTTATTATAAGTGTATTTATAAAAAGAAATATTATAATTAATATTTTTTAACTAATATAAAAATTATTTAATAATTATTTTTTAAAATAACTGTAATTAATATTTTTTTAATTTATTTTCATGCAGTTTATAAATTATTTATGAACGGGCAGACGAGAAAATTTACAAAGGAAGGTTGCTGAATTTTTCCATTTTTGGGTCCCCATTCAAAACGTCAAACGTAAGAGTCGTTTTAGATATGTTTTCCAAAAGTGAAAGAAAGGTTTTCTACGGATCATATTGAGTTGGCAATTTCTACGGTCGGTATTTGCCCATTCGATCGACTTGCTTGTATGCGAACAAACCTTCACCTTCTTCTTGTTCCCCCTTTTTCTATTTTTTCTTTCGATTTTTTTTCCCGAGAAAATCGAGAAGAAAAAAAAAAGGGAAGATTTTTTTTTAAATAAAAGGAAAAACCATCCAAATCCAAAATCTATCATCCACATGACTTCAGGTAAGTATAATTCTGCCATTATTTCATATATTCAATTCCAATTTATACTTTTTTCGTTTTATATGATTGAAAGCTTTTCAACTATTGAACTCGGATAAATTTTATGTAGAATGAAGTTTTTTTTTTTTTTTTTTATCTTTGTATAAGCTAATTTAAATTTCTTGAATTAGATGTTCGTGGGTGGGGATTTTTGTTTTTCTCATCAGGTCTTGGATAATGCGAAAGTTAAAGTTTAAAGCTTTAGTTAGTTTTGCTACATTCTGCAGTGATTCAAACAAACAATGAAGGTTTTTTTTTTCCAATAATCAATGTTCATATAAGTTCCATGTGCTTTTCTTTTTTATTTTTTACAATAATTAGCAGATTTAGCATTGCAAGTTCCTGCTGAGCTGGAGACAGCTTTACAATTGAAGACTGTCCAGTACTTTGTTACACAAAGACCATGGCTTGGTAATCTTCGTTTTAATTATTATTGTTTTGCTATGCTTTGTTTGGTTTTTGTGATTTCCTATGGTACACAAGGTTTGTTTTTCAGATCTTTATGGAATTAACGTTAGACCAATTGCACCATATGGGAGTGCAAGCAGAAGACAAAATAATGATCCTGCATTGATACATCGTTGCTTGCCTGATGAGCTGCTATTGGAGGTATTTCATGCTGATGATTTTTTTTTTCAAATGAATTTGACATTCTCCGTTTATGGAGTTGTTCTCTGCATAGAGATGATATACTGTGCTAAATTTATTCAGTCATTACTATGTTAATGAAGTTGAACTTGGTTTGACTGTGACTCACACTTGATATGGAGTATGCCTTGATGGGTAATTGACTATGTTGGGTATTTTCAAAAATTGAAAAAGGACATTTATTTTTTTTCTTGGAATACCATTGCAATTTTTCCAATGAGGCAATGCAAGACCTTATTTAGTTATGGAAAATATTTTTTATTTTCCTTTTGTAGTTTTCTTTTTTCATTTTTCAATTTTCTAAATTTTCATTTTCCTAATTGAAAATTAGAAAACAAGAAAATATGTTAAGATTCCTGTCAATTTAAAACATTTTCCATTCCTCCATTTCCGTTTTATTTCTAAGATTACTTTTTTTAATTAAACATATACCAATTATTTTCCAATGTTATTTATTTTAAAGGAAAGTGGAAAACATTATAAAATAACATTCTATAATTTTAGTGCATTTTGGAGAACTTGGAATTTTTTCAAACCTTTCATTTAGAAAATTTTTATAACTAAATACTAATTCTAGTTTTCTTTTTTTTTGGGATAATTTTCTGGAGACCGATTTTTTTTTTCATAACTAAACAAGGCCCAAGCTTTCCTGATAACAAAAGGGCATCAGCATTTGCTTGTGTTGTAAATGAGGAGATACCCTGACAGCCAATTCTTATTGCAGGTCTTTTTACGAATGAATCCTTATGATTTAGGAAGGGCTGCTTGTGTTTGCCGAAAATGGAAATATACTCTTCGCAACCCTGTATTCTGGCGTACTGCTTGCTTAAAGGCTTGGCAGGTAAGTTCCATTGTTGGTAGGATTCTTATTACCTTTTTCTTATTTCATTGAATCCAAGCTTGAATGCAGATTTATATTTTATGCAGCTATCTGGAGTGGTGGAGAACTATAAGATCTTGCAATCAAAATATGAGAGCTCATGGAGGAAAATGTGGCTTTTAAGACCAAGGATCCGAACTGATGGTATCTTCTAATTCTATCTTTGCATATAATCTTGTAATTTTTAATGAAAAATTAAGAACTTTTCTGTTTCATATTGATTTTTCTGAATTTCATAATTATTCTTTGAACTTGTCCCTTCTTTTCGTCTTTGAACTTTGTTTGCCCTTGAACTTTTTTGCTGGTCTAAATCTTCCAGAATGGGTTTTATTTTGGTTTGTGTTATTTCTAGACAGGCTATAGTACTCGTCCCTTTCTTTGCTTAAGAGTATGCTTGTTACAACTATTAAGTGTACGAAGTAATTTCTATGTACGTGTGAACAAATCTCAAGTATGTTGCATATCCTATAGTTCCTTTTGTGTTTCTCTTTTATTTACAACTAGCAGAAATCATTTTTTGCTATTTTTTGTTGTCATTTTTTGAGGAAAATAATAAATAATGAAACTGGTTTTCGAACAAAAAGGACTTGTTTTTGTCAGGGAAAGATTAAATTTATTATTGCCTTTTCCTTTTTTCCTTTAAATTTGCTGTTATCTTTTTTTTTTGTATTAAAATATTCCAAAAGTAACCTTGGAATGTGTTAATGTGTTTATTTGTGTTAGGTCTCTACGTGAGTAGGAACACCTATATTCGTGCTGGTGTGAGAGAGTGGACCGTCACCAATCCAGTTCATTTGGTATATGCTTATGTCCTGTTTACCCAACACTTTTTTTTTCTTTTTTGAGCATGCAATACAATTCTTGTTGATATGGCAACATTTTGTGCAAGTATTGTTCCCATGTAAAGTGCTTCTGTCATAAAAATAGGCCAGAAAATAGAGGAAATGTGGCTTTTTATACAAAAAAGGAAACGCCAAAATCTTTTCTGATTCATCTTCAGTTCTGCTGGTAATTGAAGTTGCATGAGTGCGGGAAGCTCATGTTAAGTTTTAGTAATTTAAGGAATTAATATATTTGCATACTGTGAAATTGTAAGTAAAGTGCCATATGTATGGAAGATTATAAATTTTCCTGCCGAAACATTTTTATGGAAGATTATTTCCTAGTATCTGAAACCTTGAGTAAAATTAAGGATGATTCCTCATATTTTCATTCTGAATGTAGATTCATCTCCTCTTTGAAGTTCCTTTGTGCTTATTAACTACACTGTTGTACAATTAGAAGCTTCTTTTTGTATTGATGCTTCTATTGTTCTTTTGCTGTGAGGTATGAGAATGAGATGAGGAGCATACAATAAATTGCAAGATTGAATGTCCCGGACAGTCTGGATTTTTGATTCATTCACCCGAGTGGCATGTATAATTGCATTCAAAACATTTTAGTTGCGGAAAAGAAATATGCCTATTCTCATGGTTCAATATTGTTTAACTGCTGGTAATTCTGATTTCTTCTCTTCCTCTTGCAGGTTCGCTATCATCGTTACATGAGATTCTTACCTTCTGGCAGGTTTCTTTATAAAGTAACAATCTTTCCATTACCTTAACTTCTTTGATTGAAGCCTATTTTTTCCTTCACTCTCTGAACACTTTAGTATGCTATTTTGTGATGTGTAGAATTCTTATCATACGGTAAAGGATGTTGTCAAATGCATGAATCTCCGTGCATCTAAAGCAGATGATGTTTTTAGTGGTCGATTCACATTGACTGATGACAGGGTACAGATATATACTGGATTATCAAATGATTTGGCTGCTACAATTTTTAAATAGCCTTTTCTGCTTCCGTGTTTTCATTATTTTACAGTTCAATTTGATGTCCAAAATGCAATATATCTTTCTCATTTTATTTCCTTCTCTTTTATGTCCATTTTGAAGGTCTTTATTTTTACACATCTATTGCAGGTTGAAGCTGCTTTCGTGTACCCTGGCCTGCGTCCTACTCTGTGGAAAATCTGTTTAAGGTATTAATGTGCTGTCCTGGATGGTTGTCTTTTGAAATTTTGCACTGATGTTATGCTTTTGGTGGGTGAAACTGTACTTATTTGTGTACTGTTGTTAACAAAGTCCCATGACATCACAGCCAAGATCTCATGACATCATACTTAGGATTGAATTGCATCACACAACTCAAGATAGCATGATTGCTAGTTTTTTTTTAATAACAAAGTTTAATCAAAATCACTACATTGCTAAGTATTTAAAAACTTGAAATAACACCTAAACCTTTGTGTGACTAAAACATCCTATATTGTACTTCTAAAATAAATTAAGAAGGAATAAAACCTTCTTAAACCAAAAAAGCCTCAAAATAAGACTTAAAACAAAAATTAAATACTTCTAAATAAGCTGAGACAGGTTTTCCAGCAAAGCCAGGAATTACAAAATTGCCCCTGATTTAAAACCAGCTCTCTATTTAACTAGACACATAGTTAAACCCAAATATACTAGTAAATAATCCTATAACTTCTCCAATAAACTCTACACTAAATCTTGACTCTATTTGTAAGCTTGAGTTCTTGAATTTGAAGTTACTTTTTTTTCCCCTGTTCTCTCTGTTATCCATTGTCTACCTAATTATTCATCCTAGATTCATTCAATTGTGTGAGTGATAGTTTGGTTCAGCATTCGCCCATGTACTTTGGAATATCTTTTGCAGTTATTTTGATGGATATGATTCCATTGAAGTTTTTATCTCTCATTCTGTGTTGAGCTAACAATTACAAGTTGTAGTTTTAAATTTTAATGCTCTTTGTCTTCTTCCTTCTATTGACGATTGAGACAAATGATGACAGTTTACGAAGTAAAATTTCAGAGATTTTCTCAAAGTTTACTTGTCTGTTTGAGATATTGTGCTATTTTCCATGGCATATTTATCAATTTGATCACTAACTTTGGGAGAGTAGAATATAGAACTTAAATTTGAGGAGATGATTTTCTCAAATTATGGATTTTTTTGCAAGCATGCATGCCTATATATTTGCGTTGCTGAAGTTGATGGAAAATTGGTAATGTTACAATCACTGCAATGATTAGGTTTTGTAGTTTGGTTGAGTTTACATCTCAATTGAACTTGTCTTTACTTCTTAATTGAACTTAATTATGATTTTGTTATGATTATTAATTTTTTATGATGGGGAAGGCATATACATTGAGTTACTCTTGAATACTTGGAAAAGAACCAGTGTACGGTTAAATTTTGGCCAAGGCTGCAATTAACACATTCTCCATATCATTCTCTTTTCTTTTGTTCATTTTGATTTTTATCTCCCTCCCGTTGATAACCATTTTGCTAAATCATCTGCTTTAGGCTAAGAGGAACCACTGCAGGGGCTAACAATCGGATGGGTATAGTCTCACTTGTTACTAGTAAAGTGGACAGTAATGTGGTCAGTGGGCCTGAGGAGGATATTGCTGGAGTGGATGAGGTCTGGCAGGACGATGAGATTTCACGAACATCACACAAGAGGGGTCTTGCACCTTTCACATTTGTTCCATTTGAACAGGTAATTGTATTCTTAAGTTTCTCCCTCGTTCAATTGTTGCCTTAAAGCAAACCTTATTAAGCATTGGAAGGTTTAATCTAGCGTCTCTACCCTAGTTAGTTTTGTTATAGTCTTCACTTCATACTTCAGAAGATAATACGTATTGGCAACAACTGTGAATTTTTGTTTTGTGGTGAGATACAGTTTTGACTGAACTCTCCTTCCAACAACATTTGCATTCGCACACACAAATAGATCTTCCTTTTTCATACTTCGATTGTTTCGACGTTTACATTGAATTGTAACAACAATTGGCATTTTGCGTTGAACAGGCGGAGACATCAGTTCTGAACCTACCTGAGGAATTATTATGTTCCTGGATAGAACCTGGATCTTATACAGGAACTGAACCTGAATCTTCAATTTGCACATAATGTATGTATTTATAACTTGGTACAAGTATATATATGGTGGATTCCATTTTCTTTTTCACTCTTATTTATTATTATTATTATTTTTGCCTTGAAATATATGTATCGAACAACAATGTTATGATTCAGCTCCACATGCAAAAAAAAGGTTGTGATTATTTATCGACAATGTATAACAAAGACGAATAAAGATGTTACATGCGCCTGATTGATAATGAATTTGTTCTGACCATGGATTCACCGATGTTACTTGAATAATCAGAATTGTCTTAGTTTTGTTAGCGTTCAACATATGTAGTTCAATATTTTTTTTATTTTTCTGGTTTTTGACATTTTGACTTTGTACCTTTGGTTCTGTTATTATACCTTTTGAGTTTTGCGGTACTATTAACAGGTGTTACTAAATATATACACATAAGATGAAAAATTGTATGCTTAAGCCTCTCGCACATGTTGGAGAAATATTATTCAGAAATTCAGATTTAATGTTTGTAACTGATAAATTTTGAGACTATAATTGTTGGGTATCTAATACTTAATACTTGCATGAGGGTCACATATTGTTATGAATCTTGATCACAGTTGCAGAAGTTAAAAACATGATACATAAAATGCTGCGTAAAAACATTACAGTACAGATTACAAGAAGCAAATCTTAAACAACATTTTATGGTTAATAAAAGCACTTTATTCTCATATAGTTGAAGTTTTTTATTTTATTGTTATAGAGTGATGAGAATGCTCATATAGCTGAACTTGGTTTTGGGTTCGGATAAACTACAGAATTCCAAGACGGATTCCGAGGAAGAAAAGTGTCCTGCCAAGGGAAGAAGAGCAAAGCTTACATTAGATTAGCTCCACTTGAAATTGATTTTGGTTCATAAATCATTATTTTACATAAAAAAACAGCCAATTCAAAAGTAAAAACATGTTCCATGTGCAGAGTTAATATATCATGTACCAAAAGTTTATATTAAAGTTTTAGCTTATGATAATAATACGAGAAGACTCGACGTTCCCTACATGGTTAATGATGGCTTTGCTGGAATTAATTTACAAGTAGAAATTCTAAGATTAAGCTTAAATCTCCTCAGGGTGTGACAAATCATTACATAATGGTAACAATATTCACATTCATTTAAATAATTAAAATCACAAATTCATGTTCATAAAAAGAAATATCACATTTTTTTCCCGACTAAAAAAAATTAAAAATTTACTATTAATTAATGATATGTTTCACCTTAAAAATTAGATTGATTTACAACTCTTTTTGTAAACACACCTAGCGTATATTTTCTGGAAAAGAAGAAAGCAACTTTTCTGCAACTTCTGTAATTTTTTTTTATTATATTAATAATAATTCTCTCCAAGGATATAAAGAAGAGGTATTCATCGCAAAACAAAATCCCAAAAATTTGATACCAAAACAAGGAACGATAGATCAATTCAGCAGTCCAGATACAAACAGACACAAAGAAATCCCTAAGTCAATTCATATCAAATTCAACGATCAAAAACAATTATTTTCAGAACTCATAGGCACAACCCTAATCCACAGCCAGGGAATAAATTAGGACATATACCCAATAAAGAAAATCAAGAAAAGTTCAACAGAAAGGAGGCAAATGGGCTTACAGAAACATAGGAACAGGTGGGGATGATGGACAAGGAGTGTGATTTGGCATGATTAAGAGCTGCAACACAAAGGTGAGAAGCGATGCCTAATCCCCTCTTTGAACGTGGTACATAAGTGTGTACTAAATCCATCACTTTTCCATCGTATCTAAGCACATATTCAGCGTACGCCTCTTTATCTTCTGTTTCAAATCTGTGTTCCTTTTCATTCCACACAATCTTTGGTGGAGCTGATGCTGGTGTTGCCATCTTTAATTTCTTTTATTTATTCTCCTTCTGTGCTTGCCTTTGATGAACCGATAACGGTGCTCTAATTTATAGAAAAGGGCAAGTACCGGTCAACTGTGATGAGTGGACTTTCAAGGGTCCCATCAGATATGGGTTCTATATGACGTGGCAAGTGGAATGCGTCCATCCATATATAGTGGGTCAATTTTTTTTTCCTTTTTTTAAGTCAAGTGGATGGTCATTGGCAGTTTGGATCAAGCAAGTCAATCCTCTCCTCTTAAAAGTCCAATGAGTCTTTTGTTCAAGTCAATTGAATGAGATCCATTATCTATACAATAGGAGATGATTTTTATACAAAAATGTGTTGAAGATTTTTAACTAAGAAAATTTTCAAGTCCAAGTAATCCAAAATTGACGAGAATGAACCATTTGATCCTTTTCTTTCTTCTTGCTTATCTTCCATCATATGACTAACGTTCAATATTTTACCCCTGAACAGTATTTTTTTGTAATGGACCAACTACTCAAAAAACAAAAAAAAAAGAGCGAGAGTTTGTCTTGCAGATAATAACAGCTCTCCAGAAATGAGGAAAAAAGGATGGAAAATTTGGTTCCATTGTTTTCCTTTTCCTGGTCTCCAGCACCACAGCAAATCTTCTTTAGACAAGACTTATTTCAGCCATCGAATGAAAAAATGGAACACACTAAATTAGCCAATAATTTCTCCGCCCAATTTTTTGTAGCAGCCTCCCTCCCTTTACAATAATCCACCAATGCTTAATAAGCATTTGAAAGCATCACATACACCAAAGTGAAAGATGGGGAGGTAGCGGAATGGTTTTATCAAGACTTAAACGGCATTTCAGAAATCAATTTCTCTGCTTTCTTGAAACTTCAAACTTGACCAAACTGTAAAGACCTTTTACCTGTAGGTCTCAAACTGCATCTCAATTCCAAACCTTCAAACATTAAATTTTCCTTTACACTTACATATTCTTTACTAAATTCCTTTCTTTCCATTATGAGTTATTAGATTCTCTGGCACTTGAAATTCTGACTTACAACTTCTGTTGCACTTCTATTTTTTAAAATTTTTTTTTCCAATTATGCGGTTCCATAAAATGACCAGTCGCGGCTATAGGTCGTAAGCAAATTACAAATAAATAAATTTCCCTTATCTAATATAATAACGATGGATTTTGTAACTTTACATCAAATCTACTTTTCTATAATTTGATTTTTAAACATAATATAAACATTAACAATTCATATATGTTTAAATTAAACAATAGATAATAAATAGAAAGTTATTATTTAAAACTATCATCGAATTGATAATTTACTATTAAATATATATAAAAAAAAACCATAATAACTAATGGTTGATACCACATTTCAAAATTCACACAAACATGAACAATCGAAAAATTAAAAAAAGAATCACCTTAATTTACTTTTGCCCATATCGAATTGTTAATTTTGCGGGTTTATACTTGCAGTCAAAATTTGTAATAAATATATGAACTGTGTATAAAATCTTCTGACAAAAAAAAATCACCTTAGTATTTGTCTATAGCATCCCTTTGTCAAAATCCAGGAGTTCTACCTTGCATTGAAAAAGGCCATGACACAATCGCCTAAATTTCTGAACTCATCCCTAACCTCAGAAGTCAAGGCTCAAACGCACCTTATAAAACATGCACATCCCTTCCAGAAGTTCCCTAGTTAATCAAAATCTACATGTTTAATAAAACAAGGAAAAAACAAACTCTCTAGTAATGTTCAAAGAGCTATCAATAATTGAACCGTGCAATGCCATAATGTATTTCAATTGAGAGGAGAAAAAACACATCATAAATAATACAGTTCCACAATACCCAGGATTCCTACATATACAAGAGTTGAGCTATTCAAGCAAATGGAATCAAACAATCTAATGCAAAATCTGAGCAACTTCCAGTCATACCATACAAGTCAAATGCTTAATCTGATGAATAATGGATATTAAGGAATAAATATCATGCGCTAACCCTTTTTATTCTGCACGAGACTGGCCTGCTCGGGATGAGAGAATAATTCCCACAATGAGACCATACAAAGCAAGTGCTTCAGCAAAGATGAGGATAAGGATCATTCCCACGAACAACTTTGGTTGTTGTGCATTGGCCCTAAAAAAATGTTCAGACAATAAAAAGGATGACGAGGAAAATAATCATATCATTAAGAGAGTGACTTAAAATTAATTTAATCTAACTCCCCATGTACATGCATAATCGAAGTCGCGAGGAACATGCAAATTGAACAAAAGAAATATCAATCTCATAATAGAATTCTTTCAATTTGCATCCAACAACAACCTAGGGCATAATGTTTTACCAAAAGGTGCATGCAAAGTTTCAAAACATGTCATGATTCTTATTTAATATCCTACCATGTTGATATATGTCCAACAACAAAAGGTATATCCAATTAAATCCAAAGAAAATAGAAACATAAATTTCTATTGCCGACATAACATCAACCCCCTAATCCCTATAATTTAACTGTTATCACATAGACACAGAAGAGCACAACTTAAAGTTTGATCCCAATAATGGCGACGAGACACCAGATAAATTTGAGTTCTCCAGAAAAAAATCATATGCAAAACAAAGTTCACATTTTTAGCAAGCTGATCGGCTATTATTGATCAAAACAAATCAATAAATCCTGACCCAATTGACAATTGACTAATTTAATATAGATTTGGAAGTGTCAACTCTGAAAACTAGTTGTCAAAGATGCAGGAAATATTTTTATATTAATTTGATCAATTGTTTATATTTATTAGATATGAGATTTAACAGAAACGGATCCACTCAAGCAATGGAAACCTCAAACAATCATGGGAAGAAGGAAATATTAGCATCTAGCCTCAACTATATTACAAGATCAAACTTCGTAAGAAATTCAATTTCAAACGGTTACTCTTTTGGTGATCCTAGAGGCTTATTCTTAAACAAATTAAATTAAATTAAATTACAAACACACAATCCATAATTAAATGTCCACAAACAAAAACAAACAGGGCAACAAAGTTGAAAAATTACCGGACACCAGCATCACCAACAATCCCAATTGCCATTCCAGCAGATAAGCCAGCAAGGCCACAAGCAAGACCAGAGGACAAATGAGCATACCCATCAAAAAGGTAGTAAGATTTAGCCTTTGGATTAATACCAGTACTAATAATAACAGCTATAATTAATCCATAAATTCCCAAAACACCAGCCATAACCACTGGAACTATTGACTTCATTACAAGCTCAGGTCGCATCACTCCCATTGATGCCACACCTACCCCACTTTTTGCAGTCCCATAAGCTGCACCCATGCCTACACACCCACAAATCAATATACCCATCAATCAAATGTCGAAATTAAGCTCATCTTTGTTTTTTTTTTTTTTTTGAAATGTAAGCTCATCTTATTAAATACAACCAAAATAATAATAATAACAACAAACAAAAAGTTGAAAGTGGAGATTTATGTACAAGAGAAGACGAGGGCAGCAGCGGCTCCGAGGAAGCCGAAGAAAGGAGCAGTCTCATCGCCACTGAATCCCGAAGACATTGTTTCAATTGGGTGTTTGGTAACGGAGATAAGAGAATGACAGGAAATAGCTAATCCTTGCTTCAGATGGTGCTATGAGCTCTGTATCTGGTTTTTTCAGATGAAAGATCGGATCGGGGAAGCGAGGAAGGTAGCTATTAATGTAAATCACGTGTTTGATTATCTTTCGCCACAGATAAACAAAATAATGGAGACAGTAGGGTCGTCTGATTTTGCTATAATAACCTTTTGTTGAGTCTTTTGAGTTTTGACCAATTCATAAAATATAGATGTTTTTAACCTTATTATTCAAGTCTTTAAATATTAAGGTAAAATTTGTTGATTGAGATTAATTATATATCATAATTATATAGAATTTAAAATAGGTAATTCTTTTTCAACGACGTCTTTTAGAAAAATAATCATATTTGTTTAATATTTAGTTGAATTTAATAAAAACATATATAAATAGTAAATATCATACTCATAAATTTTATAATCCAATATAAATAGATAAAAAAAAATAAATCTAAACATTTTATACATAAAAGTGAGGTTCAAACTCAAAAATATTCCACAATCTCACTTTAAATATCATTCACTAATATTAAATAATTTATTAACATAAATTTAATATTTACCTAAAATAATAAAGTTAAAGATTTTTAACTTAAAATTTATATTGGATATAGTCATTTAAAATATTTAACACTTGTATGTATCATATAATTCCTAAAATTCAGATATTAAAAATTTCAAAACTTAAGTCTTTTATTTCATCAAATACCACATAAATTTTATTTTTTTTAGATGGTAGGACTGAAATCAATAGGGGAAAGAACTTGAGCCTCTTAGGCATTAGCCTACCTCAGCTCAAAGGCTAATGTTTGGCCAGTGGCAGTCCATTAACATTTTAATTTCGCCAACGATGTTAGGCTCGTAGATTAAAAGGTGTGTTGCTTTTCGTTATACTTTTTTTTTTTTTCTAAAAATTTGTTTTATATTTTTAAAAATAATATATCATAATCATGAAAATTTTAATTATTAAAAAATTAAAAATAATAATTTTTTAAAAAAATAACATCAAAGACTAATTTTTATTTTTTTTTAAAAATTGTTTTAAATTTTTAAAAATAATATATCATAATCATTAAAATTTTAATTATTAAAAAATATTTTTTTAAAAATAACATCAAAAACTAATTTTTGTTAAAAAAATTATTGATATAAAAATATCTTATATAAAAAAGAAGTTTTATTGATATACAGTGTCTTGTTAAAATTAAAATTTTTAAAACTATATTTTATAAATTACTAATTTAGTATGAAAAAGTTTTTATTTAATTAAAAAAATCTAAAATATTTAATGATATTCCTAAATATATTTGATTTTTTTGTCTTAAAAAAACTAAAAATAAAAATATTCCAAACATAGCCTAAGAATTTAATTATTCATAAACTCATACTTGATATGAAAATATCTATTATTATTAAAATTATTTTATAATTAATTTTATATTATAAAAATAAAAAAGTTATTTGTTTTCTTACTAACAATGATTTTAAATGTAATTATGTGAATTTACATATCTATCATCAGTCTTGCAATAACGGATACTTAAACTCAAAGTATCATTCAGAAAAATCATTTGCTGAAGGGGAAAAAAGAAACTAATGATTGGAAAAAATTTGATAATAATTAAAAAAATATATAAAATAATATCATAATAATATGTCAAGGAAAACATTAATTAATATTTGAAAGAGTTAACTTAGTATAAGTGAACATCTTTTACACTCTATCTCCCCCCTGCCTCCCTACCTTTTACCACATTGTTTTTCACTTCTACAATGCAGTTTCTTCAAAAGAAGTTATAATGGAAAAAAAAATTAATAATAATAAAGTGTGAGAAGAATTTCACTCTTTCAATTATTAAAGAAATATATTAGTTATTTCTATTTTTTATCATTATTAAAATGCAAAAAAAATTAAATGAAATTTAAAAAATTCATATAAATAGATAATGACTTATTATGAGGTTGATCGATTCCATAGATAATTAAAATGTTATACTTTTATTATGAACTCCATGACTTATTAGAGTTTATTCTCCACTCTACTCAATTTTTTTTAATTTTTATTTTGTTATATTTTAATTATTAAAAAAATTATTTAAAGATTATATAAAAATAACAAAAAAATATAAATATATTTTTCGATTTTTCAATATTCAATTAGAAAAATAATTAGAAAATAAAATTTTAAAAAATAAATAAATAATATTAGAAAATGAAAATGAAAATGAAAAAAAATTTCTACAATTAAATAGTTTCTTAGTTTTCAAATTTCAAAATTTTTTTAATGAATATAAACATAAATCAATTCAAGTAAAATTTTTATTCAAAATAATAAAAACAACCTATGTATTCAATCCTTTTTTCTTAATCTTTCTTTATCTTTTGTTTTAAAGAGTAGGAAGTAATGCAATAAAAGAGAAAATAAAGTGAGATGGTTAGATAAATAGAATTAAAAATTTAAGTGAGGTATTATTTGTTGAATAAATTATTTATTTTAGTATTTTGAAAAAAATTAATTAAAAATTGCATAGAAATGAAACAATAATTTATTCTATATACAGATTTGATTATGAAAAAGTGAATATAGAATAAAATAAAATAAAACAATTCACTATTATAATAAAAATATAAAAGTAGTTTTCTCTTTTATATGTTACATTTTGTGGAGAAAATTGAAGGCAAAGCAATAGCATAATAAATATGTAATACATAGGAAAAAAGCACTTAATAAAAAAAAGGGGAAAAACTGTGTCCTTTTTAGGTGCAACTACACATTTTCTCAAAATGGCAAAATGCGGAGCCTGTGCTGTGTAAGGGCTTAAACAGTAAGTCTTCTGTAGTCTCCGTTCTGTCTTTCTGTTTCAAAGGCCACCGCCGAGAGCTAGAGATAGACACAGGAATGACTGATTCGAAAGTGGAGACGATCTCTAGATTAGCTCAATGGAGGATCGACAGCTTCGGTCCTTGCTCTTATAAGAAATCCGATCCTTTCAAGGTCGGAATCTGGAACTGGTTAGTAGCGTGTGTGTGTGTGTGTGTATGTGGATTTTTACTTACTGAGTTTTTTATTTGAATTTATGAGTAAAATTTTGTATCGGTTGATTTTTGTTTTGATTAGGCATTTATCTGTAGAGAAGAATCGGTACATGTACGTTCGTTTATTTCCAGAGCAATCTCGAACTTCCAAAGAGCAGCCTCCTATTGCCAAATTTAGTCTTCGTATCTCCAGTGCTGGCGCTAATCGCAGGCCTTATGTTTCTCCTAGTACGAGTTTTTTCTCTTTAATTTTTCTCTGTTTTGTTGTTTATTGCTGTTCTGTTTCTAATTTCCAGCTATTTATAGTCTTGATCGGTAAATTGATATAAGAATATGCTAAAGATTTTGTATGAGTTCCTTACTTGGTCTCCGTCAACTGCAGTGATGAATAATCAAGTTTTTGATGCAAGTGAGCGAGTCTGTTTGTTCTGACAGGTTGTGATGAAATGAATTATGGTCTCCAGAATTCACCCGCATAAAAAAAATCCATCCAGGATGTGATTCTGTGAGATATTTAGCATGAGGTTAGGATCTTGCTTAGTCCTTTCATATAGAAGCATAAGTATTTACAGGAGGGTTTCGTTCTTTCAGTTGGTTGGGATATAATATTGCATATTTACTTCTGTTGGTGGTAGCATACCAAAATTGAAAAATAAAAATGAAAAAAAAGAAAGTAAAAAATGCAAGGTGCCTAACAAGGAAGAAATTGTAAAAAATGTGAGGTGAAAATGGGAGGTGCCTAATTTAGCCTAATTTTTACCTAATTTAGTTTGACAATTTATTTGCATTTGAAGCCTATAAATAGGCTCATTCTCTCCATTTGTAGACATACCAAGCAAACACAATATATAGCTTAAGGAGAGCTATAGGTTAAACACCAAGTAGTTTATATTAGGAATTAGAGAATCAATCTCTTGGAGTTCCTTAGAGTATAAATATTTGGGGGTTGTTTTGTGGGTGTCGGTTAGAAAAATATTTTGTAATTTGTGGTTGTAACAATTTGCCGCTAGTGAATATTTTTCTTGGTTGTCGTTAGACAACGACCGTGGTTTTTCCCCATTCGGGAGTTTTTCACGTTAAATCATTGTGTTTTATTCTCTTTAATTTCACAGTCATCATTTTATTTTCTCATTTGTTCCTGCTTGAAGACGGTCCGAATGGCGAAAAAATAGCGATTTTCCCAACAAGTGGTATCAGAGCTTAGGTGTTATAATTTTTGTCAAAAATCTTAGTATGCTCTGTGGTTGTAGCTTGGTCTGATTTTCCACATCAGAAAAGATTTTTGTTAAAAATTATTTTTTGTTTTTAAGTTGGTGGAGCCTTTGGAGCTGGTGGAGCTTTGGAAAAGGTGGAGCCGTTTTGCTTTGGTGTGCTTGAGTATTGGTGGTGAGATAAATAATTACATGTCGAGGTAAATTCTGTCAAACGACAAGAATTTAGTCTAAGGCAAGTGGATTTTAAGTGAGACCATTGTGACTCCTCCTCTTACCTGGGAATTTACCTGGTGTAATATTTATTTCTGATCCTTTATTAAGCACAAAGTAAGCATGTCGGCAATGAGATGCGAGATTGAGAAATTTGATGGGAGAATGAATTTTGCACTGTGGCAAGTGCAAGTCAAAGACGTGTTGATACAGTCTGGACTACATAAGGTTTTGCAGGGTAAACCAGTCAGCAGAAGAAATTCAGGAAAGGCGGTGGTAGTGGAGACTCAGAAAAATCCGAGATTAGTGACGAAGAATGGGAGGAGCTGGATATCAAGGCGGCAAGTCAAATTCGCATATATTTAGCAAAAAATGTTCTTGCTAATGTGCTTGGATTGTCCACGACAAAGGAGCTGTGGGAGAAACTGGAAGAATTGTATCAGGGGAAAAATATATCCAACAGGTTATATTTGAAGGAGCAATTTCATACGTTGAAAATAGCGGAAAGTACAAAGCTGTCCGATCACCCGAGTGTCCTCAATGGTATCATCTCTGAATTGGAAACTCTTGGAGTGAAAACCGAAGATGAAGATAAAGCTCTCCGGCTCATCCTGTCACTTCCTTCAACACATATGAGCACATGAAGCATGTTCTGAAATATGGTAGTAAGGAAGTGGTGTATGCGGATGTGGTTAGTAAGCTCATTACTGAGGAGAGAAGACTGAATGAAATGGAAAATAAATCTTATGAGAATTCAACTTTATCTGTCGGTATCAGGAAAAAGAATAAAGGCTCCGGAAAGAGGAATGTTGTCTGATGGGGGTGTGGTCAAACTGGACACGTGAGGAAGGATTGGCCGAACGGTGAAGCTGATTCGGCTAGAAGCTCTAACGTTGTTGCTGCCAATGTGATATCCTGTGGCGAAGGAGATGATGAGTTTTCTCTGTAGTTGAGAGAAGTGTGTCCTCATGGCATGATTGCTACCCGTTGAGATGCCATGGAAGAGGACGGATTATTGGTAGCTGGTCCACAGAAATGCGTGCGACATTGGTTGACAGTTGATGCAAAGCATGTGGTGGAAAAATGATGTCGATGGCTAATGAACTTTCGGAAAAGTCAACAGAAGGGTTGCACCATAAACTATTAGCGGGATCCGACATGGCCGATGTAAATTTTTTGGAGTTGGCGAAATAATTCCAAGTGGCGATACTCTTTTATGGTGGAGTATGTTAATTCTTGACGTTAAGAATTATGATTGTCGGTAACAGACAATGTTGTATTTTTATTTTTCAAGGTGGAGATTGTTGGTGGTAGCACACCAAAATTGAAAAATAAAAATGAAAAAAAGAAAGAAAAAAATGCAAGGTGCCTAACAAGGAAGAAATTATAAAAAATGTGAAGTGAAAATGGGAGGTGCCTAATTTAGCCTAATTTTCACCTAATTTAGTTTGACAATTTATTTGCATTTGAAGCCTATAAATAGGCTCATTCTCTCCATTTGTAGACACACCAAGCAAACACAAAATATAGCTTAAGGAGAGCTATAGGTTAAACACCAAGTAGTTTATATTAGGAATCAGAGAATCAATCTCTTGGAGTTCCTTGGAGTATAAATATTTGGGGGTTGTTTTGTGGGTGTCGGTTAGAAAAATATTTTGTAATTTGTGGTTGTAACAATTTGCCGCTAGTGAATATTTTTCTTGGTTGTCGTTAGACAACGACCGTGGTTTTTTCCCATTCGGGAGTTTTCCACGTTAAATCATTGTGTTTTATTCTCTTTAATTTCACAGTCATTATTTTATTTTCTCATTTGTTCTTGCTTTAAGACGGTCTGAAGGGCGGAAAAATAGCGATTTTTCCAACAACTTCTACATAGCGATAATCAGTGGGTCTCTAGCTGTTTTTGCTCACAGTTCTTTTACTTTCCTAAACAAATTACTGGAGTCTTTCCATTGTTGATTGGATCTGTGCTGTCTGTTTGTCATGTATACTTTTCTTCTTCTTCTTGATGAAAACTATGAAGTCCTGGCTCTTATCTATTTCTGCATCACCATTATTCAATAATAATTCTCTTTTAATTGATACTTGGAATTTTTATGCCATCACTGGATATTTTCTTTTGGGAGCCATGTTATTTTCATTGCACGGCACCATGGAATGCAGAGAGACATAATATCAGATGTTGCTACATGCATTTCCAGTTTAGCAATAATGATGTAGTAAAGGATCTTTATACTTATGTGCTTTGTGGTTCTGATAAATCTCCCGAATTTTTATTTTGTAAAGCTTTTACTTGTTGATACGGGTGAAGTACAATTTTTAATACATTCATCTAATATCATCCTGCAGTTCATGAGAGATTGATTCGGACAGGTGATGACTTTGTCTGGCCTGTTGATTCCACCTTTCATGGTCGCTTCACCATTGATGTTGAGTTTCTAGACCTCAAGATCTGCGCTTTGAATGTGAGCTCCTATATATTTTCTCTTCTGATATGACATGATGTTGGTCTGCATGAATATACTTAGTTTTTATTTTTTCTATTTCTGTGTGGTGGAGGAAGGAATTAGGAGGGGACAAGAAGGGAAGGAATTATTATCTTCTCAGTTGTTTCCTTAGTTAACCTGGGTGGTGCATCTTTTTAGATGTTCAAGTTCTCTCTCTCTCTCTCTCTCTCTCTCTTTCTATATGTATATACCCTTTTCTAGCTAAGGTGAGAGTGAAAAAATTTGAAAGTCACACCTTGATGATTGTTTTGGAACTTTTCATAATCTTTATTCTCTGAACTAGTTTCTCGTTTTCCATCTTCTATTAGTGTTTGCTGCTTTTATCCTATAGGGAGACTTCTCGTAGTCTAAGCAGAGTTAATACTGGTATGCAGGGCTTTTAATCTAGCACTCCCATACATCCTTCATAATAATTGAATTCAGGTGGTTTGTTGGTTTGACCACCAGTTGAAAATAATGACTTCTTCAACTTGGATACTTTAAAATTTTTCTTGCCAAAATTTCCTTAAGATAAGGACGATGACTGGACATTTGTGACCATATCCTGTAGGAGTATGTTCTTGAAATGTTCTTAATTCCCTAAAGCATTCAAATAATTAATTTAATCTAATAAAAGCAAGAAGTATTGTGAGAATGGTGATGCGGCCAAATAATTGGCAATAGGCACAGCAATCAGCATGAAGAGTCTGCTGTTGCTTTGCATCAAAAGTCATAGTAATTAGCAAGTGCATCTTCTTTTTTAATTTTTGACTCAGCAACCTAGCCCAAGCTGTCAGTGGAATCTAGAACAAGACATGCACATTCAATGAGTATGTAAGCTAACTTAATTACACGCTTTGATACTAATCATGATATCTCACATACAGACATTTCCAAAAGTTTAGTGTCAAGTTGAATCACTTGCATTTTTGTGCGTCTCAGAGGCTAATTATTTTGCTGTGAAAAAACACAGGGCGGAGAGAACAGTTCTATATGGCCCAGTGACTGTATGATGCAGTCTATTTCAACCCAGAGTACGCTTCGATGTCTCTCTCGCATGCTGGATGAGGCCATCCATGCTGATGTTACTATCCACACTGCTGATGGCACTCTAAGAGCTCATAAAGCAATGCTTTCTGCAAGTTCTCCTGTTTTTCAGAGCATGTTCCATCACAACCTCAAGGAAAAGGAGTCCTCTACAATCTACATAGAAGACATGTCAATGGAGTCTTGCATGGCTCTTCTTAGTTACTTGTATGGTACAATTAAACAAGAGGATTTCTGGAAGCACCGGTTAGCACTGCTTGGGGCTGCAAACAAATATGATATTGCAGCTCTTAAAGATGCTTGCGAGGAGAGCCTCTTGGAAGATATCAGTTCTGGAAATGTCCTTGAGAGACTGCAAGAAGCCTGGCTTTATCAGTTAGAGAAGCTTAAGAAAGGATGCTTAACATACTTGTTTGATTTTGGCAAGATATATGATGTTAGAGAAGAAATCAACAACTTTTTTAGGCAAGCCGACAGAGAGTTAATGCTGGAAATGTTTCACGAGGTCCTGACAGCTTGGAGACCTTTGTAATTTATCCTGTGAATTCTTAGTAACGTATTATAATTGTGAAGTCTGTTCTTCGGTGTTTGACGATAAGCATATGTCATGTATTCTACCATTCTATCATCGTTCGATAGTCTTCAAGGATCACAGAGTTCCTTTGTTCAGTAGAAGCCAATTTAGAACTTTGTTGTGGGTTGATTGCCTGGCAAATGTGTAGTATATATTACTTGCAATCACAAGCAAAATGGATGTGACTGGTGTTTGTAAGACCTTCTAAAATTGGCAAGAGTTAACTTTGTTGGCGAGAGTGATTGTATGATATGCTGTAAGTATCCTCCTTTTAAAAGAAATGATGTATTTATTTCGTCAAAAAGAAGGATGCTTAATATTTATAATGTACTAATAAAAAAAATATTTATAATGTACAGTGTTTTAAAAAAATATTTAGGCTTCGATTAGTGGTGATTCTTTATATGTTAAGATACAGTTTCAATACTATCCATTCATAATTCATTCATTTCATTGATTGTATGCCGCCGTTGTGTGATCAATTTGCGAGTATTATTTATTTATATGTGGCGGCAGCAGTCGTCCACCACCACGACCACACGAAATTGTAAAATATTAAATATTCATCCTCAATTCCACCACTTTCTTGAACTTTCTTGCCTTGAGAATGCGTAAATTCCTTAAACAGCAATCATCAAATCATACCTTTTACCAAGAAACCAATTCTTGAATCAAGATTCTAGATTATCATTCACCATTGGAGCTTCGATAGACTTCACTGGATCAATAATACCTGGTATTTCTTCATTTATTTTGGACATGATTAATCATCCAAGCAATTCTAATTCTAAGATACTAATGATGGTTAAGCTATCTATATATCTTTGTTGTTACCCATTATGATGATCACCAAGAAATTGATGGAGAGAAAAAATGCAATAATAATAATAATAATAATAAATACTACCCTCTAGCATCAGGCTTACTAGCCGCACTTGGTGCTATAATTATTATGGTGTAATATTATATGGATGTTATTAATTATGACAGAAATAAGAAAACAAAACAAAATTAGTAATTAATTAAGAAAGGGGGCATCAAATAGGGAATATTCCTGCTGGGCAGCTATGAATGATCAACAACCCCAGCATGTTGCAGGTGGATGCGACCAAACAGTGCAAGAAACCAAAAGAAAAGAAAAGAAAAGAAAACTCTAGAGAATTGTTATAGAGTTGGCAGTTTAGTGGGCCACTGCCAAAAAGAAAAAGAACGGTGGACTCAAAATGAAGGAAAATCATTATATGAACAGATCATACAATTTTTTCAAAAAGATAATGTGAAAAAGTTTTTGCATTAGTGCTTTCTGAGTCGTCAGTAACCAAAAAGATTAAACAATTAAATTTTCTATATATCTTTTCGGTGCTTTATTCTGATCTACATATATACATTTAATTGAACCATTAATTGAATGCAAATGTTCACTTTTTCCTACTCCTGTATAGACTTTAATTAAAATTTACACCTCACAATTTTAAAATTTTTAGAATAATTTTATTATTATTCAACTAAATATATATATATATATACAATTCCATTCTGATTGGACAATAATTTACCACAATTACTATTTTGTACATATAAACTCATTTTTTATACTTATTTTTTCAAAAAAAAAGAAAAAAGACAAATTACATGTTAGAATTTGAAAAGAAATTCTTGGACAAATGCTAATGAAGTTTTCATTTTATTTTAAAAATAATAATAGATATATAAAAATACTAGTTATGCTATAAAAATATATACACAGCTCAAAATATATATACATAAATAGAAGTATATATCAAAAACTGTAGAAGGGCACAAGTAGGAGCCTCATGTTAAATAATAGTTCATAAATTAAATTAATTTTGTATTAGAAATTTTAATAAAGAGAAAGATTATCAATTTTATAATAGAGTTTGAATAATAAAAAAAATTAGAATAAGAAAAAAAATTTTGAGAAAAAAGATTTTTTTGAAGAAATTTTTTTTTATTTATCTAGGATAAAGTAAATATTATATATATAATACCTTAGATGTTGAATAATATATTGAATTATGAGAAAAGAAAACCTCAGTTATATTATCTCTCTAAGAAATAAAGTGAGAAACCTCTCGTGGACGTAGACAAATTACCGAACCATGTAAATTTTTGAGTTTTGTGTGATTACTTCTCTTATTATTCTTCTTAATTTTTTTATTCATAAATTGATCCCTTATTTTGTAAGTTCTAAAAGCGCGAGATTTTTTTTAACAATTGGTTTTAGAACTTTTAGTTCGGATGAGTGAGTTTGGAACACATACTAAGTTCGACAACTTCGATAAAAAGAAAAATTTCTCTCAATGATAGATGAGAGTAAATAATTTATTGACACAGATTAAGGTTCACAAAGCATTAAGGAAAACAAAGCCAACAAGCATAGATAAAGAGGATTGACAAGATATTGAGTCAATCGTCTTCAGTACAATTCAGATGTGTTTGGTGGATTCAGTAGTGCATAACGTAATTAATGAGAAGACAGCTAAAGGTTTATGAAAAAAATTGGAGAGTTTGTTTATATTCAAGAACGTCACTAATAAATTGTTCATGAAGCGCGATCTATTCTGGTTTAGAATAAAAGAAAGTGGAGACCTAGAAAATCATATAGCCCAGTTCAATCAAAATATCAGTGATTTATTGCGTGTGAACGTTAAATTGGATAACAAAAATAATGCGTTGATGCTCTTATGTTCATTGCCGCCGTCTTTCAGTTAATTCAATATGACATTATTATATGGGAAGGAAACGCTAGACTACGAGAAAGTGGTGACAGCTCTAAGGTCTCATATTTCAATGCAGAAGTTGGAGATAAAAAATACATAAGCTGAGGATTCGTTAGTCAGTTTAGAATGAGAAAGAAGCAGTGTAAGGAACAAGGAGTAGAAGAGAGAAAAATTAAGAGGAAAGTCATAATCAAGAGTGTCAAAAAAAATATTTTAAGTGTCGTCAAAAGGGCTACTGGAAGAAAGATTGTCCATTATTAAAAAAATTAGGAGGCTGATAAGAAAGAAGCAATTTCAAGTTCGGCTAGTGTAGCTGTTGATACTTTAGAAGAGAAAGATCTCTTAGTAGCCTCAACGACAAGCAATAATTCAAAATCAGACACATGAATTTTGAATTCAGCATGCTGATCACACTAGACTTCTCACAGAGATTGGTTCCATAGTTATAAGGCATATGATGCTGGCAGTGTAATTTTGGATGATAATTATACTTGCAAAGTAGTGAGGATTAGAACTGCTAGAATTAAAATGTTTGATGATATAATCAGAATATTGGAGAATGTCAAACATGTTCCTGAATTGAAGAATAATCTAATTTCTTTGGGCTTATTAGAGAAGAAATTGTGTGAATTTTTAGCAGGTTCAGGTAGTAAATTCTTAAAGTATCCATAGGGGCTATGACTGTGATGAAGGAAAAGGAGATAGGAAATAATTTGTATAGGCTAGAAAGTAGTACAGTTGTAAATAATAATTTTGCATATTCATCAATAGAAAATAGTTTGGATGCATCAAAGTTTTGTCATATACGATTAGGATATATAAGTGAGTAAAGTTTGCAAGAACTTCATAAAAGAAAATTGTTGAATGAGATAACACGGTGTGAAGCTGGAGTCTGTGAGTTTTGTGTCTATAAAAAATAAAAAAGAGTTCAATTCAAGACTTTCTCACAGAAAAGCAAACAAGTATTGGAGTATGTTCACTCAGATATTTGGGGTCCAGCATAAGTTGCAGCAAAAGATAGAGCCAGATATTTTGTAACATTCATTGATGACTTCTCCCTAAAAATTTGTGTATATTTCATAAAGGAGAAATGTGAAGTATTCTCAAGGTTCAACGAGTGAAAAAACAAATATTGAGAAACCGACAGAAAAAGTGTAAAATGCTTAAGGTCTGACAATGGAGGTAAATACATATCTAAGAAGTTCATAGATTTCTACAAGAAAGAAGGAATTGAGTGACACTTCACAATTCTTAAGACACCTCAGCAGAATGGGGTAGTAGAAAGGATGAATATGACATTACTAGAAAGAGCCAGAGCAATGAGATTACAAGTAGGGTTACCTAAACAGTTTTGGGCAGAAACGGTAAATACTGCTTGTTTCATCATAAACATGTCACCTTCAAGTAAATTAGAGAGAAAGTCCGCACAGCAGGCTTGGACAGGTAAAGATGTCGACTACTTTATACTCAAAGTATTTAGATGTTCAGTCTACGCATTAATCCCTAGTGATGAAAGATCAAAATTGGATTCAAAGTCAAGAAAATGCATCTTTGTCGGATATACAAAAGGGGTAAAAGGATATAGACTTTGGGATCCTAAGGCAAAGAAGGTGATAGTTAGTAGAGATATAGCCTTTGATGAGCGGGCTATAGTAAACAAGCATGAATCATCTTAAGAAGCTATAAAATCAACCTCCAAGGTAGATGTGGAGCTTGGGTTGGATAGTCCTTCAAAACCAATTCAACTAGTAGTTGAATCTGAAAGCAAGGATGATAATTCAGAGAGTATAAAAGTGTAACATCATCAACATGAGCACAGTATTGCCATAGATAGATCTAGACGTATAATTAGACCCTCAGCTAGATATCGCGAAGATGATTATTCGGCCTCCTTTACTTTACTAACAAGTGAAGGAGAGCCAAGTTTTTTTCAAGAAGTAATGTCAATTCCAAAAAAAGAAAGATGGTTAAAAGCTATGGCTGAAGAAATGAAGTTACTGCATAAGAATCAAATATGGGAGTTAGGAAAACTTTTTAAGGGACAAAAGGTAATTGGATGCAAGTGGGTCTATAGAAAGATGAAAGGAGCTTCAGAGAAAGAAAATCTAAGATACAAGGCACAATTAGTTGCAAAAAGGTACTCATAAAAAAAGAAAATTGACTACAATGAAGTGTTTTCACCGGTAGTTAGACATACAACTATTAGAATATTGTTGGCATTAACATCTCAGTTAAACTTAGAGTTAGAGCAGTTAGATGTCAAAATAACTTTTCTTCATAGTGAATTAGAGGAACAGATTTACATGGAATAACCAAAAGGGTTTGAGGAGCAAGGTAAAGAGCATCTAGTATGTAAGCTTAAGAAATTTCTTTACGGTTGAAGCAATCCCTAAGGCAATGGTACAAGCGATTCGATTCTTACATGATAAGTATTAGTTTTACTCATTGTGAGTTTGATTATTATTTATATCTTAAGTCTTTGAAGAAAAGATCCTTCATATACTTTGTTGATTTATGTTGATGATATGTTAATTGCTATAAGAGATATAAAAGATATGTGTGACCTAAAATCTTTATTAAGTCAAGAGTTTGATATGAAGGACTTAGGTACTGCGAAAAAAATTCTTGGCATGGAGATTAGCATGGATAGAAAAAATAGAAAACTATGGCTCTCACATAAGAATTACATTGAAATAGTATCAGAGAGATATAGTATGGACAAGGCAAAATAAGTTAGTACTCCTCTGGCTAATCACTTTAAATTATCTAGCCATCAGTATTTCAGAACAAAAGAAGAACTGCAGTACATGGCAAAGATTCCGTATACTAGTGCAGTAGGGAGTTTAATGTATGCAATGGTGTGAATAAGACCAGACTTAGCACATGCAGTTAGTATGATTAGTAGGTTTATAGCTAATCCAGGCAAGGAACACTGACAGGCTGTAAAGTGAATTCGCTGATGCTTGAGAGGTACCTTTGATTATGAAATTTGTTATGGTGCAATAAATGATTTGGTCTTCGTTATTGGATATATTGATTCAAACTACGCTGAAGATGTGGATGATAGGAAGTCTACTACAAGCTATATTTTCACACTTGTAAATGGTCCAATCAGTTGGAAGCCAACATTACAAAGTATGATTGCTTTATTTACTACAGAGGCAGAATACATGGCAAAAACGAAAGCAGCAAAGAAAGCATTGTGGTTGAAAGGGCTTGTCTCAGAATTAGATTTCAAGCAGCAGGCTCTTGGTATATATTGCGATAGTCAAAGTGTCATAAACTTATTCAAGAATCAAGTGTACCATGCTAAAACAAAGCATATTGATTTGAAATAATACAAAATCAGAGAGTTAATTTCTTCAGGTGAGATTCTGTTGATGAAGGTGCACAAAAAAAAATGCAGTAGATATGTTGATAAAGATGCTACCTTTGGAGAAGTTCAAACATTATTTGGACTTGCTCCAAGTCACAAACTGAGAATTTATAAAGATGTTGGAATTTCAGGTGGAGATATAGATTTCAAGATTGAACAAGTCTTCTAAAGGGGTTGATTATTCGCCAAGGTGGAGATTGATAAATAATGGCTTATAAATCAAATCAATTTTGTACTAAAAGTTCTAACGAAGAGAAAGATTATCAATTTTATAATAGAGTTTAAATTAGAAAAATATGTTAGAATAAGAAAAAGATTTCCTTAAGGAAAATTATTTTCTTATATATCTAGAGTAAAATAAACATTAAATATAGAGCACTTTAGATGCTAAACAATATATTAAATTGTGAAAAAAAGATTCAATTTTATTTTCTTTATAAGAAATAAAGTGAGAAACCTTCCATGAATGTAGATAAATTGTCGAACCACATAAATTTTTATGTTTTGTGTGATTACTTCTCTTTTTTTTAAATTTTTTTATTTATAGATTAATCTTTTATTTTAAAAGTTCTAAAAGTGTAAAATTTTTTAATACCTTGACTACTAATGATACAGGATTTTTTTTTTAAAAATGATGAATTTTCTTTATTTAGATTTGGACCATAGACAATTTTCTAAACTTACAATGCAGGGCAACAAAATTTGAACTAGGCAAAATTTTCCCATAATTAAATTAAAGGTTTGAGAGGATATTCTAGTTAAATTTATAATTGGTTCCTTCAAAATTAAATTATTTATAAATAAGTTCAAATATTAAAATTATTTATATTAATTCTCATTTTATAAATATGAAGCATGAATGAAAATTAATTTAGTCAAATTATATTTTTATAAAAAAAATTTAAAAATATTATTTTTCGAAACAAATGAAAATAATTAAAAAGTTAAAAAAAAAGTAACCTATTAATTTTTTTTCTGCTATCCTATTAATTTGGCCCCAAATAAAATTCTTTCGTCCTTCCCATATATATATATATATATGTCATATCATTTGATGTATCGTTTTAAGTTGCACTTTATCTGGATGATTCGAAGAAACAAATAGTGATCTGTCCCCTTGATAATTGATATACATGCATGATAATTATCTGTATTAATATATATTTCTAAAAAACAAAAATTAATGATGATTCAGTGCTTTGTATAGGAGCTTTACACTCTCGGTCTATATATAACCAGTTCTGTTTTTGTGAGAGAACTATAATAAAGATGAGAGATATGAAAAACGTTATTCGTCTCTTCTCTGCTCTTCTCTTCCTCCTCTTGCTGTTTGAGGCCACTGGTTTACACTTTTTTTTTTGTTATATTACTTAAAATCCATTTTAATTAATTTTGTTTACCATGGTTTACGTTTTCTTTTTAATTTTTTTTAAAATTTTAATTTGTTGTTCTTTATATATGTAAAAAAAGAAAAAATTACATATTAACTTTAATTAGTTGTTGTGCAGGAATAGGGCCACAAGGGGCGGAGGCAAGGACATGCGAGTCTCAAAGCCATAAGTTCAAAGGCATATGCGTAAGGAGAGAAAACTGTGCTGCTGTTTGTCAAACAGAAGGGTTCCATGGAGGACACTGCCGAGGATTACGCCGCCGCTGCTTCTGCACTAAGCATTGTTAGTGCATGTGTTTTAATTCTTATATCACAATAAGAGAAACTTTATAATAATTAAGAACATGTTAATTGTGGGTTTTGTGTTATATTATGCTTTAGTTATCATGGTTTCACTGTGTTAATTAAACTTGTTTTCGGATCAATGATCTATTAATTTCTTTCTAGCTTTTTTCAATTTAATTAATCAAAAATAAGTTTATAGAGTCACGAGAGGGGAGGAGAGTATTGTGACTTGCAGACTTATTTTCAGGATTTTAATTTTAAATATAATAGAATAGCTGCATTTAGGAGCCAATTCCCTCTTGATAATGAAAGGGAAAACACCTTCTTTTTTTTTGCCTTTGAATTTTATGTAGTTTGTGTAATGAATTTTTAAATTTTTATTTGGTAATGTTGAGTATCTAATGTTAGTTAGTTGTATTTTTTTTAAATAAAAATTAACGCATGATGGTCACTTGAGGTTAAAATTGTATGGCTGTTTAAAATAAAATAGTGGGATTTGATTTTACAATATTTTAATATCAAAATGCGTCTGTTTTGGAGCTAAACAATCGGAACGCGAAACAATCTAATTTTATTTTAATATGAAATAAAATAATGGGTACTACGTTTAGGAGCTCTTAAGTTTTAATCCAGGAAAATCAAAATATTATACGGCCATTAACGTTTTGATTATTTTGATGGAATTGGAGGGAAAGAAAAGTTTAACCGAGAAAAATTATAAATTTTTTAGAGAATTTTTATTAAATAGTTAAAATAATTTTTTATTTAAATAGTGAGAAACGAGAGAATTATAAAATTATATTTTATAAATATTTTTTTATTTAAATTATGGAGAAAATTTTATTTTTTTATTATTTAATTAAGATTATTAAATGTATTAAAAAATTAAACTTTTTTTTATTTTTTTTACTTATTTTATTTACTAAAAAAAATTTAATTTTTGTTGTGCAAGTTGGCAACTAAAGAAAGCATAATTGATTTGCCACTTATTATTATTTTCTCCCTTGCTTTTCACGCACATCAACCGATGATTGTGGATAACTACTAACATTAATAGTATTATTTTTGTCGCCATTATTAACAAAATTATTATTCAAAGAATAAGAAAGCTGAAGGATAAGAGGATCTGCTACCCATGCAAATCTGTGCACTCTATTCAAGCATTACCCATTAAATTTTTTATTTTGGATTTGATTTTTCTCTATTTTCACTCTCGATTTGCCATTTATTTTTCTATAATTTTATTGTTTTTTTCTTTTGGATTTTGATCTGCTGTTTTTTGGAGGGCTATTTTGATTTGGTTTTTTATTTTGAGCTATTATAATAAAACTTACTGTTTTGAGACAAAATGACCTTAAAACCACCATTTTAAGGTCTAATGAATTGGTTTTGATTGTAAAATTTTATTATCACACCCGTACATGAAATATATACATTTAATTTTTGTCAAAAAAAAGATTTAATGTCATTAATTCATATAATTAAAGGATTTAATGTTACAAAATAAAAATTGAAAGTTTCATTGTATAAAATGCATAAAGTTCTAGGATCTAGAAAATGCTTTTTTCCTAACCTTTCGGAAATATGTATTGAACCACATAAATTTTTTATATTTTAGGTGATTTTTTATATTTTTATATTTTTTTGTTCATATAAAATAATTTTAAATTTTAATATTACATTTAAAAACAAATAATTACAACAATGATAAACTAAAAATTATTTAATAATTAGACATGTTTATTATGTGATTAAAGCTCAAATTGCACAAGAATTTTTTTATCAATTGTGAGATTTAAGATTTGTAGTAAAAAAAATTTTATGAGTTTGTATGATTTTAAATTTGTATTAATTGATGAATCGAATTGATCGAGCTAGTTGAGATATTATGAAATAGGATAAAAGTCTTTGTGCAAATTTCTATGTACAAAATTTATACAAACCACGTGAAATTTAAAAATTGCCCTAAATGAACTTTTTTTGCTTTTTGTTTTGTTTTTAATCAGTTTTCCCTCTAATAAGTTTTTAACTACTGCATATTTCCTAGATCAACTAATTACTATATGTAAAGTTAATTATTCAATGTTTTCAATTTTTGGTAAATGAGTGGATAGTTATTGCATTTTTACTGCATATTTTTTAATTCTTTAATCTTTTCCAATGCTTTAAAAATTGAATTGTGATAAAGTTAATTATTGAATGTTTTCAATTTTTGGTAAATGAGTGGATAATTATTGCATTTTTACTGCATATTTTTTAATTCTTTAATCTTTTCCAATGCTTTAAAAATTGAATTGTGATCTTTCCCTTCAATTCACGTATTAAAAATGGAAAAAAATTAGTGAGATGGCCATGTATTATGTTAATTGTTTGCTTAATATACATTTCCTTCAATTGTTTGACATGGAGCATGGAAGAGAATAAGGACAACAATCTAGTGATAATCATCCAGTAAATCACAATGATGATTTGAGAAAAATATTGTATGAGATTTTTGGTTTATCCGATAATGATAGTCTGTTGGATGAAAATGGACAAAATGAGAATGTATCCATTGATAGTCCATTTGAAAATGATTATTCCAATAATATCTCAAATGGATACAATAATGAGGATCAATATGGTGAAGATATTTTTGAGGACTATGAAGAAACACGTCATGAAGATGTGTCGCAATGACTTCAAGAAGGTTTAATCAAAGAAGATGATGAGATGGAGATTGATGAAAATTTGGATGTGAAAATAGGTCTAATTATAGGTATGTGTTTTTACGTAGTTCTTGCATTCATCAATTATATCATATCTATATAATAAAATACTTTGAAATATATAAATAAATTATACATACTCATATTATTTTTACTATTCATGAGTCACCTGATAAATCACCAGTAAAAATTAATATGGTCATTGTTGTGTTTTAGAAAAATTAGGATTATAGAAAATTAAGCCAACAATGAAAGAACTGGTATGTTAGTCAGATAATTATCTTATACTGTAAGCTTTATTTAATGTTAATTTGAATCTTTTTTTCCTTTATGTTATCTAGATTAGTTTTCAAAAATAATACAAAAAATGTCATCTAGATTAAATTAAGTAAATTATCAAGAGGGCCATGTGATGATTATAAGCATAGTTCAACTAACGATCTTTGTAATTATTAAAATGTATCATTTTGTTTTTTTTCTGGTGACCAATGTACTTGAGATTTCTGGCGTTCTTTTTTAATATTAGTTTTTTTTAATATTGGTAAACTATCATTGTTGATATATATCAACCTTCCATAATTGTTAATTAATCAATTATAGACTTTTTTTTTTTTAATTTTGATTTGGCTCTGGAGTGTCTATGAAAATTTTTATTTGGTTACATTATAGATGTTTTCTAATCTCCGCATCCAAATAGAATCATATTTGAGCTGTAAAAATCGAATATCTGAACTAAATTGTTCTAAAAAATTTGGGGCAATACAATTTAAAAATTTCTTTAATACGGTTCGATTTTAGAAATTTTATTTTTAAAACCTCCAAATTGGTTCAAAGTGTGTTTAAATATACTTCAAATTGTTTCGGACCGTGCTTACCCTTTCAAATATGTGTATGATCAATTTTACCAAAAAAAATAATTAAATAAATATAAAAATAATAATAAGAATAATAGCGTATAATATATATTGATATTATATATATATAAATAATTTAAGAAAAATATTTTTAATCTGAAAACATATAAATAATAAGAAGTGAAAATAAAAAAAATAATCCTCATTGAATTAATAATTGGATCTATTATAATATAATTTTATTTAAACTTTTAAAAAGTTAAAGTTATAAAGATAATAATAAATAAATATGATACGTATTGAAATTCTATATATGGAATAATTTAGTTAAATAAATATAAAGATAATAATAAGAATAATAATAAGATATGATACATATTGAATTAAGAAAATAACAGAAATAATAGCATATGATACAATATTGCAGCATGGACAGAACTCCATAAAACAGAAATAATAGAAATAGGATTAATGCTCTCCTTCAAGCCTCACCAGCAACATTAGAAACAATATAAAATTCAAGCAGAGACAATTTTAATGGACTAAAAGATGAAGTGACTGAATTTATAAATAGAATTATGAAAGACATTTATCATGATTATGTTGGACGCGTCTTGCTAAATGACTATCCTCTCATGAAGATCTATGATTTATTTCTAAAACTTCACCAAGAGCGACCCCTCCAGCCATGCCCAACAATGTGATTAACATTTCGGATGACTCATCATCTTCATTTTCTTCTAACGATTCAGCTTCTACTAATAATATCTCTATTGATATATGAAGTAGGCAAGCCATATTTAGAGAAAATTGAATGTTTTTGGGTGATGCTTCATGTTTTTGTTAAATGCGGTATATTAGTAGTGATTTTGTGATGTCCTAGGATGAGTTACTTCATTTTCTTCCAGTATGGTGTCCTGTGATATTTTATCTTCTTCTATTATGTATGAAGTATTGTGATGTTTTCTTCTAGATGAGCAGTATTATTATGATTTAATAAGGAAGACACTATGCTTAAGGCAAGTAAACAAAAAGGGAAAAAAAGAAAAAGAAACATAGATATATGATGTAAAATAATATTAAAACTGCAAGAACCAACATTAGACTATAAACATTTCCTTTAAAAAAAACATCCTGACTATAAACAAAAAAAAAAACTTATATGAAAATCAATAATATTTTTGGCTTTTTGAATAAAATTCAAAATGTATAACATAAAGATAACAAATTCTTAAAATAGAGTAAATATAAAATTATTCTCAGAACATGATAATACATTATTAATCTTTAGATATTTTCATATCAAAATAATTTCAAGAATATATCAAAGCAGGAGTAACATCATCCAAATTGAAGAATAAAAAATAAATTACATTACTCAAAATATTTTCTCCATTCACATCTTGGGAGGTTAAAGGAATTAACCTCTTTCTCTCTTCAAATGGAATACGATTCTGAGGCAAATAAGAACTCAAATCTCCATGCTCAAATGACTGGAAAATCTTTTCACAGCTTGTATGTATGAAAAAATTGAAAACCTTCAAAATATCTTTTGAGAGTAAGACTTATACAAGCTTCCCTTCGAATAAAAATTAAGGGAAAAAAACTAAAAAAAAAATTGAAGTGGTGTGTGTCTTGTTTAAAGTTAATGTGAAGGACAAACATTGACAATAAATAGAAAGGAAAAGAATAAATTTTTTTGATCAGTCGTAATAGAGATTCATTAAAACTGGATAGTTACAACCTAAAAGAGAGACGAAGCACTTAGAAACTACTAACTAAATGCAGTAGTCTCTCTAACAAGATCTAATACATACGAGAAAAGCAAAACCAACAACCGAAATACCATCACAAAATAGGAGAAAAAGAGGTGCTAACTAATCATCGAGAAGTGCGATAGCAGCAAAGTAAATCCGGCAAAGAAAGAGGCCAAACTGTAGATAGAAATAATTTGATAAGAGGATGAGATTAGCATCCCCATCTTGAAAAGGATTAACGACCACCAGATTCAAGACCAGAAAGAAAACAGAGGATACAAAACCATAAAAGTATTGGATATATACTACAGAGATACAAAAAAGGTCATTTTAAGACCAGATTTAAGGCTATAAATGAACTAATCTATTCGAGCTCAGCTTGGGTCTCGACTTGATAAAAGTTTGTTCAGACTCGAGCTCGAATTATTTATTTGTTAAATGAGTCAAACTCACACTAAGAAATACTTGACTCATTAGCTCGCGAACTGACTCATTTAAAAAGCTTGTGAGTTAAGCTCGTACGGTAGCTCGTTTAGTATATTGAATTAAAAATATATATAATTTAATTTATATATTTTAAACTATATATGTGAATATATTATTTTTTTAACTAATTTAATTTATATAATTTATTAATATATAATATATGTGATAAATAAATTAAATATATAATATAAAATAATTTAGTAATTTATAATAAAATATAAAATTATGGTAATATAATATAATATTTTATTTTTGATAATATATAACCATATTGTTCATCTTTCATAAAAATATAAATTTTAATACATCTTTTATGAAAATATAGAAAAGATAAATAAAAAATAAAAGATGAAATAGGTTGATTGAGCTCGTTAAACTTATTTAAATCAAGCTCGAATTCAAACTACATGATATATGAGCTAGCTCAATATAAATTCGGGTTCGGCTCGGGCTCGATTCGAATTCGAACTCGACTATTTTATAACGAGCCGAGCTTAAGCTTTTTAAAGCTCAGCTCGGCTTGACTTGATTATAGCTCTAACCAGATTCGAGAATTGTGTAAAATCAAACCATAAAATTATTGTATATATATTACAGAGATACAAAAAGAAAAGAAAAGTCAAGAACTAAACTGAGAAAGAGAGACTATGAATAGGAATAAAGAGAAATAAACTAGAGAAAAACAAAAGATAGGAAAATAATAAATTTACAAATAGGTAGCATTGTTAAAAAGGGGATAAATAAATGTGTATGAAGAGAGATAACACAAAATTAATGTGTTTGATAAGTATTTAATTAATTTGAAATTCAAAAATTATAATTTCAAACTTTAGTAATTTGCAGGTTTGTTCAATAAAAGAACACCCATATAATTTTATCTATAGTTTGTATGTTTTGTACAAATGATATGTGGATATGCATGTCTACATCTATTAGAAGAGTAGCTAGAAAGATTCTTGGAGAATCTAAAGGGTGTGGACATCCCTTGAAGGAGTCTTGGTGGTGGAATGAGTAAGTGCAAAAAACGGTAAGAAGTAAAAGGGAATGATATAAGAGTTTGCCCAAATGTAATGACAATGATGCTTTTGAGCAATACAAACAAGCAAAAAAAGATGTTAAAAAGGCAGTTAGTCAAGCAAGAGTGCAATCTTTAGAGAGTTTGTATGAGAAATTTTGAATAAAGAAGGAGAAAAAACTATCTATAAATTAGCTAAGATAAGAGAAAAGAAATGTCGTGATTTAAACCAAGTTAAGTGCATTAAAAATAAAGAAAATAAAGTTCTGATTCAAGAAGAGGATATTAAGGAATGATGGAGAAGCTATTTTGAGGAACTTCTTAAAGGTAACCATAGTGATAACATTGAAAGTTTAGACGTTAGGCCAGAGAAAAATGTGAAATACACTAGACGGATTATATTTTCGAAAGTTAAAGAAGCTTTGAAGATGATGAAAGTTGGTAAAACCTGTGGACCAGATGAGATACCTATTGAGGTTTGGAAATGTTTGGGAGATACAGGTGTTACATGGTTGACATCTTTGTTCAATAAGATCTTAAGTTCAAAGAAAATGCCTAATGAATGGAGACAAAGTAATTTGATACCTATTTTTAAGAATAAAGGAGATATTCAGAATTGCTCAAATTATAGAGGTATAAAGCTTATGAGCCACACTATGAAATTGTGGGAAAGAGTTGTGGAATACCGTTTGCGATTAGATACTTGTATCTCCTCAAATCAGCTTGGCTTTATGTCTGGTCGATCAACTATGGAAGCTATTTTTCTTATAAGAGATTTGATGGAAAAGTATAGAGAGATGAAGAAGGTCTTACATATAGTTTTTATTGACTTGGAAAAGGTGTATGATAGAGTCCCTAAAAAAGTTTTATGGTGGGTCCTAGAACGTAGAGGAATATCTATACGATATATCCAAGTCTTGAAGGATATGTATGAGGGAGCTACCACCAGTGTCCGCACCGTGAGAGGGGATACTAAGGATTTTTTCGTTTCTATTGGGTTACACCAAGGTTCAGCTTTGAGCCCTTATCTTTTTGCCTTGGTCATGGATGAGCTAACAAGACATATACATGATGACATCCCTTGGTGTATGATGTTTGCAGATGATATTGTATTAATAGATGAGACTCAAGCAAGGGTAAATCAAAAGTTGGAGTTATGGAGAAGCACTTTGAAATCTAAGAATTTTAAGCTAAATAGGACTAAGACTGAGTATATGCATTGTAGATTTAATAGCGAGAATAGAGAAAAAGGCAAAATTATTTTAGACGGAATAGCAGTGCCTCATAGTACTTATTTTAGATACCTTGGCTCAATTCTTCAAGAAGATGGGGGTTGTGAAGAAGATGTAAATCATAGGATTAAAGCTGGTTGGATGAAGTGGAGGGGTGCTACAGGAGTTCTATGTGATCGAAAGATGCCAATTAAATTAAAAGGAAAATTTTACCTCGTTGTAATACAGCCTGCTATGATGTATGGTAGTGAGTGTTGGGCAGTAAAAGGACAACACATGAGTAAAATGCATGTTGCGGAAATGAGAATGATAAGATGGATGTGTGGTCATACTAGGATGGATAGAATCCGCAATGAGTGCATTAGAGAAAAAATGGGGGTAGCACCTATTGAAAATAAGATAAGAGAGCATAGATTGAGGTGGTTTGACAATGTGAAACGAAGATCTAGCGATGCGCCAGTTAGAAAAACCGAACAAGTTAGAGTAGATATAACTAAGAGAGGTAGAGGTAGGCCTAAACTGACTTGGTCAAAGGTGGTCCAAAATGATCTTATGATGTTACATCTATTAGAATAGATAACCTTAAATCATATTGAATGGAAAAGAAGAATCCATATAGCCGACCGCAATTGACTTGGGATTAAGGCTTTGTTGTTGTTGTATGTTTTGTACACATATAGTTTATACAAATAGCAGTTCTCAAATAATATATAATATTAAAATACAGTGGCAGTGCTTAGAGCTAGGTGGGAAAAAATAAAATTACTGTCAAAATCTTGGTTAGACCTTTGGCTATAATTTATGAACCATAATGAGTGGCGTCATAAAATTCAACATTTGCATATGCTGTAAAGTTTAAAATTGCATATTAAAAATATAAATGGTAAAAAATTTATTTTATAAAGGGGAAAATTGTATTATTATTAATCATCAAACACAAGTTTAAGTTATTGATTAAAAACAAGTTTCAAGTGTAATTACGAGGACAGAAGGGCCTATTTCAAAACCACAGCACAGAACATAGACATACACAGTTGAAGGTAGGTTGAACGGGTTTTCGCGTTTTCCACGTGCACGTGATTACGTGAATCATTATTTTTGGGCAGTGTGGTATGTTACTCCAAACATTATTATTATTATTATTATTGAAGAAAAATATATAAATTATTATTAAAAAAATATAATATCTCTTTTTTTAATTTTTAAAATATTTATATTTTTAAAAAAATTTAAAATATATTTTTTAAAAAAATTTAAAATATATTATATGTATAGTTATATATGACATAATTTAAATATATATTCTTGATGTATACATTATTTAAATTAAAAATAAATATTTAAAAAGATAAAATATTTTTAAAAATTGTAGCAGTAGAAGCCTTGACTCCTAATGATCCAGAAATTTTCACAAAAAAAAAGATGGATCTCTTTGTTTAGGTTTGGACCTTAGACAATCTTCTAAACTTACAATACAGGCCAACAAAGTTTGAATTGGCAAAACTTTTCCGATATTTAAATTAATGTTTTGACAGGATATTCTAGTTAGAAAAATTCTTGCTTAAAATCAAATATACCTGTATCCGATCAATAAAAAATTACTAAAAAATAATAACAAAAAATAAATAATTTCATTGGCTAAATATATATACACACAATCTAAGTAAATCATTCTTTTCTGATTAATATTATTGAATGAAACTAATAATAGTATTAGAGAGGAGCAAACAACTCAACAACAATTAGATAAAAAGAACAAAGTTTTAGGGTATGAGACCTTTATTTTTGGGTTCGTTGCCTCATGCGTGTTAGAGTTGTGCCTTGATTTTTTTTTATCGGTAATAAGAGAGATATATTATAATAAAACCCCATAATACATGAAAACTTCTGCCATGGGAAGGGAATCCATAGAGAGAGGGACAAGCACAACAAATTAAAAAAAAATCAGAAGCTTAACAAATAAACGTTTTAAACCTAACAAAGCAGGGGAAACCTTTTAAGTAAATCTCAGGCTAGATACAAAGGTGGAATGGTCATAATGTGAACCTCCAATATATGAATAAGAATGGAGAGCTGAAAGGAGGAAAAAATTGCTTTAAACCAGGATCAGCTAAAAACCTAGAAGGGAGCCATGGGTTGAGGACAACGGTAAACTCCAGAGAGAGACAGAGGATGAGACGCGACTTTGTCTTGAATCGAGTAGCCTTAAGAGGCTGCAGCATGGATAAAACCAATGCTTTAAGAAGGAGAAGGACCCATTGCTTGCTCGTGCTTGCCGAAGAGAGAGGTAACAGTGATTGGAAAAGCTTTTTAACTTAAAGAAACATACAATATACTTGTTGTACACTAAAGGAGTCTTAAACCAGCACCTTGGATAAATTCTACCACGAAATTCATTTAAATTAGATCATGCATCTTCTTAGAACTACGCCTAATCACCATAAGTATCAAAAACTAAATAATAATTACGGATTCTTAGTTTTGAATGACGATATATTATTCTACCAATTAAGCAATGGTCCCTTATTGTTTAACTAGTAAAATAATAATAGTAATAAACAATAGAAGAAACATAAATACTGAAATTAAAAAAATAAAAAAAGAAATTATTAGATCTCACAAATCTTTGGCAAATTGATAACATTGATTACCCCCTTAACTGAATAGTATTTAGTTACAAAAGTTCTTTAAAAAGAAAACTAAAAATAAACCCAATGATGGTTGTCAAATTCATGAACAGTAACATAGAGGGGAAGAAGCTCCTTCTAGGGTTGCAAATAAGTTGACTTAAATATCCTTTTAGTTTTCTACCCTAATTAGGAAAATAAAAGGAAATTATAAATAAAATAGAATTTAACACCTAATAAAATTTCTTCTTAATGTTTACTGAATGAGAAAATAAATAAGTCCTAATATTTTTGAAATTTTGCTCAAAAATTGTATCTCAAAAGTCCAAAACAGATTAGGATTCGCAGCTGACTCATAAAATCTTCAAGTATCAGATACCTTTAGGCACAAGCCTTGCTCAAGGGTTACACCCGAGGCTTTTTCTAGCTCTTTTCCTGCAGTTTCTTGTAATTTTCTTTAACTTGGCTTTTGTTCCTCCTTTAGCTGTAACATGTGCAAAAGTGCCTCAAAATCAGTAAAATAATATAATATCAGGCTAAAATATTTATGCAAACACACGTTATCAAATTCATCCACACTTGAACTGTGTTTTCCTTCAAGCACTTTATAATTTAAAATTATCATACTCGCATTCATCCAATCATAACTCAATCTATAATATTTCAAAATTCAAATTGAAAGCAACCGGAAGCTAACAACTCATAGCATAAGTTTTTCATAATTCCACAAGAATGAATGATCAATTTGATAAATATTATAGACATAAAATGAAAAAATAGTTTTGCAAAAAAAAAATAGTTAATGTACATTTTAGTTTTCACTTAGAAGTCAATCAATACATAGCAAAACAACACCCAATGCACCAAGATATATACATTTCATATGTTAGACTTATGCCAAAAACTAAAAAAATTTAATTTAGTTTACTGGAGCACTTTTAAGACTTGTCTGAAATATCAATAACCTTTTGATGAGAGGGCAAACATGTATAATGTCGGCACCCGGTTATTCAATTGGTCATAATTTCAAGTGGCTACTAGCTCTACTCATAGTTTTTTGACTAGCAAAGTAAATTGTTCATTTTTAAACTTTTTTGGTGCTCTTATTTATTTTTTTTCTTAGTTCTCAACATGTCTTTTAAAATTTAAGCACAAATCAAAGTAAATCAAGAGAGAACTAATTATGCAATGACAACTATTTAATGTTGATTAGTTAGGTTAGTTAGAGCAAAACTCAAAATATTTCCTATAAATAATACCTATAAAAAATAATCATTCATAACTGGTGAAAAAATGAAATCAATCTAGAAAAGCTAGCTAAGGGTTGCCATAACAATTTATTTTTCAAAATATCATAGTTTAAATTATTTCAAAGATAAAATGAGACTTTTGATTAAAAATTATAAAGTAACAGAGAGAACAGTAGCAAAACCTTAAGAAATTTAAAAAATTTTCACAAAATATTCAAGAAACCTCAAAATTTTCAAAATTTTATATTAGAATATCCCTCCCCCACACGTAAATCTTACATTGTCCTTAATGTAAGAATAAATATAAATAAAAATGAAGAACAAAGAACTCTCCTAAAATTTTATTTGGAGAAAGAGTGGCGTGAGAGAATGTCAGTGTTGCTAGAAAAGTCAGATTCACAAGCTTTTATACTATATTAATTAGTATTTGCTCCATCTTAATGAGTTATGTTATTATTTAGATGTTATTGCCTTCTAATCTGCTGATTCTTTCTTCTATTTATTGATATTACAATTGGATCATAACAGAAGAATGTCTGACGTCACAATAAGTAAAACGGCAAGGGTGACATTTCTATAGCTACTTTTTGATTTCTTAGCACAACTGAACCTGCTAAAATTAAGCCAAAAATATCATTCTCCTTGCATAATAAATTCATCTCATAAAAAAAATTTAAATTTAAAGATGCAAGAGTATAAATCATCATTATTAAATCAACTAACTTACTCATGAACAGCCAAATGATAATAACTTAGAAGCACAACCTAGGATTAATGATATTTTAAAAGAAATAACATTCATAAATTATACTGTTAACCAAATCTTAAATTAATTTTCTTTTTTGTCGAATGCATCATATGAAAAATAATTTCGTTTTAAACACAATATCGGATGCATCTTTTCTACTTAAAAAAAAGAAAAAAATTCATGAATATTTTTAAAACTTGGCTCTTTAAAATATAGGTTTTTAGCTTGAATCATATGGAGCAGGTATATTTTCACAAAATCCAGTATAAACATCAGCAGCTTAAAATCATCTAAAAAAATCACAGCAGATTGCTTTTTCTTTAAAACCCAAAGCCTTATTAAATTCAATCAAAGAGAAATTAAACTTTTGACCCATCAAATGAAAATTAACCAAATTTGGAGTATTTAAATTAAACTAATCATATCTAATAAAATTAAATATTGTATAGAATTCTCTAACCAACTTCACATAAATTAAATTATCCATCATAAAAAATAAATCCAACCCAATTTCTCTAATCAAATCAACACATTTAGATATAATATTCAAAGACCCAAGCGTTGGAAATGAGCATGCTTACCTGGGATGATGAAAAACCTAAATTTTTTTTATACCAGTGTTGCTCCTCTAGAGTATCAAACTCTAAATATAGATTCTGACTTGTCTCTGCATCCTGAGCAATAAATTTTTCTTTTTAACACACAAATAACTTCACATGAATTTGGTAGAGGGTGATTCGGATTTACGGTGGTTGAGTAGAGAATTGGGTGTTGTTAGGTGAGGGAGGTGGTTACTAAAAAAGAGAAGGAGAAGAAAAGAAAAGACAAGTAAAGGAGAGAGAGAAAGAGTTTTTAGGTTTAAAGTAAAGTAAAATGGTATTTAAGTAAAAAGAGTGATTTTTTTTAAACCCGATTAAAAATATATATTTGATTGCTCCCCTCCATTTAACCAAGATAAAATATGGAATGAGTGAGTTACTGACAACAGTTACCCCATTGTTGTACATTAAATAAATCATTTTTTTTCTTTTTTATTTAAAAAAATTCAGCTCTCATTTTTATATCAATAAAATAAAGTTACTCAGCCTCTTAAATTAAAGCTACCGTTACCACTCCATAGCTCATTCAATATAAACCTACATTAAAAAGAACAAATAAATAAACAAATATCAGTGGCTTCCCAATGAATGAGAAGATGAACAGTAAATATTATTTTTTTATTATTATACTTTTTTTATTTTTTTAATTTAAAAATAAAAGTAAAGAAAAACAAAAGTGACTATAAAGCTAAAATAAAATCTAAATAAGTTAAAATAAAAATTAAGTAAATCAAAACTAAAGAAAGAGTAGGCAGATGAAATAAAGAAGAAAAGAAACAAAATGTAGAAAAGGGAAAGAAATATGGATTGCCTCCCATTAGCACCTTTGCTTAGAGTCTTTGGCTAAACATTGCCCTTGTGCTCTAGTGAATATCTCAAATCAGTCTTTTCAGTGTTGGGTATAAAAGATTCTTCATAATTATTATACTAGAGTCTATTACTTCCCATTTTGATGCCTCAACTTTGCAAAAATATTCTCAAATTTCTTTCTCATCTTTTTCCTTCTTAAGCTGAAAAAATATTTGAGAAGAAAAGGGTTGAATCACCAATGGCAATGGTTGATTAGATTCAAGCTTAACATATTGGGTTTTCTCTTGGATAATAATTTCAAATTTTGCCTTTTTGCTTAAGTTCTGCCCAGGAGTCTGCATCTAGGGTATACTGTCCAGCAGCTTTTCTTCATTATTCAAGGTAATTTCACCTAAATTTTATTCTAGATTAACCACCGTTTGAGAGGGCAAATTAACTCGAGACTCTAGCTTGCTGATTGATGATGCTAGTTGGCTAATTTGACTCTCCAAATTGTGAATAGATGTTCTTGTCTCTTGTTAAAATTTTTGAGTGTTAGCCATGAATAATTCGAACATCTCTTTAAAAGACATATCTGGTGTGAATGGTGGTGACTGTTGTTGTTAAGGTAGCAATGGTTGAAATTGATGAAAATTTGATAGCTCCACTCCATGATTGAAATTTGAATGATCACTCTACTCAGAATTATAAGTATTAAAGTATGGATCATAAATTCATTGTGGTTGATCATCTTTTTGAACTACAGAATAACTCATATATGCACAACTTTCATAGACTCTAGCTTATTGGGTATTACCTGCAACCATTCTATGCACCCAAATAGTTATATCATAAATCTTGGATTTAAGAGAAGATAGATTTACCTCGTTTTGAATTTCTCTTTAGCATTTAAATTGATATAAATCAGTCGTTATAAAAGACGTGGTAATAAAAAAATAAAATAAGTTAATATCAATTTTCCGGCAACAGCGCCAAAATTTAATGGATGTCGAATCCACCAAAAATAAAAATCTATTCTTGGGCAAAATTAAAATTGTAATAGCGGTGAATAGGGTGTCAAATCCTCATGGAATTGATTACTTAAAATAATTTCTTTCGAAAACCTAAAGTAAAACTTAACTAAAATAAATTAGAAAAATTAAAAATTAAAAAATTAAAAATAAATTGAGATCTGAAATTGAAAACTAAATAAATAAATAACATCAAATTAAATTTGAAAAATAACAATGTTGAGGATTTCAGTTAAAGAGAATAATCTTTATTACAATCCTTAGATTTGATCATTGATACAAAAATAATTATTTTTAAATTTTTTAGTAAATTAGTTTTAGCTAACCGAGACGCTCGCATTAATCAATTCTTCCTTAAATTGTAAAGTTAGTTAAGAAACGCTTTATAACTAACATTTATTATTGAATAACCCTATATGAGCGCCCTTCTAGGATTTAACTTACTAACAACTTTAAAATTTAGAAGAATCTAATTCTAATCAATAAATTCTATCCCGGAATACATTTAAATTAGATCATGCATCTTCCTAGAAGTACGCCTACTCCCCACAAGTATCAAAAGCTAAAGAACAATTACAGATTCTTAATTTTGAATGACGATATATTATTCTACCAATTAAGCAATGGGCCCTTATTGTTTAACTAGCAAAATAATAATAGTAATAAGCTATAGAAGAAATATAAATACTGAAATTACAGAAATCAAATAAGAATTGATTATATCTCACAAATCTTTGACGGATTGATAATTGTAAAATTAGTTAAAAGACGTTCTATAACTAACTTTTATTATTGAATAGCCTTATAGGATCGCCCTTCTAGAATTTAACTCACTAACAATTTTAAAATTTAGAAAAACCTAATTCTAATTAACAAATTCTACCGCGGAATTCATTTAAATTAGATCATGTATCTTCTTAGAACTACGCCTAATCGCCATAAGTATCAAAAGCTAAAGAACAATTACGGATTCTTAATTTTGAATGGTGATATATTATTTTACCAATTAAGCAATGAGCCATTATTGTTTAACTAGTAAAATAATAATAGTAATAAGCTATAGAAGAAACATAAATATTGAAATTAAAGAAATCAAATAAGAATTGATTAGATATCACAAATCTTTGGTAGATTGATAACCTTAATTACTCATTTAACTAAATAGTATTTAGTTACACAAGTTCTTTAGAAAATAAAACTAAAAATAAATTCAATGGTGGTTGTCAAATTCGTGAACAGTAACAGAGAGGGGGAAGAAGCTCCTTCTAGAGCTGTTAATAAGTTGGCTTAAATACCCTTTTAGTTTTCTATCCTAATTTGAAAAATAAAAAGAAATTATAAATAAAATAGAATTTAACACTTAATAATATTTCTTCTCATTATCTACTGAATAAGAAAATAAATAAGTCCTAATATCTCTGAAATTTTACTCAAAAATCGTATCTCGAAAGCCCAAAATATATTAGGATTCACAGCTGACTCATAAAATCTTCAAGTATCAGATACTCTTAGATACAAGCCTTACCTAAGGATTATATCCGAGGCTTTTTTCAGCTCTTTTTTAGTAGTTTCTTGTAATTTTCTTCAACTTGGCTTTTGTTTCTCATTTAGCTGTAACTTATATAAAAATGCCTCAAAATCAGTAAAATCACATAATATCAGTCTAAATTATTCATGCAAATATTAGCTAATTTTGCACGTCATCAGCCACCAATTTATTTATATTATTTAAGGTAATTTCATAATGACATATCAATAAATTTATATGAGTAAGCAATATTGGATAGATTTATAACAGAAAGCAAAATTTATAAACGGAATTGATATAACTTGAATTAGGATATAATTGAAAAAGTGACTTAAGTTGAAAATAAATAGGATGATTTTTCCTTTACTAAAATATCATTTTATATATCAAACTAGTTGTTATAATTATACAATTGATTAAGATTATTTTTAGTTATAGTATTACTCTATAAATAATGTAATCATAATAATATTTTTTAAAATTATTAAACTATTTTTTCTCTATAAATATAAATATAAATATATAGCAGATCATTGTGTAATAAAATATTTATTATAACCAGGGGCGAAGGGACGTTGTAGAGAAGGGGGGCAGTTGCCCCCCTTCTCTTTTTGAAAATTTTTTTATATATGTAATATTTTTAAAATAATTTTAAATTATTTATTAATTTTTTAAAAAAATTTTAAATTGCCCCCCTCTTTTTTTAAAATTTTTACAAGAAGTAAAAAAATACAATAAATTATTTATTTTATATGCAATAGTTCTCTTTTAAAATATTAATAATATATAAATGAAAAAAATAAAGAAAGAGATAAATTTTTCAACTAAATTAATTTGAACACATTTAATGAATTAAATAACTCATTTATTTTAATTATTTTTTAAGAAATTATATTCATTATTTAATTTTTTTTCTCTTTATTTTATTTTTATTATGAAAAATCTTATAAATTTAAAATTTTATACACATATATATTAATATTTTTTATTAATTATTTTTTTAATAATAAAAATATATTATTAATAAATTAATAAATTTATAAAATACTATTAAAATAAAATGAGAGATAAATAATTACGAAAAAGTTAAAATTTACAAAAAAAAATCCGCCCCTCTTTATTTCAAAGTCTGGCTTCGCCCCTGATTATAACGATAAAAATAAAAAATAAAAGTTATATCACTATTTAACATCTCAAAATGATGTGTTAAGATTTATGTGAAAAAATAATATTTCTTCCCTTCATATCATTATAAAATTATTTATATTAATTCTCATTTTATAAAAATGAAACATCAATGAAAATTAATTTAGTTAAAATATATTTTTATTAAAAATAATTATTAAAAAGTTATGAAAGAAAGTAACCTATTAATTTTTTTTCCTGTTATCCTATTAATTTGGCCCCAAAAAAAAATATTTCCTTCCCACATATATGTCATATAATTTGATGTATCTTTTTCATTTTATCTGGATAATTCGAATAAAAGGTGGAGATCTGTACAGCTTGGTATCAAGATAATTGATACACGTGCACGATAATTATATGTATTAATAATATACAATTTTAATACATATATATATATATATGCCTTGCACGGTTGCCTTCATTACACTGTCGGTCTATATATATGCAGTTCTCTTTGTGTGAAATAATTAATTAAGATGAGAGATATGAAGAATGTTATTCGTCTATTCTCTGCCCTTCTCCTCCTTCTCTTGCTGCTTGTGGCCACTGGTATACACTTTCTTTTGTTATATTACTGTAAATACATTTTAATTAATTTTCATTATCACGCATGGATTATGTTTTTTTTTTAAATTGAATTTTGTTATTCTTTATGTATATAAAAAAAAATTACATATTGAAGAATTGGCTAACTTTAATTAGTGTTGTTGTAGGAATAGGGCCACAGGGGGCAGAGGCAAGAACATGCGAGTTTCAAAGCCATAGGCTCAAAGGCATATGCGCAAGCAGAACAGAAGGGTTCCATGGAGGAAACTGCCGCCGCCACTGCTTCTGCCCTAAGCCATATTGTTAATTAATTATTTAGTGCATGAGTTTATATATATATATATATATATATATGGATGTGAGAGAAGAAAATCACAATAAGAGTCTCACTTTATAATAAGATCATGTCAATTGTGTGTTTTATGTTGTATTATGCTTTAGTTATCATGGTTTCACCGTGTTAATTAAGCTTGATTTTTTTTTTGGATTAATGAGATCCGTTAATTTCTTTCTTGCTTCTCATTTTACAACTTCTACATATGATCCTGTCCATACTTAAATATTTCTATGTTAAATCGCTATATATACTTATTTTTTAAATTTTCTTTATGTGTAATTGTTAAATAATAATTCACAATCGAAAAATATTTTATAGAGAATCATGAGAATGGAGGAGAGAGTATGTGAATTGCAGACGTATTTGCAGGATTCTAATTGTAAATATAATAGCTGCATGTAGCCGCCAATTTTCTCTTAATAATAAAAGTAAATAAAAACCTTTGGTAAATATGTATTGAGCCACATAAATTTTTTATATTTTTGTGCTATTATTTTTATTTATTTTTTGATCTGCTCATATAAATTAATTTTAAATTTTGATATTACATTTTAAAAATAAAGAACTACAACAACGATAGATTAAAAAGGTATTTAATTGGACGTGTTTATTATGTGATTCAAGCTCAAATTGCACAATTTTTTTTTTAAATTATCAATTGTGAGATTTCAGATTTTTATTAAAAAAAATTTAGAGTTTCTATCATTTTAAATTATATTAATTGAAGAATCGAATAATCCGAGCTAGTGTAGATATTGTGAAATAATATATAATATTATATTAATGTGGAAGGCTATGATATCACTGCAAGAATTACGCGTTTTATCGACAAAAGTTACAGATGGAAAAAAAAATAATTGTTATTAGCTATCTTTGAAATACCAACAGATTACTCGGGAAAAAAATTATAAAAAATTTAGAAAGAAATTTACGAAAGAAAAATTATTATCGTCAGCAAATATGACGCAAAAAATTTGGCGCCAATATATATCGACTAAATTTTTCGGATGGAATACATAATTGATCAGTAAATATGGTGCAAAGATGTTACTGCAACATATTGCCGAGGAAATTCCCAAGAGAATATTACAACGGTCAATAAATATTTACCGACAAAATGTGTTATTTTTCGATAATCTTTAAAGTATTTTAATAAATTGTTTCAACAAATATAACCCAATCACCGGTAAATATTTTGATACGTGCACTTTCATCGAGAGATAGTCGTTTTGTTGTTAGAAAAATTGAAAATGAATTGTACGTACAATTATGTATTGAATAAAATTTATGTGAAGAAAAGTTAGAGAAACAATAATTTTTTTAGATAAATAATAATTTGAAGAAATGATAATTTTTAATAAATAATAATTTAAATGTGTATTTTATTAATTTTTAGATAAATAATTTATAGAAAAATAACAATTTAGAGAAATAATAATTTATATGTTAATTTTATTAATTTTTAGATAAATAATTTTGTAGGGAAATAATAATTTAGAAAAATAATAATTTGAATGCATATCTTATTAATTTTTAGATAAATAATTTTGTAGGGATATAATAATTTAGAGAAATAATAATTTAAACATGCATTTTGTTAATTTTTAGATAAATAATTTTTGTAGGGAAATAATAATTTATAGAATTATAATTTAAACGTTAATTTTATTAATTTTTACGTAAATTATTTAGTAGGGATATAATAATTTAGAGAAATAATAATTTAAATATGAATTTCATTAATTTTTAATAATAATAATAATTTAGAAAAATAATAATATTTGTTGAGAAAATAATAATTTGGCTAGATAAATTATATTTTTTGTAGAGTAATAATAATTTAAATGTATATTTTATTAACTTTTAGAGAAATATTTGTTGTAATGCGATTAAAGTGTTTGATTTGTATTTATGTTTGACATATTAAAGTTTGGATGGTTTTATTAGAAATGCTTTTCATTTGTGACTGAAATGGATAAAATAGTAAGAGATAATCCAAGACATTTAAATTATTCAGTTGACTAATTGGTTGATATTAATATAAGAAATTTAGAATCAGATGAAGATATATTTGAATCAAATTCGATGGATAAATCAAATTCGAAATACGAGAAAGTCTATAGATAATTTTTTTATTTTTGTAATTACTAATTAATTATTTTTTATAATTAAATTAATTTTTATTATGCCAGTGTAATTAAATTTACAACAAAATTAAGTATTCTTTTTAAAAATAAAAACAATTACCGGCGGCTTTAAAATTCTCTCAGTAATTTTGTCTAAATTTTTTGATAAACTACCATCAAAAGTTAAACTTTTAACTAACAGATTATTGACCAAAACTTATAAATTTCATCTATAAATTATTGATAAATCTTATTATTTTAAAAATAATAATATAATAATTTATCGATAAATTGATTGTCGGTAGATTATTGATAGATTTATATTCTATTGGCATCTTGTACAAATTTAATGACAAAAATTTGTGTCTGTAAATTGTTGATAATTATGACCATTTATAATTTCGTTTGAAACTTTTTTCTTAGAAGAAAATTAGAAACAAAAATATTTGGTAAAGAATTTATAAGTAACTGATTTTTAGGATAATTTTTTTTCGGATTTTTTACAGTGCATAGAGCTAGGGCGAAAATAAAATTACCGTCAAAATCTAGGGTAGATGTTTGGCTATGATCTATGAATTATATTGAGTGTGTCATAAAATTCAACATTTACATATGCTGAAAATTTTAAAAATACATACTATTATTTTTTTTTATTTGTCTTTATAAAGCGCAAAATGTATTATTAATTATCAAACGCAATTTTAAGTGCAATTACGAGGACAGAAGGGTCTATTGCAAAACCACAGAACGTAGACATATATAATTAAGGGTAGGTTTGCTCAAAAAAAAAAAAAAGAAAAAAAGAAAAGAGTAGGTTGGGAGGATTTTCGTATTTTCCACGTGCTGTGACCTGTGAATCATTATTTTTGAGCAGTGCGATATGTTACTCCACTTAATATTATTATTATTAAAGAAAAATATATAAATTATTATTAAAATATAATATCTCACTTTTTTAATTTTTAAATAATATTTTTTTTTTGTTAAAAGATTATTTAAATTAAAAATTAAAATTAAATAAATATTTAGAAAAATATATTAAAATTTTAAAATATTATTATATAAAATTCTTATAATTAATTATTTATAATGGCTTTTTAGAGCTAGGGAATTGATTCACGCAGCTCTAAATTCTAATTGTCCAAACTCCAAGTCTCCAAATGCCAACCCATGGTCGACCATTTAATTCTATGGACTATGGTGTCGAGCAATCTAAAAATCTTAGGTGCAGCCAAAGCCTATATATATAAGATTAGGTGCAGCCAAAACAGAGGTATGAAAATGTATCATAATTCAATAATATGACACCAAAAATATATAAAATTAATGAATTAAAGTTAATTTTTAACAAATTAACATTATAAATAAATTAATATATTTATAATTTGACTTAAAATAAATTATATAGTATATTGATACACAAATTTGCTATAATATATTTAACTTAAATAATATAATTTTAATAAAATCTAAAATTATTTTATTTTATTATTATTTTATCTAAAACAATAAAAATAAGTTTTTTTTTCAAAAGATTTTCTTGTAAAATTTCTTTTGGTAACCCCTATTTTTTAATTCCCTCTTTTTTTTATTATTAAATTATAATGCTAAAATTTAAAGCACATCCATTACCCTGCATATTGATTTACATCCTTTATTTTTTTGTGTATTTTAAAAAATATTTTTTAATAAATTTATATTTGATATCATTTTTATAATGATTTTATTTTATAAATAATTTTTCAATTGATTATGTACAGATTAAATAGATTATGATTTTATAATCTATTTTAATAAATATATTTTATATGTCATATTTATGTAATTTATTTAAATTTTATATTCTATTAAGGTTGAAATATCTTAATATAATTAATAAATAGATCGTGTTCGTATTGATCTTAATTATGTTATCAAAGTAAATCAACAAGATATGAATTTAATCCATTAAACATTCTCTAAGCAAAAAGCCTATGTAGCAGTAATAATAATAATAATAATAATAATGATAAAAAAATTTAGAAAAATTTAGGACGGAAATTATAGTTAATATAAATGATAAAAATTATTTATTTAGTGTTATTTGTAGATATACAGTTGAAGTGAAAAATGATATGAATATACTGAGTTGATAAATAGATAGTATAAGAGTGTTATTATATTAAATTGAGTATACGAAGCAGGAATATATACCTATTTTTTTATTTTAACAATTAAAAATTTGAAAATTAAAATTAAAAAAATTAATTGTTATATATAATTAATTTTTTTAATAATTAAATTCAGAATGAAATTAAAACTCACAATCTCTTTATTCTAATAAAAATGAATACGTACACTATTGAGTAGTGGAAGCTTATCGATCTTGGATGTAATCCATATATATAATTGTAGATCGTTAATTTTAATTTTAAACTAGTTTGATCCTAATTAATAATGGCCAAATTAATTTTTAGTCTATTCTTAATCGCTTGGACCTAATTTAAAACTTTTTATTAGATCGGCCTAATTTATAAAGTCTAAAATAAGTCGGTTTATTTTTAACAAATTCGATATGAATATGATTATAACACTTTTATATCATATATATGTATAATATATACATTTATTATATATAAAATATGCATATATAGTATAAAAATATCACAATCCGGTAAAAATAAAAATTTTCATTTCAAATTTAAATTTCAAAATATTTTTAAATGTATAATTAAATAATAAATAAATATTTTTTATAAATTATATGTTCCAAAATAGAGTTTTAGATGAAAATCTCTGAAGTCTGTAATTTAGACATCAATAAATTTCAACAAATTACAACCTGCATAAGAAAAACACTCCCAATAATAAAACCAATCATATATTTTATTCATACTCATCAATTCCTCCAAGTTTCTCAAAATATTTATACATATACAAATATATTTATCAAAAACTCATATATAAAACCAACATTATAAAATTTTTTTACACATTCTTTATAATTTACAATATATATATATCAAAACATAGTATAATATACATAATATCAAAATGTAATATAAAATATATACATGTTGGCAGTGTCTTTGATCTTAATGTCCAAAATCAACCCTACTAGCAAAATCTCAAATCTAGACCAGACCTAGTCTAGAAGAACTCTTCGGCTCTACCGAATCACCCTGTCACCTGCGCGGTGAATTATAATTGCGCTAAGCTAAAAACCTAGCGGTATAAACTTTGATAACAAATAAACTTAAATACGATGCCAATGCTTAATGTTTTTATGCTATGTCACAATATGGCATCTAAGCTCACTTTTAAACATATTATTTCATCATTTAATAATTCACACAAAAACAAATATAAGCATGGGTCCAAAAGATCTAATATGTCATTTAAATTTCAGAGTTACTATTTTAATACAAATTGACACCACGTGTCTAGCTATGAAGGTAAATTATAATAATGCTCAAAAACTAGCCCCGAATGCAAATTATATTACAGTGACGCCAAGCGTCTAACCCAAAAGGCAAATCAAAGTAATTGCTCAAAAGCTAGCCCCGAAAGCAAATAATGAGGATAATTCATAGACATATCGTCAAACACAAAACTCTGAAAATTGAATAATATACTAGGCACATAATTATTTCATATTTTTCATTGTCATTTTTTTTCATTTTTTTATAATCTACTAGACACATTTCCTCTTTTCTCATTAACAATTATGCACATTGTCTCATTTTCTCATTTTTCTCAATGTCATTTCATTTTAATTTATCACATTTCATCATATCTCAATATATCATCACAATATATCACATTCCACATCAAAATCACATTACCCAAGCACTTTGGGTTTTTTTCACATAATTCACATTTTATACAATTTAACCATTAACAATGGCTTTTTGCAATGCATATAATGCATACATGGCAAATCACATATTATACCACAATGTTCATGAATGTTCAATGCATCAAGTAGCTTAACACATTTTTCAATCAAAATGTGTTAAGCCCAATTGTAATTCAATAATGTCACATTTATCAAGAGTTTATACATACCTCTATAAGCTTTCAAAAGTAAGCTCAAAATCAAACTCCAACCTCCTCTTTCAAGTTGCCCTTCAATACTAGTGTTGGGTAAACTATTACCTCTCAATACCTACACCAAATGTGATCATAAAAAATCATTTAGTATCACATTTAAAGATATTTCTAATCTTAAAATATAATTAAACATCATTCAAATTAAAATTTCAAAATTAAGCATAACCTCACTTTAACTTTGAAAAACCATGTTAAGCCATATAAATTGATGTTTTCAGTTTATTAATATCATTACAAATATATTTTAACATATTTAAACTAATTACATTAATTAAACACATGCCTTAGTTCAAAATCCTAAAATGGCATAACCTTCATCGTTGAAAGTTTTTCATTCCAACTCATTCCAATTATCAATCCAAATTTATATTCATCACTTATATCATTAAATAACATACTTTAAACATTAAAATTAAATAATTCACTATCTTTGAAAATTCACTTTCAAAATCCTAAATCACACTTTTATTCTCAATCTCTAATCAAACTTAGTCAAATCCATAATTTAATTTTAAAATATTTGTTTATGCATCAAAATAACACATTTAGAACCAATTACACAATTAAATCACATGAATTCAAAAGTTTAATTCTCTCATAATCCTAAATTCTCTCTTCACCAAACCTCACTCAAACTTAACTATTTTTTCAATCCAACCTTAAAAGCATTGTTAACTACTCAAAATAACTTCATTTATATCCAAATAAATAATTAAATCATACCACTTCAAAAATTTAAAATCAACGTAATCTTAAATTCATGAAATTTCAAGAAAAAATTTGAAAAACTTACTAATTATGATAAAAATCACCAAAAATTCACTTAAAACCTTAAAAACCCTTCAATTCATGAAGCATGGAAGAAGCAAATCCTTAACTCTACAACAACGGAGGTTCGGCCTTTGTAAGGAAGAAGAAGAAAAAGACCAAATGCTATTTCTCTCTCTTTCCACTTTCTTTTATATATATATATATAATATTTTAATATATATTTTAATTATTTATTTAATTATTTACTTAATTAATAAAATTTAAAATTTACATCTTTCATACAAAAATAAATTATTTTAAAATTATTTAAATAATTTTTAATTTTTAAAATATTATTACAAAAATACCATTTAACTTTTTGACTTTTCTTTTAAAAATATTGACTTTTGGTTGACTTATATATTATATATATTTCATATATATTTTACATATGCATTCCACTTTTTCACATAAAATCATTCAATTTTTTATTTAATTTATTCAATTTAATTTTAATTTATTTTATTAAATTTTTAAAAATTAAAAATTTTTAAAAATTAGAGATATTAAAATGACTCATCTTAAATTAAACCTAACTAAATTTTGGATCAAACCTGGTTCCCATGTTGAATTGGTGAATCCTCAATTTGACATAGATATGGCCCATCTTTAATTAAACCCAAATAAACTTCGGATCAAACTTATTTAGGGCTTTTAAAAATAAACTTACTTACTTTAGGCCTTATAAAATTGGGTTGATCTAATGAAAAGTTTTAAATTAGGTTCAAGTCATTAAAAATGGACTGAAAATTAATTTGACCATTATTAATTGAGATCATACTAGCTTATAATCAAAATTAAAAATCCACAATAATATATATTATTTTAATATTTTTATTGCAAAATTTGCTTATATTACTTCTATTCAAAATTCCATATCAAACCTCAATTAATCCTCAAAAAAAAAAGGTTCTTTGATTGAAAGTTTTTAAGGCACATTTTTTTAGTTTTGAAAATTATTATTATTATTATTATTGAAGGTTTTTAAGGCACATTTTTTTAGTTTTGAAAATTATTATTATTATTATTACTATTATTATTATTATCCAAGAGTGAAAAATTTCAAGGCAAACTCATTAAAGCAATAAATAACATAGAAAGATGAGAATACATTTTCAAAGAGATACGACAAATTTTCTTCGAAAGTTGAAAATGTGCATACAATTAATTAATGGAATTATCATCTCTATATCTATATATAGGGGGACCTTTAGAATTGATGGGTTGCCATCATTGAACTGTTCCATTGCAAATCTGAGAGACAGGAAAATGAAGGGCCCTACGCGTCTGTTCTCCACTGTTTTCCTCCTGCCTTTTCTGCTTCTGGCCATTGGTAAACTTTGCATCACCCTTTCTTCTACTGTATGATTATATAATTCCATTGAAAATTATCAAAAAAATCACTGATCATGTTTGTTATAAATGGTAAGTCCAATTGTTAATCCCTCACTCAAAGATCGATTAAAAATGACAATATAAATAAGGGTCCACGGGACTAAACTTTCGTCTTATTTCCATATAAATTGATGCGTAATTCTTTCCTCAATTTCTTTTTTTTAATAGGAATATGATAATTTCATCATTAATTGTTCCTTTTCAATTTTGACGAAATAGTTTATGCCATAGCAATAGAAGGGATACAAAATAAATTTTAAAATCTCTCATCCCATTTTATAAAATAAATATTTTATTTTGTATATGTTATATTTTTATATTTTATTAAATGCAAAAAAATAAAACTATCATATCAATATGAAAAAATATATCATATTTTTAATATTGTCATGTCATCGAAATTTTATATTATGGTATATATGTAGTAATAATTTATAAAATAATGTTAATGATAATACATATGAAATTTATTTTTTTTAATAATAAAATATAACAAAATAATAAAAAGTGGCTCACCATGCATCTTTCTCCTCCTTTGTGTTCCAATTTATATATTATTCCCGAAAAAGACATTGAAATTCTTATTGACATTCAAAAGATTGAGTACCAACTCGACATCTAAATTTTGAATATACAAATGCATGCATGAGGCTCTAGCTAATAATTAATGTTTTGCAAGTATATAAGAAATTAATTGAATTTGATTGGACAGAGAAAGGGTCAGCAGTAGCAGAGGCGAGGAGATGCATATCTCTGAGTGCAACCTTCAGGGGATTATGTTTTAAAGATGTCAACTGCTATGCAGCTTGCCAAACCGAAGGTTTCCCTGCTGGACAGTGCACCCTTGTGGCTGTTCATCGTTGCTACTGCTCTAAGCCTTGCTAATTATTTTATTAATTATACTCTTTATCAATCAGCAGCCATAAATATTTATATATCTATATAAATGATCATCACCATATTAATATTTATAATAGGAATAAGATGGTCATCTTTTTTTTATATAATTATAACTAAATGTTGCTTCTATTTTTGTCTTGTAATACTCAATAATTATTTATGTAGAAGGGCAATCTTAATTATTGTTGTTTTTAATGCTTATTATGTGTCTTAATATATCTCATCTGTCTCAAATTGATTGATAAATATACTTTTTATTTTATAATAATTAAGAAAAATTAGTTGTTTTTACTAAAAATATAAATTTACATGTAGTTTTTTATAATTATATCCTTCCTTTATAATATATTTATGTAATTTTTTTATAATTATATTCTTATTTTAGTATATGATATATTTAATAAGTAATATTAAATGTGAATATAGTAGAAATTTAACACATTGTTAACTAACTTATTAAAATAATAAGTGAATTATAATTTGAAACAATAAAAAACATTGTGCCAATCAAGTAATATCTCTTTTTTCCCCTCTTCTTTTCTGCTAATAGATATACGCCCATGGCTTAAAAAAAATTATTCTTACTATTTTGATTATTTTCTAAATTGGGATGAGATGATATTCAATTCATTCGTGATATTAGTGGAATTATGTGTCCTTTTATTATTATTATTTTAAATTATTAAAGGCGAAGGTTTAATTTTGATTAAAATTTGAGTATATTTATAAATTTTAAATCAAAGTAAAAATCAAAAAACAATTTCCGCAGCAAAATGATGACAAGATCCCTTAGAATTGGTCAACAAACGCTCATGAAACGGTAATCAGAGAAAGGTTTTCATCCGTTAGGCCTTTCCAAGACCAACAAGCATGCCAATCTTTAGTACCTGAAACATTCATATTACGCTACAACAGTGAAAAAATATACCAGAAGTTGAATTCATCCATGTAGACGTGTCTAACCCAAAATCAGAAGAGGGAAAAATTCAAAAATTAATAAGCGAGATCACCTTGTCAGATAAAAACGGAGCAAAAATATCGCCTCATCATTTTGTTGCAGACAGTGGCAAAACTACTAGACACGACCCTCCTCACCAATGACAAAAAAGAGAGGTTATCAGTGGTGTAAAACTCAGCCTCTTCATTGATGAGGGCTGAGTTTCACAGATATTCACAGTGAAGGGTTAAAGAATCATTTGCTGCAAATAAAATTTATTTTTTTTTAAATTGATTTCTGGCGAAACGACGCCGTTTCGCCAGGGACCCATTTATTTTTTTTTAATTTAGCCCCTATCGAAATGTCACGCAGTCCTTGTCTCTGCCTCCCTCCCCCAATAGCCCCATCCCACTCCCAGCCAGGCAAGCTACAGCTCCACTAAATATACCGTCGGCTACTCTTTTCTCGTCGAACTACTGCTGCATGTCGACTCCTAAACAAAAATCTGATTCTGCCACTCGTTGCATATGATACTTGTAAGGTTTGTCCTACTAGAGTGGGAAACGCTTTACATGTTGTTCGTGACTGTACTAAAGCTCAATCAATTTGGTACTTAATTCTCTCTCAATCCAGTTGATGTTCCCATTTTTTTCTCGCTTCCTTTTGATGTGCGGTTCAAAGAAAACTTAGCAGGTAATTTGGTATCTATATGGAGGAACATGGACCCTGATTTTTGGTCTGTTTGTTGGTACTTACAGACTTGGAGGAATTATTTTTTTTATCTACTGCAAAAGCCATATATACCTACAGAAGCTAAGATTAACATCATTCAAGCGACAGTTAGATTTGTAATCAGTTATTAATTGATGTCGCTAATGTGAGTCGAGGTGCACATATTTGCAGCTTATTCTTATTGGTTGGAATTCCAATTATGCAACTTATAATGCCTATTGATAGTTTATGGATAATGACATGATCTCTTATAATTTAAGTTTAGTTTTATGGAGAGAAAAGTTATACAGTAAAAACGGTTATCATATTATTTATTTGATTAATTTATTATTTTAATTAAAATATCTAGTTAGAATAACAGTTATATGACATAAATTTTTAATTTTATTTGGAAGATGTTTGTATAGCTTCTTTTCTAAAATAATTATTTTTTTAATATTTTATTTATTATCTTTTTGGATAAAAAAAATATAAAAAACGGTGTCATAATTTGAAACCATAACTGAAATTGTCATGCATGATTCAATTATTGAGATTTTAAATTTTTAAATCGAAATCAGAATATGGATATTTACATGGGATTTGGTTCTTTTAAATTCTAAAAAAATTACTTAGATATATTAATTATAAATAACTAAATTCAATCCTTTATATAAAATTTTGTTAATTAATTATCATGTATTAAATAAATAATATTTAAATATACATTATGATTTAGTCTAACAATAAAATATATCTTTTCTAAATAAATAGAGGTATGACCTACTGTCATCACAATAATAAGGCGTCAGAGTTTCAACTCAATCAATAATGGTATATATGAATTAACAAGCTTAAAATTGCGTTTTAATTTATAATCATCCCGTTTTATTTTAAATGTATTTTAAAAATAATATACATATATTAAAAAAATAATTTATCATTACAAAATTTATAAAAATTTTATTATTATTTAAATTTTTTTTTCATATTTCTTAATATTTATTTTTTTATTAATTAATAAGAGATAATATTTATTTTTAAATTAATATTTTATTAAATTTTTAAAAATAATATTTAAAGTAAAAAAAATTAAAATGATACTTAAAATAAAATAAGAAAATATATATAGGATAGCAATAAAATCTTAGTGATGAGACACGTACAGTTATATGAATAGTACGATGGTTTTGCAGTCTAATTTATGTCTACGACAAAATAGATACTAGTATATCTCAAATCGAACCGTGGTGAATATTTAACAGTAAAAAAACCGTGGTAAATATTTGACAGTAAAAAAAGAAAGATTACTTTCGCAGTCTACATCTTATTTCAGCATAAATTTATATCCTGGAGTCAAATTTGTTAAAAAATAAAAAATTAAGCAATGAATATTTCGATATAATATTTTATTAGATTAAGAATACATTTAGAGTAAATCTGTATATGTTCAAAAGTTACTTTTTTTTTGAAGTGTATTTATGTTAAGAAAGTCGTATTTAAAATGCCGTATTCATCAGTCACAGCACAAAAGCACTTTATATATATGCGAAGATTTTCCATTTCAATTCAACTATCATCATTGCTACTCCTATTTCTTGTTCCTTGCTGTTACTCCATGTGCAGTTGTCGCATGTGGCTCCTCCTTCCACTGTTTTTGACACAAAATTCAATATTTCTGTAAATTTGTGACATGTAAATTTCAGTAATTTTAATAAAAAAAATCATAAAAGGCAATTAATTAAATATTTTATTGATTTAATAGAAATTAATTTTCAAGAAAAATGCATTTATTCAACTACGTAATTAAGAATAACAACACATTGTTGGTTAAAAAAATAACAACACATTTGATATTAAAAATATATTATTTTAGGAAAAATTTAAATATTATCAGATAAGGGGTTTAAAAAAAACCTTTTAATTATATTTTCAAATTTTTACAAGAAGATTAAGAAGATGTAAATTTTGAATTAAAAAATAAATAGCCTCTATCTAACACTGTTGACGCAATAATAAAAATGAGAATTGGATCAAATTGAAATTGGATTTTGAATGACAATGTTCTTAAATAATCAAATTATGCTCTAATAAAAATTACGATTACCATTGTTAAAGTTAAAATTTCCATTTGCAAACTTGGAAATAAGGTATTCAAATTTTAATTTTTTTTAATAAGTTAGAAAAAAAAGTTCAAATATGAGTATTTCGTAAATTGAGATGTACATCTATTATTAGGACAAGACTATAGATTATATTGCTGTTTCTTTTTGTTTTTCTTTTTACATGGTAAGCATAATATATAATATATATTTATTTTATCATTTTTGTATGAATTATTGGCGCTGAAGGATTGTTCAGTGTTATAACATGTAGTAAATATTCAGAATAATCAACAATAAATTTATTTACGTTTAATATATATATATATATTAAAAATATTTAAAACATATTTAAAAATAAATTATTAGTATTAAAATTTCGATAATACGAATTTTTTATATATATTTATATCAAAATTGTGCTATGCTATTAATTTTTTGACAAATAAAATTTACAAGTAATTTAAATAAAATTTTAAGCTATAATTTTTCTCTAAAATTCTAATTTAAAAGTGGATAAATTTTTTTGTAAGATTAAGATTTTTTTAATCTTTTATTTTTATATATTAAGAAAAACTCGAAATTCTTCCTAAACGTATGTATAACTATCATGTGGTCATGACATAAGCTACCCTATAGAAAATTATAAACATCTTTTTTTTTATTTCCATAGATTTTTTTAAATTTGAGAGTGAATCTGTCATCAGTTTATTGATAGATAATAATTTTATTCATTTTTATTTATATTAAATTTTATATTTTTTAAATTTTATATATTTTTATTATATAATTTATCTTTAAAATAATTTTTAAATTAATATAGATTTAAAACTTACTATTTATTCTTATTTTGTGTTATTTTACCTTTTATAATAAAACTAAATGTAAATTAAATTTTATTATGAAGTTTTATTTTTTTTTTATTTGAAGACTTTGCATCCTTTTTTTAATGGATGTTTATCATTCTTTAATAGATGTTGTTTATCATTTTTTAATAAAAATGTCATTTTCATATAAAAGTTGATTATAAATAACAGGTGAAATAAGTATTTCGTTAAAAGTCAAATTACTCGATATATGTTACTATTATCCATTATTTACTTCGAAGATATTTATGGAGTTTAAGAAAATTTAGTGACTCTATTAAGTATATATATTTTTTATATATTTTAAAATTATATAATTTTATTTATATCTTATAAATATATTTATTAATTTATAAATAAAATTTTATTTTACATTGAAAAAATATATCATGTGGTCAAAGAAAACATGCAATTCCACTTACAAAATAATATATATATATATATATAATGGGTAGCAATGTTGTAATAATTTACAACTCTAACACGCCACATAAAAGAGCACTTGTTAAAGTGCAATAAATTTATGCACTAATATATGTTCATCTATGGCCACGAATTGTTTATGAAAATGAATCATGTTGTTTGGTATAAGATAATTGACAAGTCCCAAAACTTATATTTTATAATTCTTGTAGAAACACTTGTTTTTAATTTTACACTAACCATCATCAATCCTTGGCGAAGGATTGATGAATCGTATTATTATTATTATATATAAAAATAATAAATTAATATTTATGTAATTAGTTTATCCATAAAATATTAACTAAATAATTTTTTTCTATTCTAATCAAATAAAAATTTAATTTATTGCTAATAATATTAATTATATTTTTAATACTAGTAGATAACATAATAAATATTATTTAAATAATTAAATTAATCTCTTAATAAATTTCAGAACACTCATTAATATATAATATTATAGACTTAATGCTAAATTGACATTAAAATAGTTAAACTAATTTACTAATTAAAGTTAATATTCAGCGATACTCATTAATGATTGAATAGCATAAAGCAACTCATTATTATCAATAGCCTATAGAAAACTAATGTAATATTTTTTTTTTATCTCTATAGTTTTGAATCAATTCTAAGACATGCTTAACTTATCAAATTCTAATAAATTACTGACTATATTTCATATCAATTATAAATGACAAATAAATGACATAATAAATTTATTTTTTTATTAATATATCCTTGCCAAGGTATTAATTAAACCATTTACAAATAATAACAACACAAAGTTTAAACTTATTATTAAGAGCTGACAGATTTCATCTTGATGAATTATTAATTTTATAAATATTTAATGATACACAATATCCTTTCAACTATTGCTTTAAGATAATAGATGTTCAATATTAAAATATAATAAATAATTTATAAATTACTATAATGATCTTAGATAAAAAAAATTATTATATTATATTTTTCAAGAAAAATATTATATTGATAATTTATTGATCATTTTAAATATTAAAAATTATCTATTAAGTTGGTTCAATAATCATATCTTTATATGTATCATTTATATATGTAATTTAGTTAATAAAAATAATTTTTTTATAAAAATTATTACATATATATATTGATATAATTAAATTATTAAAATTCTATTTAATAATCCAATTATTAAGAATAATTATAAATTAAATTTTAAAAAATTTAAGTATCGGTATCAAAATTTTCTTAATAATATTAAATCTTAAAATTTAATCACATCACATTAATCAAATTAAATATGATGTTATATAACTACAAATGTCATAATATAATCAAAATAAAATATATTTAATTATTACCATAAATTAAGACTAATATCATAATATAATCAAAATAAAATATATTTAATTATTACCATAAAATAAGACTAGGATAAGGACTAAGCCCCATATTATTAACAGGCGCCATGGATAGGACTAAGCACCAATGAAGAAATTGGGCACAGTACAGTCCTGTCATGTGGGAGTGAGCAGCTGTAATTCATGATGAAAATGGCATTTTCATTTGTCGGGGATGAACAGCGAGACAGAATGACACTGACAATGAATTTATGATATGAATGTGCAATAAAAACAATATTAAATATTAATCGCAGACCATGTCTGCTAGTGGACGCATGACGTGCTTGTCGGCGAGAAGACACGAATCAATATGAATAACGTCAAAAAGATCTTTACACGTTCGTGGAATTAAAGCTTTTCTTTTTCTTTTTACTTTTTATTATGGGTAAGTTTTTCATTTTAAACCATATATACCATAAACTCAAGATACAAATTAATTCAATGTTGATATTTTAAATTTAATCATTTTATGCCTTTTTTTCATTCAAGTCTATTGATGATTTTCTCTAATTGTTCGTAATAAAATAATACTAATTATACATATTCATGATGTGCTTGATATGAGCTACATGTTACATTATTAATAAAAATTAAAATTTTTATGAATAGTTCAATTACTTCTAATAAGAACACAATACATTATATTTGTTTTTATTTATTAATAAAGTGATAACTATCTTTATTATTAAGAATTTTTCGTTAGAAGTTTATATACCTATATATCCTTATTTTGAAACTTATTTTATTTATCTTTTTGGGTTTTTATTAAATTGAAGAAATTAATAAATTTAATTGTCATTTTTTATAAAATATAAAAACTGAAATAAAGTAAAAAGTTTCTTCCAAATAATTCAAATCTAGTTTTTTATGAATAATTTTTTTAATATATATATACAATTAAAAAATTAATCACATAATTAATTTAAATTGATATTTCCTCTACCCCAGTCAATTATTTCACATGTCACTAAAATTAAAAAAATAATTATTTTTATTAAAAATATAAATTTATATATTTTTTATTATATTCTTATCAGTATAATAAAAATTTATTATATTAATTTAATAAAACATATAATTTATGATAAAAAAATTAAAAAACATATATGTCTGTCTTAGGATAAAAGGAGTAATTAATATATACAAGAAATATGTGCACCTACGCTTGCACTTGTTAGGTGGGAACTAATGTGGTAAATTTCAAAGATGAATTAAAGAAGTAAAACATGACGGAAAGATTACATGAAAAGGATTTGATATGCATTTACACATGGCAACTTATTACTGTGCAGTTCTGCATTGCCATCTATAAATGGGAACCCGATGTAGGTGCCCTCATTGCACTGTCTCCTTTAATTTCTCTATTATCTCTCTTGCACAGAAGGGTCCAATGCGTCTATTTTCAACTATTCTCCTTCTCTTCTTGCTGCTCGTGGCCACTGGTAATTAAATTAATTAACTCTCTATGTGCTTAACTAATCCTGAATAATTTGGAAATTATATCTCATATAAGGTTTGTGCAGAGATGGGGCCAATGGGGGCGGAGGCAAGGACATGCGAGTCTCAGAGCCATAAGTTCAAGGGAACATGTCTGAGTGAAACTAACTGTGGTTCTGTTTGCAAAACGGAAGGTTTCACCGGAGGTGACTGCCGAGGGCTTCGCCGTCGCTGCTTTTGTACTAGAAAGTGTTAGTCTGATTTAACTAATATTATGTGAGAGAGGAGAATCATAGCTATCCTCTTCTTCACAAGTTAAAGGGTTTTATCCCTTCTGTGCTTTAATTCAATAAAATGTAATCTGTTTCATGGACTCTCTTTGTACCCTTTTATCTTCCAACTTCCCCCTTTTTTAAGTGTTTGATTTTCTTTCTTCTTTTTCATTTTTCTGCCTGCCCTTTATATATACTTCTCAATTTTTCGTTTATTTTTTAAATTAAAACTCACTACTCTTAAAATAATAACTTACAGGAATTTTTTTATTTAAAAAAAATTATAGGATTTTTTTCACACATTTACTATCTTTTTCTCGTGCTTAAAAAATAATGAAGATATTAAATGCATATACCATTTAATCTATATATTTTCCTTTAATTTGAACATATTTCGAAACTAGAAAATTAATAAAAAATAAATTAATTAAATTTGATACAATGCGATAAAATATTTTTTATATGTAATCTAAAGGTTTATTTTCTCTAATAATAACGGCATTATAAAATATGAGGAGTTAAATTTTTCAGTAGTTGTAGAAGCCAACCAGTTAGGGCATCAGTGAAATTTGTCAAATTTGAAACATATCGATTACATTTATAATTAAATTATTTATTAAAATTATTTGTTTATCATCAGTGTATCCATTTAAGCACTCTAAAAATATTATGAAATTAAAATTATAAAATTAAAATTTTTTAATTAAATAATTATAAATAAAAATTATATACTAATTTAATTTTATATTATATAATTTTATAATTAAAATATAATATAATAAATATATAATTATAATTTAATTAAATTTTACTGAATTCAAGTAGCAGTATTCAGAAATATATACTTGAGCCTAATCTAAATTTATTATAAATAATAAAATTATTATTTATATATGTTTAAATATTTAAAAATTATTTATAATCTATATAAATAAATTATTTATAAATTGAGACTGACTGATTAGATAATTGAAAACACCTAATCTGTTGTGATCCCAATACTTGACTAATCGATTATATTTGCAGTAGAAGTAGAATTAATTTTAGGTCATATCAATTACTTAAATTTTATGTAAACGCAATGTTAATTAAATAAAGTAAATTATTTATGACTATTTGGACATACTGTTAATATCAAATGTTAAACTAGAATAAAATAAAACTGAATAAAAAAGAACAAATATTTGATCCCACTTAAAGAAAAGCACTTGTAATTCCAAACACACAGAATCCCGTTGAACGGTGGAACCATCCAGAAAAGGTGAACCTTCCAGAAAGATGCCACCGCCTCCGCCTTGCTTTCGTCATTAAAAGAAAATCGAAAGCTTAATCCCGTAGCTAGAGATTGATCCTTTTTGGGAAAAGAATTAAAGGAAAAAGATGTTCTTCTTCTTTGCTGGAGGATTAGAGCAGCAGGTACGTCAAGTTCTAAAATCGGGTGTGGGCAGGTGCATAAACTGTGGATCCAAGGCTGATCTTGTGGAATACGAGAAGGTTCTCAAGCTTTTCTTTATTCCGGTTTGGAAATGGCCTGGTAAAGAGCCCGCTATGTATTGTAGGAACTGTAATTTGATGTTTCCTCAGTCCTTTTATGTGCTGCCACCTAGTAATGATTCGGTTACTTCTCCGTCAGCCGTTTCTGAGAGATTGCGTTGCCGTTTCTGTGACCGAGTTGTGGAGACTGAGTTCAGATTCTGTCCTTTTTGTGGATCTGCTCTGTAATTAGGGTTAGGAATTTGGGAATTTTTGTGTCTTGAATTTCTAATGTGGTTTCTCTTTTGTTGTATTTAAACAAATATATAATAAATCTAAAAACTGAGAATTTGATGAGTTGATTTTAAATAAAATTCATGGAACTTGTAAAATTCTGTTTCAGAACTGATATGAATTTCATCTAGATTTCATTCATTTATTTATATAGAAAAATATCATTAAAGAATCAGATTCTTTATTATTGATATTTGATAAAACTAAATAAACACAATTCTACTTCGAATATTGCATTTTTATTTATATTTCGCAACAATATTTTAAGGATAGGTTTGGTAAGTGGTGATAGAATTACCAAACTGTAATGGTATTTTACATTAAAATATATTTTATTTCATTAGACTCGATAAAGTATCATAAAAGAAAAGAAGAAGAAAGAAAAAAAGGAAATGAAGAGAAGGTAAAATGGAGGAGTTGCAGTTTCATTCGATATAATGATTTACTATGATACAGCAGATATTTCCAACTTTTTCAAACACCATTGTCCTTGAAGATGAAAAACAATCAATCTCCAGAATTTCATTGGCTTTGACTGAGATGAAAAAAAAAAAAAAAGAAAGGGCAAAAATTGAATTTCATCTTACCGTACACAAAAACAATAATGTAGTGTACAGTTCTCTCTTGAATTTCATCCTTGGAAACTGGTTTTTAATCAAATCACCAAATATAAGTTTTTACAACTTTTCATAGCTGGATGAGGCTGCCTTGAAACAATGTCGTGCAACAAGTCGGTGATTTGGCTAAAAAGTTGGAACTACTCCTCCTCCCTATATCAAGTATAAACATAATATAAAGGAGAGTTTGTTTTAATTATTTGTTACCTGCTCAGCAAAATGTCTCCATAGATAGTGAATGAAAGGAATATGCTTTAGTATGGGAGCAAAATCCAGTGACATTCTGTATAATAACCTAGTCTTTTGTCTTGATGAAGGTAAGCATACATGAATTTGGTGAAGGTGAGTTGCACATTGTTTGGTACTTTTCCCCTCTAACTTTCCAGGCTTTGAGATCCCAATGGTTGATAACACCATACAAGGTGGTCGAAATTCCATATCAATTGGATAGGGATCCCAGTATCCCTGGAGTCCAGATGCAGGCGTTAAGAACTTCACCAAGCTGAGAATTTAGATTGCAAACAAAGGAATTATGAGTTTATATCAGCACTATTCTGATTGGAGGTTTTGCCACTTAAAAATGTAAAAGAAAAAACTCATGCTTATACTTATTTTCAAAACTAAAGTTGCAGGAGCAAACCTGGGAACAGTCCAACCCTTTGCAAAGGTAGACGTGTGAGTAAAAGGGGCATGCGCAAGATCTAACAAGTTATCCAGAAGTAGACCATGTTCAACTGGAAGTTCCATGGAAATCTATCACATGCAAGGATACAGCATATATAAGAAGTTATGTTTCTTTTCAATCATTCACCAAACCAAAAAGCAAAAAGAGCTAGGTGCATCTGAATGTACCTCAGCATGTACTTCAAAACCTGAGGGAGGCTGTAATGAAGGAAGTGTCGCCGCTGGAGGGTCACTACCAGGCCAAACCCATATCATCCCTTCTTGCTCAAAACACAGCAATGACTTTATCTTCAAATTAAGTAGTCGTGTAGATGGCATCTTCTCACATTTTCCATCTGTAGTATTCCCAACCTGATTTATCGATCACCAATTTAACAATAATCAGTAATCTATTCCTTCTTGGAATACTTAGTTGTTTCTTTATAATTGTAAACCTTATTTACAAGAACAATCCAAATATATGAATACAGAACATACTATTGTAAATATTTCATTTAATTCATACTGACCATGGTAAGGACATTGGATCCGACCCTCATTTACTGAACCAAGGTGAAGAGGACATGCTCTGAGTGCACACGTGTTCTGGACACATCCAGGTTTCCCATCCTTCCCGCGAAAGACAACCCATGGCTCGTCAAAGCAATCAATCGGAATCTATAAAAGAGGTAAAATAATTCATAAGGCTACAACCACAAATGATTGAGGTGCTAAAATTCTCTAAAGATTCCCTTGGTTGATCCTCTTTCCCGAAAGAAAATTCGGTATGTATAAAAAAGGGACATTATATTTCTCATGTCTTCTGAACCAAAGAGAGACGACAACTAAAAAACTAATGGAGGGGATGCTTTTGATTTTTTTTTTTTTGCAACAACTAACTTCATTTATGATAACATAAATCATGTGATTGCTATTTGGAAAACAGGTATTTGATACATAAAATGCGAATCACAAACATTTGAAAGCATAATTTACCATGGTGTCATCCTTCAGCTCAGTGGAGAATGCAACAGGGTACCAGAAATTATTGAGGTGGAAATTGTAAGGTTGAACTGGACCTGACACATTCGAGCTTTTCTGGGGCAATTTCCCTCTTACAGTGTCCAGAGATTGAGTAGAAGTGCTAGGAGAAGGGGATGCTTGATCAGACTCTGCTGTGCTTCTATCTTGTAACAGCTTATCATTAACCAATGCTTCCATGTAAGCTAGTTTATCTAAAGCTGTAGCAACCCTTGCTTCAGATATATGAACCTGTATTTATTCACAAGTTAGACATCACAACACTGATGAATTGTATAGGGAGACAAAGCATTTTATCACTCGGATAGTTAAGAATTGGAAGTGTTTTCTTCACAACCGTAAACATTATGTTCTATGGATCTATTAGCTCTATCCCAATATGATGAATCTATGTAGTAACCAATCAACTATTACACCTACCACATTTCGTTCATGCAAATTAGATAAGTTTATGTTGGCCACATTTTCAATCTTACTATGGATAATTTGCAAACCTGTTGGTGAGCTCGGGCTAATTCTTCTTGCAACTCAGCTAAATCCTTCTTCAAGGTGCCAATAGACTTGTAATCACGAGCTAGAGGATTTAGAACTTCAACAACCTACAGCCATATTTTGTCTAAGTCAGAAGTTGCCTGACAAATAATATACTAGGAAAAAATGCAGCATACCAATCTTAAAAATAAAATAGACAATATAAGGGCTGCACCATCGTTTCAAAGGAACTATTAGCTCAAACAAACAAACAAAACAACAAGAAGAAGAACAACAACAATTAGTCTCCATTACTCCCTCCAATTAACCTCCTCTCCGCTCAATATATTATCTATGATCTATCATAACCACGAAAGATTAACTAATGAGATTAAGGATATAAGACCTTTTCATGAAGAAGCATGATGATAAGAACATCTTGTCGAGCTCTCCAATCGCAGTACTGAATGTCAAATCTGGCCACTTCAAGAGCTTGATTCACATCAAGGAACTTCCCTTTACATTGTGGAATCTTCGACCTTGGATCTTCCACGCCAAAAAGGGGACCCCACAAACTCTTCTTATCTAGCACTCCACCATCTTCTCCAAACACTGCAAACACCCTGAACCCACCCTTAAATCCCTGAAAATACACAAACTCAATTACTTAAGCATGATGATGTAGCAAGTATTTACATCTTTGAAGAGGTAACAAGTCAATAAATAACCATATTCACATCCAATAAGTATGTTCCTAACTGCGATCTTAGTTAGAACTAACCAAGTAAATCAATCAACCTAAATAAGTGTTCCTCGAAGTTAGCAATTACTGGAATAACTTTACCAAGAGAAGAAATCAAAGAGTTGAATGTTCTTAAGTTTGGCACTAGTCCACTACAGGCTGAGGAACAATTCCACAGGCAAGCAGTAACGATCGCCTTAACAATATTTCTCGAGAAAATAGCAAGCGCCCCATTTGATTTCAAAAGATAAAATCTACCAAAAATCCCATATCTTAGAATTAAATCCTTCTCTATTAATTTTAGCCAGTACCCAGATAAGATTTTTCCAGAAAAATATCAAAAGAACACATTGTAAAGCCAGAGCAACTCTAAACAGAGCAAAAATTTGACTAACTCGGGGAAAAAATCAACACTAAGAAAAATAGCAACAACCCAGTAAGTTCAGCAAACTGAGAAACGAAAAAAGGGTACCTTTTTAGTGTTGAGCTTAGATGATCTACACAGAGAAATAGGCAGAGAGAGCGCCGCAGCGGTAGCAACAGAGTTCATGGCGCTTGAAAAATGGTCCTGCAGAGACCAAAAACAAATAGGAGAAAAGAAAAGAAGGCAATGTTAGTGAGAGGGATTTATTTGTTGATAAGAGGCTGGTGCTTCAAGCGATCTACGCTGGCATGCCATGGATTGCCACGTGGAGAAGCGTGGAGTCAATGGTTAACACGTGGCATCTCCTGCTTCCGCATGCCGTGGAGCCAGAAGAGAGGATCTTTTGATTCTTGCAAAGGTGCGGGGCCTTCATGTCTTGCCACGTCGTATTGTCTAGATATATTTCTCTATCCTTTTGTGTTAGTGTATTTTGTTTTCTTTTGATTTTCATTGATTTTCAAAACATAGGTGGGGTTTAGGATTATGTGAGGTTGGTGCTACATTTATTGTGTGTGGTAAAATCTTGTCCGTCCATTTTATCTTTGATTTTATGCCTTTCTAAATTGTAATTGAAATATGTAATCGGTTGATTGATAATTTAATTTTGCATGGACGGAATTGGGATTTTGAGGGCAATCTTGGTCTGTAAAAATTTGGAATACTGTAATAAGGAACCACCACTGTTTTACATCATTTTTGCTATTGTATACTATCAATATATGTAATTGTTTGTCTTTAAAAAAATAATATCTGGGTTCAATAGAAAAGGAGAAAATCATTTACTCTGCAATAATATATTAAATTACATATTAATGGATTGTTGTGATGAAAAAAATGTTTCTATGTTGCAAGAATATTGTAGAATGGAATGATGTGATTTTTGATATTGTGTATATAACAACATTACGAATTATGAAATACAATTAACAATTTTCTTTGTTGGATCTCACATTTGAATACATGTATAGTATTTATATATTAAGATAAATATTGTATAACAATATATATCATTTTAACAATTTAAAATTTTTAACATATAACTTTTTCTAAATTTGGTGAAAATAAACACAGTTACTTATCTCAATATATTGCTTATTTTTTCCTAAACTAAATACAAAGGCTTTTTACAAAATTACCTTAAAAAAAATTTCAATTTCAAAAATACTATACCTTAAAAAAATTTTAAAAATACATTAAATAATATTTTTTTTATAAAAATATATAGTTCCTCACTTCAAACAAAGTTTTTTACTCAAAATTTTTAGCATATAATTTTTTTACTAAAATTATTCCAAAAAAATAAAAAATTAATATTTTAAATTATATTTTTAATATATAAAATATATCATTATTTTATAAAAGAAAAATTTTAACTTTAATTTCATATAAAAACAATACTCAAAAAAATTTATATAAAAAAGTAAAATATATAAAATTATTTTAATAAAATTATTAAATTTATTTTTAAATAAATTTTATATATTATACACATAGAATAAAATTAAAAAATATTAATTTTATTATATTTATATTGTGTGTATATTATCTATATATTATGTATATATGTGTATGTTATATATGTTATGTATTTATTTGGTATGTCGTGTGAAAGTTTTGTGTATATAAAATTTAAAAAAATATTTTTTGAAGTTAATTTTTTTATAAATTTTAAATTATGAAAATTGGAGGGAGTGGCTAATGTGTTAACAAATTAAAATTGAGAAATTAATTAATTTTTTAAAAATAATATGGTTGTTTTATTAATTAAATTTTAAGGAATAATTAGGATTAAAAATAAAATATTGACTTCTTTTTGGGGGAAGCGGAGCCACGAATTCGGGTTGAATGATGGGTGGGTCTTCGGCGGGTAAAAAAGAGATTGCGGGTAACAAAAGCAACCTTAAATTCTCTTCTTCAATTTCCCATTCCCTTCACAACTACCAACTACCAGAGTAATCAGACAAGCTCAACCATAACCATGTAAAACCTCCATGGTTCTACAAATTCTCTCTCTGGGTGTTGGGCAGAAAGAGACTTTTCAAATGGCTAGAAGAAGCACCAGTCTCAATCGAAACGATAACAGGGCTGGCGCTTTCTTTTTGGCCACTCTGATTCTGTGGTTCGTGTCGGTTTTGTTTGAGATACTGTTCAATAAGCGCTCGGAACTTCTTTGGATTATAGCTGGAATTTGCTTTTTCCAGATAGCCAATTGGGTCATTCGATTTCTCGTCTCTCGTGATCCTCTTTTTGTTAATACCTCTGTTTCTCTGCTCCACTCCACCATTACTTCTGTTTCAGGTTCTTAATCCTCTCTTTTTTTCTCTGTTTTATCAGTCCCCTTTTCATTTTTGGGCTTCATGTTTGTTTGTAATAGCAATTGAATTTTGATTTTTTCTTTTATGGCTTGGGTGGCAACTTCAATTTTTTTAGTTTCTATCATGGGTAACTGTTAGTTTGCTATTATCAGGATATATGGAACCATTTATAGTGTGTTAATATATATAATCCAGTAAACGAATACGGATCCGGGTTCTATGTATTTTCGAGGATTTGTGGTGTTAAAAGGAAAAGTGTTTGCAGTATAATTTATCTGAAGCAGGGTGCTGGTGTAGGTTGAATTTGAAGGTTGTTTTAAGGGAATGATTCTCCTAGACTGGTTGTTGTATAACTTGCTTCCAGAAGGCTTCTTCCATTTATAATTAAAGAAATCAATATGGATTGAATTACTCATGATTTGAGGTAAACTGATTGATCACTTATTACAATTAAAAAAGCAATGGGTAGATACACAGTAGTTTTAGAAATGTGTGCGTCGGTCTCAATGAATTTTAAGATGCTCTTAAGTTTTTTACGCGATTATTTCTGTTTTCTTGAGTTTTGTTGTTATCAATTTGTTACTCATGTTGGCTTTCCTCTGCAGTGCTGGTTATTTTAGTTCAGCAGTATTTAAAAAATGGTTCAAATGGTATGTTTGAGCATTCACAGCTGGTTGGAGGTATTTGGCAGTGGGCATACCCAACTTTGAGTTTCTCGTGTGGTTATTTTGCATATGATCAGTTGGACATGCTGCTTTATCGATTATACAGTGGCTTGATCCCTTCCATCCTAATGCACCATCTGATACTTCTCATCTGCTTTACCCTGGCTTTGTATCGAAATGTCACAATCAACTACCTTATTCTTACTCTGATTTGTGAGGTTTGTTTCCTAAGGACTCTTCTCCATCAAAATGCAATTCTTTTACCTGGGTAACATCAATCCATGACTATTTAAGGTCTTCAGGCATTAATTTAGGTCTGCATAAATGGAAAAATTGTATGCCTTTTGGGTGAGGTGCATAATTCATGTTTCATTGTGATGGACAAAGCATTATTTCAACAAACTACTACACATATATCATCAAGATAAGCAAGACCCAAGCAGTAATATGTATGTTTCATTCTTATCTGACATGATTTTCAAACAAGTGGGATTTCAACTTTGCTGGTTTCTGCTAAAGAGATTTTGCATGACACCATTAGTGAAACTTTGACTTGGTTTTTGGTCATTCTTTCAAAATCAAAATTAAGTACTGGAATTTGAAATTTAATCAAGAGTGACAATCTCATTAAATCTTTGTCCATAATAGTTCTCCATAATGTTTAAGACATGCTTCCATGGGATTTTTCTTGCATGAATGTTTGAGAATTTGTGAGCTACCTGTCTCCTAATTTTTCAGAAAATACTTTTAAGGAGAGGCCTATTTGAAGTTGATGATTGAAAGTCTTTCTTCTACGATTTTCCTTGCTGATATTTAATTGCGTCTATAGAGAAATTCTATCTGTTAGGTAGACTCTTGGAAATGGGGTAAGAGCCAGTGATAGTGCAGATGAAACAAAAAAAAACAGCAGAGTTTGAAATTTTTAATTTTGAAAAATCTTAACAACTGCAGTTGCATATACTAATTCTGAAGTTTAAGTTCTTTCCTGATACAGCTGCATTCGATCTTCCTACATGTGAGGAAATTACGAAGGATGGCTGGTGTTCGGGATGCTAAGAGCAAAGCTGTGAAGTTAGAGTGGATTCTTAGTTGGGTCACTTTCATTTTTGCAAGATCTGTGTCTCACATTTTAATCACCATCAAGCTACTTACAGATGCTCCCAAGTTTGGAAAGGGTGCGGAGTTGCCACTTGCTCTGTTTGGGATGGTTGGAATGAATTTGCTCAATGCTGGTCTTTTCATTGATCTCTTTAATGCATTCAAAAGAGAGACAAGTCCTACGAGAAGTACTCAAAATCATAAAAAATGAGAGTAACTGACAAAGTGAAGGAACATAGGGATATGTGTTCGTCTGATCTTAGTTTATTTTTCCTTGAAATTTTTTTTTATTTAAATTGTTTGTGAATTGAGTTACTCTTAGCCCACTTCCATTTTACTCTTGTAAAATATGTAATAAGAATTATATAAAATTTTTTTTGTTTAGTGTCAGAATGTGGAGAGTTAGAGGATGTTCCCCCCCTTTTTTTATTGTATATGCCTGGAGATTTGATTCACATTAATAATAAAATTTCTTTATTTAAAAAAAAAAAGAAATGGTGGAATACTGAATTTGACCTACTTAACATTTGATTTCTGGGAAAAAAAAATAGGTCCTACCGTGAGTCGAACCCAGGTCGCTGGATTCAAAATCCCGAGCGCTAACCACTACACCATTAAACCGCAATTTAATAATCATTTAAAAACAATAAAATTTGAAAAATTAAATTGTGCTATATAAGGGATGACTAATTTAAGTTTTAATATTTGTTGGATCCAAAAATACATAGAATATAAGAAATTAAACAAAGCCAACACTATCTTTTAACCATTAATTCAGCAATATCAGCTAGTGTTGTGAAACATGGACTACTTTTATTTAATTAAACTCTTCCTCCTCCTATCATTCTTATTGATTTGAAATGATGTTGGTGAACCTATTTGTTCCACTAATCAGAGGCTCAAGTGCAACTATAATTATTTGATATATCATTGAATTTGTATACTACCACAATTAATTGTACAACTTTTAAAAGTTTGCAATCATAGATAGGTACTGGATAGTATATAGTGGTACACATTATTGCATAATAAAAAAGGCACACAATTTACCTATATGCATTTAAATAGAAATTATGCTTTCTTTTTTTTCTTACAACAAGTCGCAGTGGCACAGGTGGCCAGCACATAATTCTCATAGCTTTCACAGTTATCCTGGGGTCAAAAGTTCAAACCTCTCACCCCATTCACTTCGATTTTTGTTAAACACAACAGAAGCATTGGAATTTAATAAAACCAGCTAATCTTTAACACTAAACAATAATAGAAGCATTTTCAACGCAGTGTATGAAACCATGAATACATATCAAAGCCATTTGGAATTTGCTTGACTGGTATTCCTTAACCTCATTCATGTATGATGAAATGTCAAATTACTACTGCTGATTAAATAGCATTCAATCAACATCCGAAAATTTTCCTGTTCTTACAATCAATAAACCATCAATATATAGTTTGTTTCTCCTCTTTTCCTACTTCCTACTAAATTTCTAGTTGTATTCCATTCTTGCTTCGAGAGAAAAATTTTGCAAAGCCATTTCGATTCTTCTCAGAACTGATGTGATTTGATGCAGCTGATGAAGCTGATGAGTGTGAAGATGGGGGTGAGTGCCCTTCATTTTTATTTACTGGAGGACCAGAATTCTCACTGGCCATTCTTGAAGAACTTGAAGCCCTTTTAGGTGAAAATGTGTCACCGGAATGTAACTTCCATGGCTCTCCACTCACTCTAGGCATCAACGATCCTCCTGTAGTGAACTCTGTTAGACTCCCAGTATCAATCAAGAAGTCCTCCAGGGTTACTAGAGATTTCAGTTGCTTCCCTAGAGATGCGATTGTTTTCTGGCACTCAGCAAGTTTCCCAGCAGCTACAGCTAGGTCCTCCTGGCAAAACAAATTAAACATTCATAACATTGATATGTGATACATATAATGTCTTCTTCTAAACATGTCCATATAAATGCATGAGTAATGACGGAGGAGAATGGAAAAATAAAAGTATAATGTAGACAATGAAGTAGTTATCTATTAACCTGCTTTATCTTCAGTTCACCATTTGAGCTTGCAGATTTCTGGAGTTCAACTTCTTTCTGCTTTTCAGAGAGCTCTTCTTCCAACGCCTGACACTTCGCTGCAATTTCAGCTGACGAAACCCTCTCTTTTTGCACCTCAGCTTCTAATGAATCAACCTTTGAAGCCATGGTCCGGGCCTCCACTTCCATGCTAACAAGCTGAGATTCAATTTGCTGCTTTGATTCATTTGCCGTGGATAACTCCTGTTGCAGCTCCTCCAACCTTAGTTCAGCCTCGCTCCGTTGAATTTGAAATTCTTCATTCTTTTCCCTGCTTATGGTGAGAGCCATTTCCAATTCAGCTCTTTCTACCAGTATGATATCTAACTTTTCTTCCAGTTCAACTTTTTCTCCTTCCATCTTCTGTAGCTTCTTCTCCAATTCAGCTGTCTGGTGAATCATTATTTCAAGTTCAGCTCTTAATGAGCTTTCTGCATCAGCTGATTGCTTAGCAACAGCTTCTGGTTCAGAATTAAGAGTTCCACTTTCAGTCTCAGGCATAGCAGCGAGTCTTTCCATTTCAAGAAAATCATCCATGAGATCAATTTCAACAAATGAGGATGGAAGATTTCGATTAACAGCTTTTTCATTCTTGAATTGATCAAGCTCAGCAATCAATGCAGATGCCCATGAGTCTGAGTAACTTGGCTCACATTTGTTTGGCTCTATGCAACTCATTTTGCGAGTGTCCAGCTCCACTACATTAAGCTTCTCCCCATTGTCTGAATGACTATCAGTGAGAGATTCAACATAAATTGAGGAGGCAGTAGAAGTTTTATGGTCATTAAATGATGTGGGTTTGCAAGACATGGCTTTTAACCTCCGACACTCAGCCTCAAGCCTCGCCACTTTCTTTATGCTTTCCAAGTGTTGCTTGCTTGCTGTTTCAGCTGCATTGGTACTCAAGTCCCTTTCAATTGTTCTAACTTCCAACTCCTCAGATAGATATAGGAGCTCATGCCTCAGAGAAGCATTGTCTTTCTCCAAACATTCAAGCTTATGGCATAGGTCTGGATCAATTTGAGGTGGACATTCTGACTTAGCAGCTTCTGCTTTTGTCTTTAACTCAAGAAGCTGACTTTCAAGTTCAGATTTAGTGAATTCCCATTCAGTTGTTTTCCTTGCTACAGCTTCATATATCTTTTCCTCCTGCTCCTCTCTCGCCTGTCTTAGTTGTCTGACACATTCCTTGAGGGCCCCATCAAGATGGTTCACTCGATCTTCCAATGCAGATTTCTGCTGAATTGCAGCTTCAAGTTGTTTCTTCAAAACTGTTACTTCATTTTCAGCCTTTTCCCAGCCTAAAATTTTATCAAAGAAATAAATACAGCTTAAAATAAAGTAAAAGTTGTAGTCGTCATATGGAATCCAACGGAAAACATCATCACAGAGATGATCTCCAAATTATGAAGCATTATGGAAATTCCTTTGCAATCAATTTTTTGGCAAAAATTTGTACAAAAGCATGGTAATATGGATGCATTGTTATATTTTCTAATTAGTATCTGATTGCAAACCTGCAACAGCTTCTTCAGCAACTTTGGCATGCTGCTTTACCAAGTCATCTTTGGCACTAACATTCACAAGGGCAGCTGACAACTTCTCAGTTAGAATCTTAACACTATCATTGACATCATCCCTGGGTAAAGTTTTTGATGTCACTTCTGGAGATTGAGTATCATCATTAGGGGATGTCTTCAAAGTGTCCTGCTCCAATGATGCGAAAATGGGTGAATCAACAGCACAAACAACAAAGATTTGCACTTAACAAGATATAAACAATGCAATCTCAAGCAGAAGGTGCTCGGTAACTAAACTGCAACAAAAGAAAAATATATAGATAAGATGTGTGTTGCTAAAATAAGAATGTGAAGATAGATATATATATATGCTAGGATGGATAAAATCTGCAATGAGTGTATTAAAGAAAAGGTGTGGGTAACTTTTCAAAGGGCAGCCCGGTGCACGAATGCTCCCGTAATGAGCAGGGTCTGGGGAAGGGTCGGACCCATTGGGTCTTTGTACGCTGCCTTCCCTTACAATTAATTGCAAGAGGCCGTTTCCACGACTCGAACCCGTGACCTCAGGTCACACGGCGACAGCACTTACCGCTGCGCCAAGGCTCCCAATCTGTGGGTAACTTCTATTAAGAAAAAAGTAAGAGAATACATTGAGGTGGTTGGATGGGGTAACTCCTATTGAGGTTAAAATAAGAGAACACATTGAGGTGGTTTAACCATGTAAAACAAAAATCTAGTGATGCACTTATCAGAAAAAGTAGACTAAAATTAACTTGGACAAAATTGATTTAGAATGATCTTATGACTTCATAGATTTTTAAAAATATAACTCATAATCGCTATGAGTGGAATAAGAAAATTCATATAGCCGATCTCAATTAACTTAGAATTATGACTTAGTTAAATTGAGTTGATATATACCTGATTAATGATGTGAATAAAAATGTCGTTGACAATTTTCTATTACAAGGTATACGTGAGACTTTCATCTTGTCAAGACAACTTTTAAAAAAAAAAGGGAATTTTCTCTCTTGCCTTGTTTCTTTAAAAATGCAACTTTCAAGAGCTTTTGCAAATAACAAAATATATTGTCGCTCTTGTATTAAGTTGCCATGCTTATCTGGTATGAAGCAGTGAAGGAATTGCCATTCTATGCCTTTCAATATAGCCCTAAAGCTACAAGGATTCATAACACTATTAGGAAGAAACCCAAAGCTTGTCACCATGAAAAGCTCAGTCTTCATCCCAGAACACAAACATAGAAGGATTTGCATGTCATATAATTTTGATGCCTACTCCATGTATCTAATTATAGGACTTCGAATTTATCTTTCAATCCAACCTAAGTTTTTCGATTCCCTCTCGTAACAACTACTAAATGCAAACTGTGTCATTTAATAAACAAGATTTGAGATCATACTACAATTTAGAGGAATTGTTCTAATGCCTATGATGCCTAAAGCAAGTTTAAAATAGAACAGTTTTGTTATGTATCATAAGCCAGCATGTACCAAAATGGGAATTGGAAACAGCCATGATAAATATCTTGAGATTTTCAAATTTTATTCGTAATCCACTGATTCCATTCAAATAGCAGTAATTTCAAACAGGCTTGAATAACCAAAACTGTATTTATGGGAAAGAAGCAACACGTAGGTATCAAATTCATCAATCTCTTAATATTTCAGAGAATAAAAGCTTATGTGAGAGGCTCGTAGAGAACATAATAGATGGGAGCCAATTTCGAACTCCTAATTGTGGGCTTGGGTGATATCCACGTACCTGTTCATCAGAGAATCTCTCAGAGTGTGAAGATATTGATCCTGAACTCTCAGTTTCACCCGGGCTCCTCTCTGAAGACTTCCTCTTCCACAACCATTTTCTCTTTTCCATCACAAAATCTGGGAGTCTTGTTCTATCACATCAAAGATTATTTACCTGCACATAATTGGGCACGTTAAAATGAAATGATCATAAATACACACCCATAGAGCATAATAGTGAATACCCATAACAAATTTGTATTGCATACTATTGATGCAGCAGATGAAGCCCCTTAAAATCCAGAAATACTTCTCTCAGAAAAACCCAAACATTAAAGAAAAAGATAACTTGTCTTCTCATTTTTCATCAGCTTTGCTTCAAATCCACCCAATAGCCATCCAACCCCAACAACAACACACTCTTAACACTCAAATAATCCAAGAAGGGAAAAAAGAAAATCACTAACTCGCACTTATCAAGGAGACTGAATGATGGTTTGCTCCAGCAAACATTTGAACAATGAAATCACTGAAACCAATTATAGTAATAAAAAAATGGGAACAACATAACAATTAAAAACCATTCAAGTCTCTCCCCAGAAAAGAACAAGCCAAGTAGAAAAGGCACAAAGCCACAAACCGGTATCAATGAAACAGTGGCTATTTACAAACAAATGGTGCGCAGAAAAGAAAACCCAGAATATCCAATCCAAAGGATTCCAAATATGAGTAAACCATCAAAGATTTAAATCCAAAATTCCGATAAAACCATTTCAAAATGCAAAATATAATTTAAAAGGAACAAAATCCCAGATCGATACCTTTGACTGGAGACCAAAACAAACCACGAGATGAGATGAGAACCCAGTTAAGTTACAAATGTGAAATGAAAGATGGGTTAAAGATTTGTATAAAAATAATAAATTGAAAATCAAAAACTCTGCAAAAATCTGTGGAATGTCAGTGAGAAATATAAATATCCAGGTATACCAACAACAACTACTAACGAAAGGGAAGCAGTCTAGCAGATAATGTGGGTTTCTATTTCTTGTTTTGTTGCTCTCTTACCCTTCCATTCCTTTTTCCTTTTTTGGGTATTTAAAAAAAAATAGGAGGAGCATGTGATTGTGAGAATATGGAGCTGTGAAACTGGGAGTGAGAAAATAAGTGAATAAGACCTCAGAAAAAATTAAAAAATTAAAACTTTTCAGCTTTTTTTGGTTCGAAAATTGAAAAAAATAGTTTCTTTTTTCTTTTTTCTTCCATTACACTTTAGCTTATAGGTTCAATTTCGTGTTATTATTATTATCGTTGATTTTTGAAATTGGGTTTATATAATTCCCGCCCATGGAAGAAGATTTGTGAAGCAAATAGCCAAAAATAGTAGGCTAGTTGCAATGGAAGGGTCAATTTATTAATTTAATAGCTTAATTAAGAATTTTTGCAATTTTAAAATGCTGCAGAGACGCTTTCTGTTTTTGAAATTTGAGTCTTTTTTTTTTTTAGTCCTTTTTCTTTTGACTGTATTTGTTTCAGCTTTTTTCAATTTAACTTTTTTCATAACAGTAAACTGTTTCTTTTCTCGTTTGCCCCTGCCTAGGTGGAGGAATCTGATCATCAAGTGCGTATTTCCCGTCCCTGTCCCTTTATGATATCTACAGATCCGTACTGTTTTTAGATCGGACGATTGGGAATGTACGAGATTCTATGGAGGGATTGAAATTAATTGTCTACAAAGTTTAACTTGATATTAAGTGCATTATGTGTAATATGTGATTATAATACTTAAATAATAGTACATGAATTAGAAAGTTAAAATAAGTTTACTCGAATTTATTCATATTTTAATTTTAAAAATAAATGAATAAATTAAATTAATTTTTTTATTATTAGCTTAATTAATTTTTTATGAAAATTAAATTTCAAATAAACTGAATGTGAATTTAAATTTGAAATTCTTTTAGTGGAGTGTAATCAAATAAATAATTAATTTGATTTGACTTCATTTGGAACATTCTCTTGCAAATAATTTATATTTACAATTTATTTTTCTTTTACATCATAAGATTATATCAAGAAAAATAATTTAAGATAGGTTTTCAAACGAAATTATTGGAAAAGGAAAATAAAAAAGCTAGAGGAGTAATTTCATTGTGATATTATGTGCCATTTTCTCAAATGAAATTTACATTTTAGGTAAAAAAAAAAGTCTTGAGTGGTAATGAATAAGATTTTATAAAAAATACTAAAAAAATAAACATAAAAATATTTTTAAATATATTTATTTTTTTAAACATCTATTTTATCAACTTTTAATTTTAATTTTTTTTTTTACAGAAATGCAAACAAAAATGGTTTTGTATCGGGTGCCACTTGCTATCAAATCATAGAGGCTTAAAAGTCCAACTATAAGCTTTATGTAAAGTGGAACAAAACGACACTCTAAAAAAAGCTTATTGAGGCCCATCAGATATAATGCGTACATCGTGTATTATGGGCCCATTCCCATATTATTTCTGCCTAGCCTTTTCCCAATTTTTCTTCAACTTTGTTTTATTTTTTTCTTTTTTAGATTCCAACTTTAATCTCAAAACAGTAGATGAGTACCAAGGATTACAATTAATCTTTATCTTTTTATACATCCTAATGAAAATTTTTCATTTAATTAATTATATTTTAATTCAAAAGTTAAATTTTATTCAATAAAATAACAAAATGAAGATTAATAACTTATAAATACAATGAAAGTCAAATTCACTAATTATTTATGTAATTCTTTTATAAATTGATTCATTAATTTTGTTACCTTATTATATTTTTATAAATATTAATTAAATATTTCAGTAAATTAATATATAATATCTTTTTATTAATTTCCAACGGGCCGATTTATTAATAAATCTATTAATCTAACTAATATATTTTTTCATTAATATTTAAAATTACCACAAATAATATATAACTTTAGTAAAATAATGATAGTAATAACAATAATAATTTATGTATGTTAAAATATATAAGTTGATATATTTATTTAAACTAGTTGTGAGTGTGTGTGTATATATATATATGTATATATAATTTTTAATATAGTATCTGTGTGGCCAGTATGCAAAAATTTGTGCTTGGAAAAAGCTTTTATCTGCCATTGCTGCAAGTCAAGTAGACTATAGAGCAGACAACTTCCGGAACCAATGGTCTTACTCTTCATCATAACTTGCTGTTTGATTAGCTGTAAATTAATGTCCACAGCAATCAAACGACAAGCTACCTCTCCCACCCATTAATAATTTACAACAATAAAATTTTTAAAATATTTTTATATTTTTATGAATATTCAAGAATATTCCATAATTAAATCTAACCATTAATTCCTACAATTTATATATACTAAAATCTTTCTAAAATTTAATTAGCAATTGATTTTTTTTAACCGCATATATGTGTTTGTATATAGAATTACTACAATATTGCTGAATTAAAATTAATTGATATTTATTATTTTTTTTAATAACAATTAAATCATTTACGTATATTGTGTTAAAATTATAGATATATATTTTAATCAAATAAGTCAATAAATAAAAAAATAAGAGTTTTAAATAATAAATTAATAATGAGAGAACAAAAAACTAGCTTTACAAATAAATAAAATAAAAAAGAAATTTGTCAACCAATTTAAGGTGGTAGGTCAGGGAGTTGAGAGTTGAAACACACCTCACTCATATTCAATAATGCCATACAATGAGTTGGGTCTTGATCAGTATGTTCCTATTTTTACTTTTCCTCCAAACTCAAATAAAAGTCGAGGTAGTGTTGGTCCATTAAAAAAAACATTATACATATATAGAGTATTGGGGTGAGACCTAGTAATGGAGGTAGATAATAATATCAATAATTCAATGTGCAAGAGTTTTCTAAAAGATTTAATTTTAATATATAGTTTGAATATATGAGATATTTCAAAAAATTTTTCTGGCCAATATATGAGATATTCCAATTTTATAATTGGAGAATTTGTGTGCACCAAAAATAAAAAAGCCATTCACATGTACCATGTATTTTCTGATCCTAATTTTATGGTTTTTTTTTTTTGTCAATTAATTTTATCGTTTCTGTACGATAAATGGGCAATACAACCAATGCCCTTCTGTCCAACACTATTAACTATTGCATGGTTTTAAGTGTTTTTTCTTTTTTTGGTGAAAAGAATAGTGAATTTTTATTGCAAATCATAATTCAATTGCATGGTTCAAGTTTTTGGATTTTATTATATGCATATAATAATATAATACAAGTGGGATCATATATATATTTACTATTGAGAACTCTATCTCTAATAATTAAGGAATTAAAATTGGAAAGTATTTTTAAATTTTTTATTTAATAATATTCAATTTATTTTTATGATTTTTTATTCTTTAATAAGAGTTCAAATTTATATAAAAACAATATAATAAAAAGAGTTCAAAATCAAAATAAAAAGAGTTACTTTTGTTAAGAGGTGTAGCAATTAGAATTGGTTTCATCACCTATAAAAAAGAAAAAAACAATTTTTTTTTAAAAAAAAGTAGAGTTGATTTTGTTATGGGAAAAGTCTCAAATATCGTGTGGCTTATAATGATTCAAAAAGTCATGAAATTGAATCCTGATTAATTATCATTTGATTTACGATATATTATATGCCTGATTGTGGTATAGGAGTGCTTACTGCTTAATAATTTATTTGGAAAAGGCTATGGAATTTCCAGTTCAGTAATTACTTACTCAAATTTCAAAATGCATCTAGGGTTTTTATGCTATATAAATTTTTTAAGGCATAAAATTAACTAAATTAGCACATTACATGATTGGATAAAATTTAAGTTAATTGGATAATCACATTACATGTGCCTGATTGGTAGATAATAAGTGATTTGGGAATGTTTGTTATATAATTAGACAATTATAAAAAGGTAAATAAATAATTGCAGAATGAAATTGACGCATGCATGAAGAGATGCCACTACCACTAACAAGATAGGTCTCACCCATGCATGATATTCCAACATGCCTTATAATATATATAATTAGTGGGTCAACTTTCTCAACTTCATAATTTATCTGTTGAGGCATTAGCCTTGCGCCCAACAACACTCACCCGTCTTTGAAGATCATCCTATTGGAAGACTTTACTTATATATTCTGTTCTCATGTAAAATTAAAAAATTCTTTTTCTTTTTTCTGCCCTTCATAATTTGATATTATTAATTAAAATTTATTAAATAATTTTTTTTGTCTATTATCATCTATCATTACATAAAACGAGACACATCAAAATTAAACATATTTAACGCAATATTTATTTGTAATAGTGGCTAAATGCATGCATTCATGCATGCATGATGTCTATAGGTTGACTAACATAAAAATTGTTGTTTATTCTATCAAAAATCATCATCTTATTGTGATGCCGCTGCTTGGATATCTACTTTGATTCAACGGTGGAATCAAATGAATATAAAATAATAGGTCAATCATTATTTAAAAAGTAATTTATTCTACATTATCTCATCTCTATTTTCTCACTAAATTATTTTTTAGAATTAAAAAATATTAAAAAAAAATTTCCCCAGAATTTCTAATCTCCGTCACTTTTAATTAACTTAATTGAGTATGGAATAGTCTTTACCTCTAAGATTATTTACTTATTTACAGGATCTAAATCAAATCCAAGAAAGGCTAAAAACAGTTGCTTGATAAAGCTAAATTCGATCAGCTACGAATTATTGGATTTGACCAGCTACTACTGATTGATTGTTTGTCACAAATATTAATTGAAAACTTGTTTTACTTTTACGTGCATTGTCATTCTTGTCCACGTATGGTCCTTTTTTAACATTTATTATGAGCCAAAAAACTGTTTTTGTTTTTAAATAATTTTTTTAATTCGTAGAGTTTATTAATAACTTGACATTTTTTTTATTTGTAAAATTATAGTGTCTTAAGTTCTTAACAAACATGAATTCCTCTTATTTTAGATATATAATATATTTTCACCATTAAATTATTATATTATAAATAATTTAATTTCTTAAATTATAATTAAGCTTAAAAGTGTATCATTTTTAAAATATTAAATATTAAGATATTAATAATGGTTCATGAAAGATTAGATAGGGCGGAATTATATTTTGAATTGCGAAATAAATGTAAACTTATCAAATTTGTATCCAATCAATTTTAATTGAATGGCATGAAATGGCATCAGAAGCCACAGAATTGTGAATTTTAATTTTAGTTAAAGTTAATTTTCAAAAAAAAATTCTCAAATCAATTCTTATATTTATTGAAAATAATTATTTTCTAAAATAAATTTAAAAATTTTCTTGGTATTTCTTTGTATGTAGCTTAGGTTCTGACGCACACACCCTTGCCCTTCACGTTACGTCGTACTGTTTCCTAAAAATGCTTGGAAGGTGAATGTTGCTCTAAGGAGACAAGAAAATTTAAAGTTGCTCTAAATGCTTTAAAGTTGAAAGTTCTTGGATGATTACAGCTTTTTCACTTTGCATAAATTTTGTCTTTGAGAAAATAATTGAAAATTTTTGCACGAATGTCTTATTTCAAATATTATATGGTACCATTTAGAAGAAATGAAAATTGTTTATTTATCTATTTAAAATAAATAAATTATATATTTTCTTATTAGTAAATTGATATTATATGAATTACGCCTATACAAGCAAAATAAATAAAAGGAAATTATATGGGATGTATTTTTTTTTAACTTTTTAAAAATATTTTACAGTTTTTAGTGAATCTTAAAATTACTAAATAGTATATTATGCAGCTATTTACTTCAATATATAAATTGTTACCTATTAAAAATGAGTATTTTTGAAATATAAAATTTAGATTTAAAATAATTTTTTTAAGATAGATATTTTTAAAAATATTTCACTTTTTTATAACATTTTTGGATAAAGCTCAATAGATAAATTAGAATTGGGCTTTTTGCTTTTTTTAATGTAAAAGACTAAGAAGAGTTTGCAGGTTGAAAGATTCAAAGGCCACATGATTTTTGTTGAGATTGAGCTTTGCAAAAGCCCAAAGTTCAAAGCCCAAAGGTATCTGGGTAAGTATAAACTCCTCGTGCCAAAATGGGGGGAAGAATGTTCTTTATGCAATTAAGTGAATGAGGTGTGAAATCAAGATTGGCTAAGATATGTAGTTCTAGTAAATTCCTTAACTGGATGCCAAGTTGGCATAACGAATGACGTGGAATAAGGCTGTGATTGTGTGGTTCACATCTCCAACAAGTGCGTGGATTTTTCTTGTTTCATTGTTTGATATTTGCTTTGAGTGAGTGAGTTTAGACAGAAAATTTATAGGACGTGTGATCTGTTCTGTTTTGTCAAGACTTGCTAGTATTCATTTTCCTCCCCATCACACATTCTCTTCTTGCGGTTTCATTATCTTCTCTTTTACACTCAAAGGACACTGAATTTTATTCTATTAAAAAAATTTAAAAAAAAAGTTGCACTTTCGATTATATATATATATATATATATAATGTTTGTAGTATATTTTGATTCATAGTAAATGCATAAAAGAAACTAAATGTGTAAATTACCATAAAACTAAAATTTAAAATAAACTCAAATTAATTGAATAATTCTCTGTTTTTTAGAAAATAATCTTATATATATCACTCGATGATAATTATTCTTAAATTATATGGCATTTGATCATCTTGTTTAAAAATTATGTTTAGATTAACAATGAAAAAAAAAAAAACAAAATTTTAAATGAATAACAAAATTTGATAAGATCATATGAGTTGCTAATTAAGCGGTCATCGTAATGAAGTGAACTGAACTCCAAAATCATTTATGCAAGGATATAAAATTAAGCTTAGTTGAGATCCAAATATCACACATCCACAGATGAAGAAGAAAAAGTACACGACGACGTGGTCACTCTATTTGCCCATCATTACTCTCACACCATATCCACATCTCATGCACACATTTCGATATCTCCTCAAAAATTATAAACCATTTTATATTTTTATTTTTATATATATAAAGTTGTTCATCATCAGATCAACTCTTGAAAAAAAAAAGAATTAAGAGAGGATTATAATAATGGCTCAAACCATGCTGTTCATGTCTGGGGTTTCTACTAGGCATGTTTTGAACTTGAAGAGAGACCCTTTACTTCAGTTCCAAGTTAATAAATTAAGGCCTAAGCCATTCTCTAATCTCTTCTTTGATCCACTTCCCACTAACCAAACTTCCTTCACTCCTTCTAAAACATTTACTACTTTTGCTCTCTTCAAGTCAAAAACCAAGGCTCCTCCTAAGAAGGTATATTAATTATTTGTATATTTTTAATTTCTGTGTTTTTTTTTTTAATTTTTGGTAGAGTAAGGGAGATGGTATTTATTTATTTATCTGATTAATTAATTAATTAATTAATAGATTGTTTCAAAGCCCAAGGAAAAGGTTGAAGATGGTATTTTTGGAACTTCTGGTGGAATTGGTTTCACCAAGCAAAATGAACTCTTTGTAGGACGAGTTGCTATGCTTGGTTTTGCCGTGAGTCCTTCTCCTTCTTTGTTATTATCATAATGCTTTTTCCTTTTTATCTATATTTAGCATTAAATTTTTATTCATTAGCTTAGTAGCTCAATACTGAAATCATATTTTAAAAGTTAAATAATTCTTTATTTAATTATTAAAAAATAGTGAATTTTTTTTATCAGTGGTTACATTATAACAATAATCATTTATGATTTATCTTGTGGTATGATTCAGTTTAAGTGGTCCGAAATTGTTGAAAATTTCAATTTATGAAATGGGGAGTAAGCCCTGGACTTTTGAACAAACAGGCTGAGTACAGATACGCTTTCGGCTGAAGAAAAATTAGTTTCGACTGATGTGTAAGCTGGTGGATTGAATAAAAAAAATGTTGATTTTTTTTTCACCAAATAAATCTTGATGCTATATTTTTAAGCTACTTAAATTAGTTCAAACTTTTGAATGATAAATCAAGAAAAATATTATGCCGAAGAAAGTAATTTTCATAATCAAATTCAATTTGTAATTACAAGATATTTTGTGGTTAAATCTCCAGCAGTGACTATAAATTAAATGTTGAAGAATGAGAAGAATCACGTTTAATGGATGTTTAACAAAATGAAAGTCACATAAAAGATAACCAATATAAGGTTCTTTTGGAGCAGATGAGATATTTCTTCAATTTATAGTATATACTATTAATACTGTCACTGAGTTTTCAATACAATGGTACTAGCATTGCAATGCAAAATGTGAGAGATTCAAATTTTAATACTGCTCCTATTCAATAAATTGAGATTGTAAACGATTTTAGCATCATTAGAGAACTCATTGGTTAATATTGCTCTAATTTAAAGTTTTCGATGCTTCGTAGAAAGAAAGAATTTTACTGTTCTTATAATAATCTTATCCAACTCAACTATGTAAAGATAATTTATACCAACAAAAAAAAATTCAATGCTAAAAAAAACTTTTAGTGAGTTCAATAAATGCTGAGAAAATTAACGATTAGCTTTTTATGATAAATGCAAGTAAATATAATGTTTTGCAGGCATCCTTGTTGGGTGAAGCAATAACAGGAAAAGGAATTCTAGCTCAATTGAACTTAGAGACTGGAATTCCTATTTATGAAGCAGAACCACTTCTTCTATTCTTCATCCTCTTTACTCTGCTTGGAGCCATAGGAGCATTGGGTGACCGTGGCAAATTCGTCGACGACCCACCAACCGGCATTGAAGGGGCAGTCATCCCTCCTGGCAAAAACTTTAGAACAGCATTAGGTCTTAAAGAAGGAGGTAATTGACTTTCATTCCCGCATTAATTTTATCTTAGTTGATCAATTGAGTATTAGTGTTTCATGAGGTTTAATTTATTTTTGCAATGTTTTGGCAATGGAAGGTCCTCTATTTGGATTTACAAAGGCGAATGAGCTATTTGTGGGGAGATTGGCTCAGTTAGGAATTGCATTCTCTTTAATTGGAGAAATTATAACAGGGAAAGGAGCTCTAGCACAACTCAACATTGAGACTGGAATTCCCATCAATGAAATTGAACCCCTTGTGTTGTTCAATGTTCTCTTCTTCTTTGTTGCTGCTTTGAATCCCGGTACTGGCAAATTTGTCACTGATGAGGATGCTAAGGACTAGATTAACATGTTCAACTTTTTAGAAATGAAAATCTCGTGTATTCTATTTCAACAAAAATACTCTCCCTGTTTCTTACATTAAATTAAAAAAAATCATGTAATTTTTTTGGTTGTGTGTAGGTTATTTTTTCTTGACTGAAAGCCCAGTTAGAGATGGCTCATAATGCAGATAATGAGGCTTAATTTTTGGAAAAATTACAAAGATAAACTTTAAAAATTAAAAGGTCAGTTTTCGAAATTATTATAAAAAAATTCAAAAATAATTTAAAAGATAATTTTTTAAAAAAAATACGGTAATCAATGTAGCACTAAAAAATATGAGAATTTATATTTATAAAAATGTCCCTCTTTAGTTACTTATTTGAAATATATTTTTATATATATTATTATTTTATAATTAATATATGCTCAAATGAATATAGAGATATACATTAGCCGTAAGTATATATTTTTTAAAATTAATTGATTGATTATCGATTTTTTTTCCTACAATATAATATTAAAACAAAAAATATATAGCCATATATTTTTACATATTTAATTATATATATCATATATTTATATGTAACTAAATATATAAATTATTATTATTTTTTTAAAAATCAATACATAATATCAAATATATATAATTATATGTAGCATATAATAATTTTTTTTTGATATATACAGCCATATATAATATATATTTACAATAATTATATACTATCTATTATCTTACAGTTCAATATATATATAGTTATACATATACTAATATATAACTTTTATATGATTTTTTTATATATATAAATTAAAAATACTTAAATAATAAAAATTATTTTTCACTTAAATTAAATTAATTGGAATTTTTTAAAAAATATTTTATGAATAATCAAAATGGCACTAGAAAAAAAAAACAGTATACTTGTTATATGGTGTAATATTAAAAAATTAAAAAATTTATTTATTTAAAATATTTTATCGAATACGTGTTATATACTTAGATGGAAGTTCAAAAAAAATCTCAATTATTATATTTGAAATCTAAAAATCAAAGAAAAATAAAATAAAATAAAATAAAAAGATAATTATAATTTATTTTTGGAACACATTGAATGTATAGTCAAAGTTAAAATTCTATATATTCTGCCAATTGTTATTTTCAAACTTTAGCTTCTGGGATTCAAAATTTTAGACATGTTTGTGAACTTTAGACAGCAAGTGGAAGTTAATCATATAAAGGCCACGCAAACAACCAAAATAGCTGGCCATATGCCCCATGTTTATTATTATAATCATATTCATGCTCGATCAGTTCGGTGCCTTGGCATACGTTTCGGAAAAAAGATCTTTGAAAATTTTGATTAGAGTTGAAAGCATAAAAATATGAGGGAATTATTATTATTATTATCAAATATGCCATTTGACAGAGAAGTCATGACATGAGTTAGGAAACAACATTTTTTATAAGAAAAAGGATAAATATGCACGATGGTTTAATTCAAGGAAAAAACATACTTGAAGAATGTGAAGTCTGTGTAAACTGTTTTGATTTGGATACTAGAGTAAGAGATAAAGACCTGTTTCACGGCTTATACCCATTGTAACAGTTGAAGAAAGCGAGAATTGTAAAGGGAAAGTAAAATAATAAATAATAAATAACATAAAATTAAAAAAATAAAAAAAAATAAAAAAACTGTAAAATTTAAAAAAAAATTAAAAGTAGCAAGTGGTGTAATTTCCTCATAAAATTAATTAGGCTGAATTTTTGGACTAGGCCTTAGTGCTAGCCCGAATAATAAATGGGCCGAACACGGGCCGAGTGTTTTTGACTTTGAGTTGACTATACAAACATGATGAGGACGTGGAAATAAGGAAAGCTTGATGCTACTGCTTGAAATTTTAATTTCGATCTCACTCTCACACTTATCCCGTTTTGTCGGCCAAGAAAAAAAAAAAAAAACAAGAATCATTAATTTTCGCGTCCAAATCATACACTACTACTATTTTTTTTTTGTTGGATGGGAACCAAAATGGTCGGTGTGATTTTCCATAATATCTTCTGGCGTATATATAAAAGAAAGTGATTTATAAACTAAATAGACACACTAAAATTCGTAATTATCCTTTTCTGCAAATATATGATATAAAAATAAAACCAAAATAAACACACAAAAAAAAATGAAGAAGAAAATTGTGAACTCTTGAAATCAGAAATCGCTTTAAGAGAAATAATTGCATATAGTGTCATCTCATCACAATGGGTTAGACGATGATTATAAAACAAGGAAAAGTAGCTGGAGTAACCAAAGATTGAACCAAGTAGAAACACATTTTTCAAAAAAAAAAAAATTTAATTTCTTAAATTATAATTAAGCTTAAAAGTGTATCATTTTTAACTCTGTTTCTTTCTCACTCTCTTCGCTGAAGAAAACAAATAAAAAGAAGAAGAATAACAGAATATGTGTTTCCTTTATATATGGAGTATATGAGATTAATTGATGGGTCAATTTGATGGGTCAATTAATTTGCAGACGATGGAGAAAAGAGCGAGAAGACGACGTGCATAATTGAATTTTTGGGCAGGTGAAAAAAAAAAAGAAGAATTTTAGGGATTTAAAGGTCTTTTTAATTTTTCTGATAACTGATTTTGTTTTTTTTCCTTTGATCAGAGTTTGTGAGAGATGCGCTCATCTGACGTTGGCGTACAAGCCAAATTGATCAAGAAATGAAATATCTGTGTTTAAACATTTGGGACAAAAATTGAGCGTTCATCTTATGGTGGTATAACATTCATGCATGTGTTAAATCGTTATTATTTAAAGACTTACTACTCTTCCTTAAAATTAATATTCTAATATTATTTATTTAACAAAAGAGTAAACTATTTTTAGTTAATTTTTTTTAAATAAAAAAAATACATTTGAGGTCCCATATACATTAATTTAATAATATTAAATGCTTTAGAGTTTTTATTAAAATCCCCTTTTCCCTCTTATTTGAAGAAAAAGTACACAAAGTCACAAACTATTAATTATTTATTTTAATATTAAAAATGTAAAAATTATAATTATAATAAGTTAAAATAAATTATAAAAAGTTGATTTTCATATCAAGATTTTTTTAATAGAAAAAAAAATTAGAAATACGATGTATTATAAGAAGCATATTGTGATGATCTTTGTTCTGTCTATGGATGGTTGAAGGCGGAGTAACTATGTTCTCTTTCTCTCTCCACCAGCTTCTTTACTTATTTTATTTATTTTTTAATTTTAATTTTTATTCTTTTTTATTCTTTTTTTTTTAAATATTAACATACTATATTTTTAAACTACATATATACATTTTATAACACATGTTGAATGTCGTCCTAATATTTGTTAAATAAATATGTAGACAATCAAAATATAGATTGACTTAATATTGTTCCGGGGCAAAATACAATAGAAAGTTTTAAAATGGACCGAGTATATGTATATTTAGTAAATAGTAAATTATTAATGAAGTGATAATAAAAAAAATAATTTTATTTAATTTTTATTGACTGAATATATATATATATATATGTTTTATAACGTATCTGAACATATTTTTATTGAATACTCATCTAATATTTGCTAAATAAGGATGTACTGTTGACTTTCATGAGATGCAGGAGCTTAATGTCACTAAATTAATGTATACGAATTCAATGTCGCAATGAAACGAAGTAAAAATATTTTAAGATGTCTCAGTTAAACTCAAAAAGTTAATATGATTATCTATATACTGCGTTTCTTTTACAATTTTTTTTATCCAAATAATAAAATAGATTTAATAGTATCGAAAAATATTTTGAAAAAAAAAATATAATCCTAATGTTCATTACTAATAAAAAATTAGGCTTTAATTTAATTATTTATGTATTTATATTTACAGATATAATAGAATGATAATAGATTTTCTGTTTTTTTTTTTTTGAAGAATGATAATAGATTTTAGACTTATGATAATAAGTTTTTTTTCCAATCTCTATAACAACTTTGAGATTGTTCATAATTCATTAAAATTTAATAGGAAGTATTTAATTTTCTTAATGAATTTATCTCGCGTAAATTTATATTAATTTGTAATATTTAAATTAAAGAATATTGGATGAATTAGAAAAAATATATTGATTTTAGTTATATATTTGAATAATTTAATTTGAAAAAATAATAAATGAAATGGTTGAAGATTTTTACCAAATTACCAATTAATAAGTCTTCCACGTAAAGTTTTCTTGTTCTATTTCTAGTTTAAAGCTTACATACTATAAAAAAGATTCTCATCACTTGAGTTATAGATATTTCAAAAAATATAACAAAGTAATAAACATCTTATTTATTTTCTTAGACAATCTTATTTATATTATTCTATCTTAAATATAAATGTTAAAATATTTTTAAAAAAATCACATTGTCATAGTGATTATCTTGTAAAAACAAATTTATATATTTGTAAAAACTAATCTTTCTCACTATCTTCATGTATTATTGTTGAATAATTATTCTTAATATATTTCTTTTCGTTCTAAAAAAAATCTTGTAAAAACAAATTTATAGAAAATAAAATAAAAAAGAATTTGTGATTGTCCAAAAAAGAAAATGGCAATCATAGTCATCCTTCCTGAAGTCCTATATAATGGGCAAACAAACAAACAAAGAAACCTGTAGGTCGTCTCTACATTAACAACTCAAAAGGAGGACACGTATCATATACAAAATAAAAATTACCAAGCATAATCGATTTAATACTAATTACTTCATTAATTAATTTATATAATCGGTTAATAAATAAAAATAATAGTTAATTATAATCTTACAAAAGTCCCCGTTTTAAACTAAGTAATTACAACGGAAGGGACAGCCCACAGTAGCCACCGCCTCCTTTTTCATTGATTTGATTCTTCTTCTTCTTCTTCTTTTTTTTTATTTATTTTCTAGTGTGAATCCCAGTTTCCTCTGGCTCGCCCTCTCTTTCTCTGTAATTAGCTACTTGCCTTGAACTGGGGCGAGCTAAAATCACTACCCGGCTCGGGCAGGACACGTTTGTCATCAACCCACTAATTGAAATTGTTGAAATTTCTTCCGCGATTTAACTGCTGCCTTTGCCGAGCATCATTATATATTGATAGTGAAGTTGCAGTCAGAGTTACTATTTTTGCCGTTGATTAGGGTGTTCTAATGGAGAAATCGCCGGTTGTTAGGGAAAATTACGTCAACGGGAATCACAACCACTCATTTTCTTCTTCCTCTGCTTCTCTTAGACACGTTAGCTACAGGTTTTCTCCCTTTTTCCTTTCTCTATCTCAATGATGATATGGATCTATTTTTAATGATAATTTTCCATTACTTTTGATGGGATTTGATGAAAGCAATTTCAGTGGTGTAAAAAAACTTGATTTGTTATCTGGGTTTCTAGAATTTGGTTGATTTTTGTGAGGAATGATCTTAAAATCATTGTATGTTAATTGAAAGTTTTTCTTCCTTGTATGACTAATAAAGAGATTAGATTTTGATTAATATCTTTCGTTAATTCGTACACTTGAGAATTAGAAGTTTTTCTTTTTTCCCCAAAAATATATGTAGATCAATACTTTTTCCTGGTTATTGATAGAGAATTAATTCTTTTTTCCTGGTTATTGATAGAGAACTTGGAACTTATAAATATATTTAATGAACTCACAGGAGGATCCAAAATGTATGAATTGGATCTTTTCGATACATGTGGCTTTGAAACTGTTGATTCACACTATCAGTCCTTTCATTAAGCTATATATCTTGGAATTCAGTTTCAGTATTATCCTTCATATTGTAATGTTTGTTAATGAGATGTGAGGATTATTTTGTTGGGGTAAAAAAGGGTATTCTATTTAGAGGATTAATGGTCATCCTATGTTAGTTATTTTGATTCATTTAGGTTCTTCAACTGTTAATATTTAAACATCTTTGTGATTTTTGCCTTTTCTGTCTCCATTTAGTATCTGTTGAAAAGGCTGAAAATAGCTTTGATTGACCAACAATTCCTATTTAAAGGAGGTGCATTTTAGAGCATATTTTTGGCTACTGAGAGATTTGAATGCTTGTTCTTTACAGTTGTAATAGATTATGATAAGTGCTATGCAATTATTTTCCCATTAAGAAGTGGTAGTCCTCGTTCTAATTGTTCCTGTTGAAAGGTCACCATTTTATCTGTGTTGCAAAATTGGTGGAATATAAATCTGAGATCAATTTTTTGATCTTTATTCTAACCTTATTTTAAATAACAAGTAGAGAGATGAAGAAATTCCAAGAGAAACCTACTTATAGTTTTTGAACACTTTTATTTGATTCTTGTAGTTTTGGTGGTTTACCATAGGTTATTTTTCTGGAACCTGGAAAATGAAATAAAATCTTTGATGCAGCTGTGGCACTTGCGGATATGAGTTGAACTTAAGCTCCTCCAATCGAAACACCTCAACTATTGGCTCTAAATACGGGAAGTCCATAAAGCGTGGGATCATCTCTTTCTTTGATATTGATGAGAGCAGATTTACTCAGGCTGAAGAACTCCAGTGCATTCCCTATTTCTCAAAGAACTCATGGGGCTTGTTCCGCAGAAGAACCAAACTTCTTTGCCGTAAATGTGGTAATCAAATTGGAATTGCATATGATGATGAAACTTCATCTTATCCACTTGTATCAGACAGTTCAGATTCATCCTCAGTCAATGAATCCAAACGGAGAAAATTTGATGTTAGAATCCGGGCCTTGCAGCCTTCATCTATTGATCGTCCTGGCATTCCATTTTATGTTTGATATATTGGAGCCATCCTTAATCGTTTGCTTAATTCATGTTAATTAAAGGGTATCAATGATCAGTAACTAAAGAAAAAGTTTTCTTGTGATATATGGATATGTATACATGCTTTGAGTTCTTTTTTATTATTTTGTTTCTGCATTTACCTTCAATTTTTAGATGGTGAGTTGGTGAATTGTACAGAGCAGTACTGGGAACTGAATTAAAAGAAAGCAGTATGGAGTCTGAATGAAGTTGAATTGAGATAATTGATTACTTTTTTGTTTCCCTCCTGATAAATTTTTTGTTCATTCTGGATCAGGAACCATTGCGAAACATATGCTCTGCTAATTGGCTTCATGTTTTCATCTGATATAATTGTCGAACTTGTTAAACTAAAATCAGTTTGATTATGTGGAAATGAAATCTTACATGTACAATTTCCAGTTGTTGGATTTGGCAGGTGAAGAGTGATTTTACAATGCTGCCTTTGATTAAAAACGCAGATGTTATATGGTATTTTGATTGATTGTGAATTTTTTTAACTATTCATCTTGTAGTCATCTCCACCTGATATTTCAGTATTGTGCCTGAAGTATCACTTTCTGCAATCACCAGCCGGATAAATGATCAGCAGTTGCAAGCCAGCAATGGCCGGTAAAAAATGGAGCGTTATGTTCCCACAATAAAGCAGAGCATATTAAGAGAAATGATCCAAAACTTTCGCAGCAATGATGTATATTCTAAAAGGTGACGGTGGAGATGCCAAATCACAATCATGTTTCTGGTATTATTAGTTTTTTTCACTCCCCCCCCCCCTACTCATTTCTTTTTCTTTTGTTATTTATGCTCTAATTGGAAGTGGAAAACACAATTTTAAAGTTAAAAACCACAAATTCTTAGACCAGTTCATTAGTGATTTGACTTGTTCATTAGTTTGGTTTGAAAAATATCAAATTTTACAAAGATTAGACTGATTAATTATTTTCGTGATTAAGGTGTGTATTGTGACCTAACCCATTAAAGTGTTGGCTTTCTATCTTATGCTCTTTTATGTTAAAACACCTTTTTTTCCCCATCTTTTCCTCCAACCAAACATATTCCAGGGAGTTGTTCTTATCAACTGGGCATCAATACTAAACCAGTAAAGCAAATCAAATTGATTCTTTTCTTTATTTTATCTGCAACTGAGTCGTGTGAAGTTCAAAACCATCACCCAAGATCTCAAAGGATATTATCAAAGACATAATCAGAAAATTAAACACTAAAAATGACTAGAAAAAAACTAAAAAAAAAAAAAAACTACAACTTTTATTAATATTTCATATATAACATATGCATATTTCTTTTGGGCACATTGACTTCTGTCAATACTTGAAATAGACAACTCAAATTTCTGAAGAAGATCCATAATTGGAGGCTTCTTGTTGATTCTAAAATCAAGCCATTTTCTCTCGTCCAAACTTCAAATTTCTATCCCTTGAACAACAAGACCACCTTTCCAGTGACCACCTTCAACCTCCATAATTTTCATTTCGAAATCCCCATCTCCTCCTTCCATGTTAAAGGAACCCAACTCAATTTCCAGCCACCCATCTCCTCTTTCTTTCGGATACTGGTCCTCACTTTCTCCACCACTTGTAACAGAACCTACTTGCACCCGAGAACTCTGCTGCGATTAAACAACCCAATTCGCCTTCTTCTAATTGGGTACCGCCGTCTCTGTTCTTCATCTGCCTCAAAAAAACACAACGCTTACAATTTTCATTTCCAGAAAAAGCAACTGTGACCTCGACTGGCCAGAAATCAAATCCATAAGCTTCTGCTGTTGATTTGAATACCAAGAAAGCTTTATACACTGTCGCCGCAGACAGCAAACGGGTATTAATTTTGCCCCTGATTTCAAACCAACACACACAGATAAGCTCCGCCATTTGGTCAAATCTGGAATCCGGATCAGAGCTCCATCTCCAGTAAGTAGGAGTATCGCCCCATACAATGTTCAGATCTCTTGCGGAAAGCATGTAACGTTTGTTCCCGCTCCATTTGTCCAATGCGAAGCTCTGTTTCAATGGAAAATAAAGATCTGAAATATGGAGAATCTGAGAGAAAGAGGAATTGGAGGAAAGGAGACGAGAAATACCTTTTTGCCATCGTCGATGAGGATAGAATTACAACAGAGACTGAAGTAGAGTTGTTTCTTGGAAGAGAAACGATTTGGTAAAGAAGAATCGGAGGATTGAGAAATAATAGACTGATAGTCTTGAGGGAGGAATTTCTCCCAAACGGTGTCGGATTGAGCAGCATTCCAGAAAGTGGAAGAAACTATGGACAATCTATAGGCAGGTGGACTTGTAAACGACAAGACGTTTGCTAGGCAACCTTCTGGTGAACCAGAAAGTTTGTTCCCAGCCTATCACTGTTTCCATTTTTCTAGCTGAATGAGAAATTAGATAAAAAGATTGAAAATAGGGTTGGGTTTAAAAATCTAAAACAAGGTTGCAATTGATACAGCAAAGCAATATGAGTGGTTATTTTTGTGATGGGAATTGGGGACCCCAGTTTTCACGTCTCTAGTGGCCTCAATTCTTGACTAGAGGGGCGTTAAAAGCCCTTGAATGGATTAAGAGAGAGGACTTAGCTTATGGATTTTCCATATTGTCAAAAAAACTAAATAATAAAAATAGACGTCGCGTATCTAATTTAATTGGGAAATTATGTTGGAATAAAATTCAACCTACTTATGGATTTTCCATCTCACTGCAATTTCATTAGACGTCTGTTGTAATAACCTTTTAAATTCTCAAAACTCCTATCACTCTAAATTTTTTCTTTTGCTTGTTTTTTTTAGAGAAACATGTCTTCAAGGCTGATTCAATATCCTTTCCTCTCGTTTTAAATATGGAAATATATTTTAATCACCCATTATCAAATAAATTAATTACTTAAAATTGTTACATATCATGTTTGAATAATAATTACTCTTTTAAGATAATTAAAAAAAATTTAGAACTTGTAATAAGACATTCTCTTTTGTTAGAACACATTGTAAAATGATTAATTATAGGAAAAATAAATTTAGAGTATTATTATAAAATTATTTTTACTACCTGTTTGTTGATGCACTCTTATTTTATTTTGTTATATTGATAGCTCAAAGCTTTTTCTACGCTCTATCTGGATAATCGTTTGTTGCTTCTTTTAAAGATCAAAATTTTCCAATATGTTCAGAAAACATTGAGGAAAATAAAAATTAGAGGTAAGCAGCGAAAACGAAAACCTTTTAATTTATGTGGAATAAATCGATACCAATATAAAAAAATATTTAAAATGGAATAAATCAATAGTTTAATTTTGTGAGGATATATATTCAATTTATTTTATTAAAATTGATAAAATTCATTTCATCAAATTCTCAATTATAACAACATTTACATTAATTCAAATTCAAATTCAACCACTGGTCTTACATGCTAGACTGAAGCCAATGAAAAACTAAAAGCATTAATGGCAATATGTTGGTGCATTGAACACAAACTTGAAAACTGCTAATTCAGGCACCCGCAGCATGTCTGATCTCCAATCTTTTGTTTAATTTAGCAGCCCTCTTTTGGCCTAATTTCAATCCCATGAACAATGAGACCACTCTTCCAATTACCACGCTTCACCTCAGCAACCCAAATTTCCAATTCTCCATATTCTCCGTTCTCGTTAAAGAACTCCACCAGTTCAACCTCTAACCACCCATCTCCTCTATCCTTTGAATTTTGCGCACTACTGCCCATAACTGTCTCTGGATTCCTAGGCCTTCTTCGCCTTCCTACATGTAGCACCATTGTATCTGGCGGTCTCGCATCCAAAATAACAGAACCTACCATTTTCACTTCCACCGACTCCAACTGTTGCCTCTACCGGTAAGTCCAATCCATAGGCCCTCGTCTGGAGCTTGAACACCAGATAGGGATTATAAATTGTTGCCGAAGACAGCAAATTAGTACTAGTTTTGCCTCCGATTTCTAGCCAACACACATCAATTAGCTATGCTACCTCTGCGAATCTGTTTTTCACATTAAATTTATACACAAATAATTTTAATGATAAATTCTGTTATTTGATAAATATTTTATAAATATGATAAATTTAAAATTATTTTTATATTTTTATCAAAAATCCAAATTTATATGCATGCTAGAGAATTTATATCCAAATCTGTTTTTTTTTTTGAAGAACCTTATGACGGAATAAAACCACATGACTCTGTATTTTGAATATAAAAAAGATTAGTTTGCAAAGCAGGAAATTTAAGAAAAAATCAAGACCTGGAAGTCAGTCAATGGACGCTATGTGATAAATGTGATCATTTTCCAATAATTATTTAAAATAATTTTTTTTAAAAAAAAAGACATTTGCTTGCAACTTCTAAATCCAAACACAAATTCAAACCCGATAGGTTGGTAAACTTAAATAAAAAAAGATATTTGAATGCTATTAAATTATAAATATATATATATATATATTAAAACAACTATAAACACGGAGGGATAAAACTGACAATTTATAAAAGATAAATTATTTTTTAAAATATCTATTGTCATAAGAAATAATATTGCTTTTGTTTCTTTTCTTTCTTCCACAGCCTCAGGCGTGGATGAAAAGTTAATTGATATTGCAACTACGATTGAAAATTCAAATAGTTTAATTTTATAATTTTAAAGACTATTGCATTTTCATTTAATTAAAAGTTTATGAGTACTTTATAATAAGAGACTATGACATTTCCATAATATTTTACCATTAGTTAATTTTATTTTACCTTTTAACTCATAAGTTGTTGTTGTTGTTGTTATTATTATTATTATTATTATTATTATACACACTACAATGCTATAAAATAATTGTTTCAATAAGAGTAACTTTTTAATTTTTAATTTTTATTTTAATTTTTAATGAATTTTATATGTTAATTCTTTGAACAATCACTTTTCAAACTTTTAATCTTTTTTCTTATTTTTTTATCTTAATTTTTAAATGACAACATGAATTTAATTATCTTAAAAATAATATAAAATGATTATGTTATTAATTATAACTGGCTTTATAGGTTTTTATTATTTGATTTTATTTTTAATAGATTTTATCTATTTAGAGATTTTTTTTATCATATCAACTAAGTTAAAATTTTAATATATTTATTTATTGTTTTACCACTTTTATATTTCTCTTTAGTCATATAATTTTCAATTCACTTTATAATTTTTTTTATGTCAAAAAAATTAATAAGTAAAAAAATTTTACTTATTAATTTGTATTCAAATTGTTAATTTTAATTATTTTTCTAATTGTTAATTAAAGTAATAAAATTAAAAATTAGTATTTTAACCATTCATTTGATCAAATCTCAAATCAATTCAAAAAATATTTTAATATAATAGATATATCTTATTATAAATAATTTTATAAAATATAAATATGAGAGTTTCTAATATTATGTGTATTTATATTTATACTGCTATCTTTTATATACTAATTCTATATTAATAAATAAATTATTTTTATTTAAAATAATACAAAATGTTATAAATCGCTGTCTAGTGCGGACGGGTTTTCTTCTCGTGAATAACTAATTAATTTTAGGTAATTTCACCTATTATTTAAATAATAATTTTAATATATGATTTAGTTAAATGCATTTTTAGCTCAAAGAAACATATGTTATAATCTCAATAGATATTATAATTTGGCCGAAAATATTTTCGATTATATATTTACATATTATATTTGTGAACTGATTGATGTTAGTTTGTGAATATAATTTATAATTATAAGGAAAGTAGATGAGTGGATTAAAAGTTATTTTGACAAGTAAATTTTACTTGTAAGATTTGGAGTTTCTGAAACTTAAAATTATTCTCTTTCTTATGCATTATTCTAATTCCCCTGAATTATGGTCTCAAAAATTGTGAATTCCCAGCAATCTTCAACTTCGGTGACTCGAATTCAGACACTGGAGCATTTGCTGCTGTCTTCTCTCCTCGTACCCCTCCTTATGGACAGACTTTCTTTGGCATGCCGGTCGGAAGGGATTCCGATGGAAGGCTTATCATTGATTTTATAGGTCAGTTTTAATTACTGTTTTTCGTTAATTTTAGTGGGATTAATATTTGTAATATTGCTTCCTTGAATGATTGCTCTTCAATTATTTGATAATTATCTGATAAATATCATATGATTGTGACAGCCAAGAGTTTCAATCTGCCATTTCTGAGTGCATATCTGAATTCATTGGGAGCCAATTTTAAACATGGTGCAAATTTTGCTTCTTCAGCGGCTACCATCGAACTACCACCTGCTGTTTTTTCTAATGGCGGATATAGTCCATTCTACCTTGATGTTCAATATGAGCAATTCCTTCAGTTCAAATCTAGATCACAAATTATTACAGAAAAAGGTAGAATTTTTTAAATGGAGGAGTTTGTCAGAGTCAACACTTAGCTCTGAATCCTCTCGATCACCTTCTTCATGAGATAATTTTTGTTTTTAAAGATATATAATATCACAGATAAGTTTTCTGATTAAAGCTAATGTATTTGCAGGAGGTTTACCTGAAGAACTTGTGCCCGAGAAAGGTTTATACACATTTGATATAGGTCAAAATGAATTTGATGTTGGATTTTTTTTTAGTAACTTAACTGTGGAACAAATGAATGCAAGTGTCCCTGATATTGTTAATACTTTCTCAGGATACATCAAGGTATGCACATTATTATTTATTGTTACATTTGATTTTTAATTAAAGCTAATTATTGGGTTAATATGAACTGGGTAATTAATTTGATGCAGAGAATATACAATTTAGGAGGAAGGTCATTTTGGATTCACAACACAGGACCCTTTGGTTGTCTTGCTTATGTTTTGACAAATTTTCCCTTGCAAGAGAAAGATAGTGCAGGCTGTATAAAAGCATTTAATGAAGTAGCTCACTTTAATCTCATATTGAAGCAGGGCATAGCTCAACTCAGGAAGAATTTGCCTCTGGCTACACTTATATATGTTGATATCTATTCCGTGAAGTATTCTATGTACAAGGAACCCAAAAAATATGGTACTTAATTATTATTAATCTTGTCATTTATCGGACTAATAACAACATACTAATCACACACACACACACACACGCAAAAACTAATATATTTCTTTGATTATTTGTCAAAATAATAATTTTATAAGAATAAGATTATAACATTTTATTTATGTCTTATTGGTAATATATAGGTTTTGAGCTTCCACTAGTGGCATGTTGTGGATTTGGAGGAAACTATAATTTTAGCGGGGCAGCTCAATGTGGAGGTACAGGAACAGTGAATGGGAGCCACATAACAGAGAATTCATCATGTGGTCGGCCATCAGTTCAAGTAAATTGGGATGGAATTCATTATACTGAAGCTGCTAATAAATTTGTTTTTGATCAAATTTCTAGTGGTGCCTTTTCTGATCAACCTACTCCTTTGAATATGGCTTGCCATAATCATAATACTTACTAAATATCTGTGTACTTTTATATATATAATTATGCCAACTAGATTATCTTAGATCAAATAATGGAGATTATCACTTTGCTGATCTCAAAGATTTTCTTCTTACTAATTGATGGGGAGTTTTTAGATTGAGTTAATATTATGATAATTAATCATGGCGTGATATATATATAAATATATATATAACTACAGTAAATAAAATTACATATTTAATTTTCTTTTTTTCTTTTTATGATTTTGAAGTGTGTATATATATATTAAAGCTTTATACAAAAATTGACGAAACTAATTTAGTTTGACCTTAACAGAATCATTTTCAACATACAAAAAATCAAGTGACTAAAGACATAAAAAATTATATTAAATTAAATTATTTTCCCCTAAAAAAGCAACACATATAGTGGACAATTCATAACAATATTTTTTTTTTACATTTTTTTGAGGGGAACGGACAACTCAACATTATTCTAATACATGCGATTGGCAAAACCCAACATTGTTAATTAAATCTCATTGAATTCCTTTGTTACTATTTTTTTTGTCGAACTTGCTATCACTTTTATGTTGATAAAAACAAAGATTGCAGGCTTAAATTCTCTATTAATTCATAAATAAATTGAAAGTATTCTACAGAATCTTACAGTCTAAAAACAGGACAAGAACTCTCTTGAAAATTTAATTTTCTATATGCATATACACATTTTAAAAAAAAAAGTAATATTGGATAACACAGCCAAAAAGCAAAAGAGGTCTCTATAAAAATCAAAACTTTCAAGTCCAAATTTCATATCTCTAAATTTAAAGTTAATTTAATTATGGAGTTTTTTAATGTTATCAATCATGTCATCACCAACACTTGTTTGTGCATAATTTTTTTTACTTTTGCTACCATTTTCAAGCCTATATTTGCTATGCGCAGCTGTGAGTTTCCGGCAATCTTTAACTTCGGAGACTCGAATTCCGACACCGGTGCAATGCCTGCTGCCTTCATTCCTCCTAACCCTCCTTATGGAGAGACTTATGTTAGTGGTCTCATGCTTCCACAGAGGTACTCTGATGGAAGGCTCATAATAGATTTTATTGGCAAGTAATTCTTCAATTAAATTCTAATTTCATGATTTCGGAAATATTTAAAAAAAATGCAATAGCTAAATTCATTTTACTAAAGTTAATTAATGATTAAATATGTTTTAATTGCTTCAAAGATTGATAAAGAAAGTGTGTTGGTTTCAGCGGAGAGTTTCAATCATCCATATTTGAATGCATATCTGAATTCAATGGGGACAAACTTCACAGTAGGTGCCAATTTTGCTACCGGAGGAGCCACCATTAGATTACCTTCTAGCATCATACCCAATGGTTTATCAAGTCCTTTTTTTCTTGAGGTGCAGTTCCTGCAGTTCATGCAATTCAAACTCAAATCACAAATTATAAGGGAACAAGGTACCGCATAATACATAATCTTCCATTTTAATAGTTTACAAACGATTTTCTTTTTCTTTTTTTAAATATATGAAAATGATTATTCACTTTCTAATAATTACTAGTATTATCAATTACTATAATAATGCATCTTTTTTATTTTATTAAATTTTGAAGGTGGTATATTTGCAAAATTAGTGCCAAAGGAAGAATATTTTTCAAAGGCTCTGTACACATTTGATATCGGTCAAAATGATATTGGAGATGGACTTTTGAAAAGTTTGTCAATTGAAGAAGTTAAGGCCTCTATTCCAGATATGATCAATAAATTCACTGAGAATATTAAGGTATTAAAAAGAAATTGTCAATTTTTATATGAAATGGTGGGAGGTAAAATATAGAAGTGACGTTGTACGTTGATGCAGAATATATACAGCATGGGAGCGAGAACGTTTTGGATTCACAATACAGGACCAATTGGCTGTTTGGCTTATATATTGGTGAATTTTCCAGCAGAAAAAGATGAAGCAGGTTGCGCAAAACCTTACAATGAACTAGCGCAATACTTCAATTTCAAGTTAAATAAGTCCATAGTTCAACTCAGAAACAATTTTTCTACGGCTTCATTTATATATGTTGACGTTTATTCTGTCAAGTATTCCTTATTCACTTCACCCAAAAAACATGGTAAGCCATATATGATATGATATGATTTCTCCCAGTTAATTTTGTTCAATTACAATAGTTTAACATTAATTATATAATTTTGGATATCAATTGTAGGATTTGAGCTTCCACTGGTAGCATGTTGTGGGTACGGAGGAGCATACAACTACAGTAATAATGTTCAGTGTGGAGATAAAATTACAGTAAATGGTAGCGAAGTAGTTGTAGGCTCATGTGATCAGCCATCAGTTCGAGTAAATTGGGATGGAATTCACTACACTGGGGCAGCCAATCGCTTCGTTTTTAATCAAATTTCAACTGGAGCCTTTTCCAATCCACCTCTTCCATTAAATATGTCATGTCACGCAAATCCTTACTGAATTAATTGTTTGTTGCTTTTAGTTTGATATATATATATTGAATTTATGAATAAACAAATTATGACATTTTAAGTTCATAAACTGATTAATTTGAAAAAATAATGGGTTGTTGAAAAATAAAATAGTAAAATATTTACAATTTTTTAAAAGCATTGTAATCATTTTCATTATGATAGATTATTGGTACGTTTTTTAGTAATTTCATGATTACAAGGAGCAAGCTAAAAATCTTTAATTTTTATAGGGGAAGCATATATTTTATGCTGTTATCCTATGCCGTTTAGCAGGTACACACTTAATTTCATGTGCTGCTCTGTGTGTAGGCTATGGTGTTTTCTAGCTGGCAGATGTCGTTTAAAAACATGCCATTTTTCTTCAGGAATTTTTATACTTTCAGTTCATTGGATCTGCTTGTCACTTGTGGCATCATATTGTTTTCTAGATTTGCCAGATTTTGGTCATCTCCAGGGACGGAAACAGGGGGCATGGGGTTTATTGCCTCCTTAGCTCCCATGTACATATACATATATATATATATATTTTATAAAAAAGTGTGTATTTATATACATATATAATTAATATACTTATATTTATATAATATAAAACTATAATTAATTTTATATTTATATAATTTATAAAATTTATATATTAAAATAAAAATAATAAAAATTTTTATCATTTAATTATTTAATATAAAAATAAAATTAAATATAAATTTATCTATAATTTTTTTACTTAAGAATTTTGTCCCTCCTTTATCTTTATTCCCGTTCCGTTACTGGTCATCTCCTTTCTATTAAGTAATAACTGCGCACTGACAAAAGGCAGCAAAGCCTGCAACTCTAAGCGAGGACCACCAGCAAGACTTGCATATGCAAAATATTCATATTGGTTCAGATTTAAAAGTCAGCTCTGAACCAACCTAAAAACAATAAATTAATAAATTAATAAAAATTATTAAATTTATTTTTTAAACAAATTTTATACTTTATATAAATAAAAAAATTAAAAAAATATTAATTTCATTACGTAAATATTATGTAGTTATTTAATTGATATTTTTTATATTTTACATATGATATAAATATTTAATAGACATTGTGTATGTTATGTATTTATTTATATGTATTATATATATTTTATATAGATATTGTGTGGATATTATTTATATATTGTGTGAATATAAAATTAAAAATATAAAGTTAAAAATATTAAAAATATTATATAAATATTTGATAAATGTTTGGTAAATATTTAGTAAATGTGATAGATGTTTGATAGATATTTAGTGTATGTTGTGTGTATATTATTATTTATTATGTGTATTTTATATATATTATGTATATATTATATATATATATATATGTATTAGTGTATAGTGAGAATATGATCTTTAAAAAATTATTTATGAATAAATAGCAGAAAATAAAAACATAAATACTGATTTAAAAAAAGAACGCACACTATTCTTTTAAAAAGAAATTTATCTGACTGTAAAAATAAAAATGAAAAAGGAAAGGAATTAAGCATTAACAGTGTAATTTCATCTTTTAACTTCATGTGACATGTCATTTCCTTGATTATGGTTAGACAATAAAGTTATTCACTTATATATATATATATATATATATAATTATATTAGGCACGTCAATATTTGTCTCAAATTATTATTACTAAAGTCAGTTCAAAATTTTTTTTTTATTACTAAAGACAAATAGATATGTATCTAAAATGATATATAGAATAAGAAAACATTGATACTAAAAAATATTAAAGACAAATTAAATTTTCTCTACCATTTTAGAGGCAAAAACTATAGTATGTATATATATATAAGCAATTCTTTAATAAGTTAATATGAAAGACAATTAATTAAATTTGCCTCTGAATATGACATTAAAGAAAAAAATGATTTTGACTCAAATATTTATTTATAGAGATAGCAGTATCCGGGTAAATTATTATATATATATATATATCTAAATACTAAATTGTGTGTCTTGGGCTGAGAATTTGGGAATAACAGTGCCAGATCTACAAGCATGGCTTTGTTGCTTGTGGTCCAATTTCTGCCATGTGCAAATTTCGCCACGTGATAAGTTAGGGTGGATTTAGACCCTTTTACTCGAACGTGCAATTTTGGCAATTCATGCGATTTAAAATAGATCACAAATTATAAAAAAAAGGGAGGTAAAATTATAATAATTTCATATAAATAATGCCTGGTGAATTAATTACATATATATATATATTCAAAATCTAGGAATAAGTTTGGGATTTTCTCTATATAAAAAAAATTAAATAGATTTTGAAATATTCTCTTAATTTTTGGAGAGAATTGAAAAGTGAATTACTACCCATACGCTTAATTTTCCATTTTAATAATTTAAAAATAAATTAATACTAATTATTCTGTCTCAAAATATTTGAATTTTTTTTAAATATCTAAAAATGATTATGCACTATTATCAATTCCTATAATGTTTTTTTTCCCATGAGGCAGCTTCATTATCTTCAAACTTTATTGAAATAAAAGACTCTGCAAAAAGAAATTTATAAATAAAAAAAAAGGCCACCCTTTTGAAAAGAAACTTCTCTGACCGTAAAAATAAATTGTAAGTATTTTCTTGTTTGTTTGTCAATAATAATAATAATAAGCACTTTAATTAATAATTTAATAATTATACTTATAAATTATTTATTTGTGTTATTGATATTATCATTACTTTTATACCTATTCTAATGATTTATACACTACACTTTATTTATTTGTTTATTAATTCGCATTATTATTATTGTTGTTGTATTTTTTCACTAATGATCAATTATTGGTATGTCTTTTAGTGATTTCTTGATTACAAGAGCAAGCTAACAAATAGATAAATTTTATAGTGGAAGCATATATTTTATGCTCTTATGCAGTTTAGTGAATACACATTTTATTTCTTGTGCCGTTTGAGTATGTATATTAGAGTGACAATTGATGGAGTGACAATTGATAGAGTACTCGGTACTCGTGGAAATCACCGTGCCCAAACCTAAAATCATTCAAATTTAAATTACTCGAATTCAACTCAATTATAATTATCATTTTATCATCCATATTCATTCTAAATTTTTTTAATACTAATTATTTATTATTTATATCCATTTAATTATCTGTTTAAATATAAATTTTAAATATTATAAAATTTAATATATAAATTATAATTTTTTAATTAGATAATTATAAATAAAAATTTAATACTAACATAATTTTATTAAAGAAATTTCATTTCACATAATTTTATAATTAAAATAAAATATAATTAATATTTAATAAAATCTAATTAATATATATAATCGAGTTTAAATAATGAATACCCAAAAGTATATATCCAAATTCAACTGAAATTCGTCATGAATAATAAAAATATTATTCGTATTCACTCAAATATATTTATAAATTACTCACATCTTATATAAATAAGACAGAACGAATTATTAATCCGACAATATCCAACTCATTACTGTGGCTATGGTTTTTTTCAGCTGGTTAATGTCATTTTAACTACTATTTGCTAATCTAAACGACATGCCATAGGACCACCAGTGAAACTTGCATATACAAAATATTCATACTGGCCAAGGCCAGTTTATTGTACCTTTCACGTTTGGTTCAGAGTTAGGGGTTTTTAAAAAAATGCCATAAAAAATAAAAAAATAAATTTATTATATTTTAAAAAATATATTTAGATTTATAAGAATTTACGATCACTTTATCAAAATATCAAATTTATAATTTATTACGAATTTATTATAAGTTTATAAATTTATATTTATCATAAATTTTATTATGAAGTTATTATAAAATGACTAAAATACTAATGATAAAAATAAATATATTGGCATCTATTCTGTCAAGTATTCCATGTTCACCCGAAAAATATGGTAAGTCATATGATATGATTCAATTTTGTTCAATTATAATTAATAATTGAATAGTAATTATATAGTTTGTGATACGAATTGTAGGATTTGAGCTTCCACTGGTAGCATGTCGTGGGTATGGAGGAGCATATAACTACAGTAAAGATATTCAATGTGGAGGTACAGTGACAGTGAATGGGAGGCAAATAACACTGAATTCATCATGTGATCGGCCATCAGTTCGAGTAAATTGGGATTGAATTCACTATACTGAGGCAGCCAATCACTTTGTTTTCAATCAAATTTCAACTGGAGCCTTTTCTGATCCACCTATTCCATTCAATATGTCATGTTACCCAAATCCTTATTATAAAGATTTAAAGATTTTTTCTCTTGACTTTCTCTCTCCCTCTCTCTTTCTCGAGTGAGTCATCGTGGCTTTACTCTAGATATAGGACTGCTGGTTTACTTCTCCTAGGTACTATTGTCTTTTTCTTGAAATAATTTGTAGTTTAGTTTGTGTAATTCTCCGATCTAGCCTTGTGTTGGCTCTTCCTATTTTGTTAATGAGTTTTCAGTCACTTTGGTATATTTTTGAAGCTTCAAGAAAATAAGGCGTAGAGCAATCTTCTCTCTCATAGTTCTTCAACAAGGCTTTTATGTCTCTTTGGTTCATGGTGAATCCCATATTCTTTCTTTAGAAGATTTTGAATTTGTTTAAACCCCGTTATTTCGAGAAGAAATCTTTTTTTCTTCTCTCTCTGGAGCCTCATTTTAAAATTGATAGCTTTTCTACAAGTTTATATCTCAACATATTTACTAGCACTTTGGGGATTTTATTTGTTTTTTTTCTTCTTCTTTTATATAAGTGTTGGTTTTTTATTGTCGGCCAACTCATCCATCTATTTGGCCCGTATCTGTTTCTTGGGATAATTTACTATCTTTTTAACATTTCGTTGATGCAAAATTGTGTGATTTCTGTTTTTTTTTAATAGTTTATCCTTTTTTTCTAGTTTTCCACACCCAAATAAAAATGTTTATGTAATATGGTATATATTAATATTAATCTTATCTTCTTATTGTTAAAAAAAATCCTGATTGAATTAATTGTTTCTTACTTCAGTTTAATATGTTGAATTTTATGAATAAAAAATATTATGAAATTGTAAGTTCATAAATTGGTTAATTTTGAAAAAATCGGTTGTTGAAAAATAAAATAGTAAAATATTTACAATTTTTTTATAGCATTGTAATCATTTTCATTTATGATAGATTATTCGTATATTTTTTTTAGCAATTTCTTTATTACAAAAGCAAGCTAACAAATCTATAAATTTTATAGTGGAAGCATATTTTATGCTCACTCTTATGCCATTTAGCATATATACATTTTATTTCATGTCCTAGAAGTGATAATGAGTAAGTATCCGTAGAAATTGTTATATTTAAATTTGAGCCCCCTTAAAATTTAAATTAGGAATATTTATAAAACCATCTTAAAAATAAATTTTATTTGAAAAATACTATAAAATAATAAAAATATTTACACTTTTAGAAAAAATTTAAAAGTTTAAGTAAATTTTTAAAAATATATCATCCTTTATTAAAATAAGAATTTTTTTTTAAACAACACTTCTTTCACTACAATCAATATTGTAATTCAATTTTTATTTTTTTTAAATTTACTATTAAATAAAAATATTTTAATAAAAATAATAAAAATTAATATTTTAAATTATTTTTTAAAATATAAAATTTATAATTTTTTATAAAATATAAAATTTTAATTTTAATTTTAATTATAAAAAATAAATAATACTTACAAAAAAATAAAAAAAAAAGTAAAATATATAAAAATATATTAATAGGAATCATTAAATTTATTTTTAAATAAATTTTACATATTATACATATAAAAAAATAAAAAAAAATTAAATTTATTATTTAAATATTATGCAAGTGTTCTGTATATGTTTTTTAGTTATTGTAGATGTTATGTGTATAATATATTTTTATTATCTAAGTTATGTATATTTTATGTAAAAATTATTAAATATTGTGTGAATATTATTTAAATATTTTGCGGATATTACGAGAATGAAAAATTAAAAAAATTAAATTAAATAAATGTTAAAAATGTTATATAAATGTGTAATAGATATGTAATAGATGTTTGTATTGTTATGTGTGTATTTTATATATGTTGTATTTATATTTATTTGTGTACAAATAAAAATACAACGTAAATTTTTTTTACATAAAAAATATAAATATAAACAAATTGAAAAAAATGAAAAAAAATATAAAAACAGAAAAAAAAAAAGAAAAGAAAAATGACCATTGAAAAAAAATTAAAAATGAAATTAAACGACGCATGTCCATAGATTTGAATTAGCAAATTAAGTTCTGTAGTTTTAAAAATGAGGGATCAAAATGTCCTATTGGGTATAAAATCCTCTTTAAATTGCTTTACCTGACTCGATTATAATTACCATTCTATTATATGTATCCATCCTAGACATATTTAATAATATTTATATCAGTTTCTTTACTTATTTAAAGATAAAAATTTTAAATATTATAAAATTTAAAATATATATTATAATTATTTTAATTAAATAATTATAAATAAAAATTTAATACTAAGTATAATTTTATAAAAATAATTTCATATCACATAATTTTATGATTAAAATAAAATTTAATAAAATATAATTAATATATAAAAATAAATTTGGATAATATATATCCAAAGAAATATATCCAAATTCAATCTATACTTTTTAGGGATAATAAAAATATTATTCATACTAGTTAAAATTTATTTATAAATTATACATATTTTATATAAACAAATCAAATTGAATGATATTCAAAAATATTCAATCCATAGTCACTCCTATACCACAGACTATAGTATTTTCTAGCTAGCTGATGATTTTTGCTAATCTAAACAACATGCCGCATGACCACCGGTGAGTCTTGCATATACAAAATATTCATACTGGGCCAACGTTATTTTAATGGACCTTTCAAGTTGGGTTCAGATTATGAAGTCAGCAAACACTTCAATTAATATCTACCGAACATTTAAAAAAAAAAATTAATATCTACCTATGTGATTTTTAAATTGAGACATTTACAAATTATTTTAAAAAATAAATTTTATTTTAAAAATATTATAAAAAATAAAAATATTTATACTTTTAAAAAAATTAAAATAAAATTTTAAAAATATCACATTATTCACTAAAATATTTTTTTTTTAAAAAATACTTCTTATCTCACTACAATCAATATTTTACTTCAATTTTTATCTTTTTTAAACTTTATTATTAAATAAAAATATTATAATAAAATAATAAAAATTATTTTTTAAATTATATTTTCAACATATAAAATTTATTAATTTTTATAAAAAAAAATTAATTTTAATTATAAAAAATAAATAACATTCATACAAAATAAAATTTATTAAATTTATTAAATTTATTTTAAAATAAAATTTACATATTAAACACCTAAAAAATATAAAAAATAATAATTTCATTACATAGATATTATATAAATATTATATAAATTTTTTTTTGACCTGAAATATTTTATAGATATTATGTATATTTTCAGTGGCGGAACCAAAATAAAGACGAAGGGGGACAAAATTTTCAAGTAAAAGAAATTACGGACGAATTTATATTTAATTTTATTTTTATATTAAATAATTAAATAATGAAATTTTTATTATTTTTATTTCAATATATAAATACTATAAATTATATAAATATAAAATTAATTATAGTTTTATATTATATAAATATAAGTATATTAATTATATATGTATATAAACATACACTTTTTTATAAAAAAAATATATAAATATAAATAAATATATATATATATATGTACATAGAAGCCAGGGGGGATAATAGACCCCATGCCCCCCTTGTTTCCGTCCCTGTATATTTGGTAAATATTATAAATATTTGATAGATGTTATGTGTATATTATATATTTATTTGTGTATGTTATATATATTTTTATAGATATTATGTGAATGTTATTTGTATATTATGTGAATATAAAATTTTAAAATAATAAAAATTAAAAAATTAAAAATATTATGTAGATATTTGATAGGTGTTTGGTAAATATTTGGTCGATATTATTTATATGTTATGTGAATATATATTTATTTTTTTGTGTTTACTGAAAATATAATCTCAAAAAAATTATTTATGAATAAATATGTATAAATAAAAATAAAAAAAATACAATTAAAAAAATAAAAATCATCCACTAGAAAAAAGTAAAAATGACAAAAAGAAACGTGCACCCACCCCCTTTGAAAAAAGAAAAAGACTTCTCTACCCATGAAAATAGAAATAAAAGGGGGAAGAAAATTAAGTGTAAAAGTGCGTAATTTCTTCTTTTAAATTCTTATGTGACAAGTCATTTCCTTGACTATGGCTAGAAGATAAATTTATTCACTTATATATATATAATATTAGGCACATCAATATTTGCCTCAAATTATTTTTACTAAAGACAAATAGATATAATTCTAAAAAGATGTATAGAATAAAAAAAACATTGATACTAAAAAATATTAAACACAAATTTATTTTTCTCTACCATTTCTGGAGGCAAAAACTATAGTATATATGAATTATGTACGTGAATATGGCAGTTCTTTAATAAGTTAATATGAAAGACAATTAATTAAATTTGCCTCTGAATATGACATTAAAGAAAAAATGAATTTGGGTATGCCCGCGCCAGACCTACATTCATAGCTTTATTGCATGGGGCCCAATTTCCGCCATGGTGCAAATTTCGCCACGTGATGATCAGCATCAACAATCAGGCCACGAAGATAAATGATTGTGTGGGAGGATGGATTTAGACCCTCCTTTTACTCGAACGTGCCAATTCATGCAATTTGAAATCGAACACAAATTATATAAAAATAAAAGGTAAATTATAATAATTTTATATAAATAATGCCTGGTGAATTAATTACATATATATATATCTAAATTCAAAATCTAGGAATAAGTTGGGGAGTTTTTTTTAGAAGGAAAAAATAATTAGCTTTTGAAATATTCTCTTAATTTTGGAGAGAATTGAAAAGTGAATTACTACCCATATGCTTGCATAGCAAAGATGGGTAGAGAAAGGAGTTTTAGTCAACAAAATAATTGAAAGCGTTGTTATCAAGTATCTATATACTCACATGCACAACCTCTCTAATTTAGTACCTTCGATCCCCTTCTCTCTTTTTTCCTTTATATAATATTAATATAAACTGCTAAAAGAAGAAATATTCATATATGAAAAATTAATAGATAGATCTATAGTGAATGCATGCACCAAACGCTTAATTCCTTTAATATATGACATCAAACTAACATTTAGGTCTTGTCCCACTTAATTAGCGATTCAACCTCTCTATCAAAGTCTTAATGGATTAATTTCACGAAAATATAATATATATTTATGAGTTCAATAAATAAACAAAATTTTTTTGATTACTTATCCGGTATCCAAGGTATTACTCGACTAATCCTGATTCAAATACTATCGGATTTCAAAGAAGACAGCTCTTCTAACAGAGTTTTTTTTTTTCATTTATAAAACTCGAATCTGAGACATTGCCTAATGAATAATAAATCACTTATCGCTTGTGCCAACTAATGTTGTTATAATAAACAAAATTTAATTCTATAGGATAGTTTTTTTTTTCTTTTATAAAATTTGACTTCATTGTATACAAATATATATATTTGTAAAAATCCCAAAGTTTTAATTTGGCAAGAAAAAGTCGATTAAAAAGAATATCGAAAGATGCTTCAATTTTTTGGGGGACATGCAGTTAATCCATATTAATTGAGAGTAACATGCATGCCTTAACTGGTGACTACAAGATAAATTTGATATTCTCATGTGAAACTGTTTAGCTTCAAATGCTATATATATATATATATATATATATATATATATGAAAAAGAAAAAAAGAATATAGAAGAATAATTAAAGAATTCATTTTGTAGAAATTATAATTAACTCAATGATTTTGATATCTCAACTAAAAATTAATCAGTCTGAGTTAATATGTCCCTCCAAAAAAAAAAAATTATGATTAATTTTCTAGATAATAATTTATTTATGGATATGAGAATGACTCAGTCTAATCAATTAATCTCAATGAAAACATTAGCTAATTATGTTTAATTGCATCTCTCATAAAAAAAAATGAATTCATGTAATAATATAATTGATCGACTGTATGTTTTTTTTAAATTATAATTAATCCAATCCAAAATTTAAATTTTGATCTCTTATAAGTTATTTTATATAGGAAAAAAGAGAGAGAGAGAGAAAAAAAAAAGAGAGAGAGAATTAATTTAGCTAGCTAATAGAGGCCAGCCAATTGTCCAAAAAGTCATTTCTAACAATATAATTAGGATATCTGCATATCTTATTAAATAAGAATATATTAAAAAAAAGATATCAATGTTATTTTCATTATTCATTAATTTGATGTATGTCTACCACTAACACTCTTCGCATAAATAAAAGAAAAAATGAACTTTTTATAGGATATCTGGATAGAAGAATTCTTCTTTACTTTTTTTTCTTTTTTTTTTTTATGAGTTAGAGACCAAACAACGTGTTCCCCAAAAGTTTGTTTGACTTAATATTTCATAATAATAATAATAATAATAATAATAGCTTTTCTCTTTTATTTTTTTTCTTACAACTAAAGAAACTAAAGCTGTTTCATTTTAAAATTTTTGAATCAATTAGTGCATGATAATGTGAAACATATATAAGCAAGCAAAAAATCAATGAAGATTATGGTTATATATGTATTCATATTTTAATTAATCCTAGTCAATAAAATGTGATATAATTTTTATAATTAATATTGTTTCTTCACTTGGATATTTTGTCGCGTACTGTTGATATGTGAATAATTTATACAAAAAGATATATATGATGATTAATTGTTTGATAGTTTCAGACTATATAGGCATATATTCTTAAGAAAGATTTGCTTCTGATGATTATTATTATTATTATCATTCATATTGTATTGTTGTTAGATAAAGATTAATGAATTGTCATTATCACCCACTCCATATGAGGCTTTTTCTAACTTAACATCCAATTTTCTGTGGTCCTATATTTGGGAAGAAATGGTCCTATATGGCCTGAGCCATCAGCTAGGACAATGTATACTATATAGTGAAGGGCATGCACTAAATAACAAATGAGGCTAAATCATTACCCTTCTTTGTACGTGCAAAAATAAAATGGCTCGCACGTGTAATGTTAATAATAAACCTTTTTTTCTTATTCATCAAACGCATACATAGATATCGATCTAATTTGATTATATATATGTAAGCACTTTACAATGAATCCCATTATAAGGAACAATATGCATGTTCCCACCTCCAACACTATTAATTATGGCCCTTATTTGCTTGCATTGTTTCCCACTTTATTTAATTTTCACCTAACATGGGTCACCTTGTTTTAATTCTTAAGTTTTCTATACATCTGCTGTTAGTTGATTCTTCAATTACTGATTATTAATTAATACTAAACCATATATTAATCTATAATCTCTAAATTATAAGATATTAAATAATTAAGATAAAAAATATTAATTAATGCTATGATTATTAATATTATTAAAACATTTATATATACCCAAAAACAATCTTTTACAGTCTGTACTTGATTATAAACATGAAAAAAAAATAGAAAAAAAAATAAGATTTATGAATCTCAAAAAGGAAAGTTATTTTTTATAGAGAGGAATGGCAGAGGAAAAGGCTAATTAATAAGGTCCCTTTCTAAGGAAGCCTTTCCTCACCTTTTATTCTTTGGTTCTTCTCTTTGTCAGAGTTCTTATCCAGCCTTTCCTTACCTTGAATCCTCTGTTGGACATCTTCCTTCTGATGACTTGGAATAAGTGACCAATCGGCTTCCGCCACCTCAGCGAGGCTTGCGGTTTTGCATGCTCTATCACACTCATTTTCATTTCCTTGTTGTCTTGGATTTTTTTACTTTCTCTATTATTTTTATCAATATTGTTTTTAGTAGTATTGTTAATATGATTAAATGACTTAGTGCATTGCTCCATAGAGACTTTAGAGACGTTGCCCTTTTCCCATGAGGCAGCTCCATTATCTTCAAACTTTATTGAAATAAAAGACTCTGCAAAAAGAAATTTATAAAGGAAAAGGAAAAAAAAAGTTAATTATCATATAAATAAATAATTTAACTTGTTTATTTTTTTTACTATCTGTTTGGAAGTATATATACATATATTTTCTTGTTGAATTAATCACATCTATAAATAAAAACAAATATAAAGAGACTATTCGACTAGTTACCCTATATTATATGCTATAAGAGAAAATGATGAAAAAGAAATGACAATCAAAAATTGACATATTATTGGGTCCCTCTTTAGATTTTATTTGCATCATTTATATATATTAATTAATTACTTACTTAAATATACATGTATAATTAGCTGCTTAATTAATTAATTATTTTTCCCTAATGAATTATTCCACATAGATATATAAATGTATTATATACGAATAACTCATGTATAGGAAAGAATTAATTCCCCACAAAAATTAAACCACCTTAATGTATTAATTTCTAAGTTATTTTATTGTGTAAGCTCTTGCATATATATAAAACTAATTTGTGTTCCAATTAAATTTTTTCAATAATTTTTTATTTATATTCTTGTATGCATTAACCAATTAACATAAAATGTCAATTAGCAAAATTCTTTCATCTGTATCGCTCATTCTTTTTCTACGAAAATATGTTAAGGGATATATTCATATTTTCTTAGCCCTTATCCATCTGTTATAGTTGTTATATTTGATTATATATATATATGTTGTATTTATCCTTATCATTTTACCTATCTGTTATTATGTTACTCAATAAATATATGTATACTCTCATGTACTGAAATATACAGCAAAAATATAAATACAATTCTCTCCTCTCTCTTGTTTTCACATGGTATCAGAGCCCCATTTCTAAAAAATGTCCAATAATTTATCTCTTGTTCCCATGTCAGCTTCTTCTTCTCCTTCCATATACACATCTCACTCCTTCTCTGTCAAATTGAACCTCAAAAATTATTTGGCATGGAAGACACAATTCACTCCTATTCTCAACTATCAAGATTTGCATGGATTCATTGACGGTACATGTCCAGTGCTACCCAAAACTATTGCTTCCCCTACTAATTCAGATATTGAAATCGAAAACCCAAAATATGTCACTTGGTTTAAGAAAGACCAAATGCTACTCTCGTGGATTCTATCTTCTCTTAGTGAAAAAGTTTTCTCATATGTGATTGATATTCACACTTCTCATGATGCATGGATGGCATTAGCAAATGCCTTTGGAGCTGTTTCCCAAAATCATCAATTACAGCTGCATATTAAACTACAAGAATTTAAAAAAAAATGACATAAGTGTCTCTCAATTTTTACAGAAAGCTAAGTCTTTGGCAGATGAATTACGAGCAGCTGGTAGACCCATCTCTACTCCGGAATTCAATGCTATCATTTATTGCAATATTGGTCAAGAATTTCATCCGGTTATAACTGCACTTAATATGCAAACTGAACCTGCCACCTTCTATGAACTCCATGGCCAACTCACTGCCCATGAAATACTTCTCAAAAATATCACTGAGCCAATGGCCAATCTCTCTCTCAAAAGTACTCCTGCCCTGCTTCCTACACCAACCACAAACAATTTTCGTCCACGATTCAATAACTCAACCCATTTCCGACCCAATTCTAGTTTCAGCCGGAATAAAATTTTTTCTCCTTGCCAAATTTGTGGTCTCCGAAATCATCAAGCCTCCACTTGCAAAAAATGCTACCATTGTGATCAACCCTCCACCAAAACCAATATCTCCAGTCACTTCAACGCCATACCCACAACAAATTTCTTCAACACATTCCAAGCCATCTCTTGGTTGCCTGACACAGGTGCTAATTATCACATTACACCTGATCTCTCTCAACTCAGTTCCGTAAATGACTATCATGGCAGTGATCAACTCTTTGTTGGAAACGGTAATGGTTTGCAAATAACTCATACTGGTACTGCCACTTTTACTTCTCCTCAATAATCTTTTAAATTAAATTTCATTTTTTGTGTTCCTTCTATTACTAAGAATCTTCTTTCTGTTCAAAAATTTACATTAGATAACTCATGTTTTTTTAAATTTTGACCTCATTGTTTTTTTTATCAAGGACCAACAAACCAAGAAAATCCTGATGCAAGGTCCAAGTGAGCACGGTGTCTACAGATTGCAACCATATTCAAAAGTCGCATTTTCATCCACAGTTGCATCTTGATGAGTGGCATTCTCGCCTTGGACATCCTAATGTTCAAAAGCTTTCTTATCTTCTTCGCAGCAATAAAATTTCCACTTCTTCAAGTACATTGAGTCCTTATTCTAGTTGTCGTTTAGGAAAATTATCTCGTGTCAGTTTGGCATTAGTTACGCACTTTAGCAGTGCTCCATTTGATCTTGTTTTCTCTGATGTTTGGGAATCTTCTCCTGTTCAGTCTAGCTTATGCCACAAATATTTTGTACTTTTTGTTGATGACTTTACAAGATTCACATGGATTTATTTTCTTAAAAATAAAAGTGAAGTTTTCTAAATATTTCTTGCCTTTGAACAACTTATTGCACACCAATTTAATGCAAAATTTCGTTCCTTCCACTCTGATTGGGGTGGGGAATATCAAAAATTAAACACTTATTTTAAGAAAGTTGGCATTATTCATCGCATTGCATGTCCCTATACTCATAAACAAAATGGCACGGCGGAAAGAAAAATTAGACATTTGATTGATACTGGACTTACACTCTTGGCTCATGCTAAATTACCTTTAAAATTTTGGAATTATATCTTAGAGAAAAGCACAATGTTAATTAATGTCCTTCCATATGATGTTTTAAATAAAAAATCACCATACCAAAAGCTGTTTCACAAAAATCCTAATTATCTCTCATTTCAACCTTTTGGATGTGCTATTTTTCCTTTGCTTCGTCCCTATCAATCACATAAGTTTGCATTTCGTTCCAAAGCTTGTGTTTATCTCGGGCAAAGCCCAACTCATGCTGCATACAAGTGTCTTGATCCTAGCTCTCATCATGTGTATTTAGCAAAACATGTTCGATTTCATCCAAAAGAGTTTCCTTATTCAACAAATATCACTTCATCAACACCTGCTAATGATTCTCCCTGGTTATATGTCACTCATAACTCTCCTATTCACTTGGCCGCTGCATCTTCATCAGGTAAGAGTTCTCGCTCTTCTCCATCTCCTAATTCTCCTCTATCTCACAAATCAAACTCCACATCCTCACAATCCTTATCTACTTCCTCAATAGATATCTCCTCCTCATCACCATCTCAAACTTTTCAAAACTCTCATTCTTTCTCATCTTTATCTCCTCCTTCATCCTTACCCAATGCTACTGAGTCTGCACTTCCCCAATCACCATCCTTCACACAGTTCCAGCCCAATTCTACTTCCTTCCCAATTTTATCTCCTCACTCTCCACTTTCATCTATTTCAAAACCAGGCATTCCTCTCAATGTTGACTTCACCACATACAACAACCCAATCAATATAGAAACTTCACATCCCAATCAATATAGAAACTTCACATCCTTTTTCCAACACTACCCAACGAACCCACTCTATGGCACTCCTACCTTCTACCCTCTATCTCCGCCATGCCCATCTTGCCACCACCTCTCCTACCTTTGATCGTGAACCTCGCACCATTACCCAAGCCAAAGCTTCTCCCGTTTGGCTTGCAGCAATGCAAGACGAACTCAAAGCCCTTCTACACAATAACACCTGGACTCTTATTCTAAGACCCTCTAGTAAAAATGTCATCACTAATAAATGGATTTACCGGATTAAACAAAAATCTGATGGCTCGATTGACCGATATAAAGCACGATTGGTAGTTGTCAGAACTGTGTTCTCTATTGCCACTATTAAATCCTAGCCTATTAGACAGCTGGACATCTCAAATGCATTTCTCTATGGCTTCATAGATAATGAACTTTACATGGAATAACCTTATGGACTTGTTCATCCGAATTATCCCAATCATGTTTGTCGCCTAAACAAGTCTCTTTATGGTCTTAAGCAGGCCCCCCGTGCCTGGTTTCAACGTCTATCTGACTTCCCTTTGGCGTCTTGGTTTTATATCCTCTGAAGCTGATCATTCACTCTTCTTTTTAAATCAAGGTCATTTCAAGTTTTTTATTTTAGTTTATGTTGATGATTTATTACTAACGTGTTTGGACTCAACCAAGCTCAATTGGTTTTTGTCTAAGTTGCAACAAGAATTTCCAGTTCGCGACTTGGGTTCTCTCAATTATTTCTTGGGTGTCCAAGCGATTCAGACCTCTGATGGCTTACTATTATCCCAATCAAAGTATATTGAAGATATGCTAAAAGAAACAAAACTGACTGACTTCAAAGGGAGTTCAACTCCGATGGCCACTAAACCCAACTTAAGCAAGCTTATGGGCAATCCACTCTCATCTGGTGAGCAATATAGATAGGTCATTGGAAGTCTTCGGTAGATAAGTCTCACGTGGCCAGACAATAATAACCAAAATTTTTGTCATTATACAAACAATAATAATAATAAAGTCAGTAAAAACAGACACAATTGCACATGCCACATTTTTTATTTCCCCTTTGCTGCTGCTCTAAAAATTTCAAGAACAGTATCCTCAAAAAAACAATCAAGAACATGCAAAAACTCAATCTCTCTACATATATAGTATATATATATATATACACCAACACCAAATAATTAATAACATCAATAATAATTAAGTTTTATATTCGAAATTATTCTCAGAATTAATTGGGAGGTTGTAAATTGGAATATTACCAGTAATATGGAGAATTAATTTTCAGAAAGAAAAGTACCTTCAGGACTGGAGAAGGCATGAGATTTATCAGAGTTATCAGACTTCCAATGGCGAAATTCGAGGCGATTTAGAAGAGAACCCAAAGCAAAGATCTTTGGAAGACTAATGGATGGCTTTCTTGAAGGAGTGATGCCTTGAGATTTAAGATTTGCTTTAGATGGTAGAAAGTAGAGGCCATGGCCGCCATGGCCTTGCTTTGCAGCCAATATAAGAAGCCTTTCATTAAGACAAAGATGACAAACACCTACAAAAACCTCATTTGGATGGAAATAACAGCAACCACAACTATTATCTTCTCTATATCCATTCATGGTATTTAATCAAGAAAATGCAGTAAGAGAAAAAAAGAGAAGAGGGAATAAGAGCAAGCAGAGATCTTGAAATGTGGACTTATATCAAACAAGAGAAAAAAAATATAGTGTTGGTTGAATAACTTTTATATCCCCTATATATGTATGTTTTGCTTTAGATTTTAATTATTATTATTATTATTTATAAAGAAATGTAAAGTTTATATTATTATCATAAAGATGGCCCACCAATGTCAATATATTAGTTTTGAATTTTTTTTAAAAAAAAAAGAAAGTAGTGTTTTTGGGATCTCAATATAATTTATAGATACTGTTGTGCTCTAAGATAAATTAATATATAATTTTTCTTTAATATATAGTTAAATTCTAACTGTTGATTGATTCTTTCGGTTACTAATCTTTCTTCTTGTGGAAAATCATGACCTGCCCTTGGACTGGGTGCTTCTTATTAGAACTTTCATGGAACTTAATCTGCTTCAGTTTTTTTTTCAACTTTTTTTTACTTTTTTTTAGAGAACTACTTATCCAAAGAAGACTTTTTTAAAGAAAGGCATCAGGCATATACTTTATAATTAAATCTACATTTATCCTTTATTTTATAAATGAATCGCATAGATTTAATAAATAATAGTAACTATTTTGCTCATAATAATAATAATAAATAAATAGAAATTTTGAATTACATTTTCTTAGAATAAAAAAATTTAAAAGAAAAGGACAAAAGAACTTCCAATTTAAAATATTAATTTGGTGGTAGTTTCTTTGTTTATTAAATATCACTCATTGATAAGCTAATTTGGAATGGGTCAATGGATGAAGTCAAAATTTGCAACTCCCACTTGGTTTGGCACTTGGAAAATTTCTTGCTTGTTTGAACTCATCCCCTGTTTTTTGTTACTTTTCTGCCCTTAGATAAAAAGAACTTTTGTTACTTTTAAATTTTTTTCAATGCCCATTGAACTAATTATTTTGAAAAGCTGGCTAATTACCAAAGTATGTGAAGAAAAAAAAATGTATATATATATATATATATTTTCAGGCGGACTGAAGCTTATAATTTAAAGTTGGTTTTCAAAATCAAGCATTATATAATTTATTTTACTATAAAAAATAAATAATTTTAACCTTTTTCAAATTGCTGCTGGTCATTACAAAATTGCACTAGAAATTAAAACAAATTTTTTCCCACTTTCTTTTTGTTCTTTTTCCTCTGTAAGTTTTTTCTTTTTTTCTTTTTTACCTTTGCAAAGCTGTGTTTTAGAAAAGGCATGGGCCAATAGTAGTCACAAGTAGAGGCAAAGAGTGTTGTGGAGACATAAAATATTAATAATTATTAAGTGTATAATGTACAAAAGAGATAGAAAGAATAATAAGAAATGATAATAACAAAGAAAAGGAGAAGAGAGGCCTTTGGGGTGTGTCCACAAAACATCCTAAAAAAAGGTTTATGAAAGTGTGGGAACAACCAAACTAATGGTCACATGGAGAGAAGAGAGGGCTGTTTCTGTTTTGGTTGGCTTCAAGTCAAGTTCCCATCATCCACCAAAGCTTGTGGGTCTCCTCACCCCCACTACTCTACCAATATTTAAAAGACAATAACAAAATTAACCAAATTCCCCACTATTAGAGTAGATTTTCTCCAAACTAGTTAGCTTTCTTTTATTTCTTTTCTTTTCTTTTTTAACCATTCAACATTATACAATTCAAAAATTATAGATTAATATTTGCATCGCATAAATTCATTAAGATAAAATACTTCATCTCAAGTTTTATAGATATTTTATATTTCGAATTTAAATTTGAGATATCTAATTAGAGAAAAAAAAAATTTTACTATTTCATCTCAACGTCAAAGATCATTAGTTTTTTTTTTTTTTTAAATCTCTCAACTAATAGTTTTCACAATATAAGTTCTCTCCTCTTTCTTTAGCATTCCTTTTTATTTTCTCCAATAACTCGTTGGACCCATTTTATTTCTTGTTTCTATGATGGCTTTAAAAATGAAACTAGATAATTTAGAGATTTAAGCAAAATTGACTTCTCTTATGTTGGTTTGGACATAAAACTGAAAATTTTGTACATTAATTAAGTTAGGTGTAACCCCCTAAGAGGTTTTTTTTAACTAATCTTCCTAATTTTGTTTCTAAGCTAAGTTGATAAAATTCTCTGACACCTATTGTCGTGGCTTGCACGTGGCAAGCTTTGAATTTGTGGACAAACAAGTCAATTGGCATTGATCTACACGTCAATCCAAATAAAGAAATTATGTTTTATTTTAAACAGGAAGGAGATAATAGATTTTGGATGTATTATTAAAAAAATTATGCATTTATTATTAAATTGGCGGGTAAAGAAATTATTATTCCATTTAATTTTTTTTATAAATAAAGTATAAACTATATATAGTTTTCAAATAGAAAATGCAAACAGCTTGGAATTCTAAAATTATTAATTAAGAATATCATTCATTAAGGTCCCTTTCTAGCATCATATTGAGACAAATTCTTCAGTCTTCAAACACACATTGCTTTGTGAGGAAAAGTAAACAGACTCTGATCTCTACCTCGCCTTGAACGTTATATCTTCGGGTGAGGACATTTATGGATTTTGACAAATCCCCAACCCTAAAACTTTTCTAGAAGAATTTGTCTAATTCATAATTTTTTAAAATATTCATTTAGATTTTATTATTATGTTAGATGGGGAATTTTCTTTCAATATATTAGATATAATTTCAAAAGTTCACATTTTCAAGATTTAAATTTTCAATTTAAAAAGATACTATGTGCTGTGAAATAATTTTATTAGGAAAATATAATATTTAATTGACTATTTTGAATAGAATAAAACAGTGAATAACATATTTAATTTTTTTTTATTTTTTTTTTAAAAAAATCTACACTTCCATGGTTAAATATGAGATGCTCAATCACTGATACGAAAAATTAATAAAAAATTAAACAAATTAAATTCTTTAATATTTTTAATTTCTTAATAGCTCAGCACTCTGCGGGCTCCTGGACCACATTAATTTTATTTAATTTTTTTTCTTTGCATAATCCATGATTACTTAGCAAACAACCATATCATTTGTTCCAAATTATAGCGACATAAGCAAAAAAAATGGCAGAACAAACGGAGACTGTTGAAGACAATAATCCTTGTTGGCTGCTAACTTTAGCAACCTTAAGCACGCCCAAATATTCTTTTTCAGTCTTTTTCTTTAAAGAATAAGACCTGAAATACGCAAATAGAGGCAAAGAAAATTGTTTTTTCATGATTAACAAAAAAAAAAAAATCGAAGGTACAAAAAAGGAGAGTAAATACAAAAATATCCAAAAACAAAAAAACAAAAACAATGATAAAAGAGAGGTCTAGTTTTTCATAACTCTGCACAATCAGCAATCAAAATTTGATTTTCTCACAAACTCATGATTCATATAGCTTGGATAATTCTTCAGAAAATGCCTTCCTAATGGCCTCTCTCCTGAGCTTGAGTGCTGCTGTGCAAGGCCAGATTCAGGAGTCCGTTGTTCAGAAAGCAATTTAATTTTTGCTGGGATCTCAAACTTCTCCAACCGTGCTTTCTTAGCTTCCTGCAAATAAGTAAAAATTGGGAGAGGAATAGTTACCATAAGAAAAGCAAATCCTATCAAACATATATGCTAATATAAATTACAATTATATAAAAAAATGTTTTATTTTCCATATCAGCATACACCTTGACTATTATACCTCCACTGTAAACCTTTCCCTCTTTCCAATCTCTCTATTTCTGTCACTCTTGCTCTCCCTTTCTTTTGAATCCTAAACTTTTATTTTTCCTTGCAAACTTTCTTTAGTTCAAAAATTGGTAAAGAACATACATTTATCTTCACTTTAAACGAACTAAAAATATTCATGAGAAAAAATAAAGATTTGAGATTTTGAGATGAGAGAGAGAGAGAGAGATATAAGGTTGGAGAGAGGATTGGAAAGGGATGGGGTGGTCATACTGGGGCACCATTTTTTTTTTTTAATTAAAATAAACATGTCCATTGATATGAGGAAGCCATATGACTGTTATTGCAATGAATTCCAGCACTTCCAAGCACCAGAAGAGTACAGACGCACACGTATTTGATTACAAATTTGCAAAATAGAAAATCCAAAATGCTTAGGCATGCAAAATGTAGTTATCCCTTTTAAGAACAATCGGAGAACAACAGATATCATCTCAGACCAGAAGATAGAAACATTGTGCATTTCAGTTTAAGTCAATACTCGAATAAACTAGAACATGTTTAAAATGACTGCAAAGCAACGCCTTCATGGCATTGCAAGTCAGGCAGAAGTTTTATGCCTAAACATTTCAATGGAGACCACACAAACCCATCCATTTTCCCTTGATGAATTAAAATAATTGCTTTATCAGTGTATTATCTCCTAACTAACACCTAGACTCATCTCAAGTTAATTCTCTACGTAATAGCCACATGCTCAAGCACATTCTAGGGAAATGCCAGTTAGCATGACATATATGACTGGGGCATCCATGCCATTAAATTGAAAAAAATTATATGGAGAAATGCAGGCTCCCTCTTCCAATCTGGAGGTTGTAAACTCAAGTTATGATTGGAAAAGCATACCTTGAGGAGAAATGCCTGCACTTCCTTTATTGTTTCCTTTTTCTCACACAAGTCTGCAAAATTAGTAGAGTTGATTTCCTGTTTTGAAGCCCATTCTTCTTGGGCAGGTTTTGCAGCCACCACAAGGGCAACAGCATAACTATGAAATGGATCAGCATGCATCATCATGTTGTCAACATAGGGGCTCACGACAAGAGCAGCCTCAACCTGTAGGGATAATGTTAATCACAAACAAAATCCCAAGAAAAAGTGGCATTCTACCTGCAAATATTCATACCTTTCCTAAGGAAACATATTCCCCATGCTGAAGCTTGACTATATCCTTTTTCCGGTCAATTATCTCTAGGCAACCATCTGTATGGAACTGCCCAATGTCACCAGTATAGAACCACCTCATTCCTCTTTCATCAACCTTTTCACAACAAAAAAAATGGATTTCATATGAAATCAGTATCTTGATTACCTTGCCTTTCTGATTCAAAAAAGGCAAGTGTTCCACTTTAGTATCTAGGTTGTGGTATAAAAATATCAACGAAGTACTTATTTAAGCAGTATTTCAAATATTAAATAATTTTGGCTGCAACCATCCCATCTTCAAATTAGTTAAACCATGTCAAAAGTGGAAAGGAAGAATAAAGAGGAAAGGTAATCTATCTTCAATGTTGATCAGTTGAATAAGAAACAGCATAAAAAACCATAACCTCTATAACAAAAGCAGAGAGGGATAGAGAAAGAGGCATTCTCACCTCACAACAGAGAATAAAATGTTGAACATGTCAAGAACTAGATCATTGCAGTCAATATCCAGTATTATCACACAGCATTTACATCGTGCAACAGTCTCCAATAATTTAACCCTCCTTGAAAAATATGGGCTAGTTGTGTCCGCAAGCTCCGCAAACATGCTGAGTATAAGTTTAAAAATATCCTTCACAAAAGAAGAATTTCAAGTCAGTTGCCAACATTATAAACAAATAGAAAGATCAAGAACAAATCTATACATGCAAATTGTCACACACACTCATGCAATTATACACTTGATGTTGAGAAGAGCAGGGATATGTGAACGCTCTTGCATAAAGCACAAATTAATATAAACAAGAGAATTGAGAATTCCACTACCCAAAGCACACATTAATATAAACAAAAGAACTGCTAATTCAATACCCTCAGATATTTGTCTTCAAATGGTGGCTCAGGTGCCAATATCCGGAAAGTTTCACTAACACAGATGGCAACAAAAAGTCTAACATCTTTGTCATTATGTCTAAGAAGGCCATGCTTGACAATAGATTTGCTTAGGGGTTTTATAGCAGCTTCTAGCTTCTTAACAGCTTCTATCTTTTTAGAAGCTTCAAGTGTTGAAGGCTGCTCGATTTGAGATAAAGCAGTTGAAGCTTACTGCAAAATGAGAAATAAGCAAATTATACAGTAGCGCAAAAAAAAAATTATTAGCCTATGAACATACCAATAAATCCAGTACATACACGAGGACATAAAAAATTCAAAACCTCCGACAAAATATGTATACTAGAAACCGCCTCCCACACTCAAATCAGTCCATGGAGACACATGAAACACGATGCAGATTCTTCAGTGAAATTCAAGAAAGCAGCGTGTGAGTCCATCAGCAACATGAAGCAACTAAAACTCAATTTATATATATATAAATAGAGAAAGGTTTTCCCAATACATCAGCAAAAAATGAAATTGTATCCAATACTTGAAGATGCAAACCAAAATTAAGATATAAATTCAATAAAACCAGAACACAAAGACATTCACAAGTTGATGATGCAAACCAAAATTAAGATAGCAGGAATTTTTTTCTAACTTTAAGCAGCCACTATATTTACAAATTTTGAGGGGGAAAAATAGTGTTCATATTATAGAAAAACTAGAAGCGAACTCCAATACTGCCAAGCTACCATTTATTAACTCCATACAGATACTATCTTCACTGTAAAATTATCGGGCAGCGATTAAGTGGAAGAGCGTACTCGGAGCGATTTGACTAGGAAGTCTTTATTGGGGCGAGTGAGTCGGCTTAGTTGAGTGCCGATTTCGGAGACGATATGCAACGGAGACTCGTCCATTAACTCGGTGGGAGCGTGACAAATGGAAACCCTAGTGGTGCGACTGCGATGAGGGGGATTTTTTGTGGTATATAGTCACTGGCATTCGCTCTGATTCCAACACCAGAAGTGGTGGTTTTTGAGAAGAAAAAGAAAAGAGGAGCTATTTTGAGCGTGGATGATCCCGCCTTTGGTGCCCGTGGGTAGCACGCGCTTTCTTTCTCCCGCTTTCGATCGGCGTTGATAGAGATCCGATGGCATTGAGTTAAATAGGTTTTTTGTGCCATGGCTCGGATTTTGCCATGTCAGCACAACAAAATTAAAATTATCAGTTGTATTATTCTTCGAATAGCTTTTTTGATATTTGTCGTCCTCTTTTAAAAATGTATTTTTATTTAAAAAAACAATAAATTGAGATGGACCGAGATCCATCCTAAGTCAACCCAGCCCACTGACAGCCCTGGACTCCATCCCAGATCGTCCCCCATCTTCATTCTCTGGTTGAGTTAGAGCAAGCGTCAAGTGCCAGTACACCAAAACATGGAGTTCGCGAACAGATTGGTCGGCGCAGCAATGAAAGCCGCCAACAATAACACAGTGATAAACTTTTGTCTCATAGGATCCTTTTTGACGTTAGGCGTGCGATCCGTGAACCAGCAAAAGGACATAGAAGCTCTGGAGGCCGAGAAGGACTCTCTAATAAAATCAAATAAAGCCATGAAAAAGGCTATGTGGGACTGGAAACAGCAGCTATTCGCTGAAGCCCACTCTAACTCGGCCTTGATCCCTCTTGCTAGACTCAAGGCCATCTACGGCGAGGGACCATCGCCCCTTACCGGTAATCTATTTCTCTCTTATGGACTATATCAATTTGAAATTGTATTGATTTTAGGTATGTAATATGTTTCCTTATAAATTTTCCAAATAACGAAAATATATTGAATTATTGCAATACACCACTCAAAAGGGTATATAATTGAAGAGAATTAGCTCTCCGCTGCCAAATCTGAAGACAAAACAAAACAATAATCCTAAGACAAATGAAGTCCTACTGAAGCCCAAAATTATAGTTTCGTGTTTATTCATTCTGTATTACTGTATGATTTGATAATCATTTTCATTGTAGAACAGTGCTCTAGTGGTGTTTAATTTGATGCATTTCCTATGCGAAATTCATTGCTTTGATTACTGATACTGTAATTATACTGTTTCGGAGGTTGAATTACCAATGAACTTTTATGACACATTTGTAGAATTTGTGGTCATATTGTTTATATAATGTGCAATTACTTTAAATGCATTGGGAAATTCAGTATCACATTGTGAAGTTGTTTCTCAAGGGTGAGGAGGTTCATGACCAAGACAATTGCTAACAGTACCAAATGGAGAGATTATACAGAGGAAATTAGATACCATTTTTCTATTATTAAAAGAGTATTTCTGTCCATTTTTCTATTATTAAAAGGGCATTTGTTTCACATGCGTATCAAGGTATAATTTAGTGGTAGGTGCACATGATTAATTTGTTTAGAATTTAACAATAGAGTGATAGGTCATATTTACTTCATAATGGAGGCATTATCTCCCCCATTGCCGTCTCTAGTACTCTGTCATGTGAAATTTTTCATGAATTGTTTTCGGGGTATGCAAGTTGCAGGATGCGAATATACTGTTAAAATGGAAATGCCAACTTTCTATTTATGTACTCGTATTTTATTTTACTTGTATTTTATTTCGCCACTCTGATTGCCTTTTACTAATATTGTTTTGGCAGAAGGAGATGCTGTGAAGGAAGATGCAAAATCACCTGCATCTAAACTTGTAATTTAAATTTTTTTTTTATTTTGAACTCCCGACTTTATCAAGCATGCAGACTAGAATGTTGTAGTCGTAGTAAGGTTAATTCATTGTAATCTCTCGCCTTTATAAGGATGAAGAATGAATTGGATTTTGGGATTTCGAGGTATGGTCAAAATTTACTTTCCTCTTTGTTGTTTGATGTTGGCTTGCAAACACTCAAACCTTCTTCAGACTTTCTAGCTTATGTGAAATTATCTCTACAAGGGACTATTAGTTAGAAGTAGAACCAGATTTTTTTTTCTTCTTCTTTCTAGACTTATTTGTTATTGCTTGTTGATTGGACTGTAAAGGACGCTTGATGAATATTTCATCCTTCTAAATTAACTAGAAGTGCAAAATGAAATTCCCTCGTCAGATTAAATCAGGATAATAAAATGGACATTATTCTGGACATTTGGGCCTTCCAAATAGGTTTTGGAATTACATTTGGAGGGGGTGGGGTCAGTAACTTGTCTCTTAGAGGGTATTTCTTAAAACTGGAGCTTTTCAACTTATTGTGAATAAGTGATTTTTAGATTATAATCAGATTAAAAATAAACAGTTAAGCGTTTCTGTAAACTAGTTAATAATCAGCTGATAATCAGTTTATAATCAGTTAAGTGTTTCTGTAAAATCAGCTTATAATCAGTTTTTAATTGCAGAAATTGTCAAAATGACCAAACTGTCCCTGAGTTTATTTATTGTGTAAAAATAATTTTTTAAATGTCAATTCGTGTAATTATAATAATAATAATAATAATAATAATAAAATTAATTTAATAATAATAATAATAAAATTAATTTAATAATAATAATAATATTTATTTAATAATAATAATAATAATAAAATTTATTTAATAATAATAATAATAATATTGGTGTTATCAATAAATTATACAAATAAAAAACTACCATGTAAATATTACTAAATTAATTAAAATTCTAAAAATATTAATTAGAATCCTAAAAATAAAAGAATTTTGATGGAAATTAAAGTGTATAGGGTGGACAAATTTGAAATATTGAAAATTAGGTAGGGATAGTATGGTCTTTTACTTGGTCAAAACTGCTTAAAAAATAAGTGCTTAAAAAAATATCAAAATCCAACTTTTAAAAAACTGATTAAAATTAGATTATAATCTACTATTTAAGTTTTCAGAAACACTTAAATAAATAAATTATAATCTAAAAACTGCTTATAATCAGTTTTGACCAACTTTTAAATTTTGAGAAACATCATCTTATTCTTTCATGGATTTATTGAAATAATCAATTTTTTAATACCTTTTGGAGTCTCAAAAGTCTATATTTTGTTGCATCTTCATTTCTAAGGGTAAATATTTGAGAGGAAAGCGTTAATAGAACACTTGAATGAAAATATGCAAATAAATTATATGATCAAATTTCAAAACCAGAAATAAATTGTATTATCTAAATTCAGAGCTAGTACTTGAACTGATGTCTCTGAGTAGATTTATTACCATAATTAATTTGTTAATTTAGGTGAGAGGAACTTGGCCGATGAAATCTTAAATTTCATTGCATAAATCGGTGAAGTTTATAATGTACCAAAAAAAATCTCAAATATGTAAGGATTAATGTATTCATAATAATGCCAGAAAAGAATTCTCGAGATGCTGTGATTGTTTTTAAAATTCTATAACATAGGTGGGTATGTGCAAACTTTATAACTAAATAAGGAGTTCTCTGTATTTATAATAAAAGTTTTTAAAAATTCTATAACATAGGTGGGTATGTGCAAACTTTATAACTAAATAAGGAATTCTCTGTATTTATAATAAAAGTTTTTAAAAAATCTATAACATAGGTGGGTATGGGCAAACTTTATAACTAAATAAGGAGTTCTCTGTATTTATAATAAAAATCATATATGTAATCAAATTAATTTTATTTCAACATTAAAACTCAAATTTTAATTTTTAAAAAAAGCTTAATTTTTAAAACTCAAAATTTAATTTAAAAAGCATGCTTAATTTTTAATAATTTTAAGTTTCATATAATATTTTCTTTAATATTGCGCATGTACTTTTCTAAAATTATTTTTTCTCATAATCTGAGGTTGAAATATAGGAAGATTAAAAAGCATTGTAGAAAAAAATATAACTTGACAATATGAATAGTTTTAATTTAACATAAATTATTTAGTTTTATTTTATAAGATATAATAGTTTTAATTTGTAATACAAAATTATATTTAATTTTATTCAAAAAAAATTTAATTTGAAAATCAAAATTTAAAGATTAATATTAATATTTTTAATTTAATATTTAAAATGATTATTTTTAATTTAATATTTAAATAAATTTAATTTAAAAAATATAACATATGAAGAGATGAGAACAAATTACGTAACAAATTGCTGTGTTATTTACTATAGATTTGGTATAACAATATAGATGTGAGAATTGAGAGTCCTGATTTATGACTAGTTTCAATTGAGTCTGAATTGGATGAAGTTTAAAGTTTTTCTTGAATATTTAAGGCTCCCCTCTGAGAAATAAATATTAATCTTGAATTTTTGAAGGTAAGGTAAGATTTTAAATTTATCTGAAAAGAAAATTTTATTTTAATTGGCTAATAAATTGGTCAGACAATAATGTTATATCCATCATTTAGCTCACTGTATCATATATTTTTCTAAAATAAAAATATGCCAAGTAAGAAGGGTAAAAAATATGTATATAGTTTGGAGATTTAATTACTATAATTATTAAATGCATTCATTGCTAATTAAAATAATAACTTCATTCATACATTAATTTTTTATTGTGTATAACTAGTTTAAATCATGATAAAAAAAGGAGGATTGTAATAAATGATAGTCAACGTAAAATTTTATTAAATCTCATTATATGAATTAAGTATTGATCAAAATAATGTGCATTATATTATATAATTTGGTAATCAACGTGAAAACTTTTGAAAGATGAACCTTGTATAATTGTAATACACTACTTTCATGTAAATAGAGTGTCTTTAATAATTTTTTCACAATAATATAGTTTTAAATATAAGTGTATAAACATGTCATTCGATTTCAACTACAAGCTATAGATATATCAAGCATAATATTTTTTTTATTTGACAAAAAAATTTTCAGCCGCTGTTTTTTAGATACGCATCGTGTAAACTTTCGCTTCTGTATAATAGCCCGTAATTCATATAAGAGAATTAACCAGTTTAAATTGTCCATAGCTGACAGATTTAAACCGAGACAGTAAATAAATTTTTATATTTTTTAAATACGTGACCACATAATTTTGAGATTTACTATTTACTATCTCAACTAGGGGTTGCCCCTATATCAAACATAATATTATAAATTGAATTCAGCAAAAAATTAAAATCAAATACTATAAAACCTCAATATTTAGTTTTGGACTTAGCCAACAGGTTAAAGTTTATTCGCACAACACGACACGAGATGTAAGAATTATAATTTCGGCTATCGGCCTCATTGTGAATTTAATGTTTTAAAAAAGACATGTCTATAGACATTTTTGTAGGCGGTCCACTTATTTATTGCCTATGCCTAGCTAGCGTTGAAATTAAAGGCAGAAGTAGAATACAAGAAGCGTGGGGCAAATGAACAACTTTTCACGTCTCTTATATTCTTCCAATTTTATAAAAAAAAATATTTTAAGTGAATAAAAATATTTTCAATTAATTTATTGATATTAAAATTATTATTAAGAATAAAAAATAATTTAATAAACTAATTAACACAGTGATAATAATAAAAGCAAAGATATATTTAAAAATGATTAATTTTTTAATTTTATAAAATAATATTTTCAATATAATATTTTCTTTCAAAAATAATGATAGTGAGAGTAATAAAATAAAATTATTAAAACATATGTTTCAAAAATAAAAATATTTTTAAGTTGAAAGTTGCATCTATTTTGGAGTTGTGCCATATCAACTTGAGAACTTTATTTTTTTTGGCCCAATACATTCAAAGCCTCCATAATTTGGTATATTTAATTATTTTACCCTATATATTTATCTATTTATCAAATTACTCATTATACTTATCAATTTTATTTCAATAAACACTTATATAATTATATATTAATTATTTTATTTTGTGTACTTGTCTATTTCATACTCAAAAAATACATAAATAAATATAGTATTATAGATGCATGTAAGTATTTATTTAATATAAATATATAAGTATAGTAAGCAAAATGACCAATATGTGATTATATATGTGTCTAATAGAATAAAATAGATAAATACAAAAAAAAATTTTTAAATATATAAATACATTAGATAAAATGATCAAATTTATCAAGTTTAAGAAATTACATATGTATTAAGCCTTATTTTTGATATGTTGAACGATTATAGTAATACTTTTTATCCTTCCGTCACGGAAATAAGTGCTTTTAAAATAATGTCTTTGATGAAAAAGGGAGAGATTTGTAAATATTGATATCGAGATGGATTATCTTAAGTTTTTTTAAATGCTTTTTAAAAGAGTAATCTTAGTATATATATTTTTTTAGTTTGGCGGCATTATTAAATAAAGCTTAGGCTTATCACCAATGCATAGATCAATTAATAAGTAATTATTCTAATTTAATCGAAGATATTAAATTTAAGTTACTTCATATGCAGTTGTGTTAAAATTTATTAGAAAGAATTTTATCATCCTTATAATCTTACTTGATTCGACTTCAAAATAATAATTTATAAAAAGAGAAATAGTACTTTGGCTTAAGCTTTGAAATAAATGGGATTACCTTCATTTGAGTTAATAGATTTCTCAATTTAGCTACTTATTTCTTGCTGGTGTGCTAAGTTATATGCAAATATACATATATGGAAATTTTTTCCTAATACTTTTTTCTTGTGTTCTTTGTTTCAATTTGTTTTATGGATGAGGACAAGGATTTAGACTTTTGGGCGTATGGGTGAGATCTATTGATCTAGAATTAGGTTGATACTTATTATTTCCTCTATAGCTTTTGTTTACTTTAAGTTTTCTTAATGAATTTTGCTTTAGTATAAAAAATGAAAAAAGAAAAAGAATCACTTTTAGTAAAATTCCACCAATACCATTTTTATTATAATGAAATGAGTAATAAATTAAAGAAATAATAGTTTAATAAATGACTGTGTAAATTATATTATTATTTTTTTTAATTTTTATGCAAAAATATTAAAAGTGATCGTTATTCGTGAACGGAGAAGTATTATTTAAAGATAAATTACTTAATTTAAACAAAAGCTCACAAATACTCTTTTTTTTTTTAAACCATTATGTCTACTACTCTATTTCTTCGAGAAGAAAAAATAGGAAATGTATTTATAAAACTTTATTTATTTTCAACAGTATATATATATTGAATGTAATGTATTTTTGGAGATATTGAGAAACTCAATAAAAGGAAAGAAATTGTAAGACAATCATATAATCACTACAGTACATACTCGTCAATTTATTTATCACCGTTGTCAACTTTTTTCACCACAAATATTAACGTGTTAATTTTTTTTTTCTTGTATTCAACAATAAATTTGTACAAAAATATTGAGATCTACATATTTTCAACAAGCTTGCGAAATAAAAAGAAAAAAAAAATGCACAATAATTTTTTAATTAATTAATTTTAACGTTGCAATTAATAATAAAAATTATTTATATAAAAAATAAATAAATTAGTTTTTATTTTCTAATAAATCAAGTATTTTGTTTTTAAAACTTTAATATGAAACGAATATTATATGATTAATTAATTTTTAAAATTTTTAGGGATGAACATCAGTCAGTTTGATTAATTAATTAATCGAATCGAACAGTTAATTGAACTAATTTTCTTAAAAAATTTTAATTGAATCGACCGAATTTTTATTTTAGTCGGTTCGGTTAATTAACCGAACTAAATCGATCGGTTTGATTTTTTAATTTTATAATAAAAATTGTATTTAAAATAAAAAATTAATACAATTAAATAACTGAATAAAATTTATTAAAAAACTAAAAAATAACTTTATTTTATAATAAAAGTTCATATTTATAGTAAAAAAATTAATACAGTTAAAGAATTAAAAAATAATAACTAAATTATTATTTTTAAATGATTCAGTTAATGATTAACTGATCGAACCGAATCGGTTAACTATTAACCAAATTAAAAATTAAATTTATATTAAATTTTCGACTGAACCGACTAAAATTTTATGAATTCAATCAGTTAACCGATAAAAACTATAACTTGAATCAAGTTAAAATTTTATGTGAATAATATGATAATTTAGTCTTAAACAATAATGTAGTTTATATTTGTAAAAATATAAAAAGTACTTTAAATTTATGAAAATAAATCATACAATTATTTGAGTAAGAGAATTGATTGGAATGTAGTAAATAGTTTATGGTACTGGTTTTAATAATACGGGACCATGGCACCATGCTCGGGGCCATCCCGAAGAGTTAGGAACTCCATGTTTGATAGGAAAGGCAGATAGATAGTAGAGGACTAGTGGGCTAGTAGTCAAGAGCTTATGAACGCACAAGTGGCTTTAACATTTTGCTCCCATTTTGTTTTTTACTTCTAACATCTAATGCTCTGTACATTAATCGGGTAATAATATACCATCAAAATAATTTAACCTGGCTTCAATTTTATTTCATGAATTATTACTATATAACCTGCATTATATTTCTCAACAAATAATATATATATATATATGAAGTTTGAACTATTTTTTTTCAATCTATCTCTTATGCAGACAGTTTTTTTTCTTTCTATTATTACCTCTAATAATTCTGAGAAAAGATGAAAATATTTTGTTTTATAAGTTCTCTCCTTTTTTTCCCATTTTAAATTTTTAGTTTAATAATATTTGAGTAATTTTCAAACTAAAACCGAAAGTTTTAACTTTCATTTATGGGGTTAGATTTTGTGGAAATTTTCATTTAAAGGCTTACCATTTAAATGGAGATTTTGCATATGTCTACCTTTACATACTCGAACTTGAAGTGAATATTTACTCTTTTTGGGGAAAATAGCATCTCTGTGGCATATTATTTTAGTTCTACGATTGGGTTTCGACTTTAGTTGAGGCTGAATATATAGATTCTAGCTTAGTCACTGTCTTCCCTAAAGCATTCTTAAATTATTATTTAATCACACAATTGTTGTTTAATTATTTTTTATTCTATCTTTCAGAACTAACCAAAAATAATAATTTTATTTTTTAAAAAAATTTTGAAATATTATTGATCATAAATTATAATTAAAAAAGGAACTAACACGAAATAAACAGCTTCTGTTAATAAATGAGTTACTCCATTTGCAAAACAGCGGACAAAAATAAATTAATGATCATAATTAGAAAAAGGTAACTAATAATAGTCTTTATAATATATTTAAAATTAGACTCAACAACAACAACAATAATTAACTTATGCCAAATCATATGAATTTTTAATTTAAGTGATCGAATTTGAATATAAGCAAATTATTATATTGGACATGTTTGTTTTCTTAATTATATAAACATTTTAATTTAATTTTAATAAAACTATAAGCAATGAAAAAATGATTTCATGAAAAAAAAAGTAAAAACAAAATTTTGGCAATGGGAGAGTTTGCGTACGTTTAAGGAGTGTTTTAAAAGAATGTGTATTCAATGACTAAATCAAATTTATTAAACATTACTGCTAGAAAAATGTTGCATTAATTAATTGGCATTTATGTTTTCCCGCAAAAAAAATGAAACTTAAGAAATAATTATATAGAATTGAAACTTCCCAGCAAAATTACAAAATTGCAATTGCTATAATTTTCCAATCTATTAATTAAATTATTCAAACTTAGAAGACATTGTATTTGGGAGTATTTTTTTATTATAATAAAATATTAAATGAAATTTGAAAAAAATACATGAAAAACAAAAAGAATGAGTAATGAAGCAACCGTATGATGATTTCAAGATAAATAGCAAAGAGATCAAATTTCCTTGAAATAACACTTTGACTCGAAATATAATAAATAAAAAATTGTAGTATTAATTAAACTAAAAGAAAGTATATTCAATGTATGGGCTGCGACTGATTTTTTTTTTCCTTTGGTGTAGACCATTATATTTTTTTTTTTTATACTAAGGAGGCCACTAAAGGACTGGATAACATTATGGGCTACACAGCAGGGGGTAGCCCTCCCCTGAGCACCATAGAGGCACTAGCATGCACCATAATGGTGCTGAATATGTGGTCGGCAGGAATCGAACCCGAGACCTCCGCATCCTACCAACTTTTTTGGAAGGTAGGATGACCAACCAGGCCACACCCTGATTGGCTTGTAGACCCATTATATTGGAGCTCTACTTCTATAATATATATATATATATATACATCAATTAAACACATAAAATATATAAAATAATTATAAATAAAAATTAAGTCTCAAAATTTAAGGGGTGTTTGGTTTAGCTGTTTGATGCAGCTGATAGAGGTTTGAACTCCAAAAAGCAGCTGTTTGGTAAAATTTGATATTTGGTAAAATTTTAAAACAGTAGCTGATAGCTGTTAGGAACCCCAAACAGCTGCTGTTTCAATAAGCTCCTACTTGGAGCTTTATCATATCAGCTGATAGCTGATTCATATTAAGACTATATTAACCCTATTAAAATAAAATAAAAATTAATATTTATTAGATAATGGTATGCTTATTGGTAATTTTACATTCAAACTGCAACAGCTATTGTATTTTTACCAAACACTAACCCAAATCAGCTACCAGCTATCAGCTATCAGCAACCGCTATCAGCTACCAGCTGCTATGAACAGCTAAACCAAACAGGCACTTAATAATTAACTTTCAAAGTTATATTAAAAATTCAACCATAAGTAAGGTATTAATATTATTCTCATTGATAATTTGAAATTCCTATTTTTACTAATTTTAAATGTGTTGTTATTGTTAAAAAAAAATTGTGTTGTTAATTCTATTTAAATTATTGTCTTAATCTGTGCTCTTAAAATATTTAATAAAAAAATTTTACGTATTTTTTTTTATTATTTTTTACTAGAAATAGAAAAATTGTAAAAGGGACCCATCCGTTTGCGATCCTATGAATATAAATTTTAGGGCTGTCATAAACCAGGAGCAGTAAGAAAATTTGGCGAAACGTGTTTAGTTGGCTGGAAAATGGCAAGTTAGCAAAATCTTGGCCTAATTTGGAATTAGAAATTGGCTTGGCAATATATAAGTAAGAGAGAGACGTTTAAAATTCAATACAAAAAACAACAGAAACAGGGAGAGGGGCAAATCACATGGAAGAAGAGCTGCCTGCTTCGTTACGCCCTCCCTCACGTTGTTATTGTCATTGTTAATTATTAATTAGGGTTTTCCACTCAATTTTTTGGTTCTTTTTCTTTATAATTAATTACAACTTTTGGTTTTTCTCTCTCCATAGACGCAGTTGTTTGCTTTTTTAAGCCTGTTTATTTAGTTCCTCGTTTTGAATTAGGAACTGAAAAGGGTAAAAGAGTGGACTTTGAGGTGAATTGCGATCTGGGTTGATTGTTATTTTTTTTCTGCGTGGATATTTTAAGGGAGAGAGAGAAATTCAGAGGTAGAGAAATGGAGGGGAACGTGTTGTGTCAGTGGACCGTTTTCAGATCTCTGCTCGCTATTCTTCAGTGGTGGAGCTTCAATGTTACAGTGATTATCATGAACAAGTGGATCTTCCAGGTCCGTTTTCTGCTCTTTTTTTTTAATTGTTAAACAAGTTTCGTTTTCTCTTTAAATTTATATAAATTTTGCACGATAGGATAGGTTTGTTTTAGTTTTACTTCATTTTGTTGGATTTTGTGTAATGGGTTAACTTAATTTTGTTATTGTGATGAATATTTATGGATTTTGTTCTATGGGTATGATGAATTATTTTGAAACTCGTATCTTTTCGATCTCTCGTCTTGGTTACCTTAATTTTGATGTTCACTTTTATGTCCGAGTGATGAAGTTTGAATCTAAAATCTTCCTCGCTTTGCTTATTGTAAATTTTGTTTATTTTTTAAGAATTTAAATTTGTTTTTAATTGTCAAAAATTTTGTTAATTAAGAGATATTCATTTCCTCTATTTATATTATTGATTTGGTTTAGACGTTTTTGTATTTGGGTGCTTGGTTCTACTTAGATTCAAAGCAGTTACATTTAAAGAATTTTTATTTAATTTTTCATCTTTCCAGCTATTTATATAAGCTAAGGATTCCTGTCGCCATGTGCACGGTCACTAAGCCAAATAATGTATCAGAAACTTGTGGTAGATGGATATAAATATTGGCACGCATTATATAATGCACAAAGGCTTGAAATGTTGGAATATTATATTCTGACAAACTGTTAGATATGGTTGAGTTTGTCATCATTTTGCTGTCTTTTCCTTTTAAATTACTTTGTTACTCCTGGTCTTTTCTCTCAGAAGAGTTGTACATCTAGTCTCGGGGAAAATGACTAACAGCAAGGCCGTCATTTTTGTTTTTACCTTTTCGTCATTGGTCGCAATGCTCTGATCTGTTCCATACAGGAAACTATAAACAGATCTTGGAACATGCTTGAAGCTACACGAGTTTAAAACTTGGTTCCTGGAAGATTGTAAACTCACTGCCAATAATGTAAAATTAATTCATCTAGCTGATAGATGTTGACAAGAGGGAGAGAGAAGGGAACGTGATTCTATTTTTTATTTTAAATTACTGGCTAGTCTCGTACTTGATCAAGCTTCCTCCCAGTGCTTTAATGGATAAGAAAATGGCTTATTGGGATACTCTGAAGGTTAGACTGCCAAGTTAGTTATGAAATCCAGTTCTGAAGGATTTTAGGCTTCGGGCATAAAATATTGTACATGGAGATCCTTTCTTCTCGTAAACTATATTTTTAAGTGCTCTATTTTTACCAAATTCTTGTGTGACTCTGTCTCATTTCATTGACTTGTTGGCTAGTTTGACTTTTCCTTTCGTAGTCTGAAATTTGTATATCCTTGCAAACTAGAACATCTGATACTTATGGGCATTTCTGGGGCTCTATTAATTTCAAATATTTATTCGTACAGAAATTGGATTTCAAGTTTCCACTCTCTGTATCTTGTGTTCACTTCATATGTTCATCCATTGGAGCATATCTTGTAATCAAAGTGCTGAAACTCAAGCCACTGATAGTGGTTGATCCTGAAGATCGCTGGCGAAGGATATTTCCTATGTCTTTTGTATTCTGTATCAATATAGTTTTGGGGAATGTGAGCTTACGTTACATTCCAGTTTCTTTTATGCAAACAATCAAGTCATTTACACCTGCAACCACAGGTTACCCTCAAAAACTGTTTATGTAAGCTATTATATCCTTGTCCTGCTTACTTTATTATCATTATCGTACCAACCTCGATGTATTTTGTCAGTTGTTTTGCAGTGGTTGGTCTGGAGAAAATACTTTGATTGGAGAATTTGGGCTTCTTTAGTACCTATTGTTGGAGGAATACTCCTCACTTCTGTCACTGAGCTTAGCTTTAATATGTTTGGATTTTGTGCTGCCTTATTTGGATGTTTGGCTACTTCAACAAAAACTATCCTTGCAGAATCTCTGTTGCATGGATACAAATTTGACAGGTAGTGCCTTTGTTCTTCTCAGGATATCTTTATCTTCTGTAGTATCCAAGTCATGTCATGAGAAGCTTATCATTATACATGAATATACCTTGTGATTATGTGATTCTATTTTGTATATTCTGATTTCTAAATATTATATTGTCTTGAGAATTGCTGCGCCATAGGTAATTAAGAATGGGTGTTTTCAAATTATTTTCATGATTTTTTTTTTCTTGTCTTCTTCCTCTTTTACCGGCATAGGAACTGCATTATGTATAGTCTTTCTGTATATGCTACAGACTTGGAGTGAAGGTCTTAGGATTGGATGATATTTGTAGATTTTAGGCATGACATCCATTATAGACCCTTTTGTTCAGTAAATGAGTAAAGATTGCTGAAGGCAGGGAATAGAAGTTTTATGATTCTTATAATGGAAAATTATCTTTGAAAAATGGGATGTTTACACATTATTACAAAACAGAATTGAAGTCTCTAAAACCTAATGGATTGGAGACGTTCCAGCATTTTATTTTTCGTTTCGACAATAAGGCTTGCTGATAATACTAGTTGTCCTCTTGCTCGTCTAATTGTTAAAGTCAATGAAGTCAGAACCTTGTGCATGTCTATATGGTTATATACATATATATGATTTTTTCTTTGGGTGGAGGGATGATGGTGGAATGCGCATCTGGTCCGTTGCCCAAATTTATTGCTGCATCATTCAGTCTGGGTATTTTCTTCTCTATAATTTTTTTTGCGGTGCTTTTTAGCATAAACACAGTATACTACATGGCACCATTTGCAACCATGATCTTGGGTGTACCAGCATTGCTGCTTGAAGGTAGTGGGATTATGGATTGGTTTCACACCCACCAGACTGTATGGTCTTCTCTCATCATCATTTTCAGCTCTGGGGTGCTTGCCTTCTGTCTTAACTTCTCCATCTTTTACGTGATTCATTCTACAACTGCAGTCACATTCAATGTTGCTGGAAACCTTAAGGTGAGAGCAATTAACAAAACTTGGAGGCCTAAAGGCAATTCTATCCTTTCATAAACAATCCCAAAATTTGAACCTACTCACTATATTCAAAACCAAAGAATGGTCCTTGCATATCTCTAATTTTGAAATTTGAATATCAACTTCTATATGTTGCATGTATTTCTGATTTGTCAGCAAATTTCTTATGTTCTAATATTGCACTAACATTCTTTTTCCTCTCTTACATTGCTTCAATCTCTTCAGCCTGTATGTGTTACATAAACTAATTATGTTTTGGTCATCAGCTTACACAGTCTGTTGATTCTGTGCAGGTCGCTGTTGCTGTCTTGGTTTCATGGCTGATATTCCAGAATCCAATTTCAGTTTTGAATGCTGTTGGATGCGCTATCACCCTTGTGGGATGTACGTTCTATGGGTATGTGAGGCACTTGCTTTCACAGCAGTCACCACCACCAGTAACTCCTCGAACACCCCGTACTCCAAGGAATAGAATGGAATTGCTTCCCCTTGTAAATGATAATTTAGATGACAAGGTCTAATGAAGAGGTATATTTGAGGTTCTTAGCAGTTGGCATAGAGGTGATACAAATATAGAACGGGGAAATCAGAAAAACAGAAACTTCACCTTTGTTGTGTGCAAATCCATTAGATCTACTATAATTTTTTTAATCTATGTTTCTTATTCTTGATAGGAGAGAAAAATTGTTCACTGTATTGCGATTCTTTTTTGTCATTATTATTATTATTATTATTTTACAAGTCCTTGTAACCTGCTGCTGGTAGGGTTTCATGATTTAGAGGTGCACGCATGTGACTGTGACTCTGAAAAAGCTTCACATTATCATCATCTCACTCACCAAACAAAAGAACAGACGAATGCTTTGTGCTAATAAATTTGCTTCCAAAACACTCAATTTCTTGTCAAGATTTGCTTATGAACTGCAAAAACCATTTGCCTATATCTTTTATAATTACATTTTAGTGTTATTGTTCAAAACCCATAGACAAATATCAAAGAAATGCTTCTGGGACTAGAAATAAATAAAGCACGATTTCATTCATAACAATATTCGTTACATATATTATGCATAGTTACATCTTCGTTGTCATTGGTACCGAGGAAGATCTAGTTAGTAGTTTACAAATGGCGAGGATTAGGATCTAATGCTAACACTTTTATCTTTCTAATAAACTAAAGTTATTAACTTTTTTCGAAGCTGATTAAGCCAAGAGCCAGAAGTTCTTCTTCCACCTGGTGCTGATAAGGTATCCACCTACACTTTTGCTCTGCTTATTCACTCCAATAGTCAGGCACTCTGCTTTGTTGATGCACTGCTCCACAAACACTTCACTGCTGCTGGTCCCACAGAGGCTGTGATCAAAATCAAAGTATCAGAGAGAGATCAATGATCAAATGGTAGACAATTTATGGGCTATTGTTTTAGATTTTGCCCAACCAGTTAATTAAAGGAGAGGGCTTTTTCTGGCCAAGTACTAAGACTGATACATCTAGCTTCTTCACTTGATTAATCACTGTTGGCAGACTTGGCCCTTGTATTACCAGTGCTTCCACTTCCACCTGAATATTTTATCCCCCAGTAGAAGAAAAACCATTAAAATTTATCAACTGAAGTGACTAAGCTATGGAATATTTCTCAGAAATAATGATACTGCTAATAAACAGATATAGAGAGAAAAAAGCTATAGAAGCGTCTGAACACCCATTATCTATGAAATTGTCCTGCATTTCAGATAAAGGAATGAATTATTTTTCAAAAAATAAAAAGAAAAAGAGAAGGAGAAAAAAAAAAGAAATATTCCAACTGCATAAGAAGAACAAAGTTAAAAACTCAGTTAAAAAGGGAAAGTAAAAGTGTAAAACCAAACAATGACAATTCCCTCTCACTGTAAAAGCTTATTCAAAGGGAAAGAGTAAAGACCAAGCAAGATCTATCAAACACTGCAGAGGATATAGTAAGAAAAAATTCCATAAAATAAAAAATACATTTAATGCAAAAGAGAGCACAAGATCCTTTTATGCTGGTTTTCTGCTTCATAATATAATCTGAACTCTGTTTCTTAATCTTTAGAAACACAAGACTCAGAAACAGAGAAAGCCATAAAATTTCCTGGACAGAAAAAAGAAAATACATTTATAAACTACTACATACCTCAGGTTTACAGGCCTTGCAAAGAGAGCCAAGAGAATTAGCAAGAAAAGGAGAAGTAGAAGAAGAAGAATCAGAGGCAGGAGAATTAGGAGGGATAATATGAAGCAGAGTAAACAAATCACCCTTATTAGCTACATGAGTAAGTGCCCACATCATTGCATGTTTTGAATGAGAAGTGTGATCCACCACTACCATCACTCTTTTCCTCAAAACCATTCCACCATTACTATCATTACCATACAAATTATTAAAGCCTTCCATTTGCTTAAAACTCTTTTCCCAAACCTGGTTTCTACTTCTACCACCTTCAACAGTGCTATAATTGCTACTGCCCCGCCTCTTAGATGTTGATCTCCAAGGTTCTTTCCCACTTAGTTGTCTCAAGAATGAGCCTGAGCGTGGCATTTTATGACTGATGAGTCTCTTTATAGACCTACTAACTACTAACTAGTAATAATACGAGTAGTTGAAATGAACAAGTATAGCAAACCAAAATATTAATCTAGAGATTATGCCCAAAAAAAAATATTAGTCTAGAGAGAGAGAGAAAGGGAGAGAGCAACTGAACAAGAGCAAGACAAAGTTGTGACCTTGTGAGTTGGTCCTGATCTTAAAAGAAAAGAAAATCCTTTTAAAGAAAAAGTAAAAGAAAAGATAATAGTGAATAATATATATTAATATCATGGTTAATTGATATTAAAACAATTGAAAATGAGAACCCTATTGAAGATACAATAAATAATGCTAATAATTATACTAAATCATATAAAAATCATCTATATAATTGAATTGTTGATTAGAAAGTAAGACCCTTATAAAAAAAAGATCTCAATGAATAAAGTGATGTTAAAATAATGTATAGATTGAACTCTTGATCGGGAGAAGTAAAACAAGAAAACTTTCAAATAAAAAGGAAATATTATATAATATATTGTATCAATTATTTAATGATAGTGAGTTTAATTTCATTAATAAATAAATTTTTTTTAAAAATAGACAATAAATTGAGAGATACAATAGGCAGAGGTGATGATGTAAAAAGGGTAAAGCCATAATTCATATTTGTATAGAGTGTGCAGGTTTTGAAGTCACGGGATTCGCTGATCACGTATGGCTTTACATTACCAATTTACAGAAAGAGAGAGAGAGAGTTGTTTGCAATTTGCCAACGGCCATTATAATGATGGTGAAAGAAAGGATTCTTTATGCTGAAAATATTAGATTCTTTAGTACATTTTCAAAAATATTATATTATTATTCATGATCCATTCGCATTCAGAGAAAATGTGTATGAATATAAGTAATTAATAAATATTTGTTTTTGTAGTTTTGTTTCTCTGTAAGAAAATTATTATAGATGAAGATGAGACCCATATTTTGTTTTGATACGTATTATTCAGGGAATCAATGCACATGAACATATTACAGAGGTATGGTTCCATCTTCTTTATCTTCCATTTTTGGCTAAGAGTTAAGCTTATAAGCTTCAATAATGCCATTTATTCCCTTTTTTTTTTGCAGGTGATCATTTGATATATTGCAAAACCATATTATTTGATAATTTATATTGATATTTATTATAATTATCGATTAAATATATATATATAGTGTATGTGTGTAGGGGGAAAAAAACAGTGCTAGTGATCTCTTACTTCTCCTCTGCTCTCATTTACAAGTGCGTGGTCAGTGGAAGGTCAGGCCAGTAAAGAATCCTGACCAAGGACAGCCTATAATTGCATTAACATTTTCAAAAAATTAATAAAAAAAAACAGAGGTAAAAAACAGAGGGTAAATTTATTATAAATATGAAAGCAAAAATTGCTCTGGTTTACTGTGTCAAAAGGTCATGTTTCTAAATAATTGCTCTCGCCTGGCTCGCTGCTCTGATTCTAGCGTAATGACTTATTTACCCTTCCCTTATTATTAATATTATTTTGTTATTTTCTGAATTTCAAGTCTCAATCCAAATGTTTTTCAATTTTGGAAAAGTTTTAAGAAGGTGATTTTAACTAATAATGGTTAAGGTAAAAATATTAATAATCATACATTTTTTTCTAAAATTTGAAATTTATTTATGGAAAAAATATAAAAAAGTATTATATGATTTGATTCTTTTGCACTATAATGCATGTTTTTTATACTATCCCTTTGTTTTATTTAGCTTTCTAAATATAAAAAAATAAATAAAAATAGACAGAATTAATTTAAATAAATTTATTTTCAATTGTTCTTAAAATTAATGAAGTTGGAAAAATTTATCTTTCTTGTTTGAGTTTGTTCAAAAAAACCCTGCAAAAATAATAAAAGAACTATTTTAAGTGTCCTTTATTTTCTTCAGGAAGGGTATAATTTCTTTATTAGCTTATCTTGTATTGGGGTTTAAATGACCTAAAGATGATAATTCTACACAAGATGGGTATAATTTCTATATTAGCTTATCTTCAGAATTTAATGACGAAATTATTAAATTCTGAATTTAAAATTAAATTAATAGATAAATTTAAAAAAAAATCAAATGTAACAAGATGGGTAAATTTTGAATTTAAATTTAAATTTCGTTACTACTAAAGAATGATCAATATTGTTTACAAAGTCTTTATTTGATTAATGACAAGATCATATTATTATAGTGTGTACCATATTTAATAAAAGAAAATTGTCCTTTTGGTGATTATTAGTATGCAATGCAACTATTTGGTGCATAGTTGAATTGAAAAAGCTTGACAATTCACAACACCAAAATCTATGAGTACCAAAAAGATTGAATTTTTATTCTAATAAAAATTCAATTTCACGGGAATTTAGGTTCTGAAAAACAAAAGCATTTTTTTAGGTATTTTGAAATGCGTTTCTTTTGAAATGTGAAGATCTAGATAACATAAGAAGAATTGGCATTCAGCGTTAGCTTTCTTTGCATCTCGTGAATATAAAAGCAATACTATATTATTATAACTACGGACATATTTTACTTATTTCGCATAATGGCCGGTGCTTAAATTCCTCTATTTAACTATATTAATGAATCAAATCTTTCCGCAAACATACTTCCCTTCAAAAAATAAATCATATAGCAATATTTATTTTAACTTGAGTCCAAAAGTAATCAACACAGTGTTTTAGCATATGAATTAGTTACCAAAAATGAATAAATTCTAATTGACCTTTTGGATTTGCTTCTTTAATATTTTCTCGACGCAGCGCTGATCTTTCAAAATCTAGACAGTTAAGTCTATTTCTTAGATGAGGGAAAAAACAGTAATTTTTCTGATAAACTTTTAACTATTGATGACGCTAGAATCTTGTTTCTGAATTCAAACATTAACTTTTTAAACAAGATTTTGGAACCTAAAAAAATTTAAAAGATATAATAATGTGCCTAAAAATATAAAATAGTCAAATAGCTTGATAGCCTAAGAATAAAAAAACAAATTTATCTTATAAGTTGGTGTGCATTAATTTTTTAGCATAAATAGATCCATAATCCATGGAGAAGCATCACGTTACGGCAAAGCTCGTATATAACATTTCCAGCAACTTCCATTTTCATTAAATATATGTTAGAAGATTAACACAATACAACTACTATTTTCTTACATTTGCCAGCTATTAAATCATCAGAATAAATATTTTCTAACTATATTTTCCTTATTTTAGTACTCCTAAAAGGAATCACTATCTACTTTACAATGAAGCTGTGTATTAAAATCATGAAGATACAAACAGACTGATCTCTGTTTTGCATTAAGCATAGCCAATGACAAATAAATAGCAGTCAATCTAGCTAAGAAACTATGCCTTCCTAGCCAATGGCTAAATGTAGTTAGCAAAGTGGTTTTTGTGTGCTTAGTTTTCTTTCATGACAAGACCTTACCCATTTTGTCCACTATTGGTGTCTATTGACCGGAACGAAGACTTCCCATAGATATTAGATTGACCCAACAATGAAATTTCTTCCGGAGATAACATTAGTGAGCCAGTGCTCAAGTAATTTCTAGAAGCTCGTCCCCTGCATGAGAAAAATTGCAACTAAGCGCATGAGATGTGCCAACAAAGTTTAATATTGATGAGATAGCATGTAACGGTATTTCTAGAGCTGCAAGTAAACCTCATAAATCCCCAAGCACATACCTCCGTCTTTTAGTTGTGTTAGCTCCTTCAGACAAACGAGAAGATTCTGATCTTGAAATGTGGCCCAGAGAAGAAAGATATTCACATAATGCATCACCTTTCACTGCCATATATGCCCGTAAAGGGACTACAGATTGGACTATCGTCTTCCACCCACTGCGAGCAAACAAAGTAAATACTTAGAATGGTCATGGGAAATTAGATGTATGACAAAATCTTTGAAGGTTTTTAAGCACATCAGGAAATGTTTTTAAACATTTTCTTTTTGCAAAAGTAGTTAGATATCGCTTTTGAGCTGTCTTGAGTTCCATATCCAAATTGTTTTTAACAAAATATTTCAGATGCCTTTTTCCAACAATAATTGCAACAACAATGCCAAACAGAAGCAATAATGCTCCATCTAAACCAGAAATTTTTCTCCAAAATTTCATCAAGTAGGTGAACATGTATTGGCTAATTAAAAACAGCAAACCATATAATATTTTGATTGCATATATAGATAGCATGGTGCAGCAAAGTAATTCCTGAAATCTCTATTTATGGACATGTTAAGGAACACTCTAATGTTTATTTATGCAAGTTAGTTGCCTAGACTATTACTAACTGGCATCCATGCTAAATTGGGTAATATATTATTCATGTTCAAGGACTATCAGCAAAATCTGTCCAGGAAAAGAGAAGATACAAAAATGTAGCACACGAGCAGAAAGCTTTAACATTCATCATTCGGTATCATATCATTAAGTACGAGGCTATGAGCTCTTAACCTAGAAGTGATCTACTGACCATTCAAGTTGGACTACGAACATTATGCAAAGTGTAAGCATGACTAGGGCAAAAAGGATGACCCAGTACCTATTTGGCGATGTCCCAATCTCTGGAAGGCTCATCTCTGCACTGAGCCCAACATGTAAGGTCTTACAATTAATATCCTGCCCAAATGAGCTGTCAACTTCCATCTTACTGGAGGCAGCCACCATTTCCGATGCCAGATCTACCCTGCTGTCGGAACCCATATTTAACCTTACAACAGCAATATCTTTGGCATATAAGCGAAATCCATACTGCAGAATCGTTGATGCCATCTGCAGCTGCTCATTATACCAGCTGAAGGCATCTGATTCTTCAGAAAAAACAATTGGCAATCCCAAGGAATCCTGCAAAAACATACTGATATGGACTAAATATGCAGAAGACTATTTAATGGACAGTTTTATAGTAAAGTTAACACTCACCAGTGATTGACACTTATTATGCAATAGTTCGGCATGTGAAATTAGATTGCTCATCCCACAAGCAAGTTCTATAATTCCAGAAGAATATTTGTGTTCTGCAGTAATAAAATATTTTAGCTCTGCACGACGATCTCGAAGTTTTTTCCATGACTCTCGTACTGCATCGATCATTGCAGAGGACCTACATTTCTCATGCTGCTTGAATTTCCTACTGAAATCTATACAGCTACACTCATCCATCAGTTGATGTTCTCTTGTAATGGACTCCACAAGTCCATTTTGAGAATCTTCCATCTCTTCATGAGATAATACTGCAGTCATATCACACGTACCTCCTAGAAAATCAGAATCTTTATGCAATGTGGTCGTAGATTCATCAAAATTGTATGCTTCAATGGACAGCACATTTTGCCTGAACACATTGCTAACTGAAGCTTCTTCTAAAATTTCATCCATTTGGCCCACTTGGCCACAGGACACCCCACCAAATAATTCTGTTCCATCATTAATTTCAGTCTCAGGAACAAATGATGATTCAGGCACACATGATAAATCAACAGATACGCATGCATCATTTACATTTGACTCAATTGCAGTTTCTGAACATTGATAAAGGTTTTGCTCCAGTTTCTCTGCTTCAGACCAAAGTTGCAGCTCAGTTGATGGGCTCAAGCCCTTCTGCATGCTTAAATGCTGGGAGGGAAATCCACGATCAACTCCAAGGAATAATTCATTAATAGTAGCCTTGTCAGGAGTTGTCAGCACTACCCCATTAAGATACTCATCTTCAGAATCTGAAGACATCACGATAAGTTTTCTCCGGCTATTTATATGAGATAATGGAAGTTGGCAGCTAGGGGAATTAAAAAAATCACAGTCTGCATCAAAGAGAGGGATGAAGTCAATGCAATTATCATCGGAGCAATTATTGCTTAACATTGCTTTCTTCTTGGCCTCTATACCGTCTGTTTCACAAATTGGCTTCTCCATGTTCTGCATATCTTTATCATCAATTTTGTCTTCAATGAACTCTTCGAAGACGGGATTCTTTTCCATCATTCTCAATGACATTGTGATCTCATTCTCAACCAGAACAGCCAACTGAGAAGGAAAATCCCAAGGAAACAACTTCGGCAATATTTGATATCCAGCTTCGAGATTAAATGGCACTGGACCAGACATTGTTCGTTCTTCACTACCTGGCAGCCAAAAAGAATTTGAGATCTTTCGCTCTGATACAATCTATGAGTTGAACATACTATTAATGCAAGCAAATAGTATGCTTCAATCTATGGTTCCTTTTATTTGTAACTTTTCAAGGAAGCAATTACAGATACAAATTAAAACTTCAGGATGACAAAATCACCGAGAAGGATGCATTCTTCTCAAAACTTATATATTTATTTATATATGAGAAAATGTCGATTTTGGAAACCACCATAGCTAAATCCCCCCGAAGCACTTCTTAAAGCTATAGAAATGACTTCAGTTCTCCATGGTTTGTGGAACTTCCTAAACTTTTAGGTAGATATTTAATCATATTGACTCCCCAAAAGTAAATTAAGTTTCTGTTTCTGATTTATAATCCAAGCAAATAAGCATAAGCTGCTAAAATCAACTTTATGAGCATTTAGCAACGTTGTTGAGAACAACTTGCTCCTTTCTTGTTTCCTGAATCATATGTATGCACACTGAAAAGATATTATTACTACAATCAACGACTGCCCAAAAGAATTTGCTCCAAAAGTGCATTCATAGTTTCAGCCTTAAAGGATATTTAACTTCCCAGCCAAATAAAATGATTGGACTTGCTCAATATTATTTGCATGGCTTTAAACTGGATTACATAACTTTCAAGATAAATATGCAATCTGCTACTTTTTTTAAGTTTAGATGTGACAGTAATGCGAATAAGTTGCCAAACTTCTTTCAGATCCATAAATACAAACAACAAAAACAATACTAAAAATAACAAGCACTTATAATTCATGCATGTTATGCAGGATTAACCTTTTTGGAACTGTTCACCCTGACACCAGAATTGTAAATGCATAATAGTTTTCCTGATATCTCTCTGACAAAATCCAATTAATTGCTCTACTAGATGAGGTTGAACATTAGTCTTCTCTGAAGAACAAACCTAAAGAGCAATGAAAAGATTAATTCAAAGATAGAGCAATAACAAATAACAGTGATGGAAAAAGAAAACATAATGAACTGGAAGCACATACCATATGTAGATGCTGAATAAGCTCCTTCTCTAATGGCAATTTAAAACACAATTCCAGCCTGTCCAAACTTTCTGGAAGAACAGGTCTCCCACCTGGGAAGCACCAGTGACAATTAGCAACTAGATATAAGGGAAATAGCAAAGCGCAAAATCAAAGAGTCTGAGAACCAATTTTAGCCCAATATCCTCTTACTATTGCTGGTGAGAATTAGAGGCCCCTTCACTTTGTCAGCAATTTGTTGTATGGCAGTAATAAAACCACGGTCTTCAGAGAAAATAATATCCACATCCTCAAAGAGAATCAAGGGTTTAAGTTGACCTTGAATGAAGGCAGCTGAACTGTCCTTGTAAACAAATTTCTCAGGTGCTTCAGTAGCCTCATTAGAAAAATCTTCATATGATATGGGTATTACTTCAATTACTTCACTGCCAATCTCCTGCATTGTTTTGCCATTGGGAAGGATTGCAGAAGATTTTATAATTTCCATGCTCTGAGATTCTACAAGATTCTCCTGTGACCTGGAAGAAACACTTCATATATCTTAGGTGAATGATTTCTAAATGCTTGTTTAGTTTAAAAGCTTTTTATGGCCTACATAAACTATGGGAGAGAGAACATATGAAAATCCATCATTACTGCAGAGTAAGTAAATATAATTTGACAAACCATTGAAGGAGTTTAGAGTCTAAAGTGGACTGAGACTCTAATGCCCCAAATCTTTCCTTCATTGCAGCTCCATTTCGACAATCTGATGCATTAGCCTGGATAAGACAAGATGGTGATACATTTAATTTAATTTTTCATGGCTGTTCTGATGATATAAGACTCCAACTCTAAAACAAAAGGATAATTGCGCAAATCAACGGTTATAAGATATCTGGGTGAATTTACTGTGAAATCAATAATGTACTAACCACAAATAAAAATTAATCATAAAATATAGTTGAAAGAACAGTATTTTTAAGTTTAAGTAGAACCTCCAAAACTCTGAATCCTTGTTCCTTTGCACAAGCATAGACAGCTGCAGACTTCCCACACTGCATGGCATTTTCACTTTCTATTACTAACCAGATATTTTTACATATCAAAATAAACACGGGCAGAACTGGGGGGGTGGGGTGGCCAAGCAGAAGCCTTGGACACCCCAAGCCATTAAAATGTAAAATCAGTTTTAATGTTTCTATTAGCCCCACCAAATTTCTAATTGGCCCACCCATAATTAAATTTTTGTAGATTAAACTTTATTTTTTCCCTCCTTTTCATAGTAATTTTGGCCCCCCAAATAAAATTTCCTAGATAACAATTAAAAATCACATCAGGGATCCATACCCTAGCAGTCAAATTTTCGGTGGATTTGGAATAGTGGGAGTCATAACAGAGATAACAATTACACAAGGTAAAAAAATTGTCAATGTATGACAAGTATTAATGATGATTGATCTGGATGTAAATTTGCAAAAATAAACCAAATAGTAAACACATAATGCAGAAAGATAAGTATAGTTATCAGTACCCCAACTGGTCCAGTAATTAAGAGAACATTCTTAAGGCTGGCCTCTTCACTATCATTTTCCGAATCAGAATCATTTTGGGAACAGTTATAATCAGGATCTTGATTATCAAAATCAACACCAACAGAGGAAGCTTTGCCAGCTTGCTGACCTCTTTGATGCCAAGTATAAAGCCACTCATTCAAAACTTTCACTGAATCATCATTGCCGCATAACTACAAGAAAATTTTGGAAGACAATATTACAGAGGAAAAATTTACATGAAAGATAAAGGAGATAATCGACAGAAATTTTGATGCCAATCATCTTACCTCTGTGGCTTTTTTGGGCTGGTACTTAACTGTCCACAATCTGTTATCGAGCTGACTAGCACAACCAAGGTAAGGTGGCATCCTGCAATGGAGAAACATGAGAAAAATAACATTATTTATTTTCACACATTGGCTATATAAAACACATTATGATAGCAAAATATACTATTGACAGACAGAAAGAAAATCAGCAGCAAGAAAATGTGGACACTAGATAGAATCTGTGCTACACGGTGGTTTGTGGATTATTTTTCCAACAAATAAATTAAAAAACTTTCATCAACTGAAATCCTTTACATGGCCTGACAAATTCATCCCTGGTGTGATGCCTTAGGAATTCTAGATGTGAATCCTATATTCTTGTCACTTCACATCAATTTCAAAAGAATCAGAAATTACTGTCAAAACTTGGAAATTTTCATTTGAATCTAACAAACTGGCAACAGTGAACACTCATTACTATGCTCATTGATTATAAAGGATAAACCAATCTGTCTACTCTATATCTTGAAAAACATGGTATTTTGCTGAAAGATTCATATAATAAGGCTTCCATCTCTAGTTTCTATCGCAGGTACCTTCACTTATTAAGGGCCATTACGATGTTTTTATCCATTCAAAACCAAACAGAAAAAGCAAGAGCATTGTGGATACGATAAGAGAGTTGAACAATGTGAACCATCAAAACTACAGCTACATGCACAAGCACCCATGAATTCTAAAGCCTAGAGATTATATGATAAATAGATTAAATTATAAAAGCAGTATGCATGTCCATTGATAATGTAATAAACTGTAACATCAGTTATAAAATAACACATAAAATGAACATGGCTAGGAAACTAACAGGTGCAGTTGCCATTGATGATCTATTAAACTGTAAACATCAGTTATAAAGTCACAAAATTACACATAAAACAAACATGGCTAGGAAACTAACATATATGGTTGCCAATGAAGAAATTCAATACAAAACCCCACCTCTCTAGCAGAATTTTGCTTTGCTGCTCCGTTTCTGACATTTTTACACAGCCGGAAGTCAGACAAACTTCATCAACTTGATAGTCCTGCCAAAAACACATTTATGATCTCAAAATCACAATGTTCATTGAGGTGTTGCACAATAACAATCCAAAGATAATTATAACAATTTTTTAAAACAATATATAAATATTATCTTTTTTCCAAAAGAAAAAAGAGTGGAAATATAAGTGGTAAGGAGAAAAGAGAGGTTGTCAGGACTAGGCATTAAAATGCACCCTGTAACAAGTTGACAGCATTTCACCTGCCCACCAGATGACGCGGCTGTTGTTGATGCTTCATGCAAACATTCCTGCCGAGAAAGACATTCATCCAAGGACATATTATCTTGAAGAAGCGATGAACCAGAGAGATGCAGCGCACAAGGAACCTTATCAAAGCATAATGACTTAACAGCGGGCTCAAGACTTGATGAGAAAGAGCTTTCTAGAGTACGACAGCTATTAGTAAGGTATTTCTCACAAAATTTCCACTCTCTCCAATCAAGAGACATAGCATCATCCTACATGACAGAATCAAGTTCAGTGTAGATGAGTCAGAAGTAAATATAAACATTAGCACTTTAACAAAGTTGCCACGGAAGTGATGCCAAATCTGTCACCAATGTAGGAGGCAAAGCTACATTCATTGTTGGGAACTCTTCGAAGTTCTTAAAATTGACTGTGGAATCCTCACCAACCCCAAACAAGCATATATAAATCCTAAATAGACTTAAATACTGCTACATGTTTCATTGTCATTCTTTCATTTTGGCCGTTTCCCTCAACTAGCAGGGTTGGTCAAAGTGCCCTAGCTTTGTGCCTGCATAAGTGAATGGGGAATTTATGATGCATACCTGTTCCTTTTCAAATACATGAATAGGACCGATAGTAATGCCCTTAGGTTTTCTCTGAATAGTTGTCTTGTCACATCTCTTGTCGATGTTTCGAGACAAGAAAAAAGGATGGATTTGTTTTCCAGCAAATACTCTTGAATTTTCCTGATAAAAAAATATTAAATAAAGATGAATGGTTTTCAACCAACCATTTTCAAACATTACAAAATAAATTAACTTAACACATAAAAAATTATAATGAGTCACATCTGAATTTTCCGCAATTGAAATTCCAAAAGCAACACAAGGCATATGGTGGATTTTATTACACCTGGTTATAAGCAAGCAACAACATGTACAAGCATATCCACTTATCCATGATCAACAAATGATTAATATATCAGTAATTCAAGCACGCACAGCATTATATGCACTTTTAATAAAAAAAAAGTATAAAACAAATGTACGAAACCAAATTTTCTACCTCAGCCATCATTTTTGCCTCTAACATCAGATTTGGCATTTTTGGCGATGCATCCCCATTCTCTGCCAAATGAACATCAATTTTCCCATTGTGTGCACCATTCTTTTTAGGTGTGGCTCTCTTTTTAGGTGCACCATTTACGAATGAAACATTTGACTTTTTAGGTGTGGCATCCTTTTCAGGGGTTGTTTCTGCAGATGACTTCTCCTTCGCCTATTTGATAAAGCATTCAAGTTAAAAACTCAATGTCAGCTTTCTTCTCTAGAGAGAAAAGTAGGAGTGGCAAGCACTAGCTGATGGCACACTGAGGGAAAAGATGATATTGAAACCAATTTTTTATTTTCCAATTTTTTGTGACTAGCAGGAAATTAATTCCAGAGAGAGAGAGAGAGAGAGACTATATCATGCATTCAAAACAAACTGAGCCAAATTAACATTGATAGATTCAATTAAGTTAAGTTTTCTAATAATTTCCAAAAATTGAAACGAATGCATGGAGAAGATTCGTCAAAAGCAAACAATAAATCTTATTCACATCAACAAGTCACCTGCATTGCAATTATTTCACGCTAATCAAGCGAAACAGCCATAATTCAAATAGCATCTAAGTATAGAAAAAATAATTTACCCTTTTTGGAACTTTAGGAGTTTTACTTTGGGGAGTTTCCTTTCGTTTCCACTTTCCTCTCCTCTTGGCTTGACTCCCACAGCACTCCTCGTCATCACCGTCCTTGCCCTCGCCATTGCGTTCTCTATCGTCCTTTTGTTCATGTTTGAATTCGGTGGTTGGGGATTTGTGCGGTACAAGCGTGGACTGAACCAGCCGACGGCGAATTCTATTGCTCTGCCGCTGATGGATCTCGTCGGCAGCTTCACTTATCGTCACTGGCTCTTCTCCCTCAGCTGATTCATCCATGAAATTAGGTTAATTTGGTTTGGTGAAGTAGGGCTTGAGAATTCGGGATTTTGAGGAAATTTGGGGTTTTTTGGGAGTAAGGAAGCGACGGTGCAAACGGAACCTAACCAAGAGAGAGAAATTTGGAGGGAAGGGAATTTTATTCCCGCCTTGTAAAGGGCGCTGTTCTGGTGATAATATTTACTTTAAACTGTCTATACATACGTATATACATATACATACATATATATATAAAGAAAATTCTGGACAATAATTTTTTAATTCAATATATGATTCTTATAAATTAACTATATTATTGTTGGTATAATAATACTTTGTGACTAAGAGTATTTTAAGATAATTTTCATTATATATATTCATACTAATTTTACTTTTTGATATTATATTTTGAAAATTTATATTTCTTTGGTCAAATTCGTAAAAACAAATATATATGAATATAATTAGTTAGATAAATATTTTAAGTCTCAATTTTATAATATTATTACAAAGCTAAAAATTCAAATATTTTTCAGAATATTATATATCCATATAAAAGCTTTTTTAGTTATAAAAGTTTATAAAGTTGGATGGACGTCGAAAATCAAAGTTATGAGTACAAATTTTTTTAATAACGGGGCAGAGTGCTAAGGGTCCTTAATGATCATAAACGGGAGCTTTATAAAATTACCGTAAAAAATTAAAAAAAAATAATTATATTTTTAAAAATATTTTTAAATTTATTAAAATTTATAATTTTTTTTATAAAATTATCATATTTAAATAATTTATTATGAGATTATTTTTAATTTATTATGAGTTTATCACTTGATATAAATTTATAAATTTATATAATTTATTATGAGTTTATTATAAAATAACTAAAATATCTCTTATAAAAATAAAAAAAAATATATAAAAAATATGGTAGATAATGTAATTTTTTCATCCTAAATTTGTCATTATCTAAAAGAATAAATGGAACTTTTTGGCCATAAGTCTCGAATTTGGCCCATTAACTTATATAGTGCGTTTAGTTACATAAAAATTTTAAAAAAATTGACTAAATAATCTTATTTGACTATTTATTTATAAATAATTTATGTAAAATAAAATATCGGCTCACTAAACTTTATCAACATGTTAGTAAAATATTTTATTTAAAAAAAGTAGAAAAAAAATATTCTACTGAAAAATAGATTGAGGGATTCATATGTCAAAAAATAATTATACCCTTCACTTAAAATATGTTAATATAAAAAAATATTATAAAGGTAGTTTAAGTATTATTTAGACTTTTATTATAAAGTTGGGTTATAACTAAATAAGTTAATATTTTTTTAATCTATTTTTTAATATTTTATTATATTTTTTAAACACATTAATATAATATTTCTCAATAAAATATAATTTCTGTATTATATATATATAATACATTCATAACAATCAATTTTTTCTGTGATTTACTAAACGCACTAATAGTTTTGATTTAATCAATTTTTTTAATAATAGTAATAATAAATTTATTATTATTAAGATAAAAATAGTTAAAATAATAATAATAATTTTATTTTTAAAATAATATTAAAATATTTTAATATATTACTCAATTAAAATTGAATATTAATTGTTATTATTATTATTATTTTAATAATGATAATTAATATTATTGTTATTGTTATGATTATTTCAATTATTATTATTATCACTGTTGTAATTATTATTATTTCAATTATCATTATTATTATTTAAAATAATGTTAAATATTTTAATATATCATTTAATTAAATTTTAATAATAATTGTTATTATTATTTTAATAATTATTATTACTGTTGCTGTTGTTGTTATTATTATTATTAATGTTCTTATTATTATTTTAATTATTGTTATTATTATTATTATTATTATTATTAAAAAGTTAGTCATACATTAAAAATATTATTAGTATTATTATTAGTATTGTTATTATTATTATTATTATCACCTAAAATAATATTAAAATATTTCAGTATATTACTTAATTAAAATTTAATAATAATTATTAGTATTATTATCATTATTAAAAAAAGTTGGCCAAAGCCAACTCACATTAAAAAAAATAGTGTTGACCAAAATCGAAATTTATAATTTTGGTTTTGGCTAATTTTTATTTAAAGAAATAAAAAAATAAATTCAAAATTTTAAGTTTTAATTTGTGCTTTTGACTCTCATAGTTTAATAAATATGAAAATAAGTCTTATATTTTAATAAAAATATAATTTCTTTCATATTTTGATAAAAAAATTCCAGAATAATCTCAGTTTTTAGTTTGAATTATTCTTTTTTTTAAATGAAAGTTACCATATAGCTCTTCAATCTTCTTCCTTTATTAATTGGTGACAAGTATCTCCAAACTTTATTCACGAATAAGATAAACAAAGTTTGGTTTTCCTTTTGTAATTATATGGAAACTCAAGATGCATAAACGTCTTATTTGCATAGACAAGGCCAAGAGCTATTCCAGAACATTCTACCACCAAGCATCAACCTAAATATGGCTTAGACCTTTAGCAGGAGCATTCAAAATCTACTCTGATGTTATTTATTATAACTTAAATAGGGCTGCTTGAGCTTGCAGTGTTTATCACAGGCCATAAAGGAAAATCTTTTGGTGGAGTGGTTTGTCTAATAGATTATGCCTCTACTATTGACAGTGAAGCTTAAGCCTTAAGGATTATAGTCTAAAGAGCTCTTGCATTAAATTTATCCTCTTGCCACTTTGAATTCAATAGCTTTTTTCAATTAAGGCCTTTAACTGAAGCAGATTCTCGCCCATGGAAGAGTGAAGCTATAGTTTTAAATATGGCTTAATGTATAAATAAACACATATATTTATTCAAAAAGTTCTATTAGCCCTTTTTACTTTGCAGGTGTACTGTTACACACTACCAAAATTAAAAATTTAACCATTTGACACTTTGCTCAGAGCGTTAACTAGAAAAAAATCAGACGCACGTGAGTGGCTTGAAATTTACTGAGTTATTCGTCTGCTTTCAATATCTCTCACTTCTTCCTCTGTTTTTTTTTTTCATGGAATCACGGTCCTTTCATCTCTTCTTCTTCCATGGGTGGATTTCTTTTCTCGTTTCATTGTTTTCTTTTTTATTTATTTATCAATCCATTTTCTTTCTCTCCAATTCATCGTCAACATGCCTGCAACACTGCTGATTTAGACATTCAAAATCTTTTTTTTTGTTTTTTCACCGTTGATTGATAAATAAATATTCAATTGATTGTCAATCTCAATCCTCTTATTTTTTTTTCTTTGAAACCTACTAATTTTAGTACACTCATACACAGATAAAAAAGAAACTAGTTCAAGTCCAAACTTCAGAGATGTTTTGTGTTTTGTGGGAGTATTACAAACAAGAAAAAATTGCCGAGATGATACTATTGAATTGGGTGAAAAATTAGTAGTAATATATTTGATATATACTATTTTGTACATATATTTGATTTTCTTAACCATTCTTTCTTCCTTTCTATTACGGTGATTCCAATCTAACCCCACTTATATTTTTGGGTTAATTTATTTTTCTATTCAATATGAATATGATATTTATTGATTTCTTAATTGAACTGCGATGCCTATTTAATTGCACATATGGATAGGAAAAAATGCATCTCTCAACGGTAATAAAATTACAAAATTTCTTTTGCCCACAAATTATTTGTTACTTGGCTTGGGTGTATGTACCTCTATGGTTGCCGAGCTCCATACTTTGCTAGGTGGTTTTCAATTAGCATGGCATCATGGTCGTAGGAGGATCATTTTTTAGATGGATTCCATGGAAGTTCTTCACATGTTGGATGGCAATAAAAATAATAATCCACATTTTGCAGGTCTACTTTTTTCTATAAAGCAATGGTTGGTCTTTCTTTGGGAAATCAAGTTCCAACATGTTTTCAGAGAGGGCAATAAGATTGAAGATTGTTTGGCTAACTTGGCAGTGGATCAGATGCAGTATCATCATTGGTTACAGGTTCCTCCTCTGGAGATTCGGACTCTGCTCTGGCAGGATGTGCAACAGGTGGCTTGGCCACGTGATGTAACATCTTAATTCGGGTCAACCCCTCCTCTGTATCCAAAAAAAAAAAACTCATTTTTTGGTTCTTTAATTTTTTTTTTTGTGATATGTTCATCAATTTCAATATTTGTAGATGCGAATATATGTTTTCACATTTTTATTTTTATTTGTGATGCTTTTATTTCTTCTTCTTTTTCTATTGTGTTTTTCCTTTTCAATACTAATTTCTATATGTTTCTCGCTTTAATCTATCTTTAGTAATACTCTAAAATATATTGATTTATTCTAAAATATGCTTTCAATCTTCAAAGTGAATGACAAATTCTTTTTATTTTCTGGTTAAATATGAATGAGATGCAAAGGAAGATTTAATTTTGAGTATACAATGCTAAGGACAAATGCAAGAAAAATAGTTAAAGAATCTGGAAATTATATGAATAATGGATTTTTTTTAGCGCATGCAATACACAAAGAAAAACTTAGATAAATAACTGAAACGAAGGCATAATAATACCATTTCAAGTATACGGATATATGTAATAAGACACCCGCAAAATATATCGTGCTAATAGGACATTTTAAACAAGTGTATATATTTATTTATGTATTAATCCTTTAAACATTATAAAGAATGCTAGGAAATTTTATTTTGTTCATTTTCCATGTTCCTATAAATTGCAATAAGGCTGCTTACTGGATTACTTCGACAATCTAAAAATATGCTTTAAATCCGGATTAACTTGTCGACCATACTCCCCAGTTAGAGAATATTCTAGTGTGAATTAATATACGTACTCTTTTTCATGGAAAAAAAAGTTGCCTTATGTAGTTATGTATATCCTTTAAATCCTTAGTTATACATAAAAAGCTGCATTAACAAACATCAAAATTAATAAACTGGACATGCTATTAGGATAATTGCGGTTTAGTTAATTAAATTGTTATGCATGTTTTTTACTTTTTAGTTTTACTTGTTTGCTTTAATAAGTTTTTCAGCCTTTTAAGCCAAATTAGCCTATAGAATAATCAATGTAATTTTTAATTTTTCTTTTGGCTGTGTTTTAGTCAAAGCATTCTTAAAGAATGTCCAAACGTATAATGAATTTATTTCTAGAGCAAATTCAAATATAAGATACCATGCCACTATAGGAAAAAAAAGTTCAATTAAAACAATTAAATATTATTTAATGATGAAGTTAAAAATCCAAGTGTATAATGCAATACAGTTATTAATTGAGAATTCATCAGATAAATACCTGGAAGAAATGTATCAGTCGTTTTTAGATCGCATTCACCATACATAAGCGGGTTTTTTTTTTTTTTTTTACTATTTTACCATTTCAATTGAAAAATCCTAACTTTTTTTTTAAATGTTCTTTCTTTATCTTTTTTTTCTTTTTCTCCATTTTTCATTCTCTTTTACTTTTCCTTCTTTCTTTTTCATCGCATAAACCTATGTCTATTATTATCACTCTACTTTTTTGCTCTTTTAGTTATGTTTCTCGCTTATTAAATGTAGTCATTACATTCACATATAAAAAAAATTATCAGTTTCAACAACCATCTTAGAATAAATATAAGATTTTTTCACAATATTAGTGAGATTTAAGTTTTTTTTTTTTTTGGACAAAGGTTGAATTTGAACATTAAATTTGCTAACTGAGTTTAAATTATGATAAAATAACTTTTTTGTTCAATTAAAGACTAAACTTTTAACTATTAGGACAATTAAGGGCAAATATTCAATTTAAAATTTTAAACTTGTTAATCAAACTCAAATTATGATAAAATAGTTGTAGACATTTTATAAAACTACCCATAAAATATTTTTTTTAAAATACTATAAAAAGATCATTAATAGATTTTTATTAATTCATAATTTTTTTAATAAAACCATTAATAGATTTTACATTAATTAAATCTATTAATATAAAAAAATGAATTTATTTTAATGTGTATATATGTTAGTAAAAATTATTAAATTAATACATTAAAAAGCAAAATTAATATATTTTTAATATTTATTTTTTATATGTATTATATACAGAACATCTATAAAAAGTAATATTTAAATAGATTTTATATATTATAAACATAAAAAATAAATTTAAAAATAAAAATAGTTTTTGTTTTGTATATGTTATTTACATGAGATACACACAATATATATGCAACATCTGCATAATAAAACTAATATTTTTTAACTGTATTTTTTATGAGTATAATATATAAAATTTATTTAAAAATAAATTAAATAATTTTTATTAATATATTTATATATTTTAATTTTATATATTATTTTCTTGAGCATTATTTTATAGTGAAAATTAATTTTTTTATTTATAAAAAATTAATATATTTTAAATGTTAAAATATAATTTAAAATTTTAGTTTTTATTATTTTATAATGATATATTTATTTAATAGTAAAGTTTAAAAAAGAAATATGAAAATTAAAATACAATATTATTTGAAGTAAAAGATAAGGTATTTAAAAAAAACCTTATTTTAGTGAAAAGTTGATATTTTTAAAAATTTGGCTTAATTTTCTAAAAATATAAATATTTTTATAGTAATTTAAAAAAAATATTTTATGGGTAGTTTTGTACAAAGTCTAAGATAATTTTGTTCTAATTTGAGCCTAGTTAATAAATTTAAGGTTCAAATTAAATATTTATCCTTAATTGCCCTGATGAGTGAAAGTTTAATCACTGCCTAAACAAAAAATGTTATTTTTTCCCAATTAAATATGGTTTGCAAGTTTAAGATTGAAATTAAATCTTTGTCCCTTTTTTGTTGTAAACGCAGACTTAATATATTTTGTATTTTAAAAATAATATTTATTTTTTGTAAAATAAATTTTTTTGTTTTTAATGTAGTTTTTTTAATGAAATCTTTCTATTTATTTATACTATTTATGAGTTTTTTTTGTTTTTTTGAAATGGATTTAATGGAGTTTTAATTTACTTAAGGCATAATTTTGTTTGAATAACAATGTCCTTCTATAATATGGATGAATGTGCAGATTTTATATATGAATACATTTATGTGATATATATAGCCATATTAGCAATACATGTGATAATATTTAATTAATATATATTTAATATGAGATTCATATAAGCGAGATATTGCGATGTTTACATAGACATAGTCGCATTGAATATATACGTATTTTATATGAATTTTCTAATTAAATGATATGCATTAACATATTCGTAACAAACATTATCGTATTTAATTAACATCTGTTTAATTTGATATTCGTATAACAAAATGTCATTGTGTTTTATATACACGTGATCATATGAATTTACAAGTATCATATATGAATGTATTTAGGTGATACAAAAAGTTATGTCCGTAACCCATATAATCGTGTTTAATTAATATGTGTTTAATATGAAATTTATATAACTAAAATATTGCTGTAATGCTCCTAATTTTAATGGATATAAAGATTATTAATATGAGGAAATAATTATGTATGTTGGAAGAGATATAAATGATATAAACACAAGATATACATAATATATATGTGTTAGATATATATAATAAATATAATTGATATATAATATAAACACGGTATATACATAGTATATATGTGTAATTTTTTTATTTTATTTATTTTTTATTCATATATATTAATTAATTATTTTAATATTTTTTCCTATCCATAAATATTTTTTCCCATACTTTAACTTATTTATTTATTTATTATTTTTAAATGGGTATATTTATGGGTATGCATATATCATGTTTACATTATATATCAAGTGTATATATTATATATATTTAATATATATATTATGTATACAATATATATATTTTGTATATCTTATGTTTATGTCGTATATCTCTCTTCCAACATACTTAATTATTTTCTCATATTAACTATCTTTATATCTATTAAAATTACGGGTATCTCGAGTAACATCAATAAAACCTTCTAATCCAGCACTAGCTTTATCAACATCGTCAATATCTACACCCGAAGCATCAACGATAATATATGAAATAATATTGTCAACAATAATTTTACTATCATTATCACCACCTTTAGAGACAGAAATTCCTTGCTCAAAATCTTCACCGACAGTTTTTTTTTCTTTATACATAAAAAATATATATATATATAATAAAATATATAACTAGAAAATAAAAATATATATATGTTGATATACGTAAACATAACAACACATACCAAATCAATGATAAACAAACAAATATTGCAACAGTCAAATAACAATCAAAATATAAATGATATGTGATTATATATATTGTTATATAATTATATATATTGTTATATAATAATATATAACAATAACGGCAAAAAAATGACGTGTATTGTTATATGTTGTTTTGTGTACCTTGAATATTCATCCTCATCTTTTCCATTAGAATTATTAGAATTAGACTCACCAGCATGAACTTTTTATACATATTCATTAACATATCAAAATAAAAGAAAAAAAAAACTAATTTAAAACAAAACGATAATTTACAAAAACAAACAAAAAAAATATTAATAAATAATAAAAACAACAAAAAAAAAAGAAACAAAAAAATATCTCAAAAACTAACTTTTTTGACATACCAACAAATATATCAAAATTTTCTTTAAATTTATGATTAAAATTCAAATTCAAATAATTAACTTGTTCCTTTAAATCGATAACTTATTTCTTCGTAAACTTCACATCCTTATACATTATACCTTGTTTAACGTAAATACTATTCATTTATTTCTCTAATTTAATCGTATGCTCATTCAAACTTTTTCTTCATAGAATGACTTGATACATCATCAATCTTACTCCTTTACTTTTCAATAAGGTCATCATTATCAACATCATCAATATTAATTTTCTTAATATTATATCATACATAATCAACTTTATTTACACCTTCATACTCAAAAGCATTGTAAAAATGACCAAAATTCAAATTATCCGACTAATCAAAAGTAGGAAAATTAATTTACAAATCCAACTAAAAAAAGATATATGTATAATTAACAAACAAAATAATAAAAAGAAATAAAAAAATAAAATGAAACAAGAAAATTACATACCTTTAAAACATAAAGACTAAAAACTTTTTCATATTTCTTAAGACAAGGAGAATATTCAAATGACCAAGATATCATCCGAGAATTTTATTTTTAGATTTAACACTAAACTTATCTTTTAAATAAACATTGTCCAAGATAGGTAACTCAGTTGGTTAAGCAGAGCTGAACAAGTGGGCGAGGGAACAAGTTCAAATCTCACTAAATACTTTATTGGGAAGGGTTAAGGAGCCTTAACATATGATCTGCACCCTAAACATGATTAGGCCTATACTTAAACCATTGAACGGATACAGGTAGGGATATTTGTGGTAACAAAAAAAAAAAAAACCACAACACTTATAAAATCATATTTGAGTAGCAATATGGAAACCAATCAGCCTATAAAATTTATTAGGAAATTTTTTCACATTAAAACCAAATTTTTTATTAAAACTACTATAATCAAATCAAAAATATTGAAAACAAAAGAATAATCAAAATTTTCACTATCAATGATATCCAAATATTCCACATGAACCAATATATCATTTGGAGATGATAAGAAAAAGAGATGTAAAATATATAAAACAGTAAATTTAATAACATCTCCATCACATAAAAAATTATTTTTAAGAAAATAATTATTAATATAAAATTTATAGATCGTCACCCTACCACTAAAATAATTAGATAACAAATTATTATCATCTTTTGAAAATAAAAACTTATAACGATCTCCAACGTACTTTAAACCAGTAATCAAACTAAATTCATGCAAACCAAAAACTAATTATAAACCATCAAACTCAAATAACATATGCTTAGGATTATAACCCTTAATCGACCTCAAAATCAATGGATAAAAAAAGTTGGATTTAAACTTTAAACAGACGCATATTCAATAAAAATCTAAAAGGAGTTTCGCGAAACATAACCATTTGTTAAGATGTCAATACATATATCAAATTAGTTATAATCTTATACTTTAATTCACAAGAAAATTTAACAACATGAAAATTTTCACTTTTACCAGAGGCTATCTAAAAAAAATAAAAATAAAAATGTAATATTATATATCGATATATGTAACATATATTACTATATATGAAATAATTTAGAGCGCAGGCATCAAAATAAATTCTGTAATATAATATTATATATTGACATATGTTATATATATTATCATATATTATATAATTTAGACAAAAAGTCATAACAATAAAAATAGTTATATAATGTAATATATTGATACATGTAAATAAAACGAACATATATCACGTAACTTATAGCACACATATCAAAATATAAAGTGTTTTATGCTGATATATGTAACATATATTAACATAAATAAAAAAAAATACATAAAATCAAATGGGAATAAAAACTCGTATATGTTGATATATAATGACATATGTAACATGTATCAATAAATATTAGATAATTTATAAAACAAACATCATAATATAAAATCAACTTAAATTATTATATGTTATTATATGAAATACATATCAAAGATAATTTAGAGTAGAAATATAAAAATAAAAAAATAAAATATCACATATTGATATATAAAATATATATATCAACATATGTCAAATATCTTAAAAAATCAAAATACAATATTATATCATAAATATAATATTCATAATAATATATGATACATATATAAACATAAATCACATAATATGAATAAAAAATACCAAAAAATAATATATCAAATGCTATTATAAGATACATATATTATAATATATTAAAATAACTTACAATAATAAACATTAAAATAAAAATGTTATATGCAGATTCTTATACAAAATCAAACTGAATAAATATATTTCATTATATGTAATATTAAAACAACCAAAATTAAAATAAAAAATAAATTTTCAAAGAAAAAATTTCATAATCAATACTCTTTTTCACTGATTTATTATCAATATTAGATTTTTTCAAATAATAAATAATCTGTGAAGAAGTTTTACAAAATAAAAAATAGAGGAGAAGCTTCTAACAATTTAACAATAAAAAAATTTTAAAAAATGAATACCTGAAGCAAAACTGGAAAAAACTACTAAACCACTAAAAATTACTAAATTACTATTAAAAAAAGAATCAAAAGCTAAAAATAAGAAAAAAATTGCAAGAAAAACGATGGAAATTAAGAGAATAAACTTAAAAATTAAAAATTGTAAAAAAAGAAAAAAGCAAAGTAAATATAGTAAAAATAAAAAAAAGGAAACAAAAAAGTTACTGTGTAGTTTCCTATTTATAAAATTCTCAATAATAAACGAGGGCATTTTTCAGGGCCCAAAGGCTTTTCAAAATTGAGTTGGTTCAACGGGACTTGATTGCACGCTCTCACAAGTAACCTCGGATTTCCAAAAGCCGAAAGAGCGTTTGCACTACACGAGCCAAAGATTATGTGACGAACCATACTATGATTAGAGAAGCAAGTAAAATACGAAAAATTATTTTCCTCCACGCCAGAAAAGAAATTGTGTCTAGTTGTTCGTGGGCCTCTCACAAATCTTAAGAAATAAAAAGCAAAATGGTGAATTACGAAATCACCCCCAATTCAATTTCATTTTTTTAACTAATAAATAAACAAAATTGAAATGTACTGAGTTACAAATCTGCAATACTTATTATACTATTTTAAACTAATTAGATTAAAAAAATATTTATACTTAAAAAAATAATTCAAAACAAAATTCAATTATATGCTCTAATTTAGTATTTTTTTATACATCATAATTTAAACGAATTCATATAATATAAATAATTTTAGTATTTTATAAACCAACTCACATCACTTAAAATTTTTACTTAAATCTTATTAAATATTCTAATGCAATGGTTTATTGAGATTTTCTAAATTTCATAAATTTTAACTATTTTTTTAGGATAAAAACCATTTAAATCATATTAAACAATCATAGAGTTTACATTCAAGGAAAGAGAAGATGACAGAATCCGAGGATAAAAATCATTTAATATTATATTTAAGTAAAATAATTTTTTAAATTTTAATTAATTTAAAATTAATTTATAGTTAAATTGATATTACATATTATATTAATTAATAACATAAATTAGAAGTAAAGTTATAAAAAATTAAATTTTATTATATTTATACATTATCTGATTGAAATTTAAATATTAATAATGTTTTTAAATATACTAAAATGATAAAAAATTATACATTTGTTAAAAAGTTTTAAATTCAAATATTATAACAGATGATACATTGTTTACAAACTTATAATTTAAATGAAATGTACCATACACTATTACTTTTTTTAACTTATTACTTTGTCAAATTTAATTAAATTCGAATAATTTGAAATATTAATCTAAAAAGTTCCAAATTATATTTTATATTAGACAGGTATAATTCACAAAGGACCTTTGCTATTATTGTATAGCTCATAATTTAAACAACCCTTTTTTGAAATTTTGAAAATATGCATAAAAAATTTTGAATTCAAATTTCGTATTAGATGGATGTGGTATAAGGAGAGTTTTCATTATTATATAACTCATAATTTAATTTACAACTACTATTACAATTGTTTAACTTATTCTGATTTAAGATTAATTTAATTCTTTGATAAAAAAATGCCTTAATTTAATTGCAGCTGAAAATAAATCAAAATAACTTATTCTGATTTAAGATTAATTTAATTCTTTGATAAAAAAATGCCTTAATTTAATTGCAGCTGAAAATAAATCAAAATAACTTATTCTGATTTAAGATTAATTTAATTCTTTGATAAAAAAATGCCTTAATTTAATTGCAGCTGAAAATAAATCAAAATTGGGAATGGAGTTTAATTACCATTTTAGTAGAAGAAAACAATACTGGTAATTTGGCATGGCAATTCAAAGGGTAAATCGGGCAAAAGGTTGTCACTTTCAGTTCAGCAATCAATAAGGTCCAAACGTCGCCGTTGTAAACAGCAAATATAACTTTCGGAAAGTGAGAACTATGGATATTAACAAGGACAAATTGGTCCAATAAAAAGTTTTCTGAAACTGTAGTTTCGAGAATCTGACTAGTGTCTGCTCACTCTATGCAAAACATTTGTCTCCTCACTCCTCTTCTTCTCTCTCAGCTCCTCATTCTTTCAAAACCCATTTCTTTTCACCTCTTTCTCGCTGGAGGGCATTACAGATAGAACAAGAATGAAAAACCTAGACAGCGGAATCCTATAATCCCATCATAAATCTCTACCGACAGTCAAAACCTCATTCTCTCAGGTACGAAATTCGCCCTCTTTCACTCACTCTCTGTTTTGTCCGTTTATTCATTCTGGGTTTTGGTTTTGGTCGCAAAACCAGTTACATTATCTTATATCACCAATCCAAAGCCAAAAACTTCTGACCTTTTTGTTTTTGCTAAGTGAGTAGTACTAATTCTATCTCATCCTTTAAGCCAAAACCTTGAAACTCACATCTTCCCCTCCTTGAACCTACCCCAATGATGCAAAGCTCAAAGCCCATTTTCGTCCTTTTGATTTTCATCAACGTAGTGGTTCTTGTTACCTCTAAATCTACTATCGAACCTTGCTCCAACAATGACTCTTGTAATGCTCTTCTTGGCTACACTCTCTACACGGACCTTAAAGTTTCAGAAGTAGCTTCCCTTTTCCAAATTGACCCCATAGCTCTCCTCACAGCCAACTCTATTGATATCTCTTACCCAGACATTGAGAACCATATCCTTCCTTCTCAGCTTTTTGTCAAGATCCCTATAACCTGTTCCTGTGTTGATGGAATCCGTAAATCTGTTTCTACCCACTACAAGACGCGGCCTTCAGATACTTTGTTTTCTATAGCGGAATCGATTTATTCGGGCTTGGTTTCGGCCGACCAGATAAAGGAGGCGAATTCTATACAGGATCCTTCAGTGTTGGATGTAGGACAGAACCTTGTAGTTCCGTTGCCGTGTACTTGTTTTAATGGGACGGATAATTCGTTACCGGCAATTTATTTGTCCTATGTGGTGATGGAGATTGATACTTTGGCTGGGATTGCTTCGAGGTATTCTACTACCATTACTGACTTGATGAATGTTAATGCTATGGGGAATCCGTCAATCAAGGCCGGGGATATACTCGCTGTGCCATTGCCAGGTAATTCGGGTTTAATCAGAAGAGTTCTCTCCATGTCACTGTGGGTTCTTTACCGCTGTTTGTGTAATTACTTCACGTTAGCCTTAGTTTAGTTATGTCATGTGCTTCTTCAGTTAATATTGGGCAGTTGTGTTGCCGGTTTGGTTTGTTTTAAAATATGTTTGCCACTTCTTTTGGAGAATTTTGCTCTAGGGGTGGGGGTTCGAACTCGCAACTCACTGCCCAGGATATTATGACTCTTGAACAACTGAAACGATTGGTTGTTACATTGAGAATTTTTTGCATATCTCCTGTAGTTAATACATTTATGATATTATCTGTGAATTCAGTTGAATTATATTCTTTCCTTTCTTTAAGAAAAATCAACTCACGGCAACCTATTCTGAATTAGAGAGTAAGAAATGGTAAAGACTTGGTTGTGGTAATTAATTTGCCTTCGTTTCAAATAGATGCCTTAATAAGGCCTAAGGGTGTTATCTTCCGCATGAAGATTGAGTGTTTTTTTATGAATCGATTGCAGCCTGTCCTTCTAAGTTTCCAAGATACGCCCTCGATTATGGCCTGATTGTTCCAAATGGGAGCTATGCTATTTCTGCAAGTCATTGTGTGCAATGCAGCTGTGGACCGGGAAATCTCAAGTAATTGAACTCCTCTACTTGCCTTCATTATGAAACCCATTTTTGTTTATATTATGGAAGATAAAATGACTATATGTTTGCATATACAATAAGTTGTAATCTGCTTTGGTGTGTATTGTGTAGTTTGTACTGCATGCCCGCTTCCTTGGCGGTTTCTTGCTCAAGCATGCAGTGTAAAAATAGCAATCTTATGCTTGGGAATGTCACATGGCAACAGAGTAGTGCTGGCTGTAATGTTACTTCTTGTAGTTATGGTGGTTATGTCAATGGCAGCATTGTGACCATGTAGGTGTAACTTGTGTAACTTAGTTGTTCTGTTTCTTTAGCAGATTGTTGATAATGAAACTTACCCTATCCTTGTGACTGACATTTCTGTTGAATCACTATGTAGGCTGTCCACATCTCTTCAACCTCGATGCCCAGGTAAAAATTTGATGAATGCTATTTATTTATGAGCATGTAACATAAAAATAAAATTTGTTTCTTTTGAGGTGTTTGTGTCTTGTTGAATATGATGATAACTTTATTCGTGATAAAATGTATATATATGTGTTTGTGTATGCAATGATCTAATTCACTATAAGAATTCTTTTTTTGCTATTGCATATAAAAAGAATGTTATTGTTTTTGATGATTAATGCATCATCTGTACAAGTCTAAAAATTGATCTTCATACAACTGTTAGTACTTGTCTGGTTGAAGAGTATGTTAAAAAGTTAGTGTTCATTGTAATGTCACTCGATCGGCCTTTTTTTTGATGATTCAGTTAACAAAAAAGATGTTGCAAGTTTAATTGTTGAAATTGGAGTTCAACTATTTTGTTATCATTTTTTATGGTTTTGCCAATTAGGTTTACCAACAAAGCTAGATTCCACATGTAAACGCTGATATGTTTTTGCAATTGTGCTAAACAAAATAATGCAGGGCCACATCAGTTTCCTCCCCTGCTATCCCCACCTACTACAGTGACTAAGTATTCAGAGTTTGGTCCAGCTCCAGCACCTGCGCCTCTGTCGGCTGGTTCTGGTACAACAGTGCCCAAAACTACAATAGTACCGACAACTGGGACACTTCCTGGTTTAGCCCCTGTAGGCGGTCCAATTGGAGGTGCATCTGATGCTTGCTCCTTGGTGTATCCATTAGCTACTTCCCTAATTTCACTCCTGCTATATTTATTGGCCAACTTCATGGTCTTCCTTCCATTGTAATTTTTCCGTGAATTTGCAAGTCTAGATGGTTGCTTGGTCACTGTTTTTGACAGGTCCCATTTATCTGTTGTATGTAACCTTCTTAATTTATTACCATGTGAACTGATTTTTGGATGCGGGAATCATAGATTATCATTGTGCCTAGCTAAAATCTTGTTTTGGCTTGCTGTGTTATGTACTTTGAGTAGCAGTTGTTATTTTTAGTAAGCCAATCTTGTTTTTATCATCCATAGCTCTTGGAAATTTCTAGGATCATGCATTACTTTGGTGGGAAGGGGGACATTTTCATTGTGGGTGCAACACTCTGCATTTTATTAAATCTTGTTCCATGTTCTGATGGGCAGTCATTGGACAATTGAAACTTTTTAAGTTCCATAACCTTAGATTGCAGATTCAATGACCCCAAATCTATCTTGGTACATCAGAAACTTTTTAACAGGGAGGGTTTGAACTGTTAACTTTGTCCCCTACATGACAGGCACTCACTGTCCTGTGTGCTGGATACTACACTTTGCAATACATGAAGAGTTTCCTAGGAAGAGTTTATTTCCCATTTACTAAAAGAGCCTGAAACTAATGAGAGGGGATGAGAGCGTGTTACCTTTTGCAATGCATCTATATTGACTTATTCAGCAAGCACTAAATGCTCCCTCTCTTATGGCAGGAGAGTGTGCTAGTACATAGAAACAGGCTGAAAGAAAGGTTCTATTGTCAGTGTGAGCATATTACAAACAGTATCAGCCAACAAAACTCACTAAGACAGCTAGACCTCTCTTAATGGTTAGGCATGCGACAAAATGATAAAGACAAGAAATTGCAACGCATCTTGATAAAACTTCTGTTCCTCATTCTGGCAGGCAGCTACTTGCTAGGAACTTTCTAAGAGTATGAACCTTTTGTTTTGGTTTTTTCTTATTTTTTCTAATTATGAGATTTCAACTCGAGTATAAACTTGCACATAATCACTATTTCAATTGCTATTTCAATGGACTGAGTTAAAAGATTATCATCTCATTAGTTACACGACATCTATTTAAATATACAAGAGCTAGACTTTGATTTCTTGAATAAATACAAACAATGTTTTGAGTATTAACCAAAATAATCAACAGGGATTCTGGTCTGGCAATATCAAATAACATTTTCGACTATAGAAATTAATTAATGGGTTTTGAACTGCTTTTGTTGGGATTTTCTCAAAGAAAAAAATTATTTTCAAAAATATATTTTTTTAATTTTAACTTTTAATTTCAAAAATACCACTTTCTAAATATATATCTAACATACTATTCAATATATATATATATATATCTAACATATTAACGGTACATCTAATACATCTTATATGCTAAACATATACTGTAAGGTAACTAGCGAATAAATAGATCAATTTCATTTGATAAAAAACTATTATAATTTAACAAGGTTTCGAGTTACATATTTTAGTGTACACTTGGTACCAAAATACTAGGGATTTAAAAAAAATAATAATAATAAACAAGTGATATATAATGTAATTTTTTATTTTTTTAAATAATTTGACTTTAATTAACATTGAAACATAATTGGGCAAACTCGTATATATGGTCTAGGGCTCTTGGGCTTCCCATACCACCCAAAAAAAAATAAAAAAAATAAATTTCACCATATTTTTTAAAATTTTTATTTTTTTAAAAAAATATTTTTAATTATTTTATTATAAACTCATGATAAACTCATTATAAACTATATAAAATTTATAAATTCATTATAAATTTATTGTAAATTTTTTATAAATTAATAAAAATATAATATTTTAATAAATATTTTATAAATTTTAATATTTTAATAAATATTTTATAAATATAATAAATTTAGAATTATTTTTAATTATTTTTATATTTTTATGGAAAGTCCATCCAAAAATAGTCAAGACCAAAAAAAAAAAGTATAAATAATAATAAAAAATAAAATTTCTGAAAATAAAAGTATCGACTATGGTGTTATGCAGCAACTGAAGTGAATACTGATTCTCTTTCCCTCCAAATTTCTGTAACAAATACATCCAAAGGAAAAGGAACTCTGATGGCTTCAGTACCTTCAAAACTCTACTATGGTCACTGGCGAAGGCATGTAGAAGAGGAGGGGACAGTTGCCCCCCTTCACCTTTTGAAAAAAAAATATATATATATATAATATTTTTAAAAAAATTTTAAATTATTTATTAATTTTTTAAAAAATTTTAAATTGCTCCCCTCTTTTTTTTTTAATTTTTATAAGAAGTAAAAAAAAATACAATAAATTATTTATTCTATATACAATAATTCTTTTTTAAAAAATTGATAAAAGATTGATAATGTATAAATATAAAAAAAAAACAATAAAGAAAGAGATAAATTTTTTAACTAAATTAATTTGAATACATTTAATAAATTAAAAAACTCATTTATTTTAATTATTTTTTAAAAAATTATATTCATTATTTAATTTTTTTTCTTTTTATTTTATTTTTGTTATAAAATTTTTTATAAATATAAAATTTTGTACATATTTATATTAATATTTTTTATTAATTAATTTTTAATAATAAAAATATATTATTAATAAATTAATAAACTTATAAAATACTATTAAAATAAAATAAGAAATAAAAAATTATAAAAAATTTAAAATTTATAAAAAAAATTTTACCCTGTTTATTTTAAAGGCTCGCTTCGTGCTCACTCTATGTTTCTCTTTTACACTTGTGTTTTTCTGTGTATATATAATTCGTTGTTAACGGGTATTTAACTGTAATTAATTTTTTGTTTGGTTGATTTGTTTTGTTATTGACACAGATGATGTTAGCCTTGTAATGGTTTTATTGGATACTAATCCATTCTTCTGGACGACTTCTTCTCTCCCATTTTCCCAATTTCTTTCTCACGTAATCTCTCTCTATACAAACCCTAACTCTTTTTGTTTATTTCGTTACAAAATCAAACCAACGACTCCATTTGGATTTCATTGCAGGTGCTTGCGTTTTTAAACTCCATTTTGCTCCTTAATCAACTCAACCAAGTGGTGGTCGTTGCTACTGGGTGTAATTCTTGCGATTATGTTTATGATTCGTCTTCAGAAACCAATCCGAGTTCTGGGGGTGCCAATTTGTTGCTGAAATTGGAGGAGTTTACGATCAACGATGAAAAGTCGGGGAACGAGGCGTCGTCTGAAGGAAAGATTGCTTCTTCATTGCTCTCTGGGTCATTGTCCATGGCTCTTTGTTGTATCCTTCTCAGATATTAGTTGGTCATCTGGATGCTTTGTTGTGATAAAAAAAAGGCATTTAGGTAATTGGGGTGACATGGAGTTGATTGTAGTGCCTGCTTTGCATTGATTGCGATGATACCTGCTGTTTTCTGGCTGATTTTACTATAAATTGTATGAGAAAACTATGGGAATCTTATTAGACTGTTTGATTTGACTTGGAGAACAGATATACAGCGGGTTTTTCGCTCAGGACCACTCCATCCTCAGCCTCGAGTGAGTATTCGCATATTTCTTTTACGAATTTGTATTTATTTGCATGGTCATACATAACGGCCCATCATTTTGCTTAGATTGCAAGGACTATAATTTAGTAGCAGAACTAGTTACTGGGAACAATAGGCTGAAGCAATAATACCATATTGTGAAACAAATTTCACTGATATTTGATTCTTTTTTTCTCTGGAGCATCTTGGCATCTTTTTTATCATTGTGGTGTCTTAGATGTTTGTTGTTATGCAAATTTAGCTATGATGTGTTGCTAATTTTGTTTAACAGGCTCTCATTACTTATTTTCTAGACTAACAGGCTCTCATTACTTATTTTCTAGACTAAGGAAATTGATTTGAGCAGTTGATCTAGTGAAGTATGTTTTGTCCAGTTGTATAATGTGTGTATGGATTTGGTTTTGTTCCATGAATTTAGCATACGCATTTACAGCATTAGTATTTTTCTCACCTCATAACTGACATACCAGGGCAGATATTATGTTTGCAGGGATCTCCTGATGGACCTGAACAGTATGTTTATGATCGTTGGGCTTAATTTATTTTCCCCCCTCGAGATTTGACCTTTTTGTTTGGGTGTGGATGGGGGGTGTGATGTTCCAGATATGTTGCAGTAATGAATTCAATATTCTCTGCTCTATGGTATAATCATGCATTTTTAATTTTTCTTGCTGCTCTATATTTTGATTATCTTATTCTATATGTTGAAATTTTGACTGAAAACTTGGTGTTCTATCACCAATTTGATTTTGACTGTAGCCTGTTGGCAATCACTATGTGGTAACTGAAAGTAGTAAGCTCAAGAAAGTTAATTCTATGCTATTGAATGTAATTACAAAAAATTGTTTTTTCTCTTGTTAATTTTTTTTTCTCCATTTGATTCTTAGCGTATTTATTTCTAAACCACCATAAGGTTCTTGTTTATAAATATGCTTCAGATGAACATGTGGCTTTGTTTAACTTATTTGAATTTCTTACCTTTTTAATGTAATAGTATAATTTGATCTCATACACCTTAACGATTATCATAATGATGAGTTGTGTTCATTTTAATATGTGAGAATTGCTAAGCTTTTCAGCTGCTTAAGAAACATGAAAAGTGTTGTTTACTATCTTTTCATCCTTTTGAGTTTTGTAACTATGTACACATAGATAAATTTGCAACTTTTAGCAATATAATCTAAAAAAGATCGCTAAAATAGGCTGGTGTTTTTAGTGTCGTATGCATATAAAAGCCTTGCTTTTCATACTGTATATTTAGTTAAAATTGCAGTTGGTGTCTGAATTTATTTCAATTACTGCTGATTTTGGATTATGGTATTCTCAAGTTTAAGACTTGAAATTATTTTGTTGATTTTGACCCTGCTACAGGGGCCTATAGACTCTTGTTTTGTTGATGCTCATAATTCTACCTTCCTGCAGCAGGTAGCCTCTTGTTATGGATGGCGTTCTTTGCAAAAAATCTGTGGAATTGTATCTAAATCTGAATGACCTGTTCCATAATGAGTGTCTCCATTATTTTGAACATACATTGAATTAAAAAGAAATTTTTGTAATTTGGATCTATTGCTTTTTCTCCCATTAGTTTGACATCTTGATACTGATAATATTCTTGTTGGATGCAGACTGTGTTTGCTACTGACTTGCATTCTCGCAGCTTCTTACAACTTCCTACACCTGCAGGTGTTGATTTTCGTGCATCTGAAGTTAGAAATCTTAAATTGTATTTATTTTTAGACAACTACTTTCTTTTGTTTCATATTTAGCTGCCAAGCTTCTAAAACATGCCGATTCTTTGTTTAATTGATTAGTACATGCTGAATGTGACAAGTCATTTCCCACTTTTTCCTGTTATATATATATATATGCAATGAGTTTGACAATACTCAAAAAGGATGGCAACGGGTTATTTAGCTGTGATTAGTGTAGTAATAATTAATATCATAAACTATTATCCAACAACAGAAAAAATATTCCACGGTTCAAGCATGATAGTTATGACAGAATGTTATTTAAATGCTAAGCCTCAGTTACCTTCATTCCTCTGTAACTTCTGTTCTTATCATTAGTAAATTTGTGTCCAGTATCTTTTTTTTTGCTCCCACTCCAAATTGTAGGTGCACTGTGCACAAGTGTGCACTTCAGTACTTTGCTTCAACACCTTTGCATGGTATGGCTGCTCTCAGTAGTCAAACATGCACCTAGTAGGATTGCAAGCCCATGACTTTTACCATAGATCTATCTGTGCACAATTTGTTTTTGAGAATTCAAACCCTTGTGACTCTTTTGATTGCTACATTTTCTTTAGTTCATGATTTTTGCAAATCCTATGTAATCTATTCAGGCATTATTACTTCTAATTCAGAGAATTAGCTTTTTATGCTACCACAAGAGTACTGAGGGCTAACTGATGCTCTGAAAATGGTTTTACCAGAACTTATGATATTGTAAAATTTCTGGCTTTAGTTCTGAGCAGAGAGGCAAGTTTGTAACCTTTGTCCATTTTGTACATTATCTGCTTGCGGTCCAGGTGTACTACCTTTTTATGATACTGTAAGAGTCTAGCTGATGTTCTTAAATAGATTTGCCAGCAGTAATTCTGAATGGAAATGTAAGTTTATTATCATATTCTGATTTGTTTGCATCATCTGTCTGCATTTATATGCGATTGATAAGCCATTCCGGTAAAAGCTCTTTGCATGTACTGATGGAAGGTTTTCAGATAATGTTCCAGATTGGTATTAGTAAATATTTTTTAACCATTTGAATTGCGGTTTTCTCACCAATTTGGTGTTTTGCAGGTGTTTTTGCCATAAAACTGCCATTGATATGGGCTTCATATGTGCTGTATGTTTGTCCATGTTCTGTAAGCATCACAAAAAGTGTTTGACCTGTGGGTGAGTAGATGTTCTGTTTAAAATTATATTAAAAAATTTTGAAAAACTGGTTCTTTAGGTGCATATTGCCTATGACTTGTAAAACGTAAATTTGAATTAAGACCCAAATTCGATTCCTTGAATTTGAAATTCCTTACTAACTTTAATTGGTAGTTAAAAAAATACTATTTTTCTCTGAGAGAAGATTCAACTTTTCCCCTTTCATTGTATTTATATGTCAAATGTCGTTAATGTAGACCAAGATTTTATCAGAATGTAGAAGCTGATACTTTTTTATACTTTCCCATATTGAAATTGCTTTAAGTAGTGATTGCTCTCTGACTTATTGTCTTCTTGTAGCAAATGCAAACCTGTTTATTTTTGCAATGCATACATCTTTTTCTGCATGTCTGGGTTTTTGCTGATGGGGGACGTGAGCTCAGCTTGAAGAGATTTAGAAATAGGTGGCTCATAAATGGTTCCCAACCAGTATATATTTGGTAAAAATAAAAAATGAACTGGTGGAATTAGTGCATGAGCTGTTCTCAATGAATTAATTCAGATAAGCTGTGTTATCTTTTTATTTTATTTTTAATGCCCCTAATATTCGATGAAGGGTATTTTAAGAAACAAGAGAGGCTTTTCTAAGTGCTACTTTGGTTCTTATTTTATCTTAATGTCTTGTTTGATATTTGGTTGAGACTTTGGATATGATGCAGGTCAGTATTTGGTCAATCGCAATCAGATAATTCGTCATCAGATCGTAGGAGAAAGGCTCCAGAAACATGATATTACTCTTCTAGAAGCATCATTAGGTATTTATATATCTCTTTGTTTGATGTCATTCTGTGAGATTACATAGCTTGATATTGACTGCTAGCTACTTATTTATGTATTGATAGTGTCTTCTTGTGGACTGACCAATCTGTTGTGAAGAATTTTAGCGATAACACGACTAGAAAACTTTTGGCTACTCCAAGAGTAATCAATTCCTTGTGCACCCAACCACTGAGAATGATTGTTTTGAAAAACCGTCTGCTGAAATTACAGTTACGCCCATTTTTTGATAAAGTGAAATTATTTTTAAACTCATCATGCCTCCAATTATTATTCTCACTGTGGCCTTTGTGCATGCATTAGAGGCAGTCGAGTACTTTTAATTTTGTTAAATAGTAAAAGTAATGTTTAAGAAATCTCAATTGCTGCATTTTACTGACAGTAATAAATGAATGGACTGATTTTGCTTCTCGTTAAGCTGTCTAAGCTGAAGACAGTAGATTTTGATTGTGGACTATACTTTCACCTTCTTGACCCCTGTGATTTTCCTTTTCTCAGCGATGGTGCTGCTTGCAATAAATATGTTGAAATCAAAAGACGAACTTTATAGAGTCATATTTAAGCGCATTGGTGATATTTTGAGTGATTTAAAGCTTCCTTGTTTACCTCCGATATTGTATCTAAATTTTGGTGATGTTTGGAGTGATCTAGGACTTTGTAGTCTTCTTCAGATTGCCTTTAGAACGACTTTGCTGGTTGTGTGAACACCCTTTGCAGCAAGTTTCAGTATGGCTCGACTCTGATACAACCTATAGCCAGCCAAAACAGGTGCAATAACAAAATTAAGGCCATTTTGGAAGACTTCCACAATGCTATCAGTATTAACTTGATAATACAGGTAAAATGCTCCAAAATCATACTTTTAAGGTTCGAAAATTTCACTAAAAATGTTCAAAAATTAACCAAAATTCACCTAATGAACTCACCCCCACAAGGCAAGTCCCCATGTAGCCAGAGTATAAAACAGCTGTCCTGCATGCCAGATGTCTAATGCCGTCTCCCATTTGCTCACACCATCCAAAGCTTTTGCAAGAGCTGCAAATTGGCAATACAGTAAAATAATGGCACTTGTTTAGGGGAGGGCCACTGATGCTAGTTCACAACAAATCAGATGAAAGAAATTGACATCTATGCATTGCAAGAAAGTCCAAAAAATATCAGGCAACATACTGAAGAAAATAAAAACAGCTTTTGCTCAATTAGTAAACCTCCCAAGTATAGTTGATAAAAGGTCAAGAGTTCAACATCCAAATCCTTCCAAAGGATTAGATAGTTTTAGCAAGTATAAGAAAGGTGGAGGAGCCATTTAGAGTACAGTATGGAAGAATGAACTTCCAATTGACAAAGTTATTTACTTGTACTGTGTCTCCACCAAGCATGAAAATTCAATCTCTCTTATGCATGTATATTTAAGTACCCAAATCAAATCTTTTTATAATCGGCATTTTAATAGAGGGGAGAAAATGATCTGCAATGAAATCAATAAAAGTTTAACTAGCTTCTCCCAGTTGTAAACAATAAAATACAAGTTGTCATGAAATAATTTATCATTCGTTTTCTTTGACTAAATATGAGAACAGTTGTGGAAAGAATAAGTTGTAGGACCATCATTATCTTGGGATTGTAAATTTGAAAGAAAAAAGCACTTCAAATCATTAAATTCAACAAACTTACACTTCTGCAGTTCCTCTGGTGTCATATTCTGCAATTTGAAAGCAGGAAGTCATATGAGAAGGAGCATACCAAATAACTAATTGCGTATTGCATACCTTATCCTCCCATATCCGAGCCTTTGGATTTGAAAAAATGCATTTAGCCATAAAGTTGGCAGCTGCATCCACCACATGTTCCTCAGTAATAACTACATAGTTCTCTTTCTTCAACATTGTTGGGAACCATTTCTTCTGTGACCCACACCCACCAACTAGGTTCCTCGTGAGAAACATTAATTAGAATTTCAGCAGAATGCATATCATCCCCTGGTCAAAGTACCCAAAATAAGAAAAGCAGGAAAAAGAAAAATAAAAAAGGAACATGGATACCAAAAATATCACACTTCAAAACAGTTATTATATCAAAGCAGCCAATATTGTAATGATAATAAAATAATAATAAAAAAAACTTGTAGCCTCCTTGAAAGGGAATGCAGTGGTATTACTGGCTGAAGCCTGTTGAAGGGATTTAAGTCGCGTCAAGAAGTTTTCAGAATCCACAGTGGCAACTAGGCGGATATATAGCTGCAATTAACAAAAAAACATGGTTCACATCAAAGAGCAGCTACATAGGTGACATTGTATAAATTACAGGTTGTGATTATCACGGTTCCCAGTGCAGGTGAACCTGCACATGGATGCACTCAATTTTAAGCCATTCCATGAGAATATCAGTAAAATTACCAATTATTAACTTCCATGAGAAATGCATTTTTAATAGAACAAAAGTACTTCTCCCTGGACAATTGACCCCAGGATCGATTCCCCTCCCCAGTCTAATATTAAAAAAAAAGAACAAAAATAAACCCTAGTTACTAGAATCACTTGGGTTTTTCCATAAATTCCCCTTGAACAAAGACGTAACAATAACAGGAACAAAAAATTCGAAGCCCACCAAATAAATAAAACAATTTAATCAACAAGGCACCAAAATCGATCAATTCATGAAATGAAAGCACATACATCAGGAGGGCAATCGTTTAACAAGCAGGGAGATTCTGATAAATTTTGAAGAAGTTTCAAATTCTGCTCGAGTTGGTTCCTAAGACGCCGATTCTCAGATCTTAAGGGCTCCAATTCTTCATCTATTGAAGCATGTTTGGTGTCTTTATCGTGATTTTCATGGAGATGATGGTGGTGGGTAAATTCCATGGCTTTCCAGGCAACGTCGGCCACCTCAACCACCGTCTTCGCCGCCTCTATAGCTCCGTGACCCGCCATCGGTCCAATTTCAGCTCTTTGCAAACCCTAAACCGAATTTCGTTTTGAATGATTGAATGGCGTGTCTCAAAAAGTGACCTTGATTTTGATTTTTGACAGCTTGTGGATGTGGAAGAAGCTAAGACAATCAACGACTGCGTGTTTGATTATAGTCCGTGTCGTGTGAGGTTTAGATTATTATGGCAAGAAATACATATTCTCCCGACAGGTCGTTTGATGTTCATAAAAATGCTGACTAGGTTTGGGCATTAAATCCACAACACCTTAAATACATATAATTAACGGGTTTGAAGTTGACTTTTATATTCTGTTTTTTTTATTATTATTTAACGGGTTTGAAGTTGACTTTTATACTCTGTTTTTTTTATCATAAAAATAATAATTCATTAATAATAAATACTAAGAGGGTGTTTCTCAAAACTTAAAAGCTGATCAAAATTGATTATAAGCAGTTTTTAGATTATAAGTTGTTTATTTAAGTGTTTCTGAAAACTTAAATAGTAGATTATAATCTGAATTTAATCAGTTTTTTAAAAGTTGGGTTTTGCTACTTTTTTTTAAGCACTTATTTTTTAAGCAGTTTTGACCAAGTAAAAGACCATACTATCCCTACCTAATCTTCAATATTCCAAATTACCCACCCTATATACTTTAGTTCCCATCAAAATTCTTTTACGTTTATTATTATTATTATTGCAAAATAAATTTTGAATTGACATTTAAAAAATTATTTTTATACAATAAATAAACTCAGGGATAATTTGGTAATTTTGATAGTTTCTGCAATTAAAAATTGATTATAAGCTGATTTTACAGAAACACTTAACTGATTATAAACTGATTATCAGCTGATTATTAACTAGTTTACAGAAACGCTTAACTGTTTATTTTTAATCTGATTATAATCTAAAAATCACTTATTCACAATAAGCTGAAAAGCTCTAGTTTTGAGAAACACCCTCCAAATGTAACAATCTAAATGATAGATAATGACCAAAAATAGAGTAAGTTATAGTCATTCATAAAAAAAGACTCTCAGATGTGTTAAATACAACAACTTTCCCATTACATATTAAACATGAAGATTTTATTATCTCATACTCAAAAAAAGATTTAGAATCAACATTCTTCTTTCAATTTCCAAGAATATTATAAATGAAACAGAGAATCCTTGAAACAAAAGGCCAACAAAAGATAAGAACAAAGACAATAGTAGTAACAAGAGGAAATGTCAAAATCAAACTTGCCAACAAATCCAAACCATGGTGATAGCAAATGTAAATTAAAACTGACCCAAAGACCTTAAACATCCGCGGATATAAGGCCATTTGAGGAAAAAGAATGATTGTGCATCCTAAAAGGGAGGGGGTAACAATGACATAACTCAGAGAAATCAAGGGGGTTGAGCTGTAGTTGGAAGGTTGCATGGACCATCCGGAAGTCATCCTTTTCAAAGATAAGTCGGAGTACTAGAAATCATGGATTTGAAATTCTTGTACACTTATAAATGAAATTAAAGGTAACAAGGTTACCTATTAGAGGGGAAAGGATGAACCTTGACAGACCCTGAGCTTATATGAGGAGCCCTCATGTGGTAGTGTTGATATTTTATCCGGAGAATAGAGCCCGGTCTTGGACTAAAATTTGATAACCAAATGAACTAAAATGAGAGCCAAGACTCACATAAAGGAACCTATAAGAGGCTGCCCATGTTTTTTTTTTTTTCTGAGTTAGATCTTGGTCAAGATCTTCACAACTTCAAAAAGGAACAAACATTCCAACTTTAGATAAATGAGGTATTTCACCAAGGCAAACTTTCGACAAGGGGTGGAGATAAAAAATGTTTTGAAGCTTCCACATTATCACTTTTAGAAATTTGTCATTTGTCATTTCTCCTTTTTTTCTTTTAATTGTTTTTTATTTAATTTTAATAATTTATATAAAATTAAAAATTTAATAATTAATAAATTATATTTATAACTTTTAATTTTCTACACATTAATATAATTTAATTATATTGATTAATTTATAGTCTTTTAGATATTTAAAAAGTTAAAAAAATATGACTCTTAACATTCATAATAAATTAATTATAAATTAAATAATTTATTTATAATAATAATTAATTTATATATTTTTAGAAATTTTAAAAATTAAACAATAAAATATATAACTTTTAATATTCATAATAAATTAATTATATATAATAATTTATTTAAATAATTTATTTGATTAATAAGTTATTTATAAAAATAATTAATTTATATCTTAATTTAGAATTTAAACAATAAAATATATGACTTTTAACCTTCACATTAAATTAATTATACATTAATAATTTATATAATAATGATATTAAAACTAATAATAATTCCAATGTCAATGTATGATTATAAACTCTTTTACTCATATTTTTCTTTCTATTTTTATTTTTTAATTAGGTTTTTAAACCTAATTAAACCTAAATAAATTAGGTTTTTAATTTTTTTTAATTTAAGGGAGCCTTTTGATTTTCCGCATAAACTTCGTGCAGTTTAGAGGAGCTATTTTTTTTATTTATTTATTTATTTTTTTTTTGTATTTTCACCCTTTGCTTTCTTTAGGAACCCTACTTTAGGTAAATAGCCTTCAACAAAAGTAGTTATTTTTTTATTAACCAGTATATCTTCACATTGAGAGCCAATGAAAAAAAAATATGTATCTATATCTATATTATATATAAAAAAAGTTTAAAAAAAATATAAGATTTATAAACTGCCACGTGAGCAAATGAAAAAATGTAAATTATAAATTTTTATAATTTATTATTATAAAAATTAGAATTTAAAAAGATAATAAATAATTAAATATTATTTATAAAATATTATTAATCAATAAATTAATGATTAATGGATAAAAATTTTAAGAGTTAATAATTTTTTTATTATAAATATTGGCATTTAAATATGAATTTTTGAACTTAAAAAATTATATATAAAATAATAGTTTTTTTTTAGTAAATATATAAAATAATAGTTAGTTTGAATTAAAAAAAATTTTAAGATTTTTTTCTTTATTTTATGACAGTAATGGTTTATTTTGTTTTTATTAAAGTATTATAAGTAGTTTCTTTTTAATGAGATAAATAATATATATGTATATATAATGGATAAGTGATAAAAATTAATTTAATACAATTTATTAATATTATTAGAGTTTTTACATATATTATATTATATGATCATAAGTAATTATCTCTCTCATATTATAATTTATTATATCTAAAATGTAATAAGTTAATCATGAAATATATAGTAGAATTATTTTTTTAATTTCTTAATTATTTGTTAATATATAAATATATTTAATATTTTACAGTTTATTAATTTAATTTATTGGCTATTATAATAAAAAATTATCAATATTAAAAATTAGCCACACTCATAATCGGTTAAAAAAAATTACATATGCACATTGTGTTGGCTAATAACTATTTATATATATAAAAACTAAGAAAAATGAAGGATTTATAGATTTTCACATGAGCGGAGCAAAAAATATAAATTATAATTTTTTAATGTATTATTATATAAAATAGAGTTTAAAAAGTCAAAAATTTTAAAAGACAAAATTAGAATTTAAAAAGTTAAAATTTTAAAAAGATAATAAATAATTAAATATTATTTAATTTATTTATAAATATTATTAATTAATAAATTAATAATTAACGAGTGAGGATTTTAAGATTAAAAAACTTTGATTATAAATATAAATATTTAAATAAAAATTTCTCAACTCAAGAAAATTACATAAAATCAGTAGTTAATTTGGGTTGAAAGAAAATATTTAAATTTTTTTTAATCTTTTTTTTAAAGGAACAATGTTTTGTGATTATATAATATACTAAATTGCTTGTAATATGAATTGTAAATTTCTTATTATATATATATATATATTTTTATGCATGCTATTTTTTTTCTTCTTTGATTTTTGTGTTCTATGCTTCTCTTATCTCTCTTTGTTCCCCTTTTTATTTATTTATTTATTTTTCTTTTTTTTTAAATTTATTTTTCTTTTAAGTATATGATTTTTCCTTTTTTTAATCTATAAAATACATTATCTTAAAATAATTAACTAATTAATTTTTTATTTTTATTTTTATTTCTAATTAATGAGCCATTATATTTTGCCCTTAATTAATTTTTTATTTTTCTTTTTTAACTCATAAATCATTAACTTATTATTATTATTATTATATTCTACAAGTCACTATTCCAATGAGTGGCTTCTCAAATTTTTATTTTTATTTAATTTTTAATAAATTTTGTTGGTTATAATTTTTAAAATAGTAATTTTTTTGTTTTATTTACTATTTTACCTTAATTTTTAAATTGAAATATAAATTTAATTATTTTGAAAATAATTTAAAATAATTATGTTATTAATTATCTTAATTATATATTATTTGACTTCATTCTTAAAAATTTTTATCCCCTTTTAAGTGAAAAATTGAAAGTTATAAATAGATATTTCATATGAATATTAACAAATAATTTGTTTACCCAACTTAAACATATTATTGTTCCAACTTAATTTAAATCTTTTATTTTTATGCTACTTTTATATTTTTCTTTACACATATTATTTTTAGTGAAATTGATAATTTTTATTTCTACTCAATTTATAATTTTTTAAAATTAATTCGATAATTCATTACAAAAAAGTCAAAATATTATATGTTTATTCTATTACTTTAATTAAAAAATAAAAATTAAGAAAAAACAATGAAAAGTAGTAATTTGAAAAAAATAAAATTTTATTAATTTAAAATTTTATTGAAGAGAAATACAAAATTATAAATATATCTGAAAATAATATTAATAAAAAAATATAAAAATAATGCAAGAACAAATAAATATATTTAAATTAAAACTAAGCTAGTACTATAAAGATATAATTAAGCATGTAAAAAGTGTATTAAAAATAATAGTCAAATGATGTAAAATTTTAAATCTAATTATAGTTAAGAACATGCTCATTTTTCAAGATAATTGAATTTATATTGTAAATTTAAAAATTAAATATAATAAACAATTAAAATTTTAAAAATTATGACTCATAAAATCTAATAAAAATAAAAAATATAAAAATATAAAAAGCCAATTTTATTGAAATAATAATTTTTAAATAAATATATATATATATATATATGAAAGAATCAACGATTCAGATTTTACTACAATTATTTGAAATGTCATTCTATATGAATCCTTCTCAGTGGATGGTTGGAAGACAGTCTTGATTATACCTCCAAATGTCCATCCATCCCAACGTTTATATAAAGGACTGCCATGAGAAATATTGAAACTGTCATTTACATGAGTATCAATGCAGTGTTTTTTTTTGTTGCTTTTCATCACTCCAACCCAACTGAACCGATAAAAAAAAAAATCAAATTGAAATAGTTTAATTTTTTTAAAATTTATAAATTAATTTTGAGTTTAATCGATTTGGTTGATTTCAAATTGGTTTGTATTTAATATAAAATTTAATATTTAAATTTAATATTATTTTATTTTATTATTATCGGGTCGGGTCAATTCGGTTTTAGTAGAATTAAATAATAAAAAATCCATATAAATATATATATATAATATTATACATAAAAATTTATTAGTCGAGTTAGTTCAAGTCGGGACTATAATTTATAAAAATATATATAATAGGTTGAGTTAAATCGAAAAAATAAATTTTACACTACTACGCAGCCAAACTCAAAATTTTTAAAAAATATAAATTTAATTTTATCTGTGTATATAATATAAATATACCAAACCTGACCAAACGTGCCTAATTCGGTTGAATTTAATCGGATTTAATAAATTTACACATTCCTAATTTTTTATATACTAATTATACTGGTATATAAGTTTTTTTTAACTTAAAATAATATAATTTTTTTTAAACTGCAACACGGTTTGGTTAGTTAATAGCTTGTGCATTACTAAACTGGTGCTCTTAGCTTTTATTTTAGAGGGTAAATGTGAAATATATATAGTTAAAAATTAATTTAATATAATTTATTATTATAATTTATATATATATTATATGGTAATAAATAATTATTTTTTATAGTATAATTTATTATATTTAATTTATAATAAATTTATTTGGAAATATGTAATAGGCTTAAATTTTTTATTTATGAGTATTTTTATTTAAATTCTTTACTTTATTAATTTAACTTATAGACCAATGTGACAAAAAGTTGTCCATATCAAAAATTGATAATGTTTAGAATCGAAGTAAAAGTTATATCCGTGCGTCGTGCTGCCTAATGTCTAATATTATTTTTAGGGGATGAATCTTTTTTTTTTTTTGACACTTTAGGGGATGAATCTTATTTATCTGGTCAATAGTTAATAATAATGATAATAATAATAAAAGTAATTAAATAAAACATTTATAAAAAAAATTATGACTATGTCATGTGTTCCACGCGAGCAGTGTACATTTATACTCTTTCTGTCAGTCAAACTTGCATCAGCCAATTCTGCAATCAGAGTGATTAACGGTTGAGATTTCTCAGAATCATAAATCAAATAGAAACACAATACAGAATAAAAACTACACCCCAAAAAGTTTTCTCATACCACTTAAGCCCTTCTCCACTTCCTCTGCAAGCCTTTTAGCTCGCGAAAAAGGAAATTAGAAAAAAGAAAAAAAAGGAAAAAGAAAAAGAAAACTCAGTTCCGTTTTCCCACTCTGAGTAGCGCTTAGAATGTCAGAAGAGGCTCAAGATAGCGAAGCGCCTGTGAAAAATGAAACGCCTATGGATTCTCTGGCGGATATCGAGTCTCAGATTAAGGAAGCCATGCGCTCGCGTGTCAACCACTTCAAAGAACAAGCCGAGTTCTCTCTCTCTCTCTCTCTCGCTTATTTGTGATTTGGTTTTAATTTTTGTGTATAATTTTAGTTGACAAACAATTTGTTCCCTGAATTGTATGCGAACTTGTTTGTTTCTCTTTTTGTTTTTTAATTTCTGATATTTTTCATACACTATAATCAGTAGGAATAGGAATTTGATGATTATTTTAATTTTTTGATAATATGGAAATTGCAGTTCGTTGACGTTTGAAGGAGTCAGAAGATTGTTAGAGAAGGACCTGGGATTGCAAAAATTTGCTTTGGACGTGCATAAGAGATTCGTCAAGCAGTGTCTGCTGGAGGTTTTTTTTTTTTTTTTTTCAAATCTCAAAAAACGCTCTTTTCTTTTATGCTCTTTACAATAATAATTGACTCAAAACTAAGATTTTGATTTTTTTTAGCCCCCCATTCACTTTAGAGCTCTGTCAAAATAAGTTTTGAATTGGAACTAAGAAAAAAAAAACAATTTTTAGGCTAGAGGGAAAATTAACTGTATGATCTTGAGCTAGGTAATGCCATTACAAGTGCAACCTTGTATAGAGCTATGGCGTTGCTAATTTGGCTTTTTAATTGATTTAACTTGGGTGAAAAGGAAAAAGTACTCAATGCCTTTAGTGGGCTGAAATTAGAAGTTGTCCATGAGAATTGGAATTTGAATTTTCCAAATAAACCTCTTAATGTATTTGGGTGATTGGTTCAATAATGAAGCACTATTATTGCAAAGGTTGAAAGTGATGGGAAACCGAGTGGATTACATTAATATCTGTCTGTTGTTGAATAATACGAAATCAATTAAAAAATTTATTGTGCTTAGTTTGAATCATATTGTGATTAATTTGTTTAGGATTGATACCAGCGGAGATTTGACCATCAATCCCTCTATTCTATATGATGTGGATTATTTATAATACTCTTTTGCGTTATCTGTAGCTGTACAGTTAAGGATTGATCTGCAGACACAATATGGACAACTTAATATCTTGTATCATATGAAATCTTATGGTATTTAATACACAATGTGGACAACTTAATATCTTGTATTGTATGGAATCTTATGGTGTTTAATACACTGAAGCTTTGAAGTTTGCATTAAGAGTTATGATATATATCATTATTGGTCTCTAAAAAGATAACCTGGTGGCTGAATTTGGAAAGCTCAAGCTTGAACATAGGGGTTGGAGATTGCTAACCCCTAGCATATGGCCAACCAACTGAATAAAAGAGAGATGATTTATGAGTGAACATGTATGTTAATTTTGTTTTGTACTTGCCCCCACCGAGACATCTACATCTCATATTTACTGCTGCTGCCTGCTGATGTGAATAGATAGTTGTTGGTATCTGAATAAAGAAATTTTAATATTTTATATTTCTCTATATCAGTACCATTATGATGGGTTGCCAAACTCCAAATATTCATCCACTTTAGTCACATGTATTTCTTGTTTGATTCATATGTTTGTTCATTCTAATGGCAGAGCTTGGAGGGAGCTGTTAATTACCATTCTTCCAAGGATTCCGAGGAAACTGGGGAGAAACATTCCCGTTCAACAAAAATAGATGCATCAGAATCTCTCGAGGTATATGAATCAAAAAATGATATAAAAGAACCTTGTTCCGAGGATGAGGAGAAACTAGAAGACTCTCCTGTGATGGGCCTTTTGACAGGGAAAAAATCCACTAAAACGGATACTGAGGAAACTCCAGTTGGTAAGAATAAAGAAGTTCCAAGTGAGAGCAGCATTAAGAAAGCCTTATTGAAGAGGGCTTCGTATATTATAGCTAATGCCGGGTATACTACTATTATTTTCTTTTTTGTGATTGTTTATTCTTATTTACATCTGTGCTTTTCTTCATGTGCTTGAATGTTCAGTTTCATGCGCTCATGTTTTTCTCTTTTGAATTCAGTCCGTCTTCACTGGTTTTTTTGTTGCTCATATGAATTAAGAGCATTATATCTCTTCACTTATTTTCTTACAGGGAAGTTACAATGGCTGGACTTCGACAACTTTTAGAAGAAGATCTTGGACTTGATGAACATAAACTTGATCGCTTCAAGAAATTTATAAGCAAGCAGTTAGATGAGGTGCATATTTGTTGTTCAGTCTTTAGCTTGCATAGGTATACCATAAAATCTAACTTTTCTGAGCATCTGTTGTTTATTAGATAATGGAATCTTCTGAAGTTTCTGAACCTAAGAAGAAAAGTATAAAACATAATTCTCAAGGCAGAGCATCTGCAAAGAAGAGAACTAAAAAGGGTTCAGAATCTTCAGGTAGTGAGGTTGCTGAGGAGGATGAAGACGAAGTAAAACCAAAGAAGAGAATTGTTCCAAAGTCAAAGATGCTAAACTCTGAAGGGTCTACTAAACGAAAAAGAATTGAAAAGGAAACCAAAGTATCTGGAAATAAGCGGTCCAAGCCTGTGGAAAAAATAGCAGAGGACACTAGTGATGCAGAAGACAGTGGAAATGCATCCGAAGATAGTAATTCTCAATCATCAGCTGAAAAACCGGTCAAGGTCTCTAACCCCCTTTTCTCCAACAAACACACATGCACAACAAAACAAAATAAATAAATAAGCTGTGTAATCCTAAAAGTTTGTTTAGGAAAATATCTTATTTCATCTTTTTGCAGAAAAAGGAAGCTTCAACTCCAGCATATGGAAAACGTGTGAAGCATCTAAAATCTGTAATCAAATCCTGTGGGATGAGGTTTCTTCTCTTTCTGTTTACAAGCTACATTGTGTCTTTATTGGGTTTTGAGATCTTAACATTCTTTATTTCTTTTCCAGTGTGCCTCCTGTAGTCTACAAAAAAGTCAAGCAGCTGCCTGAGAACAAACGTGAGTTACAGCTAATAAAGGAACTGGAGGAGATACTTTCTAGGGAGGGATTGTTATCAAGCCCCTCTGAAAAAGGTATCTTTGCAACTTCTTTTATGATGTGTTACTGTGGATAACTACTATGCTACTTCATGGGGTTGATATTGTTTCCTGATTAAATTAGCTTAGTGCTAATTGACTTTCTTTATTCTACTCCCGGTAATAGTTTCTATTTGCTTTTTCACCGATCATGTTTTGTGGAAGCTGAACAATAGTCTTCAGGAAGCACATTCCTTTGCCTGTCCCCTCTTTTATTGTGTTCTCTCATATCCCAAAAGGATGAAATGAGTGAAAAGTTATATAATTACTTTCTACCAAAAACTTTTATTCATTTCTCAAGCCAATAACTCCCTTATGCGCAAGGGAATTATTTTTCTTGTTAACTTGTAATGGTGTGTGGGAGGGCTACCACTTTGTTGTGTAATCCAGGGAGGAGATGCCCTCCTAATAAACATCCAACTCTTTGAAAGAAAAAAAAAGTTTTCCTTTTCGGCATCAGATATTTTATTGTTAATTGCTTGTTAGTGGTTACTGCATTATGTTTCGTACATCAAATTCATTGAATAGGGGAGAATTAAACCTGTGTCTTTGACTCTATATAAAGAAATTAATATATCTATGAGGATCTTACAGTTCGTGTAGTTAAATGGGAGAGCATAATAACTTGCATGCTTTTGTTCTTTGAGCATGATAAACTTCCTTCACTATCTTCTTTCACATATTCTATAATTATTGATTGTTTTGGTAATTCTAAATGTGGAAGAACAATTTTTTGTGAAATGCTGATTAGGTTACAGTCTAATTTGGAGTCTAAGTTGAAATCCAGGCTTACAAGGGATGCACTGTACATTTGGGAGCAGAGAGGTCATTTAGTCTTTATAAATTAACTTGGCGCTGGGTTGCATTATTCACTGCTCATTAACTTTCATATCCTCAGAAATTAAGGAAGTCAGAAAGAGAAAGGAAAGAGCAAAGGAACTCGAGGGCATTGACATGAGTAATATTGTGTCGAGTTCACGCAGAAGATCCACAACCAGTTATGTACCTCTTCCAAAGCCCAAAATACCAGTTGAAAGTGGTAGTGATGATGATGACGACGACGACGATGGCAATGACGATGAAGATGATGAGGAAGAGGAAGAAAATGATGAAGACGATGATGGAGAAAATGATGGGGATGATGAAAGCCAGAGTGAAGAGGGTAAGTCATATCATAAAAGTACGACTCCTTTTGGTTCAAAATGGGTAAACAACATGAGGTCCAATATAAATTGTCTTGAGATTCAGGGGAATATTTACTCACAGTAAAATATTGTTTAAGGTACCTCCAACCTTTTACCTGTCTAAGTTCTCTTTTATGATGTCATCTTTCTTGTATGCAGAGAATGTGGAAGACAGCGAATGAATACTGCATAAGCCGACTCACAAGTTGATTGATGATAGATACCTAGACAAATTAGAGTACGCTGATGTATCATCTGTTCTAATTATTTAGTTCCATTTTTCTTTGTTTTTTTTCCTACTCTGTATTTGGTTTAGGAACATGTAAGCTTTCGTGGAGAATTTGTTTGCAGCTTTTTTAGAATATCTTCTTGTAGCTAATTTGGTGACTTGTAGAAGGGTTTCTTACCCCGAAAGGATTAGCTTCAAATATAAAAAAAATAGTTCTATTTGTTGATGTATGTTATTGGCCTAAAAGGTCTTTTATGGGTTTAATCATGTGTACAATTAAAATTACGATGATGGCATTTGTCTTTAAGGCAAATACTGGCTAAATATAGTCCAGAACTGGTGCGTGCTTATTTTTTATTTTTCAATTTTGCTCTCTATAAGTGTATAGCTCAAGTGAGCGTACACACAGGATACTTCTGAGGGGCAGCAAGATCTGTATTCTTATTCTACGAGCTGAAAGCTCGATCTGTGTAGAGGAATCATGGAATTCATTTATAAATCTCCGCCTGTTGTATCTAGTATCTATTTAGAATTCAGTAATTTTAATTATTGGAAATTTGTAATGTTCTAATCTAATTAACAATGTTTTTCAGTTCAAAAAAAAAAATCTAATTAACAATGTTTGCAAATTAATTGAAAGATTATATCTCTTTAAAAATGTAAGCTTACAAGATTACAAATTGATTTCACATTTAATACTTTCATTTACAAATCAAAATTCACATGAAACTTCATGTATTTCGGCCTATCTTCATTTAGGAGATGCTCAAATTCTATGCTCACTTTTATTTCCAACCAAAACACGGTCTAAATGTGACATCTTATGTGTCAGACACCTGAAGTGTAAAACACAATTACATATTAACAATGCTCCATCATTGTTTCAAACAACGTATGAATAGGTCTTGTCTAGGCATTGCAGGTTATTCATAAATGTGATATCTTAGATATCCTATGGCAAGAATCCAGATTGCGTCTTGTCTAAACATAGCAGCTCAAAATTTGACAATAATTTAAGCAGTTTACATAGAGAAGGATAAATTTTGAAGATATAATTATATCATCACCTAGGCTGGTTGGATGCAGTTTTATGTATGGCATGCCTGCCTTGGTGACTCAAGAAATAGGGGCTATCAATCTCAAAAATGTGAAAATTGAGCTTCAAAACTGAATAATCAAGTGCAATAATATATCTTATAAAAAAAAAAGATGACCTGGTATATGAATGCTCCCACAATGTGCGGAATTTAGGGAAGGGTCGGACCTATGAGGTCTATTGTACGTAACCTTCCCTTACAGTTGCAATAATATATCTTGCTGCCAGCAAATAATAAGTTTCAAGCATATAATTTTAGATGCCTGCTATATTTCTAGAGAAATTCTGAGAATCTTTATGTCTATCGTTCATGGCATTATGAACTCAGTTCCCTCTGCTCCATCTCTGAAAGAATTCGCCTCACTTCATTTGCAAGATCCATTACATGTTTGTCTTTAATTCCTATGAAAAAGATGATAAAAATCAAATATTAAGAAATCACAAATATGAATAACTGAAGTGGAAAAACTTCTACAGGTAAATCCCAGGAGGAACTTACCAATTTCAAGAAGAGCCATTTCAAGGTTGAAAAGGTAGTCCCTATTAGGTCCTGAGGGGCCTTCAGCTTGAGTAATTTGTCTGCAGAAATAGTTTGGGGATTTGTTGCATATGAGCCATGCTATGGTCTAGCAGCACATAATTACCGACAAGTATCTACCAATAACTAGGGATCCAAAAGGCACAAATTTAAGATGCATACTTGGCTATGTCTTCAAGAGGTGCTGGCCCCAAGTAATTTTTGTTATGCTTCTCATCTCGTGATCCTATATATCTGAAAAAAGAATGTGTCAATTTTAGAATAGATTAAATTTGTGAAATCAAGGTAAATAAGTACTTACACCATTACTCCTGAAACGGCTGGAGTTTTAGCTGTGGGCTCCTGGACACAAATTTCAGAAGATGCTTACATGATTTATAAATCTACAGTTATATTATATCAACGCTCAAACTTACAGTGAAGAAATCAAGGTAAGCCTTCTGGTCATACTGCTTCTCCCTCACTTCCAGATACTGTAGCTCACAACAATGAGACAAAGGGTCTGTTAGGATGATATAAATCTGAGAGGATGAAAATGGCAAAAAATGATAGAGAAAGATGCAGTATAAATGCATATGTAATAAGCACATATCTCCATAAAAACATATCCTGATACAAAAAAACACAAGATAGTGATAATAGTATTGAACGTTTGTAAGATAAAGCAAGTATATGGTGCACATTCAACATCAGCAATAATAATGGAAAGGAAGAAATCCTTTCCACCTAATAGAAGAGTCAGCTAACAATTAAAGAGGTTGACTTGAAACCATACCATTAATGCAATTTCTTCATCTTCCTTACTGGAGATCTTGTATGCAACTCCCCACTATGATCCCGGAAAATTAGAAGACAATTAGAAATCTACCTCATGTACGAGGCGTCATTCAGATGATTATTACTCACATAACATAATATCTTCTACTGAACATCAACATGCATTCCAGCAAGTCAAGAATTACTAATTTTACAGGCAATAAATGAAATCCATGAACATAATCCTCAAATAGGCATACATGCATATATTTGAATTGTGTTTCTTGCTGGTTTAGTGAAGAAATTACATCACATTAAAAGATATACATAATCTTCTTATTCACCTACTCTTGGATAAAAAATAGATGTGTGACAATGCAATAAAATGTCCAATGCGAAGGAATAACAATGATGAGTTATTGAAACATTTTCGTTGATTCCAGAAAAGAAAAACTAATTTTCCCTTTTCATTAAGAAATTTTACACAATCAGAAGTATAAAAACGATACATCCAAATGGTTGGTCACAAAGTGAGATAAAACCCTCATTCATTGCATAAATTCACACCCTCAGATTCCATAAACATGTGACCTGTCCAATAATAAAGTTTTCCTCCATTTACTTTTGGCATTGCATTTAAATGATCCATTTAAACATAAAATTTTGTTTAATTTAAGCAGGTAAATATGCTAGAAATATGAATCATAAACCCATAGAAATACTATTGCTAAAACTTTAAGTTGCTATTGGAAAACAACTGCAAGACTGAGTGACTAGCAACATAAATTCAAAATCTTTAAGCAATCACAATAACAAAAACCAGAGTGAGAGTTAAATTAAAAAAATAAAAAATAAAATAGTTGGTATGGATGAATTAATCAAGAAACTAACACAGACTTCTCCATCAGCAGCAGGTTCCAAAGTGACAGTTCTTCCAGGAAACTGTGGAGTCCCTCTATGGTCAGTACTGCCTATATGAAATAATCATAGAATATAATAATAAAAACCCTGAAAAGCATTTCACTATTAAATAACAATACAATAACAAAATACTATATTTATTAGATTAAATTAAATACCTTGGTAGAAGACACGACGATAGCCTTTGATGAAACCAACAAGACGATCATCATAGTTGAAGCCTGCTTTCCATATGAGAGACCCATACCCGAATACCCACATCACCATTTTTTTCCCTTAGTTTTTTCCTCCCTCCGGAGAGTGACTGATGAGGAGTCTGACAAAGGCAGCGGCTGCCAGTTGATCCAATTGGAGAACTGTATTGGAAAATATTAAAGACACAGAAGGATACAAAATTAACGGCCAACAAACATGTGTTTTGGCCCAGATTAGGCCTATCTAATTTTCATTTTTACCTATTTTTTCTTGGAGTGTTATGCTTTTTTTATTTTAAAAAAATATGCAATTATATTATTTTTAATTTTTTTCAGCTCATCTACACTAATTAAAAAATTATTAAATTCTCTCAATATTATATAAAATTATTTTAAATAAATTAAAATATTATTTATTAACTCATTAATACTAAAAATATTTTATTATCACATCATTAATTAACTCATCAATAATAAAAGTAAAATTAAAAAAAGTTAATTATTTTTTATTAATTTTATAAAATAAAAATATTAGTTGAATAAATATTTTTTATAAAAATAACAATTTAAATAAAATAGAAATAATAAAATATATCTTTTACAAATTTAAATTTATATTTACAAAAAAATATAAGTATACGAACACTTTTAATATATGAAGCTGAAAATTGAATGTTAATAAAAGAAAAAAATTAAAAATATTTTCACTTTTTAAAATATTTTTAGGTAGCATTTAGTTTAAATTTCTGAATTGGAAACAAAATGAAATAAAATACGATAGGAATTAGGATGGTTATTTATTTTTTTGTTATTATTTATTTTTTTATTTGGTTTACTTTCAAATTAAAATCAAAATAATTATTTATTCTTTTTTATTACTTAAAAAATTAAAAGATATTTAAAATTATAAAAAATGAAAAAATAGATATATTATATTTATTTTAAAAATTCAAAAAATTAATTTAATTTTATTAATAAAAAATAAATTTATTTATTTAAAAATTTAAAGATATTGTAATTAGAAAAAATATAAAAAAAGATTAAATTGATTATATATTATTTTAAAATTTTAATTTAATTTATTAAGAAAAAATAAGTTTATTTTATTTAAAAATTTTAGAAATATTCATAATTAAATTAATTTTATTCTAAAAATAAAATTAGATATTTTTTAAGTTTTTGATTTCGATCAGTAATCAAATCTGATTAATAGAACAATATAAGAGAATCACTTGTTTCTTTTCTTAGGTTAATGGAATTCCATTCCAAAATTTATTTTATCCAACAAAATAATATCAACGATAATAATTCATTCACATTCATATTTCAACATCTAACAAAACGTCCCCTTATAGAAATCTCAATATTTTTACTTGAAGAATTTAATTTTCAACACTAATGTTATACAATGCTGAGGTGGTATTTGATTCGAATTTTGAAATCAAAACTGAAATCAGAATTGGAATGAAATGGAATTAAAATCAAAATAATTATTTATTTATTTTTGTTTAGTTTCGGCTGGAATCAAAATTAAAATTCAAAAAATTAATTTAATTTTATTAAGAAAAATAAATTTATCTAGCTCAAAATTTTGAAATATTGTAAATTAGAAAAGATGATAAAACATATTAAAATGATTATATCTTATTTTAAAATTTTAATTTAACTTTATTAAAAAAATTATTTTATTTTATTTAAAATTTTTTGAGATATATATAATAGGGCTGTGCATGGTTATTCCTGGAACCGCCCCAGAACCGGGAACCGGACCGAAACCGGTACTGGACCTGAAAAAGAACAGGTTATTTTGGAACCGATCCGGTACCGATATCGAAAATTATAATTTTTGGTACCAGTTCCAGTTCTTCTGCTAGAACCGGAACCGGTACAGAAACGGAACTGGAAAAAGGAACTGGTTTCTCTAAAAAAACAAAACTACTTATAAACATTAAACAACTAAATTTTTAGGTCAAAAATATTTTCCAATTGCTACTCCTCTATTCATCTATCTTGCGCAGCCGCTTAACTCCTTTCATTCTCTCTTTTGAGCCGCCTTGCCACTGCCGTTCTTTCACTTTCATGCTCAACTGATCATCTTCAGTCCCCTTCTTCTTCCCTCTGCTTCCGTTTTTCAGGTCTGATTTTTTATTTTTTTGGAAATGTCTCTTTTATCAGTTGATTTTAATTGTATTTGTGTTTGTGTTCTTGGATTTAACAGTTAATTTTATTTTGGCATGGATTTTTTTTTCTGATTTAATTTTGGTATGATATTTAGTAGTTTAATATCGGTAGGTTTCACAGGAAGTGTGAAAATAGAAAAATTTGAGTGCAAGGGCAGTAGGTTTCACAGGGGTTGTGAAAATTGGAAAATTTGAGTGCAAGGGCAGTAGATTTCATAGGGGGTTGTGAAAATTGGAAAACTTGAGTGCAAGGGCAGTAAGTTTCACAGGGTGGTTGTGAGACAGAGTACATTTAGGGTAATTTTTTTTTTAGACACAAACCAAGCCGCCCCTCCCTTCTTTTTCTCTCATCGTCCCCAACCAGCTCGTGTTCTACTTCCACGCAGTCGCCAATCGGTGCCTGACCTAACCAAACTAGTGTCTCGCTCTCGCTTACCCCTTTCCCTTCAGACCTCCGCCGCACTAACCACCTCCGGCCAGCAACTTCGATATCAACCGCCGGCAAAAAAAATTCTCAAAAGCAACGAATACAATGATTTTGAGATCCCTGATATGCTAAACCATACCTTGCTCTGTGTTCTTGATGATCACAAATCAATACAGGAGACCAAAGAAATTTGAAGAAAGCAATGGATTTGTGATCCCTTTATCAAACCGATAATAAAAATAATCTGAAACAGATCAAGCGAAGGAGAAGAACAACTGGGTAAGAAGCTCTGGTGTGGGGGAAAGTAGAAAGAGTACATATATATATATATATATATGATTTGAATATGAATTTACTGTTGATTGATGTTGTGTTGCTATATTTTATTATTTGATTTGATAACTGGAATAGTTTGTAATATTGAACTTGCATGCATGGAATTTGTTAATGATTGGTGGTAGATAGACTACATGTCCTGTAGTTCTTTAGAGTTGATTTCAATCAATTTTGGCAGAGGTAAAAGCATGGAATACAACCAATTTTATTTTGATACAAACTGGAATCACTCTATGCCTTTTTTCTAGATTCATAATTATTAATTATTGTAGGTATCAAGCATATATTTATTATATTCAATTTCATTAGTATATAATAATATTATTAATATATGTGTTTATTTATTTATTAACTTTTTCAGATGGCTGGCATTCAAAAAAGGAAAAAAATAATGATTCTAGTAGAGAACCAACTACGGGAACAACATGTCAATTATTATATAATTAGAAAAATAAATTAATTTTATTTGAAATATCAAAATAGATTGTAATTTTATTTTCTTAAAAATAGGTAATTTTTTAATTTTTAATTTCGATTAGAAATCAACACTGTAACATTTTTTTTTAATTCATCGGAGGGATTTAACCCATGGACTACACAATAGGGGGTAGTCCTCCCCTATCAACACTCATCACAAGGATGATCAACACTCACCACAAAGGTGACGGAATGGGGAATCGAACTCGTGACCAACTGGACACATCACAGCGCACTAACCAACTAGGCTAGGCCCTCAACCCCCAAATCAACACTGTAACATGAAAAAGGTAGGAAATCACTCATTCTAATTTTTGAAATAATGAAAATTTTATTATTCTATTTATTTTATCCAATCAAACATCATCAATGAAAATAATTCATTTGCTTTCGCATTCTCACCCCAAACCAAACACATCCTAAATGCACTTCCTTAACAATAGATCCGAGATCAATTTCTTCTTTCTTTTTTCAATATAATGTAATATTTTTTAAAAAAAAAAAACCCTAATGCTAATACAAAAGCTAATTTTGGAATTCATTTATTAAAATATAAGATATACTTTCAAAATGCTTGAAGCATAAGTTAATAATGAATAAAAATATAATTTAGTTGATGATATCTCTCATCAATATAAAAATAATAACTATTGATATGAACTAAACAATTTATATTCTTTTATTTTTTTAAAGAATTAAATTATTGATCTCACAGTTTACTCTTTTAATGACATTCTTTTAATTACTCCTTTCATTAACATTAATAAATTTTTATTCATAAAACTTGAACTTGATAATATTAAAACTATAAAATTATAAGTTAAAAATTGATAGTTAAATCTGATTAATTAATAAAAAAGGATGATGAATATCTTATACATTTGACAAAATTAATATTTTCTTATAAATTCCATAAAATATTAATTAAATTTAAGGAAGAAGAGCAATATATAAGAAATAGGAATAAAATCAGGATGATGTTTGCTGGTACTTTTGGGACCTCAATTTAGATCACATCATTCTAAAATTTTTATGCTATCATATATTTTCTTTGTATGGTATATATCAAAGCAGGCATGCACTTTTATTCATTAAAGCACATGGCTACCTGATACCTATATTATATATATAATAATACAAAAAAAAGTAATACTTATATGAGTATAATATTCAGATTCTTTTTATATCCAAACTAACCTCAAAAGGATTCTGCTATAATTTCTTACTAAATAACATTAACCTAATTAACTACTAGTTTTTTTTATTAATTACATGGAGATTTTATATGTAATTATAATTATTTAAATTCATTGTCAAAATTCTCACTTTTCATTTTTTTATTTATCAAATTTTATATAAATTATTATTTTTAATTAGTACTTTAATGACATTTATTAGAATAGTATTTTTTTTTTGGTATAACTACATGCATGAACTTACTTAATTAGAACTAATTCTATTTATATCGGATCGATCCACTAAGAAGTAAAATACCCAACAAGTGATACTTCATTAATTAAATAAAATTTGTTATTTGGTTTTGAAGGAGAAATTGTATTTTGCAATTTCTAACTCAACACAAAATTGTTAGAGTTTAGATTTCTCCATCTAAATCGAATTTGATTCCACCTTTAATTAAAAAATAAATACTAATAGTCCTTTCCCCCTAAAATATTAATATATATGATTGAAATATTATATACACATACTCCTATATATATATAATAATTCGAAAATAACTTTATTATTCAAACTGTATAATATATATTTTTTATATTTCCATAATATATGTAAAATAATAAAATATTTGAGTGTAATATCTACTCATCGAGTGTTGAATTGTTGATATTATCTAAAACATATTTTATTTTATTAACTCATATTTCTATTCTTAATGGTGTGTGAATGTATATTTTTTTAATAATGTGCATTTGGCTCATTCCACATGGCGTAATACTACCTAAGGATAATGATTACATTTTCAGTCATTACTCGTATTATATATCTAAATTTTTTTTGTTCAGACAGAGTTTATGTAAATTAGCTTTCTAATTTCCATGAAATAAAATTTTTCATATTGTATTGATTTTATATATGTGGAGGTTACTTGCGTGAATTTTTTTTTTTGTTGATTTGAACACTATCAAATTTTGAAAGAGACGATTTTTCAAGCGATTTTTTTTTTTCATTTTTAAAGCTAAAATTTAAGACCTTAGTTAATAGATTTACCAATTGTGTCAACTCACATTATTTTATTTCATGAAATTTGTTATGTGCTGATCAGCAACACAGAATCTCATATATTATATTGATTTTATGTGGAGCTACTATGAGCTCATCAGCAACACAGAATCTTTAAAAGAGGTTAACAGGTCACCCATCGATTATAATTTTATCTGGCTATTATACTTCCAACTTACTCAGAATTCTCATATGATTGTGACATTAAATTCTCATAAACAAAATAAAACACATTGCATTTGCATATTCTTGAGTGCTGCTCATTACAAGATATGACATAAGATCCCTTATTTCTTCTCCTTTTCTTTCTATATATATTTTTATTACTAACGTCATCAAATTAATAAAAGAAAAATTAAAGAGTAATTAATTAGCTAATAGTTAAGAAAAAAGAAACTAAAGCCTATGGAGGCATTTATAAATTAGCTTAAGCTTAGTGATCAAAATCTCAAAATACATTTTAATTAGTAACAAGGTGAGAGCTATATATATTATATTGTAAATATATATAGTCTCAAACTTTGTGATATATTAAGCAAAATTGCATATATATTTCTCAAGTTGACATTGCTGCTGGAACATTATTATTGTTGGAGGTTCCATCAGCTCCATTATCAAAATTGATTGATGATAATGACTTAATATTGGTATCTGTGATTGGCAATTCTTTCTCATTTGTCAATGCTGGTGTTGCTGCGCTTCTCTGATCCTTGCTTTTACCCCACACAACAGAGTATAGCCCAATAACTATGAGAATTGCTCCAATTACACTGAAACAGATTAAAAAACAAACAAATTAACAACATTAATTACCATATATAGTGCTAAAAAATTGCATTAACAATTAATTTTTTTTCTTATTTTATAACTATATTGCAATTCAGAGATTGCACGTTAACAATTAATTTTAGTTTGCACACCGAAATATATCTTAGTGGCAAGTGCACCTCCCCTATAGCCAATAAGTCCGGATCGATTCCCTCTCCCCAATGTAATGTTAAAAAAAACAATTAATTTTAGTTTTATACATATATATTACCTTCCAAGGTGAAGTTGCTCGGCTAAAATTATGATTCCCAGGGCTGCAGTGATGATCATGCACAGAGGACTAAATGAGGTTACAAACACAGGGCCTCTTTCCTTAATTACCGTAGCTTGCACATAATATGCAATTCCAGAGCAAACCACTCCCTAATTACACAATTAATCATATATTAACTAATTAGTATGTCAAATTAGACTATTTACATGAAAATTATTATTTCCCACAGTTTCATATAAAATATATATATATATATATATATATATTAATCTGTAAACTCACAGTGTAAGCAGCAGCAAGAAGCCTAGAGTCAAAGCCTATTTTCCAAGCATTAATATCACGTTCCATGACAAGTGATACAGCTGCTCCTTCCACCACACCCATTAAGCAAATCAAAGCTGTGAGAGAGAGCTGTGCTGGGTATTTCTTCAACGTAAATGACTGAAAAATTAACCAAATTAAATTATTTATTAATTAATTAGTTGTAAATTTCAATTTAATTAATACCCATTTTTGATAAAGATCTAATCAATAATTATAACTCACTTGCAATATAAAGAAACTTGACCATCCAACGCAGCTGGCTAAAAGCATAAGTGTCCCAGTAACCCAGTGTTGACCATTGGGTTCAGTAGAAGTAGTGCTACTTCCATGGTGGCTACCTCCATTATTTGACCTTATAAAATCAATTATTGGACCTTTATATAATGTCATAACCATAGCTCCTCCAACTGTAACACTTGTTCCTATAATTTTTGCTATATCATGAACTCTCTTTACGTTCACCTTCTCTAACCTGTAATAAATAATATTTCATTTTTTCATTAATTATCTGTTTGATCAGTTCAAATAATTATTACATAAATAAATTAGGATATATATATATATATTATAACGTCTGAAATATGCAAAAGTATTAAAAAAGAAATTAAATAGAAAGATGGTCATGAATCATTTTATTTTCTTTTAAGGCAAAAATTTATAGAAAAATAGAAAATAAGATGATAAATTTGTATTATTTGAATTGCGTGTGGGAGTTGATGTGAGTGGGGCATTAGTGGGCTACTGATGTCCTATAATATAAAGGTTGTTTGCCCTTAGTCAGGCACACATCTTTATTAAAGTGCTTACAACATATGTATAATTATATATATAGATAACTATAGTTAGAATTATATAATTATAATTAATCTTACCTGAAAGTAATTGCCATTATAAAAGTTATAGCAGGAAGCACATTGACGGATGCAGATGCAAATGTTGCTGATGTGTACTTTATTCCCACGTAGTACAAGTTTTGATCAAGCACTGGCCTGCAGATTTTCCATATATTAAAAAAATTTTAAAAAAAATTAATTAAAATAATCAATTGATAACAAAATATTACTACTAATTATTTTTTAAAATATTAAAGAAAAATACTTAAATAATTTATATTCATAATTTATACATGGATTAATACAAAACAACTGAAAAAACAAATTTTTAATTTTGTCTGTGAAAATAAATTATTTAATAAGATTAAAATATTTAATTAATTCTTCTTTATCATCAGTCTCAAATCATAATATATATATATATATATATATATATATATATATAATTAAGAAGATTTCAGTAATTGAATACAAAAGGAAAGAGAGGAAGTGTAATTAGTTTAGAGCATTACTCAAGAAAACCAAGCACCATTATTCTTAGGAAGACAGGGAGTGTCATCTTCGGCCTTATTTTTCTGCACAAAAAAATACAGAAAATAAAGAAAAAATTTAAATATTCTTCATTTCTTCAATATATTTAGCTATATCATATACTAAATAAATGAATGCAAGAAATAATGAAAGAAAGATATAAATATGTAAAACAAGAAAATAAAAGAATTAGTATAGAGAGAGAAACCTTTCAAGAACAAGTGCAAAAGGTGCGATAACAAGAGTAGCAACAACATGGCGATATACAGCAAGTATATAATGGCTCATCCCATGCTTCAAACAAACCATAGTTATTATATACATTCCTGCATATCCAAATTGAAGAGAGACCATTGCCAAGAACGGCTTTGCTTTGCTCAGCCCTTTCCACACTTTCATTATTCCATAATTTGTGCTTTGGTCTCCCATTTCTCTCTCTCTCTCTCCCCCTTCAAGTTCTAATGAACTACTCTATTTTGCATGCCACAACTAGCATGATAACTGCCCTTTTTATAGCAAGAAAAAGCCAAAAAAAAAAATAAAAATAAAAATAAAAACCCAAAATAAATGAAGATTTGTAGACCATTTTTACTAACAGTAGTTATATCTAGTGGTGGACAGTGGAGCATATAAGCCATTTATGATTCGGATTTAAATTTAAATAATATTAAAATTTTAAAAGTCTAATATATTTATTTTTTTCAGTTTATAAATCTTTTTTTATAAATTAAAATACATAACTCAACTCGCAAATAATGTCAAATAGGGTGTTTTAAACTGATTCTACTCAAACTCAAATTTACTTTTAAAAAAAAAAAAGAATTGAATACTTCTCTTAGAGTGCACCCACTTCCAAATTAATTTTTCAATATTCCTTTATCCAAAAACAACAATTAAAACACATGCACACTTATATATATATGTATATATATATTCCAAAGAAAATATATAGATTCCTCATTTTTGGTTTGATATGTATAGCTAGAATCTATACAAATAATTTAAAAATAACAAAAAAAAAAAGAGTGAAATCATTTTATGTGGATATCAACGAAAATGATGCTTTTCTAATAATTAATTTATTTTGAAAAATGAAAATTGATTTATGAGATAAATTAATGGTGGGACCAACCAAATAAAATTGAGGATTAGTGCTCAAATTAAAAGATGATGTATGTTTGTTAAGAATGGGTGCTTTGAAGAGTGGATTCCATTTCTAAAAAGATGATTGACCCAACCTCAGTCCTCATTTGCTAATTACGGTGATTTTGATTAATTAGCTTATATTAATTTTGACCTTAATGCTGGTAAAACTTGGTGGAAATGACGTTGGTAGATTTTTTTTTTTAAAATTGCTTAAGCCATGGGATTACTTTTTTTTTTTTTATTAATTATAATATGAAGGGATAATATCTATAAAATTCGAACCCAAAAATTAAACAAAAGTGATATATGTTTCTCACCACTAAACTATACTTTGGTGGTTAAGTAATGTGACTACTTATATTAACTAGGATTTTGAACAACTTTCCTTAAAACTCTTATGTGCCTCATGAGGTATATATATATTTTTATTAATTATACGTAGGCGGGGATATTTAGAATTTGAATTTGAGATCTAAATATAAGCAACACACATTTTTAGTTTTCAAACTACACCTTGATGATTTTATGATATATATATACATATATATTAATGATTATCAAATAAGTTTCTCATCAATAATAAAGTACATATTTGTCTATAATTATATATTCCAAAACGTAAATCCTTACATTTTAATTCTTGAGAGAGTCCAATTGATCCTATTTCCTTTAAGAAATTTTCAATACATTAAAATGCATTGAATTTTGGGAGTCAAAATAAAAAAAAATTAAATATATAGGATGAGTATAAAATGGGTCATAAATATTTAATGAAAAAAAAATAATCTTGATCAATTTTTAAATTAGTCTGAAAATATAGAGAGCAAATTGAAATGAAAAAAATAAAGATATATATATATATATATTAAATTATTTAACCTTGCATATTATTTTTTTGGACCAAATTTAACTTAGCATATTAGGTTAGTCTTTTGTGATGTGAAATTATTATATCATATTCGAACCTAATTAAGCTGACTCAGTTCCATAGCTTTCCAAATGATTATCTCCAACGTCAAAAAACTCATATTCTTTATTCCAATATATATAATATGCATATGCTCACTGTCTCCATTATTATTAATTTATTATTACTATTATCATTAATTTATTTTCTTCCTATGTTGTGATTTAAAATCTCTTACGATCTATCCCTCAAGTTTCAAATTTCGTGATAATTATTAAAATAGAGGTGATTATATACTATATAGTCCATATTTTTTAAAATTCATTTTATATTCTATTACTTTTATGTAATTCATTATATTATTTTGATTATGTAATTTTATGGATAAAAATACTAAAAATTATCATTTTTATAGGACCACTTAATACTTATGTAATTCATAATATTATTTTGATTATGTAATTTTTATGGATAAAAAATACTAAAAATTATCATTTTTATAGGACCACTTAATATACTAAAAAAGCCCTGAGGGACTCTTTCGTACTATTTTAGTTAAGATCAAGTGGTTTATTTCCTCGTTTTTTTTTTTATAATGCTTTTTAGCATGTATGTGGGGTATGATATAATGAGTTGCCTAAAATTATAAGTAAAATATATAAGGCCAAGGAAATGAAATATTTATTTCTAAAAAAATGGAGAAAAAGAAAGAAAATGGACTATATATTTCTCAAAGAAAAAAAGAAAAAGAAAAAGAAGAAAATGTACTATTTTGAAATAAATAAAAAAGCAAAAGCAAATGGATAATTATTTGAAAAAAATAAAGTTATATATATTATATAGAAGGGGGAATGTATAGAAATAGCATTATTTTTGTAGAAAGAATTGAAAAAAAAAAAAAAACATAGATGGGGAGATAATGGCCAAAGAAAAAAAGTTGGTGGGTTTCGTGTTTGGATTCCAATGAGAAGAGGAAAACAGGTTGGTAGAATCCCACATTTCTCAAATGGCAGCCATTTTACATTTTTCATATGCTCTCTGCAAATTCTTTCTATTTTCATCTCGTTCTCTTTTTTTGGAAATTTTTTGTGGCTACGATTAACTTTTCATTCTTCTCTTCTTTCATTGGCCATTATTTTTTTTATTGTACTAATTAATTGTTAATTAATTGTTTAGTGTGTGTGTATAAACTTACTATTAAATATTTTGTTCAAATTAGATGCTTTTTATAATTAATTGTTAATGTATATTCTTCTTCAAAAAAAATTGTTAATGTATTTTAATTATTGAACTATTCATGTCTAGATGCACGGTCTAGCAAAATGCTATTCCTTTTTGTTCTTCAAACTTTTTGTTCTTAGACAGCTTGAGTCCCTACAAAAAATACGTGATTTATTAATCGATATTTGTTCTTTTGGCATCTAATTTAAATTTCATGATAAAAATACTAGTCGGTAAGATGTCAGTAATTATCGACAGATAATAATCTAGGTCAAAAAAAAATTTTGCCAGTAAAAAAGTCAAAAAAAATATTGGTCAAAAATGTTTTGGCAATTATTTTTACCGACAAAATTTTTTAAATTATTAATATAATTTTTTTTATCGATAATCTATATATTTTTACAGTAAGTTTCAATAGCATGGCCGTGGGCTATGATTTGCACGGCCATACACTTCATTTTTTTTTTCCTGGGCTTCTCTTTTTTCACTAGGCAATAGTATTTTGAAGTGTATGATCGTGCACTAGCGTGTAGATGTAAAATTTTCTATTTTTGAATGTGTTCAAACCTTTTATTTTTTATTTTTCTTCTTTCATCTTTCGCCAGTTTCTAGCCAAAATAGATTTTAGATCCTGACTTTTAAGGCCATATTTGAAAAAACAGATATTTTACCCTTTATAAATTAAAAGAAATTAAATTCAATCGATAAAAATATCAAATTACAACTAGAACAATCTTGAATATGCGTGTAAATATAGATTTGTAAATAAATCAACATTTACATGTAAGCTATTATATATGGTCATCGACGGGTAGCTAACAACTTATATTGGTTAATAAACTAGCTTATAAAATAATAAATCATTAAGTCAAAGCTAACAAATTAAGAATATCTATTTTAATGTTTTAACTATAAAGTTAAATGATGGAGGTTAGAATTAGAAATATTGTTCTAGTTGCTCCATATATCTTATCATCATAAATTAGACGAATGCATACATATAATGCAAGTAAAATTTATTTCTTCTAAAAAATCTGAAATTTATGGTTGACACCATCAATACATATAGACAGATCCTTAAAACCTACAAAATATTATCTTTCAACTTATTATATTAATTAATTAATAATTTAATAATTAAGTGTGCATTAAAATATAGGCATAATAAAACTATTTATGCATATATATAGATAGTTAATTTATTTAAATTCGTTTTTTGATAAAACTAAAAAATTAGTGTTTAATAACGTAAATTGTAAAATTATATAAAAAATTTAATCACATTGGATTCAACTTAAATTTTTGATTAAAAATTATAATTTATATGGAACTTTTAAATAAACATTGCCAAATAATTTAAAAGTATCAAATGCTGAAAATTTGAATTTTTAGAATAAAATAATATTATTAAACACCATCTAAATTAACTAGTTGACCCAATTAATTGATTTTTTCTATATAATTTATTAATCAACTATAGACATGGATCAACAAAAATATTTTCCTATAAGTTTCTAATTGGCCAAATTGTGTAAATTCTAGATTATATGAGTATTCCCTTCATTTGCCAATGGCATAAATCAAACCATATCATATCATCTCTAGCCACAAAATTTCAACTGTATATCATTAGCTCATGTTTTTTTTTTTATTTTTATTTTTTTAACCCTAAGTCGTATATATACGTGTATATATATATATATTCATATTCTTATTACAACTAACAGAGAAAATGAAATCAAGAGGGCAAAAGGTCCCCCACTAGAATCAAATCAAGTTTGACATTTATGCTTATCTCTATTACATGAACTTATCATTCTTCATTTTATTCATTTTGGTCCTTCCAATCAAATACAATATATTATTCCTTCTTCATAGATAGTTTCTTGCCAAACCCTATTCTCTTATTTTTTTTTAAACTCTGCAGTACTTGAATTCGCAGCTAATTGAAAATGAATGGATTATATTGAATAATATTTTCTTTTTTGACATTTTTTTTGGAAAATAATTAGGCTGTCTTTTAGATCACATCATTGACGCTATATCAAAAACTTTAAAAGAAATAATTTCTTATCTACTGAAACAAATAATTGCTATTAAAAGGAAAAAATTATGAAAACTTTACTAACAAAATTGACACTTGATTTAATTAAAAGCTTGTTTCATAATAAAGAGATCATAGGATTTAAAAAAAAAAAAAATTAAGAGTACGTACGCAATATCACTTTATCAGAATATATACATTTAAGGGAAACTTTTTTAAATAAAAATAAAAAAAAAAGAGAACTCAATTCTTACTAATAAAATTGTTTAGCTAGGCTCATAAAAATGGTATTGCCTAACTTTAGAAGAAATTCTGACAGTGACTTCTCTTTTATAAGTGGCTAAAAAAGAATTTGGGATTTTCAACTTAAATTTCATATCAAATGCCAACTAAATATAAATATTTCAGTTATAACTATCATAACAAATTAATTACAATTATATATAAATACCAATTATTAAGAGATGGAGTGAAGTGCATAGTTTTGAAAAATAAAATTAAAATACCTATTTCTTTCTTTTTTTCCCCCTCTTTTTCATTGGAGATCAATATTATATATATATATAGCAACTAATTAATTAAGGAATATTCATTAAGGCATATAATTATAGATGATCTTGAACCAAATTTCGAATTAAAAAATTATGTTATCTGCTTAATTAATTAACCTTTAGTAAACCTACATGTGGAGCAATTGGCTTTAAAACTCTCACTTTAGTTATCACACTAAAGTGTGTGGAATACTTGTACCATTAATTAATTGATATATCAATGAAGAATTTCAATTCAATATATATGTTTAATTTAAATAATAAAATAAAATTTATTTATTACATATTAATTATATATTATATATAAAAATCATTATTTTATAAAAAAATCATATTTTAATATTTAAAAATTACTAACATAATAAAAAATAAAAATGCGATTGCGATCATACATTTAGTATACATATAATAGATATGATACATCAACAATTATTAATAACAAATTATATATATGGAGGAGAAGCTTGGAGTTCTTTCTAGATTTACTAAATTATAAAAACAGACATATATATCTATATATACAATAATAAAGCATGATATGCTTGTTAAGTTACTTTCCATTAGGTTGATGATGATTATCAATATTTGGAGTAGTAATTGGCAATTCCTGCTGGGCTGCACTGCCCTTTTCAGAGATGGATTGCACTTGGCTTGATGGGTAGTCCTTGCTTTTACACACCACAGAGTATAGCCCAATTGCAATTATAATCCCTCCAATTATACTGAAAAAAAATATCATTGCAAAATTAATATAGCATTTTTTGAATCTCACAAGTAAATAATTCTCATCTCCAAGTTGCTAAGAAAAAAAAAATTATAAATTCTATAATATTGATATTTGATAATGGCTGGCTAATAATGTAGTTATATCATTGGATTAATGATTTAATACTCGAGTATTTATTTTGTACTGTAAGAGGTCAATCATTTAATTTTGGTACAATAATTTATTTTTTTTTGAAAATTTTCCATCGATGTATGAAGAAAAATTGATTCAGTTAATTAAATAAAAAAATATAATAGATAAAGTATAAATAATACAATACCTTCCAAGATAAAGCTTCTCAGCTAAAATAATAGAGCAAAAAGCAGCAACAATGACCATGCACAAAGGGTTGAAGGCTGTTACGAATATTGCGCCTCTGGTCTTCATCAACATACAGGAGAAGATATATGAAAGATTCATTTTGTAGCTTACGTAAATATACACAATGATCGTATTTGCTCATTGTGTACTTCTACCTCATTATAAAATTATCAAATAATTTGTACCACTGTCTCAGAGATTATTTCAATCCGTATAATAATTTTTTTAATTTGCATACCCGTACTTCTTCTTCAGCAACTTTGAACCCTTCTGGTTGAGTCATATAGATTTTTTTTTTCTAAGTCTCCATATAGAAATGCAGTTTTTATATCAAGTTGAACGAGTTCCAAATCAAATTGTGCTACCAAGGCCAATAAAATTCTAATGGAGGAATGTTTTACAACTGAAGGAAATACTTCATTATAATCAATTTCTTCATCTGAGCATAGCCTTTAGCTACTAACCTTGCCTTGTAGAGAATACTGTTCTTGTCAGGAAATTTTTTTTTCTTTGTATATACACATTTGCATCCAATTACCTTCTTTCCCTTTGGAAGATTAAATAGCTTCCATGTTTGATTCTTTCCAAGAGACTGCATTTCATCATCCATGGCTTTCCTCCACTTCTTCTTTTCTAAACTTTGGACATCTTCACTATAAGTGTTAGGAATGTCATCATTTATAATTAGCGATGCATAAGCCACCATATCATCAAATTGAGTAGGTTTGTGAATCTCTCATCGTGACCTATTTATTGTAATAGATTCTTTTTGCTGTAGAGGTTCTTGGGTTGAAATCTCTTCTTCATCTGACTCCCCTTCTACCGCAGGAGTATCTTCATTTGTTTTATTTGTTACTTGATCAATAATTCTTCTTTCAAACTTCACCTACTGCGAAGTACCATCTGTCTGTTGAACAATTTCATTTGTTACATTTTTCAACATGGTAGATTCATCAAAGGTAACATCTATGCTAAAGACTATATTCTTTGTTTCTGAACACCAAAGGCGAAGTTCCTTTACACCATTGGTGATCCCCATAAAGAGCTTTTTCTTTGCCCTCGGATCTAACTTTGATTCCTTAACATGATAGTATATAGTAAAACTAAACACACGTAAAAAATCATAATCAGTAGGTTTTTCAGACCATATCTCCAAAGGTATTTTACCACCAATAGCAACTGATGGTAAGTGATTAATGAGATGATAAGTATAAGTCACAGCCTCAGTCCAAAATTATCTGTCCAACCCAGCATTGAACAAGATACACCGAATTTTCTCCACTAATATCTGGTTCACGCGTTCTGTCATCCCATTATATTGTGGTGTATCTCTAACTGTAAAGTGTCTAACAATATCTTCATCTTGGCAGAATTTTAAAAATGAATCACTTTTATACTTTCCACCATTATCTGTGCGAGACATTTGACTTTTCTGTTAGTACGAGTTTTCACCATCTTTTTTCATATGAGAAAAACTCTCAACACTTTATCATTTGTTTTCATAATATACATCCATACTCTCTGAGAGAAGTCATCAATAAATATTACAAAGTAATGCTTTCCTCCCATTAAAGCTGTATTGGAAGGACCTCATACATCTGAGTGAACATAGTTCAAAATACCTTTAATATCATGAATTGCAGTATCAAACTTCACTCTAGTCTGCTTGCCTTTGACACAATGCTCACAGAAATATAACTTTTGGGATTGCACTCTTTTCAATAATCTTTGATCTGACAACAGTTTCAAAGATTTATCGCCAACATGTCCCAAGCACATATGTCATAATCTGGTTGCTTTTAACTCCTGATCATTACTAGAAGCTACTACTGTTGTCCCAATAATTATATTATCCTGATAGTAATACAAGTTATTGGCCTTCCTTAATCCTTTCATTATCTCCAGTGCACTAGAGATTACTTTTATTACTTCATCTACTGCATTTACAATGAAGCCCTTTGATTCTAGAACTCCCACAGAGATGAGATTTTTCTTCAAACTCGGTACATATCGAACATTTGTCAAAGTCCTGATTGATCCATCATGATTCATTAATTGAATTGAATCAATTCCTTTAATCATACATGGATCGTCATTTGTTGTATAAACAGTTGCTCCTTCTAGTTCTCTAAAGTCAAAAAACTAATTCCGATTGAGACACATATGATGGCTACAACTAGAATCAAGTAGCCATACACTAGAAGAGCTTGTTGATGACATAACAACTAATGAAAGATCTCAATCTTCTTCATCACACCCAACAACATTTGAATTTACGACAACTTTTTCTTTATTAAATTTGCTTTTATTACTCAGCTTAGGATAATTTATCTTCCAATACCCTTTCTTCCAGCAAAAGGCACATTCATTTATAGCTGGTCTGAATTTTGATCTCCCTTTCTTTTCTCTCTTCCTGCTTTGAGAGCGACCTCTCACAATCAATGCTTCTGCTGCTCCACTTGAACTCTCTTTCTTATCTTTTTTTTGTAGTTTGTAACTGTATAATGCAACAGTTACTTCAGAGAGAGTTACTTCAACTTTTTCATGAAATAGAGTTATTTTAAAAAACTCAAACTCCTCTGGAAAGGACCCCAACAACATCAAAGTCAAATCTTCATCTTTGAAAGTCACGTCCAAATTCATCAAATCAGCTATCGGCTAATTAAAATTGGTGATGTGTTTATTCATTGTGGTACCAGAAATATAAGTATAATGAAATAATCTCTTCTTCATATGAAGCTTGTTCTAACTGCTTTGATTCAAAAAATTTTCCTCCAATTCCTTCCACAATTTACTTGCGAAAATTTTCTTAGATAAAACATGCTTCTATTCTTTAGAAAGACATGATCAAATTGTACCACAAGCCACATGGTTGATGGCTTTTCAATTTTTTTCATCAATATCTTCTGATTTCTCTTTTTCAATGACAATGTCTAGATCTTGCTGAAAGAGAGCGTTTAAAACATCACTTTGCCACATACCAAAATGACCCATACTATCAAAAATCTCAACTGCAAATCTAACATTTGACACAATAGTTCTTGACCAAATTGACAAAGTGAATGCTGTCTCATTTGGAGTGGATGATTTGCTTGAGTTGTCTGCCGTTTCTGCTTCAAAAAATTATTTAATAGCTAACAAATACGAAATATAAATAATCCAAGAAAATATTTTCTGATGTGAAAGATCAGACTAGATTGCAACCATAGAGCATGCTCAGAAAATCTTAGCTCTGATATCAATTGTTGTGAAAATTAGATTAATTTTTCACTAATAATATGTATAGTGTGTAAACAATTACACCAATAATTATACCAAAAAAATTTTCAAAAAAGAGAGGTGGGTTACAATGGACACGCTTAAATACCAAATCTTTCCTTAGACAGAATTTTTCAGGACATATAATCATTAGTACAAAATATCACCACAACTATACTAAAAATAGTTATTAAATAAAATAAAGAGAACACCAAAATTTAATGAGGTTCGGCCAATTTTGTCAATATCCTCGGACACTACCAAAATAATATTATTAATTTCAAAGAAGAAATATAAAATAGAGAGAAGAGAAATAAACTTTATAGACAAATAAATTTATTTTGAGATGAGTTTTAGCTAAGGGAGGAAGAGTTCCTTTTATAGCCTTAGGATCCCTCTCTATATTTTTAATTTTTCAATGTGAGATAGCCATTTAACCACTATTCACAGCATCCCCAAGTAAGAGAATCCTTGGTCCAGGATTGGCTTGTTCATTCAATTACTTATTTGTCATTTGTATAATATTATATATATATATATATGAAAATTAATTAAATTCAATTTGAATATATATATATATATGATAATTAAAACATTTTTAATTAACTTCATGCTTATATATAACCATTACTCTAAACATCCCAACGCCATTATTTGTAAGAAGATTGGGAATGTCATCTTTGGCCTTATTTTCCTGCATATCAAAATTAGTAAAAAAAAAAAAAAAAGAGTGTCTATTAGCATCCATTTTTATACCATATAAAACCCAACAACATAGACACATTAAGAATAGCAATAATTTAAAATTTATTTATTATTATTATAATATATCTTAATTTTCATGTATGTGTTATAGAATAAAAGTTAGAATTTCAAATCCTAATAAATAATAATTAATAATAATATATCCGCAAAAGAATTAATGAGAATAATTATTAGTACCTTTCAAGAACAAGAGCGAAAGGAGCAAGAAAAAGAGAGCAATGGCGTTGCGATAAACAATGAGAACATAACGATTTATGCCATGGTTAAGAGTGATCATACTTATTATGCACATGCCCGCTGAACCAAATTGCAAGCACACCATTAGTATATAAGGTCTCATCTTGTATAATACTTCACTAACCTTTCCCATTTTTTTTAATTTTCTTTCTTTCTCTTAATTTCTCTGTGAGATGAAATTGAAGGAAAGAAGTGAAATTATGAGATACTCAAGAAGAGAGATTCTGGCCTTCTTATAAGCAGCAAAAGTATAATAACCATAATTCATCAAAAGCAAAATCAAAATCCACTAAAGAATATTTTACAGAATAATGTTAATTTGCTTTAATTGGTGGTAATTTATGCAAGTTTAATTGATTAGTTAATCTTATCTATAAATAAATAAATAAACAAATTTCTGATTTGAAATATAGAATAAACACTGGATATATATGCATGCATGGCCTTCTTGCGTGGAAGATGTTCTCGCTGTTTATTGGTATGCATTGTGGTAATAGAAAGTGATGTGATTAAACTTATAATTAATTAACTTAGTTTCTAATTCATTAAGTCCTAATTTCTATCGTTTTCCGAATGTTTATTATCTTCTAACTTATTCTTATTCTCAGAATTCACTGCTTTGGTATTGCTTTGTTACTTTTGCCAAATGCTGCCTTGTATATTTATATGTGGCTAATACAATTAATCAGTATGAGAGATAGCTTGTGATAAAACAGAGGCGGACCCAGCATCACATATTGGCCATAAATTATACACTAATAACACAAAAATTCTAATAAATATTCACAATTAAAATTCTTTCTAATTCAATTAAGAATTTCAACAAATAAGATGGATTATATTATGTTTTTGATAATATAATTTCTAAATTATTATTTTTTTGTTGTTCATATAATTGTAAATAAAATTCAAATTTATATTACAATTAATTTCATTATGTTTTCATTCAAAATTTTTGGCCAGACATGCAGAATCACCATAATTAATTAAAAATTCATATTTAAATAATTAATTATAACCTCTAGATATGTAGAAAATAAAAAAAAAATCTATAAGAACTTGCTATTGAACATTTAGGGTTTTAAATAAGATTTTTGATAATCTAATGAAATTTTAGCAAAATTTATTACTTTAAAATACTAATTTATTTTTACTAGAATTTAATTCTACAAATAAAACTAAAAAAATCAGATTTGAATAAAAAGAAACTCAAAATTTTTAAAACAAAAATAGAAAAAAATAAAATCAATTCACTTTACTAATTATAAATAACAAATTGAACAAAAACAATTAAGAAAAGAAAAAAATGAGAGGAAATGAGAAGAAAAGTGAAAAAAAAATAGGAGGAGCCAAAACCTATTTATTTTAAGAAAAAAATTATTATATATAATCCATATATTATAAAAGAACTAAAAAACTTGAGGGGCCCGGTGCATAAGATAGCTCCGCGCGCCCGCACCTGGATAAAAACACATTTATCTATTTTGTTTAATTCAAATTTAATACTTTTAAAAACTATTTAGTTATAGTACTAATAAATATCAAATTATTCATTTCATTTTCAGGAAGAGATTTATATCTTCTAAGTAATTAACAGGCATAGATAAATTTTTAAATTCAATAAATGCTTTTTATAACAATATATTTCATGAATTGTACTATATATAACTTCTTTTGAAAAAAGGTATAAAAATAATCCTAAATTATTTGAGGTATCTCACATTAGATAACAATATTTTTTTATCCATTCATGATATTGAACTTTCAAAAATAAAATAAATTGGACATTAATTTAACAGAAGTCATAAAATCCATTAATTTTTTATAGTATAATATTTTGTGAGACCTATTATTTAAAAATTTTAAATAAAAAAATTAAATATGACCTTAAAATATTTTTAGATCTTAAATTGAAACTTAAAATTTTTATAGTGAATTATTATAAAAATATATATGTGTGATATTATTATCAATATTTGTAAATTATTATAAATATTTAGATCACCACTTACAATATTTAATAATAAAAAAATAAAAAAATTTTAAAAAAAATAAGTAAAATGTATCAGATTCATTTATTTATTATTTATTTATTTTATAATGTTATGATTTATTTAATTTATTCACATAAATTCTTTAATATTGCATACCAATCTATTTATAATTTCTATAAATTTTTTAAGTTTCTATATATTAATGACTTTATGTGAATATTATATATTATAAAATAAATAAATAAATAAATTTGATATATTTTATTTATTTTCTCTTTCATTTTTTTGTCTTTTTTATTATTAAATATTATGATTTAAATGTTTATATTTGTTTAAAATTTTTTGATAATAATATCATACATATATATATTTTTATAATAATTCACTATAAAAATTTGAAGGTTCAATTTGAGATTTAAAAAAAAATTAGAGCCATATTTAATTTTGTTTTATTTAAAATCTTTAAATTGTGGATCCTATAAAATGCCACATTGTAAAAAAATTAATGAATATTTTAACTTTTGCTAAATTAAGGTTCAATTTATTCTATTTTTTAAGGTTTAAGGTCACGAATAGATAAAAAAAAAATATTAGAGCTCAATATAGAATAACTCAAATAATTCAAGATCATTTTTATACTTTTTTCTAACTTCTTTTTAAATAAAATTTATTTTAATTAATTAAAAAAAAAACTTGCTTTTAAGAAGACAAGGCGGAAATTCATATTAAAATATCTATAAAAAAATTGGGTTTGAATTTTAAGCAAGATATAAGAGGTTTGTAAAATGGAAGAACTGATCCATTTAGTGTAATTTATTGAAATTTCGATAATCCTTAAAAAATATATAAAATTATGAAATTATACAAAGATAAGAACAGAAGATGAGATATTAAGAAGAATAAAATTAATTAAATAATTAGGAGGCGGATGGTGCTTTTCGTGTTTGGATTCCAAAAAAAGAAAGCAGGGTGGTGGATTCCACCTTACAAACGTCTTAATTAGAGTTATTATTTTCTTATATATATATATATATATATATATAAATTTTTCTTTCTATTGACTAATTTTCACTGTGCCATTAGCAGCACTGCTGTGGATCAAACTTTGCGTTAAGTCCACATTTTATATACGATTCTAATTACATTTTCAAACCATGCAGAATCCATTCATTTTTAACGTGTAATATTTTCTCTATTATACATACCTTCCATATACAAATTCACATATATATTTGACATATCATAAAAAAAAAGAAGAACATGGTTAAGATTTATTAAACCTTTATAGTCAGATCATTCTCTCGCAGTATATTATAATTATAAACATATGTTTTTTTTGGTATATATTCAAATTCTATTAAAAATTGAAACAAAGAAATATATATATATATATATATATATATATAGTTAAATAGTGGTAATACATATTCTCCTTTTGGCCAACCGAAAAACATAAGTATTTGGCAATGCCTTGTAAACAGTTGAATAATATTTTGAATAAATTACCATTTTCATTTTCTTAGGAATATATAATTAAGTCATATAATTCTTTTTTTAATATTAATAAAATAATATTATTAGTCAATTTTTGCCGATAGTATAATATATAAACATATATTTTCCATAATAAACATATGTAGAATATTTATGAATGTAATATAATGGATTAAAATTTTCATTCACCATTATTAATTCTAAATAATATCATCAGATTATTATATATTTTATCACACTAAACCAAATGTGTTGTTTAATATTTTACAACATGTTTATATTTGTTCTAACATCTCCCTCTCTTTTTTCTCTAAGCATCATATAATAGCGGTGATAAAATAATTACAATTAACAATTAATTTAGTTCAAAGAGCAATTATGCACACAATTCATCTCTATATAAATAACATAGCAATGCTAAATGAATTAAATTAATCCAAATTTAAAATATTTTATGCATTAATTATATTAGAGAAATAACTATTTTGACATTGTATTTACTGTTGTCTTTAACAATAAATATAAATTTAGAATAATTATTTTTTTAATTTAATTAATGCATAAATATTTTTAATCCGGATCAATTTAATTCATGTAGCATCATATAATGCATGAATGCTGAGACTAGCTCATTTATATTAATTATAATGTGGATATACCTCTCTATCTCTTATCCAATCAATATTAATTAATTAAATACAAAGAAATATCTACACAAAATTGTAATAAAAAATTAATTTTTTTTAAAAAAAAAAATCAAAGTGCATACTGATGAGATTAGTGCACAGTGCCAAAGTGAGGGACGCATTTTTCCTTTTGTGTTCTTCTAAGTGGAGATTAGGTTTGTCCTTCTTATCTTGTAATTACTAATTAATTAGGAACTTTAGCTATCATAAATCTAATAATTAAGCACATTAATTATGAAATATAAGAGCGATTATTTAATGTAACTATTTCACATGAAAAAAAGAGAGTTTAATTAAATTGTTAATTTGACTTGTAAACCCAGTAACAATACATAATTATTGATTATTTGTGCTCATAGTTGCTTCTCATACAGAATGCGTTAAACCAGACAGGATATGAAATTTAATTCTTTCCCTTCACTTTGGTCTAATTTGGTTGTCATTTTCATATAATTTAAGAATGGATTTAATTAATTTATATTTTCATTTCTATTGATAAGACTACATTGACATCATCTACTATTGGCTTTATTATATGTTTTTATGTTCTTTGAAACCACTGACACTGAGGAAAAAGTTTCCAATTTCAAATTCATGACTGTTTCCTTAAATTATCATTAATTTTTCTTAGATAACTCTTTATTTTAGGGAAAAAAATAACAAGATAAAAAATATAAATAATTTTAGTTTATGAATTTAAAATAATCATATTCAATATAATCACTTTCAGTGTGATATATATCAATTTTCTCACTTTTCAAAATAAATCAATTTTCTCTCTTCTTTTTTTTAAATAAATTAATTTTTTATCTTTCTCTCGAATTAGTGGCAGAACCAGCGAATATGCAAAGAGGGCAAAATTTTTACCGTTACAACGGCAAGGGAGGCTCTGTTGTAGCGGGCGGCCAGAAGAGAGGAGGTCGTGTTTTCGACTTACATATACTAGTTTTCAGTCGGTCAGCCAGGAGGGGTCGTGCTATCCCACACGATTCCTCCTGATTTCACCAGTATCTCGGATGAATTTTTTTACAAATTATTTTATTTATAAATCATTCGAATTGAAAAGTATTAACTACTCATATTAATTATAATAACCTACTATTATAAAGTATATACAATTATTATTTCTTAATTAATAATGCAAACTCTAATTTTTTAAGTACTTATTTTTTTATCAAATAAATATCTATGCTACATTTTATTTTCTTTTGTCTGTTTTTTATTTACAAAAAGGATTAAAAAGAAACTGAAATTTGAAATATAAGACAAAAGATATTAGATCTTTAACATAAACATAGATTTCTTTTGAGATAGCAGTAGCACTAATCCTGATTAAAGTGTGTTATTTAAAATATTAATTACTAAAATATTAACAAATAATTGGAGCAAATAGAGCTAGAAAAACCTAAAATGAATAATTAAAGTAACTAGAAACAAAAGAACATCTAATCTTCTAAATAATCTTGCTTGCAACTTCATGAAAATCTGTCTTGTAATTATATATATATATATATATATGTATATATATATATAAGCACAATAAGTGGAATAGTCTTATATATATAAATTTGTTATTTAGAATGATTGAAAATGAAGGTTGTTTTGTTGGTGGATCTTATTAATTTATAAAGAAATTAAAAGGTTACTGATATTGCTTTCTCTTTGTGATTAATATGCAAATTAATGAAAGCACTAGCAGGTTGCAGAAAAATTAATTTATATATATGAGATTTTGCTTGTAACCATAATTCTCGCCAAATGCCAAGCAACTTTGAGCTAATGTTTTGCTCTCTTTTTCACGAAAATCTAATTATTTGAATCAGCAGGATATTCGTAAAAGAGTAAAAATACAAAATTGAAAGATTTATAGAATAAACGCTTATGTTTTTTTAAGGAAAAGTATTATTAAATTAAATCATCAAATCAGCTGAAATCATGCTATACAAGAAAATTAAGATAAGAATTCCAAATATGGGAACTGGTATAATAAATCTTGTGATTTTCTGAGAGAAAAAACTTACAATCATTAAAATTTTATCTTTATATATATATATATATATATATATATATGTAGGACTCTTGAGTTGAAATTCAAAGGGATAAACTGAAAAGCAAGTATATACCTTATTAAATCATCTATCTAACACTCAGTGTTAGGTTGCAATCTCTCTCTCTAATTGAAAACTACAAGTAGCTTTCAACAAATGTTTTTATTTTCTTGAAAGCAGAAATCTTCCAAAATTTTGGTCAAGTTTGGTAAAAGTTACGAGGGCAACTAGGGGCAATTTCAACATGGGATTTCCATTTTCTCTCCATTGGCAATGGCGGAGGAGGGTATTGAAACATCATTTGATCACTAGTAAACATATTTATGATGATAATGAAACAACGATGATGTGTTGAATTGATTGAGTGGCATGGAAGAAGTGTGTGTAAACTTTATTACCTTTGTAGTCGCACAGAAAAAAATGATTTACGCCAAAACATGCTATAATGTTACATGTGTATACATGCCTAAAAAGTGTAACTCTTTATAGCATGGGAAAGCTGAAAGAACTATCCAATTAGAAGGTATTTGTTGCTTGTTAGAACAGAAGAAAGTTGCTTGAATTGGGATAATTTTGTTTCTGAGAAATTATTTTTACCTGCTTTTTCTAATTTTCTTTTTTCTTTTTGAAAAAAAAAAGAAAAAAAGATGATTTTGCTCCATCAATTTGACAGAAGACAGCCTAATTGGAAACCAGTTGGCCAATCCAATTCTGATAAACTTCTTCATGTTATGCAAAAACATTGGAGAAAAAAGGTGATGAAAAAATAAAAGAAAAGAGCTTTTGTTTTTTTTTCCTTAAAAATTCTTTTTCAATTCTCTTTCTTTTCCATAAATTTTCACTTTTTGGTCAAATATGAAGCATTCAACCCTATCCTCTCCATTGCTTTTACTGATATATGACAGATTGCTTAAATTGCCTTTCATTAGTTTTGTAAAACTTGCTTTGTTAATTTTCTTTTTTTAAAAAGAAAACCCTTGAAAAATTGGAATGTACCTTTACATATTTTTTTGGATAATTATATTGTTTTGAAAGTGGCTATTTTAATCCTTATGCAGCCATAGGAAAAGGGAATAATACAAGTTAAATAATTTACAATGTCGGGGTTTAAGAGCAATTCATTTTTAAATTTGAAGGACTAAAATGCAATATAATTTAAATTGTCATAAACTACAAAAACTATAGTTTAAATTGGCAAAAAAAAAATTCATTTAATTAATTATTAATCAAATTAAAAATTAAAAAATTTTAATTTTTTTAATCAAACTGATAAAAATTTAATACAATCGATTAACCAAATCGAAATATTCAGAAAATTAATCGAACATTCAGTCCGTTAACCGATTTCTACCTATCCCTAACTAAAATTGCTACTTTTAAAAACTTTTTTAAAAAAAAAAGTGGCTTTTTGCAAATCACAAGTCAAACAAACAAAGCCCAAATAATTCTCATTTTCAAGACTAAAGAAAAAGGGCAAGCAATATGGGTAGAAAGAGAATGAGAAAGGCAAACAAAAGTAAAAAAAAAAAAAAGGAGTAATGGTGGTGCATGGATGAACCCCAATTAATAGTGGCAACACTATCAGACAATAGATCAGCTATGTCTCATTTAATTATTCTGGCCAATCATACAACTATTCCCACAATCATAAGAAGACTAATACAACAGTCTCAAGGCAACAACTTTACACCCTTGCTGATACCATCAATATTTCTCTAGTGGAAACCATCATTTTACAATGACAATACATTCTCTCTCTCTCTCTCTCTCTCAAAAACTCGATATATCTAATTTTCTTGAAGATGTGCCTTGCAAGGGCCTACAAAGCACAAATGAGGAGCCATGAGTTTGAAGAGGAATCAACCCAAAGAAGAAAAGCAATTCCAAATTGTAATGATGGGCTAGTCAGAAGCAAATCATATCCATTTTCATTGCAGCTTATCCAATAAAAGGAAAAGGGAAAAAAATCCCAATTTCACGTTCAACCATGTTCATAGTTGTGTCTCTAGATGGGGCCACAGTCTTTAAGTGACTTGTCAAAGTAAAAAAAACGATAGTGACAAAAAGAGAGACACAGTTGTTTGTCCAGAGAAGAGAAGAACATGGTGTTTGTTGAAGCAAAATTGCTAAGCTAGATTCTTCTGATATGGCAACAACATGAAATATGGTTGAATGAAAAGGCAAAACAAAGTAAAATGAAGTTTTGGGAATTTGTTTGGTGAGAACAATACTCATATGAAACTATTTAGTTCTAACTTTATGGAATTGATTATACTTGAGCTAAATTCTACTAAATAATAGAATTTGGAGATGAACTCTAAACAAGTGAAGCTATAGATGAATTTTATTGATGAAATTCACTTTGTAAATGAAATGAATTTTCTACACATTTGTTCCAATTATCTTACATATTTTGGTCCCAGAATTCACCTGAAAATATACTGTAAAAGGCATATCGCATTCATCTATTTCAGTTTGTTTTTCAATCACAAGTTACACAACTTATGCCAGAATTTCAACTGCATAAACCTTTATTGTGTCCAAGCAGCAGCTATCTTCTTTTGAACGAGCTCCGCTTCAAGTCGAGGAGATATTCTAGGAAGAATTTCCTGAAACCATAAAAACATAGTCAAAATGCACATCAACCTCCAAAATTGTTCAGGAAAGTGTTGCAAAGGGTCATCCTACTAATTCAATAATGCCTCACGGTGACAAAGTGGGCTAACCATAAACCATCACAAGAAATTTCTAGCATTACTTGCCACTACATGAATATTCTAATTGTGTATCAAGTAAGTGGATTTGATTTGACTGCCAACAGGACAATAATTAACTGCAAATTATTTGGCTCATGATAATCCAATTTGCTCCAATGTTAGCAGCCTAAACCATAACCAAGAACAGGGTTTTGTCAAATGATACTTGATATTTGTAGAGGGAAGGAATTTGTCAAATGGCACTTGAATCACGATAGACATGCGTCATATATGAGTACATGTGTGCGCAAGTCTAATTGATGTAAATAGGAAATAGCACTGGGTATAAAAAATTGAAAAAGAGAATGAAAGTGTGTAAACTGAAACTAATTTCAAACAGGCAAAGCTGGCAATTAAAAACTGTAATTTGTCATCTCCACATGGGTTGAGGAATGAAATGAAATGTGAAGATAAGGGTAACAGAATTTTTATCATCGTCATTCATCCATGTGCAGAACAGAACTTTGACAATGTCAAGAAACAAAGAGGAAAAATAACTGGGTCCGCTATCTGATTAATTAGTTGAAGGTAATATTTTTTTCTCTTGTTTGAAATCCATTACATTATCAAACAGGACATCAAGTGGGAAAACTTGAAATTTTGAAATTAGGGTTATAGTTTCATAGGATTCACAAAATTAGAAGACAAAATATGGATAGATCTGATTTAATATGGAAATTTGCAGAGAAGTGACATGAATTGGATAGAATTACCAGCAAGTCTCATTAGTGGGATTTATCAAGAAAGCCTCAGACTACTATGGTATTTGAATTGCCCCATATGATTCTGAATAAGCAAAATCCTAGTGGCCCTTTAATTATTGTCCGCAAAGAAATTAGTGGTCCTTTATTTAACGGCTCTTTTTATGTCTAAGCCACTTAAAAATTTAAATGATGTAGCAGTACTCCAGGCAAATCTCATCTGATGGAGGTAACTATTTCAAACAGATTGAGTAGAAGCTTAGACCTTGATGTAACCCCAGTCAAAGAAAACCTGCAGTTACTGATACTAAAGGACTTGCAAACAAATTTAGATCCAAGGTCAATCAATCAACTTGCAACCTGACTTTTTGTTTTTTGTTCTTAACAGCTCTTTTTATGTCCAAAGCAGCACTAGCTTTGACCAGAAGATTTTTTTGGTACATTGGAAATTTTGTTTGCAGAGATCTAACCATTGATCTCCTTCCCCATAAAGTCCCTATATTATCTGGATACAAACTTTAGGATCTGATAGAAACCAAAACCCTAATCCTAATAAATCACCCCAAAATTGCCTCTGAAACTCAGATCATATGCCTTTTAAGTATGAAATACTGGACTCAATTCATACTGTAACAGCCCTGGGATATTACTAAAGCTACCTAGAAACCAATTATGCACTATCTACAGCCAAAATCAGTTCCTTTAACTGAGGCTCCTCAAAACTATCACTTACCTAGAATAGGAAGGATAACCTCAAATATTGCATGCATAGACTGCATGTAACTTAGTTTCAATCTCTTCATTCATTTGCACTGATGCAGCTCTAAAGAAGCACACAGCAATTGCACAATCCCACTGTGTTCACCAGGTCCATTACATTTTTCACTCTCCCTCTAGTGACAGAAACCCTTAAAATGCCCATAATTTACTGTGCATGCATTAAGTCTGCAAGACAGGTAAATTAATGAGCATAACTCAATCAAAAGCTCTACAGTCTTGATTAGTGATAAAATAAAATAACCAAAATCGACTACTGTGGATGCACTAAAAATTGGGAAGAACTAAAAATAGTTACCATCTCAAAAGAATGGGTTTGAGAACCTTTGAGGCTGCAAACACAGGTTGCAAAAGCAACCTGCATCAATCTTAAATGTATCGTGGTCAATTAAGGTAAACAATTAAGCTGCATGAAAAAAATATATTAACCGGTGATTGTGTTTGGAAATTGAGACTTTTTAATGATAGCGTTCAGTGTTAAAAATTAGCAGTCAATATAAATCCTGAATCACTGTTTCACTAAGCAATAAATTAGATGTAATGCAATTTTCATTTGGATAAGGAGGGAAAGATAGAGAAGCAGTAGAATCCAGGAGAGGCAAAACAATGCTGAATAAATTCTATTAGCATTTGATACCTTGAACACATGGCTCACTAGAAGTTATAAAAACAATGGCAAATGATATTTCATCAGATCTCTAAGCTTTTGGGACGATACAATAACATGAATATTGATCATCAATGTATTTATTTCAACAACAAAAGTAGTTGTTAAGTATTCATTGCAAAATCATTCAGATGAACAACTGTCCAAAATCAACTGCACTACGTCAACTTTAGCTGGGATTTATCATACTCTAAAACTACTCATACGTGCTCCAAGTAGCATTTGAAATCCAAACTTAGGGGATCCTCTTTTTCAGCAAAACATCAAAGGTTAAAGGCCACATTGCCCACTAGAACTCTATATTACTGATATTAACTACATTAACTACTGATTAAGCTCTGAAAATTAAAATTTTCAAAGCTTTTTAGTTAAATTGTTCTTAATATATATCTACATAAAATTTAAAAGCTAACAACGAGTCATTAAGCATTCAAACAACAACTCTACGCCTTAAAAGTTTCAACATTTATATAATTCTGCGCTCAAAAGTTTCAAAATTTAAACTTATTTTCAGTTTCAGAGTAATAAAAGCTTTAAAAAAAAAAAGCAAAGGGAAAGAAACACAAACCTCAGGGCCATCAGAATGCACTTTAGCCAACACAGGTATTTCGTATTGGTTAGCCTTCTCCCACTCAGGATTGCTAGCGATATCCCTTACCCGGAAAATTCATTATAGCACAAAAATAAACTCAATGCTCATTGAAGAAGAGAGGGGAAGGAATGGCTACATGGTTAATTAGAATTTACCTGCAAATCGACGTCGTGAAGGGAATTAGGGCCAGAAAGCAAGAAGGCTGCTTGAAGCTTCTCTTTGAGGCCATCACACAAACAGCATCCGGGGTTTGAGTAAAGAACCAACTTTCTTGCTTTCGATGGTGAAGAAGAAGAAGAAGCGAAAGGAGTTCAAATTGAACTGGGTCTTCTTTGCTTTGTTAGAAAAGCTATTGAGGATGGTCTCGCTGCCACTGCGGCCATTGATGCAAAGGCCATAATCACTCCAAATCTTCTTCGCCAAAATCTCCAATTCCGCTTTGTAGTCGTTTTGTTTTTAGTTTTATTTAGTTCTATTTTTTTCCATCGCCAGGCCCATTAACCATTTTTTTTTAAATCTCATCATATATTTATGTCTATATGAAAAAAAATTTTCTTATTCAATTTTCTGATCATGTCCAGCTAGAGATTTAAATTTTATTTTATTTTATTTTAGCTTATAAAAATTTTATCTATTTTCTCATCGGACTGTTAAGTGTTGACATAAAATATAGTAGTAGTATTATTATATTAGTAGTATTATTATATTTTCTAAATATCTACTCATTTACTTATTAAACAATTTCAGATTAATAGATTTTAAAATTTTTAATAATGTTGGGAGTTATTTTCAGAGCTTAAAAAAATTCTAAATCGAGTTGAATAAGATTCAAATGCAATAAAAGAAAATATAAAACATAAGAAATATAAAAATTTATTTACAATTAAATTCTTAATAATAAATTTGATTTACGAATTGTTAGGATTTGATTAATAATATAATTTATACAATAATATTCATTTTTAATTAAAAATGAATTGCCTGATTATTTGATGTTTCCTTTTTTAACTCTTGTTTAGACGCTTATTGAAAACTATGTTTTTTCCCATCCCATAAACTTATCACCGAAAAAATAATTTAACCACATCAAGCTCCCCATGCAACTAACTATTTTTGCATATCAATAGACAATAATTTTCAAAAGAAATTGCTATGAAAGATTTAAATTCTTAACATCCTGCACAAGTCAGTCATTGAGGTAGTAGCTCCACCGCAATCCTTTCAGCTTATGGAAATCTGTCTCTCAACCAGTTTATGGCATTGTTTTCTCATTTCTGAAATGAAGTCGGTATTCTTTCTAGCTGTCTTTTCTATCAATTTTTTCTCATTTATCTCTGCTTACCTCTCAATACAAGAAGAAACTCAAGAGGAAGCAAAACATAACACTGAATTGCAACCATCAAAAGATTTCTATCAATTACAATTACAGAGAAAAGATCTAGATAAGCTTTTTCTTCTGGAAGTAGTGCTGCAAGTGCCATAGCTGCAAAGCTGAAACTGCTATGCAAACACCCAGGGACATTATACTAAACCATGCCACTCTCGCATTAGTTTTTTCGCTGACTTCTCTCATCTCTGCTTCCCTGCAAGTCGGTAACGTTCAAGGGAAATGTGAATTTAAATGCAGCGCAACCATACATATGTGTACACCATATTCAAGAATTTCAATATAACTTACTGGTCTTTTAACAGATTTTACCAACTCCTATTTCAAGAACCTAAATCAAAGAGCTGTATTTTCATTTAACATATTACGGATGTAGAAATTCTCAAACAAAAGATGAAGCTACTTTTATGCTTCTTAATTCTCAAACAAAATTCACATTTTAAGCTGGCAATTATGCGAAATTCATGTCTACACTGTGTTTGTTGTCATTTTGTACACCCAACCACAATGTGCAATGTGAATGTAATTAAAAAATATTATTACTAATATGTCCTTTTGTTTTTTTTTGTTTTTGCACAACAAAAAGACACTAATAGCCTTTTTTTTGCTCCACGTTCTATTATCACAATTATATGCTAATCTGGAATCTCCCCCTTTTTCGTGCACACAAAGATCCAGTTAAATGGAAACAGGAAAATAATTTATCATAATTAGAACCAAAGGCTGTGATCAATGAGGTTGCCTTTGCTAAAGATCAAAACTACAGAGATTCAGACAGAAATACCTTTCTTTTAGATAGATCAGATTATTGTGAATGGCTTGCACTGCTCCTTCAAGTCTCCTAAGGTCAAGTTCAACGCCCTGCACATTGTTATCCACCATCTCTAAAATCAGATAAAATGTAAAAGAAGCAATTCACAAAATATTAACTCCCTTTTAAAGTTGCAGGCTAAATTGAGCCACTACAGAACAGCCCGCTAGCAAGCTGAAGCATTTTAAGAAAGTTACCTCAATCTTTTCTTTCCTCGCCACCGAATCCCAATCCTTTGCAGCGATTCCAATTTTCCAGTCTAGACTCAAAGTTGTGGTTCCAGAATGGTGCTCATGAGTGTCCAGCCAGAAGCATGCCATGTAGTTACCAGCCTCAGAGGTTGTAAATGCAAACTGACCATGAGTTACGTTTTCATTATGGTGAAGATTGTTCCCGTATGGGGATGTTACCTACAAGAAGAGGTATGAAGTCCATAAGTCACACATAAAACCTTACCAATCAAGAAAGATAAACGCTAGCTTTAGGGATGCCATTGCAACTATATATTCTTGTCGCAAAGATAAACTTTCTTTATGACAATGAAGAATGGTTCATCCATAGAACTCACAAGCTATAAGAATAAATTTGCAACCATGGAACACAATTATCTTTAGGGATATATGTTGTTGGTTTCTTTTTAGTCTTATTCTTAGCAGAGAAATTGGCATCCTCCACTGTTTGCCCAATTTTGATTAATCATTATTTGGCAAGAAAAAAATATTGCTTCAATAGCTAAATAATCATAAATTTAGCCTCAGAATAATCATATATTTGCAGTTACAACAAGAGCACCACTTTGCTGTTAAGTTTATTACAACATAGAAGATCAAAAATCTTACAATTCACGATTGGTATAATTACATCCTAAAGATGTTTATCCTATGGTTTTCTGATCCAAAGAATCATACTATGTTAAAACTGGTGATCTCTATATGCTAAAGATATTCTCACATCAGGCACTAAGACAAAGCCTAATGGTAAATGCATATGCAGTCTAGGTAACAGACTCATGTTTGATTCCTTCCTCCTTGCGCTAAGAAAAGAAAAGCATTCTCACATCAAGTTTTCCATCTGGAATTATATGCAATGAGCCCTTCAAATCTAACTCCAGGTAGAAGAAATATTCAGTATATAGACAATTCATGAGAAGCCTATTGGAGAAGAGAACTAATAACATCAAAAGGGGGCGGAGAGAAAGAAAAAAAAAATCAGTAGTCTAATGGTTCTAAGCATATCATTCAACTAACTTCAAAGAAAGGACCCCTGTTCATTTGTACCTCAAATTTTACACATTTTAAATTCTATATCCCTTGAAAGTTCTAAAATACCAAAACTTGATAAAAGGCTACCAGCTATTCCCTATTTTGGAACACTTTAATGATTATTAACCAATTTCATTGGCATTTGATACTAAATTATAAAGTTATTTCTATCTCATGATTTCTTTAGGCCTTGTCAGGTATAAATGTATTTCAAATTCAATGTTTTCATATTTCATATACATGAAAATGTTCATTTCACTCCTAGAATCTAAATTTAATGAAATTCAACACAATTAAACCAAATTCTATAATTTGCAAATGAATTTTATATTACAAATTCATTTATACCAAACAAGAGGTTAATCTAAGCTACAAATCCAAACACGAGGAGGAACAATGCAGGCATAGCAAGATTCTAATAGCTAAAATAGGTAAATTTTACTTTTGTATCCTTTAATCAACAAGGTCAAGACTATAACAACGATGATTTAATCACCAAGGTACAAGACTATAACAGCGATGAGACGCTGCCAACTTGACAAATAAATTGTAAACAAAGTTGTTATGGATTTTACAGAAAAAGAAAACACCCGTGGATCTGTTGGAAAAATCACTATTTTTCCGCCCCTCGGACCGTCTTTAAGCAGGAATAAATAAGAAAATAAAATAACAATTGAGAAATTAAAGAGAATAAAGACACAAAGATTTAACGTAAAAACCACGGCCGTTACCTAACGACAACCAAGAAAAATATTTACTATGTGGAAAATTATTACAACCACAAATACAAAATATTTTTCTAACCGACACCCACAAAACAATCCCCAAATATTTATACTCCAAGAGACTCCAAGAGCTCAACTCTAATCTCTAATATAAAACACTTGTTGTGTTTTAGTGTGTTTTGAACTAAAGGATTTGAGCCACTTATATAGGAGAGGAATACCCTCCTATTTCCTTTCTTTCTTCGATGTGGGATTGAAATCCCTTACTTTTTTTTATTGTCAACAATTACGGCTAACAATCTCCACCTTGACAAAAGAAAATAAAAAAAAATACAACATTGTCTGTTACCGACAATCATAATTCTAATAACAAGAATTATCATACTCCACCATAAAAGAGTATCATCACTTGAAATCACTTGACAGACTCCAAGAATTTTTTACCGGCCATGTCGAGATCCCGCTAATAATTTATGGTGCAACCCTCCCGTTGACTTTCCGAGAGTTCATTAGCCATCGACATAATTTTTTTCACCACACACTTTGCATTAACTGTCAACCAATGCCGTGCGTATTTCCGTGGACCAGCTACCAATAATTCGTCCTCTTCCATGGCATCTCAACGGGTAGCAATCATGCCATGAGGACACACTTCTCTCAACTACAGAGAAAACTCATCATCTCCTTCGCCACAGGAGATCACATTGGCAGCAACAACGTTAGAGCTTCTAGCCGAATCAGCTCCACCGTTCGGGCAATCCTTCCTCACGTGTCCAGTTTGACCACACCCCCAGCAGACAACCTTCGCCTTTATTCTTTTTCCTGATACTGACAGATAAAGCTGAATTCTCATAAGATTTATTTTCTATTTCATTCAGTCTTCTCTCCTCAGTAATGAACTTACTAACCACATCCGCATACACCACTTCCTTACTACCATATTTCAGAACAGGCTTCATGTGCTCATATGTTGAAGGAAGTGACAGGATGAGCCGGAGAGCTTTATCTTCATCTTCGGTTTTCACTCCAAGAGTTTCCAATTCAGAGATGATACCGTTGAGGACACTCAGGTGATCGGACAGCTTTGTACCTTCCGCCATTTTCAACGTATGAAATTGCTCCTTCAAATATAGCCTGTTGGATATATTTTTCCCCTGATACAATTCTTCCAGTTTCTCCCACAGCTCCTTTGTCGTGGACAATCCAAGCACATTAGCAAGAACATTTTTTGCTAGACACATGCGAATTTGACTTGCCGCCTTGATATCCAGCTCCTCCCATTCTTCGTCACTAATCTTGGATTTTTCTGAGTCTCCACTACCACCGCCTTTTCCTGAATTTCTTCCGCTGACTGGTTTACCCTGCAAAACCTTATGTAGTCCAGACTGTATCAACACGTCTTTGACTTGCACTTGCCACAGTGCAAAATTCATTCTCCCATCAAATTTCTCAATCTCGCATCTCATTGCCGACATGCTTACTTTGTGCTTAATAAAGGACTAGAAATAAATATTACACCAGGTAAATTCCCAGGTAAGAGGAGGAGTCACAATGGTCTCACTTAAAATCCACTTGCCTTAGACTAAATTCGTGTCGTTTGACAGAATTTACCTCGACATGTAATTATTTATCTCACCACTAATACTCAAGCACACCAAAGCAAAACGGCTCCGCCTTTTCCAAAGCTCCACCAGCTCCAAAGGCTTCACCAGCTTAAAAACAAAAATAATTTTTTAACAAAAATCTTTTCTGATGTGGAAGATCAGACCAAGCTGCAACCACAGAGCATACTAAGATTTTTGACAAAAAATATAACACCTAAGCTCTGATACCGCTTGTTGGGAAAATCACTATTTTCCCGCCCCTCGGACCGTCTTTAAGTAGGAATAAATAAGAAAATAAAATAACAATTGAGAAATTAAAGAGAATAAAGACACAAAGATTTAACGTGGAAAACTCCCAAATAGAGAAAAACCACGGCCGTTGCCTAACGACAACCAAGAAAAATATTTACTATGTGAAAAATTATTACAACCACAAATACAAAATATTTTTCTAACCGACACCCACAAAACAATCCCCAAATATTTATACTCCAAGAGACTCCAAGAACTCAACTCTAATCTCTAATATAAAACACTTGTTGTGTTTTGGTGTGTTTTGAACTAAAGTATTTGAGCCACTTATATAGGAGGGGAATACCCTCCTATTTCCTTTCTTTCTTCGATGTGGGATTGAAATCCCTTACCCTTTTTTTTTGTCAACAATTACGGCTTACAGGATCCTCAACTTGAGTTGGATTGAATAGTTTTTAAACATGGTGTTAGAAACTCTTTGACTATTTAATCTACAATTCCAATCAATGGACTCTTATCTATAATCTTGGTCTTAAATTTTCAATTATTATGAAAACTAGGCTTCTAAAACCTTAATTTACGCAACTTGGCATAGTAGAAGAAATAAAACATCATCTAGATGCTCCAACCAACTGTTGCAATGATAGTTGCAGCTAAAGAAATTTAAACCCTCATTTTCGGACTCCAAAAAATCATATGTTAAAGCTTAATAATTAATTAATATGGCAAAGTATACATAAATCTCAACATGACTGTAAAATTCAATTTGAAAAATCAAAACTCAGTACTGAAACATACAAAATTAACAAGAAAAAAAATTACCCAATTAATCACTAAAGATTGATTTGGGAAAGGGGAAAGAAAAAGAGTAACAAAGAAACCTACATACCCGTGCCGAGACAGTAGGAGTATGTTCCGGCCGATCTTCGTCAATAACATAGTAATCGGCTAAAACAACAACGTTGTTCTGGATCTCTTCTGAGACACACTTAGTTCCTGAACTAGGAATCGTTAACCATATAGCTTCTGCTACAGGTATTATATTATTAAAAGTGGAACAAAACAAGATTACTAGCGACAAAACCGCTAATAGAGCGCGTGAATTGCAGCTTTTAGCCATGAAAGAACAGAAAAAGAAGACGGAATGAAGAAAAGCTTCGAACAAGTTTATATCATTGTTAGGCGTTGTTTTGCGATTTTCAAAGTTTTAGAATTTTATTTCTCAAAGGACTTCAATTGGCGCGTGGCATCTGGACATGAAATGCCGGTAGATGACGTAGTTTTGACTGTTTGTCCAATCGCGTTTAAGCTGTTCGGTCCAATTAGGACAATGTTGGTGATGATGAAGGTCTTTTCCCAAGCGCATGATACACGCGTGACGATCTGATTACCATAATGACCTCCTTGTCCTTTTTTTATCTCTTCGGCAAATATTTTGAGAAAAATCTTGTGGGTGCCATGAACAATAACTTCAACAGTCGTGGCTTTGATTAAGTTTAGACAATCAACTCCCTAATTTTCAAATTGGGATGAATTTGTGCTTTAATTAACTTCAACATTTGTTGTTCAAATTGAGTATTTCCTCGTAAATTAGGTATAATTCATCTGAATCAAGTTTAATATACGAAAAATAACAAAATTAAACTTGATAGTCAAGCTCATTTTGATTTAAACATTCACTCAAAATATTTGATATTAGATTATTATTAAAAAATAAATTTATTTATTTACTAGTATTAAAATATACTAAAAATTTTGAAAGAATTTGAATTTAAATTAAGTTAATAAATTATAATATAATATAAAATAAAATAAAATATATTCAAATTTCTATAAAATTTTACTATTTAATTAAACTTGTGTCATACAAACAAATATCGTGATAGTTAATATTAATTCCGAACTTATTCATATTTGAGCTCAATCGGCTGAGTCAAATTCAATTTTTATTAGTAACTAATAAATTCGAGTGGTTATTTAAAAAATAAATAAATAAATACGAGTGGTTTATCAATCTAATTCAAGTAACTGTAACAATGATAATAAAAAACAAACACCTTTTTCATTGTTTTTGTTTTATTTTCAATCATTTTTCTCTTTGTTTTCCACTTGCGTTTAATTTTTCCACTGTTTTTCAATGGTCAACTAAAGCATCAGCAGAGAAGGGCAGAAGTGGCTCTTGTTGCAGTTGCAGCCTTGCTTACTTTCTCTCAACTCTCCCATGGCCAACTCTTTGCTCTTGCTCACAGTCATATCTCTTCACCTCTCTTTATCTGCAGCATCACCATCTTCCCGTGATCAACAACAAGAGACTCCAATCACCCGTTTCCAACAATACCTTAGATTCAACACTGCCCATCCCAATCCCAACTACACTGCCCCTGTCTCTTTTCTCACCTCAATCGCCCAATCCATCGGTCTCAAAACCCAATCTTTTGAATTCATTCCAAACAAACCCGTTCTCCTTGTAACCTGGCCAGGTTCTAAACCTTCTCTCCCTTCAATTCTCTTCAATTCCCATCTTGATTCTGTCCCCGTTGAACCCACCAAATGGTTCCACCCGCCTTTCTCCGCCGTCCGTACCCCCGACGGCAAAATCTTTGCCCGTGGAGCACAGGACGATAAGTGTATAGCAATTCAATATCTAGAAGCCATCCGCAACTTAAAAGTTAAAAACTTTATCCCCTCTCGCACAATCCATATCTCCTACGTCCCCGACGAGGAGATTGGCGGAGTCGATGGGGCAGCCAAGTTTGTTAATTCGAAGGAATTTGGAGATTTGAATATTGGGTTTGCCATGGATGAAGGGCAAGCGTCAGCGAATGACGAGTTTAGAATGTTTTATGCTGATAGGTCGCCGTGGAATCTGATAATAAAGGCAAAAGGACAACCTGGGCATGGATCGAAGATGTATGATAATGGGGCGATGGAGAATTTAATGAAGAGTGCTGAGGTTATTAGTAAGTTTAGGGAAAGTCAATTTGATATTGTCAAGGCTGGGACAGCTGCAAATTCGGAGGTTATTTCGGTTAATCCGGTTTACTTGAAAGCTGGAATTCCTTCCGCTACAGTAAGTGATTAGCCGAACTTTATGTATTTGTGTTTATTGATTGATGTAAGTGATTGTTTGTGTTAGTGTTTTTATTGATTGATCTAAGTTATTATTCTTTAATTGTGGAACTTACATTGATTGATTATGTGTTTCTTTTAGTGTGGTTTCTTTTTATCGAGTGATCCGAGTGATTGTTGTTTAAATATGGAACTCTCGTTGAACGTATGTTTGTGTTGATGACCTGTTTGTGTACATATGGAACTGTCGTTGAACATGTTTTTATTGATTGATGTAAGTTGCTGTAACTTCATTAATGACCTGTTTGTGTTAATGCACGTTTTTACTAATGATAATAAGGTACTTGTGTAGGGATTTGTCATGAATATGCAACCTTCTGAGGCAGAAGCAGGGTATGATCTAAGATTGCCACCTACAGCGGACCCGGATCTGATGAAGAGAATAATTGCTGAACAGTGGGCACCTGCTGTACGCAACATGGCATATGTGGTAAAATGATGGATAACTGTTTTCGATGTTTGAAATATATTGATATCAGTCTATGATGAGGCCATATATATTTGTTGGTTGTGTTCTATATAGTATTTGAAATTCCTTTTTATGAATATGGTGATGGATTGTTTGTTGGTATTTGTTTTTTTTTTTTTTTTTTGCAATTAGGGTCCTCATTATCTTATCTATTATTGTGCAACTCTATATTTTTACCTTGAACATCATACTCTTTCGTAATGAGTTAAACAATAATTTCATATGATCAAATACTTAAAACCATAAAATTTGTGACAAACTCATATGTCCCGCTATATGAGCATTTTCCTTTGCTGAGTGTAAGTTAATGCAGAATTATCTAGTCCATGAATGGTGTTGAACGTAAAAAAATTGCTGACATTACACGTGGGTAACATAACTGAAAAACCCCTAGAAAAAGTAGATTCGTGTTAATGTCCTTGTCATATAACAGTTAACAAGAGCCACTCTGTAGTAAGTACTACAAGAACTAATATTATGTGGCAAATTGGTAGAAAGTGTTGTTAAAGAAAATTCCTTTATTAACCCAATTATCAGTGATGGGTTCAACTTGTCATCAGTCTCGAGTTAACTTTTCTCTTTACCTACAAAAATTACATATGTGGACTTAAATAGTTTTGGCTCAGCTCCATGTAAGTGCTAAAAATTAGTTTAGCTGATGCTAGAATGTGTAAATTGTCACTATTTTTTTATTGTTTGAAGTACTTGATTGAATTATCTATCTTATATGACAAAATTTGAGATCCATATAACCTCCATTCAAGGAGATATCAGCGGTTTTATCAACTGATGCTCTGGATTTGTACTTTCATTAGTAATCGACTACTGGAGGATAGTTTTTGGAGGTTTAGAACTATACTGAGAGTCAGTTCAGGATTGAATTTGGACATGCTTTTTAAACTGTGTTCTGATAATTTTTTTTTCAGTTTTTAATTTTTGTAAAAAAATTGCTTTTTGTAAGGTTTGAGAAAAGTTAAAAAAAATGTTAAAGTAAATATAGTTAGGGGAGATAGGGGTAAATCTAAACTAACTTGGACAAATATGGTTCAGGATGATCTTACGGCTTTGTATTTATCCAAATATATAATGCTAAATTGCACCCTGGAGACATGATTGAAGATACAGCAGTGCAACTGGATATATACATACATATATGTATATATATTTGTATGTATTTGTGTATATATATATTTGTATGTATTTGTGTATGTCCTGGAATGGTCCAATATCCAACAAACCATCTCTGCAAAAGGGGACTGGTTCTACTCTGTTAAACTCTGATTAAATGTGTTAAACGTATTCTTGATTTCTGGCTCATTCTTGAGAAACTAATGGTAAATTTTTGAGATAAATGGTGAGTTACTTCAACGTGATATTACCAATTTAGAGTTACTAGACTTTTGTGCATTTCTTTTTCTTCATAGTGTTTTGTCTTCATTTTGTATGACATGGGTATTCGTGGATGAGTTACTTGAATATTGTTGATTACAGGTAATAGAAGTAATAAAAGATGTTAAAGAATCTGTAGTCTCTGCTAACAACCTTCAATTTCAATGTCAACTTTAAATTACAAGAGTCTCATATTTATTATTAGTACTAGCTAGTATCATTTCTGCCTTGGGCTTCTGAGCAGCTTAAGAGCATTAGAGAAAGATATCTGATTATGCATATGGCAGATAATTGAGAAAGGACCCATAAGAGACCATAAGGGACAACCACTAATGACAGCGGCGGATGATTCCAATCCATGGTGGGGAGTTTTCAAGCAAGCTATCACAGTGGCTGGAGGAAAACTGGCTAAGCCTGAAATCTTATCTTCAACCACTGATGCACGGTACATAAGACAATTGGGAATTCCTGTTTTTGGTTTCTCACCAATGACAAATACTCCCATCCTATTGCATGACCATAATGAGGTTTGACAAATTTGCCTATCGGTTTTATTTCTCTTATTTTTATATTTGGTCTGCTAGGATCTTTTTCTTAACGTTCTTGTTATGTCTTGCAGTTCTTGAAGGATACCATATTCTTGAAAGGAATTGAGGTGTATGAGCATATAATTAGTTCTTTGAGCTCCTTTGAGGAAGTTCATTCAATTTAAGATATTCTTAGCTAGTCACTAATAAGGAAGAGAATATATAAAGCTCAAACTACGATGTGATGGCGCTACCCTACTGGTGTGATACATTGTATTGCTCGTGTTCATTTTCCAAATTTATAGCTACATCTGGATTTTGTTATTGTTAACCAATTTGTGCATAATCATTGTTCGCTGTGATATTACGAAGGGTAAAAAGTAATATTTCAAACTTGCCGTTTGAGGTTCAATGGATTGGTTTTGAACTTAATTAACTAGTGACTGTAGGGTTAGTTTCTACAGCAAGAAGAGTCATGATACATGATAGTGGCACCTTTATCATGATGATTTATGGATAAGTATAGTGAGATAAAACATGATGAATCAACTGCACATGCATGTGGTAACACACACTAGTTTGATGAAGATGCTTTGATGGTGATAATATTAATGTTTGCCATGTGTTATGAATTTATTGCAGCACCAAGCTTAAATGAAGATGACTTTGTCGTAGATTCATAACCACTGCAAAACTAGTCGAATCTCTCTCCTTGTAACCAACTCTTATGTTGATACTGAGCTAATCAAGTGAAGTTGGAGTTGAATACTGACACAATAAATCAGTTTTTACCGTTGATGAAACAATGTAAAGCCAGTTTCTAATTGTATCAGTTTATGTGCTGGTACTTGGTGTATTTTTGTATTTTACCATCATTGAATTATAAATTTGTATTTAATGTGTAAATACAAAAATTCCATTATGCAATTGGCAATCCGAGTCCATATAAGCAAAACGTCTCTCTTTTGTTTCCATTAATATTTGACAAGTCCTAATTGAGAAGAAAGCCTTGTTACGTTGATTTTTTTGGTAAGTCCGGTTTAACCATAGATAAAAACTTTTAGACATTCTTCTCCTTGCGAATAATTCAACCTTTTTTGCTGTTCCCCATTTACTTTGTTACAAAAATGTTCTATCCAATTCATCTAATTCATACTTGAGCTCTGTATTTTACCCAACCACAGGTAAGATTTATGTTTGCTTTTCTCGGATTCTGTATTTTTTTTCATCATCTTTCTTTAACCTCTTGCCTTGAGCCCTCGCCCAACTAATTGAGAAAGAAGGCCTTTGCTCGTACAAGAGTTATTGATTAATCAACTTTTTTTCTTGTTATTATAATGTTATTATTCATGAAAATCAAATAGTCAGAAACAATAATGTGAATTATATAATGGGAGGTTTTTTTTTCTTTTAATAAATTAAAATTATAACCAAATTAGTAAAAACATTTACTATAATAATGAATTAGAGACTGAGAAGTAAAGAAATTAATTATAAATAAATTTTTTATTTAATAATACTCGAATTATCTCTAAAAATATTAATTATCAATAAATTTTTATTAAATAATACTAGAGTTATCTCTAAAATAATAATAAAAAAATCAAATTACGCCTGATTAATTTGGTTGCTGAAATTCACAATCTATGGATTCATTTTCTTTTCTTTTCTTTTCTTTTTTTTTAAAAGTCAAATAAAGGACTGAAAGTGAAAGCTCAAAAATAATTTGCAGAATTAAAAGGTGGGGATGATAGATTTAACAAAATTGGAAGTTTCATGAGCCTTAACGGACTATGGCTACAGTTATTTCTATACCGTAAACCCTCAGCCTAGTTCAAAAACTGAAGAAACCAATTCATAATTGAAATTTATATCAATTTATAAGGATTCAGTTTAGATTCGTAATCAATTTAGATTCATGATTTCTTGAATTGGAACAGAAATTAACGTTCCAAGGCCTGAACCGTAAAAAATAAAAATTAATATATATTATAAAAATGTATATATTTTAATATATATAATATTAATACAAATATTAATTTTTAATTTATATATTATAACTTTTAGTTCAAAATTAAAATCTTAAAATTATTTTTTTAATTTTTTTCTTACACCTTAATTGCTCCTAGTAGAAAAAGAAAATCTATATAGCTGACTTCAATTAACTTAGAATTATAATTTATTGAATTGAGTTTAATTATAATATTAAATATAAAAAATTATATAGTTCAATGCATATGTTTACAATGAAAAAATTATATTTGAAAATTTTTGTCATTATTATTATTTGTTATTACTATATTAATAATAATTATTATTAATTTATTATTATTATTAACAATTAATATTATTTGATTTAACTTAATTAGTATTATTAAATTTATAAGTCAAGTATTCAATCTTATAAAAAGCATTATCAATTATGGTTACATTTATTAAAAATATAAATTCAAAAAAGGAAACCATTGGAGGTGACAATTCAAATCAAAATTAAAATTGGCTGGTTAAGTTAATATTCATTATTAGCATAGACTGAAACTAACAATTCTGATTAACCGAACTGTGAATATAGTTAGCCTTATCCTTATTATTATCATAGATAACAAATGGGCATCCTCTGCTTGATCCAGGGATTCTGAGTCTGAGAGACTCTGCCCCATTGCTAACTCATGAATGGTATTTGGAACAAAATTCCATTCTTTTATATTATATCTCTATCAACTGCACTATTTTATATACATACATATAATAGTCTAATGTGTTGAATATCAGTCTCAGCTTTATTATGGCCAAAATCTATGAAATGTCGGCATTCCCCATTCCATGCCAAAAATACATTAACATTATTTTCGTTTTTCTTTTTTTCCTCCAAAGTCAGTCCAAAAATATAATGTAACCATCTTTTTTTTTTATGTACATACCCTGATAAAAATTAAAAAGATAGTTAGCTCAACAACTTCATCTATAATATAATAATAATATTATTATTATTTTGATGAATGCATTACGTTAGCCATTACTATGGATATGGTGGTTATGAAAGATAAATTAATATATATTTATATTTATATTTATATAAATATAAATAATAAAATAAAGTTATTTTTCCTGGAAGTTTCACTTTATCTCTAATTCTATCAAAAACAGAGGATTTGATTCTTTCATATTCTGATGAAACCTTACCCACATGGATCTTGCCTCTTCGTCTTCCAACACTTGAATATAACCTTCACTGCATCTTCCCTGCCCATACTGCCCCACCCCCCCTTTATTTTTTTTTTCTTTTTTTCCATTTTTTTCTGTATTGATTGGGAAATGAGAAGGCTCTAATTTGCCATCTGGATTTTTGGCCTCTACTCTGCCCAGCTGGTCTGACTCTTCCTCTTTTACCTTTCTCTATCAATGCTCCATTTCTTTTACGTATACACTTAAATTAAATCTTTCTTTATAGATAAGTTTACTATTGATATATTTTTCACATTAATTTGTTATATACACTTATAAATTGCATTCTAATTACTGATATCAAAATCGAACATTGAATTTAGCTAAAATAAAGATTAAATTTAGCTTAATTACTTATCAACTAAATCAAACTTAAATATTGTTAGATTTATGTGGTAGATTTAAAATAATTATTATAAAAACTAATGTTTGTTTCTGATTGAAGGATGCCAAGCTGCTACGGAAAGATTATGGGTACGGTGCCAGCTAAGAAGATACATTCTTCATGGCCAAAAAATTAAATTTGCAAGTACATTATTACAACAATGTAGCAACTTGTCCGGATAAGTACCTTCATTTATTATCCCCTCTTTTATTACTTCTTTAAAAAAAAGAAACATGGTGGGGATTTATATATTGGTATTACCCCCTTATTTATTGGACTCTAAGATAAAGCCTAATGCCTTGTTAGCACCAAGACTGAGCTCTTAATAAAATGATGAATCTTAGTATCAAATATTTGGAGATTTGATTGAACTCTCCATTCGAAGAATAAATTTTTTACACAACTATCATGCGATAAAAACACTTCACATAGATTTATTAATACATTCAAACATTATCTTTCACTCCTTAATTATAAGTAAGGATAAGTCTTCACGAGTAAATAATCTTTTTTCAACTTTCTTAACTCATTTATCTGCAAATATATTGAGCATTGACTTAGATATCGGAGATTTTTTTTTATTAAAATTCGATGTCTTCTCTTATTTTTTTAAGTAGGAGAGCATTCAAAAGTTTCTAGGAGCCCCTTGGTCATCCATCATATATATATATATATATATAATTTAATATAAACACAAAAGTAAAATTTGTAATCCATCCCCGTGTTAAAATATTATCAATAAATCAAAAATTCATTAACAAAATGCATTTATAATATATTATAACTTTGTATGTTACGGTATATATTGATTTATGAACTAGAAAATTACATTAAAACTCAATTTTAGGAGATTATTGTTTTTTTTTTGAGTGAAAATTAATTGTAGGGAAAGAAGAAAGCCTATAATTGGGCTTCATTGAAATGGAAAATATAAATTCATACAAAAATATATACGAAGGTATGTAGCATATGTGAAGAATTATAATGCAAGCCATCTCATTTTTAATGAAAAAGCAAATTAATCTTAGATTCATTTTATAATACGACAATCTCGCATATATGATAATTAACATACGTTTCAATTACGATAATTAGCTTAGCTGGTGAAATCATATTTTTCTTTATAATTTAAAATAACTAATGTTAAATGGATTAAATTAATTTAGATTAAAAGTGTTTATATATTAATTGTATTAGAAAAATAATTATTCTAACTTTATATTTATTGATAAAAATAATAATAAATATAAGGTTCAAATAGTATAAATATTTTTTATCCGAGTTAATTTCAACTACGTAGTATTTTTAATTTGTAATTAGATTTGATTACGAAAAACATTTAAAATTAATTACAGCAAACTTGTAAGTCGATTCCAGTCATTAATATCTCAAAAGGGAAACAAACACAAAAGTAAATGAAAATACATTTCCCGGAGGAAAAAGAAAAGGTTAAAAAAAAAAACAGAGAGTTCATAGCTATTATTGGCAAGAGAGAAAGGAAGCTACGAAGAAGTCTAAAAGAACTGTTAAACCACGTTGTCCACTTTTAAGTATTAAAGATAACATGCCAATGACATTCTTTCACTTGTAATAATAAACAATCAGTTCTATTTGGTGTCGATGCCTCATTTACCACTTCGACTTCAGTTGAAGGTGCGATTGTTAGAAATTTTCAGAGTCATTTTATGGCGGCTTGTAGTTTTGAGTTGGATGCTCGCTCGTCGGAGATGGCGGAGCTTCAAGCTATTCGGGTCAGCCTCCAATAGTGTCTTCAGCAGCGATTTTACCCATTAATTATTGAAACTGATTCTGCGTGGGCAGTTCAGCAGATTGGTTCATCTTCCAGTGTTGGTCACGCGGCAGATTCTGTCAAGAGGCTCCTTCTGAATACTACTTCCTCGATCACTCATATTTTTCGAGAGGCTAACAGTGCTGCTAATTATCTTGCCACTAGTTGCAGATTTCATTCTCACTCTTCTTCTTTATTTACTTTTGCTTCTTTGCCTAGGATGTTGAAAGACATTGTTCTATCCGATTATTTAGGAACTCCTTATTTGAGATTTAGTTAGTTTCTTCCCTATCTTATAAGGGTTTTGTACGGAACTTTCATGGATTTTTCCACTTCTTTTTTATTTTAATAAAAATCTCGGTGGTGCCGTCTACCTTTACAAAAAAAAATATATATATATACACACACGCAACGATAGCCAAATCCAAGTTTTCACAGCTGAACCAGCCAAAGCTGCTTTCAAGGTGGTAATTCAATGTGATAATATAATATGGTTGCATTTTGACCAAGATATATATATTGAACTAGTAACATATTTAACATATTTTTACCATAACTAGATTTTTTTTAACAATTTTTAGAATTTTTTTAAAATAATTATTTATATTCTTTTTAAAACATGATAGAAAGGGAACTTTATTACTAAATTATATATGAGTGTATATAATTTCTAATTTTAATGTCAAAAAAAATGCTTAAACTGAATTAAAAAAGTGTTTTTGTGAGAGAAAATAATAAAAATGTTTAAAGATATGAATACGAGTTCAGTTATTCTCCCCCTTAGGCATTTTTCTTCCATTTATTAAGAAAGAATTAAAAAAAAAAAGTAAAATTATCTACTATGTCAAAGTGCCATAAATTAACTAAACATAACTACTTACAATGTCAAAATACCCAACATTAAATTCCCAAAAAAATGTACCCAAAATTAAGGCCGTCAAGCAAATTGAGGCTACAGTATTACATAAAACTAAATAATTATAAAATTTATAAGGTTTTACATATTATAATGGTCAGTCTTTATATTTTTAACATTTAATTTTTGTATCTTTATATTTTTAAAAATTAAACTATTTAGTCCTTTTGTCAATATTTTCATCCTAAAATTATTAGTCAACTATTTTGATATTATAAAATAACTTTTTTGCACTTCTTTTATATATATTTATCTTTATTATTTATTAAATTTATTTCATGTTTAATTTTATTTTATATATAAATCGTCTGTAAAATAATAAAAGATATTATTTATATTATTTAAAATTATTTTTTAGTAATATTTATAAAATTAAAATAAATGATATATATGAATTGTCTGCAAAATAATAAAAGATATTATTCGTATTGTTTAAAATTATTTTTTAATAATATTTATAAAATTAAAATAAATTATATGTAAAAAATATATAAAAAAAATTTAAAATAAGCATGACTTCATAAATAATAAAGAAAAATATATATAAAAGAAGAGCAAAGAAATTATTTTATAATATCAAAGTAGTTGACTAATATTTTAGAATAAAAATATTAACAAAAAGACTAAATAGTTTAATTTTTAAAAATAAAGAGATGTAAAAATTAGATGCTGAAAATACAGAAACTGACTAGTATAATATACAAAACTTTAAAAATTTTATAATTATTTAGCAAAAAAAAAACATTATATATAAAACATTAATTAACAAAGAAATTTCCATCTAACATCAAACAAACAAAGTCATTGTCATATTCCTTAATTTCTGACAATATTTTAAAAATAAACAAAGATAAGGAGCGTGGCATCAACATGTGATGTGTTTACTTAAAACAAATTAATATGTAAATCAATTATTTAATGTGAATTACAAATTAATATGTAAATCAATTGTTTAATGTGAATTAACATATTTTAACAATTAATTAATAATTAAATTTTAGAATCATTCTAATTGATATGATTGAGAGTTTGTTATTTATTTTTATTGATTGTGATTTAATTTTTAGGATTAGTATTTGAGAAATAAATTTTGAATACAAAAATAGAGTATAGGATATGAGAGTCTCATCAATTAACCTATAAATTAATTGAAATATTTAATAATTTAATAATTAATATAAATAATGTAATAATAAAAACATCGGGTTATAGTTTAATATTAAATGTATATTTTTTAAAATATATATATTTAAGATATCTATTTTGCATATATAAATACAAAAAAATAGATAAATAAGAATAATAAGAATAATCAATTTTATTTAAGAAATTAATTATGAGTTTGGCATGTTATTTTAATTTTAATTTATTATTTGTATTTGTGTTACCAAGTGAGGCAAATGGGAACAAGGAAGGTGGGAGGATATTGCAGAAGACCAGTACGGATTGACGACATTATTCTTTTCATATATCATTTATTATTGGAGAAATAAATTTCTATATTAATTTAATAATATTCCCAATCTTTTAGAGAAAAAAAATAATATGTCTCTCTTGCTCAAGGTAAATTTGAATTTTTTTTTTCTAAATTAAGGTCAAGTTGCTATAATTGCAAATTCATGTTCACATGTGTTGCTTAATTGAGTTTTAGTACGTAGATTTATGCTTTTTTTTAATAAAAAATATTTATGTGTTGGAGGAAATTAATTAATTTCCATGTGATTACAATTCATGTTATGATTATTTTATATTTCTTTCTCGTGTGGAAATGCCAGCTACGTAAAATTAAAATGTCAAAATTATGACTTTGTAAGCGGTTTTACAGAGGAAATATTTTAATTTTATAATTTATAACTTTTTTTTTGAAGGTATATAATTTATAACTTTAAGATAGGGTGATGAAAATTTACAAACTAAAACAATTTTACCTTATGTCAATACCTAATCATAGAAAATATCATTAATACTATAATTAACCCAATAAACTATCTTAAAAATTCATCGATTTTATAATACTTTTTTTTACATCAAATTGATTCTTAATTGATAAATTAGTTTATGCTAAATTTGAAATGACAGTTTGAAATAGAAATTAGTGGAAATTGTTCTTTACTTTTTTTTAACGTAATATTCTTTTTAGGAAATTTTAATTAAATTGAAATCAAATATTTTCATGAAAATTATATATTGATTAATTGCAACTTTGATTAAAAAAAATTAAATATTTGTTAATAATATATCACGTTTTAAAAAATTATTTTTTTAAGTTAATATCATGGGTTTATTGAAAGGGTATTTATGAAAAGTATTTTATTTTTTTCACTTTAATATAAATCTAGGAAATTATTTTTCTATAAATTGAATATAAAAATTAAAAAAAAAAACAGTTTTGTTTTTGTTTATAACGGAAATGCGATATCAATAAAAATATAAATTAATTTGAAAATATTATTTTACCAAATAAAAGAATAAAAAAGATTTACACATAAAGTGTACACTCAGATATAATTTAATAATAAAGTACACATTTTTTCTCTAAATTATTAACCCATTACCAATATGTAATATTAAAAAAAATTACACGTAAAGTAAGAATATTTTCTTATAATCTAATTACATCAATTTTTTTTTAATCAACAATTTCCAAATCATTTAACGTCTTTTTATCGATAATGTCACAACTAAGCAGCTGGCTGCCATTCTTTTCGTTGGTCATTTAACATAGAAAGTCAGTCTTGTAAACTTGTAGACAAAAAATTCTATTTATACTCATATTTCTATAATCTTTATACTATCTATGACAGAAAATCTCAAAAAATTTAAAAGCAGGAGCGGCCAATGCTCGGAACCATATATTATATAACAACAATAAGCAATCCACCCGAAGAACCATGTTTTAAAAAAAATGCTGTTGTCTCTTTTCTTAATAAAAAATTTAATATTTTTAATTGCTGAAAAAACGAGTTTAAGATTATTATTAGATTACATTTTATGATTTAGAAATTAAAAATTGATAATTAATGTACTACGATAATGTTGAACAATTTATTATATGAAAATAACTTAAAAATTAAGAATGATAATATTTGACCAATTATGCTAAAACTCACGTTAATAAATTATGAAAATATAATCTAATTAATATAGAAATGAATCATTTAATTTTAAAATTTATATTGAATTTTATAATAAAAAATATAACAAAATAATAGAGAAGTTTTTTTTTTCGTCCCTTGATTTTTCTCTCATTCTCTGTATATATAATAAAAATTTATTAGATATATTAATTATGGACTGCAATTCGTGTGAATTGTAGCCACAAAAGTAGCCATATGGCCCGATATGGAAAAAAAAAAAAAGAAGAAGATAATTTGTCCCTAAAAATGAAAGGACAATGACCCTCCCGCCAAGGGTGGCAACCGGCGAGTAAAAAAAGGAAAAATAGGCAACAGTGAGAGTGGAGCAGTTGATATTTTAAGACTGTCTATTGTAGCCGTACCATCCCTAAAAATGAAGAGGTATGTGTCCTAAAGTTTGATAGAACCAATGTACCCTTTAAAAGTCAATTCGTACAGGCTTAAACATCTCTTTCTCTTCAACCATAAATAATAATCTTCTGATTGTGATATCTCTTATCATTTTTGCAAATTTTTGCATGACGCGGTTTTAGCCAGACAAGCTCCAGCTGTTCTTTTATACTTTTTTTTTTTTGGGGCTTCACTGTTTTAGACTGCTCGTTTTTGCTTATGTTTTAATTAATTAATTAATTAATCATTTATTTATTAAATTAAAGATAAATAAATAAAAAATATTAAGTGTATCACAGCCACCCCCAGAAAAGCAAAGCAAGCAACATGCTCCCTCCCTGTAGATCCTGGAAGTTGCCTTCTGCAGAGAATCCTATGTTTTATCAATTTTTTTAATTAATTTAATTATTTTATATCTAATATATAAGATTTTTGAAACTATCCAAAACTGGAAAAATATGTTAAGTAAGATTACAAATTCGCCCTTTTGTGTTTTTTTTATTTAATTTATTAGAGACGTGGGAACATGAGAAGTAAAGATTTACTCGCTATACAAGTTGATTAGAAGAAAAATTCCAGAACAGTATGTGCTTTTTGCTAGCCATTCCATCCGGTCTCTTTCATTGGTGCATGTGGCTCTTGGAGCCTATCAAGCAAGATTCATACCCTTTTTCTCGATAATTATTTATATATTAATTTATATAAATAAATAAAGAAATAAAGAAAATCTATATAATAAATTTTTACAAGGCTTCTTGAGAAAGATGATGAAGAGGTGAAATCTTTAATTATTATTTAAAGGCCAAATTAAACTATTATTACACTTGCCAAAATGCTATTAATATCTGACTTAATTATAATTTTTTTTGAAAATTAATTATATTTTTTTTCTGAATGACCATTTCAAAAGCTCTTAGGTAATATATTGTCTAGAAAGTGTTGGAAAATGACTAGTGATATGTGAAAGAAGTTCTGGAATATATATATGCAATTATTATTATTATTTTATGTGGTTTTCTTATTGTGTGATTTTTATTAATTATCTGGCATAATAGTTTTGATCATACTTAGGACAGATAAGTCATTTTCAAGTTAAATGAGCTTGAAAATATCTGTCATGCACCCATTTTTAACATTAATTCAAGTGTGCGCGCGCGTGTGAAAACTATCTTATCAAAAACTAGCTCTGTTCCTTCACTAAGAGAATTTGGTAACGTGTTTAGTTTAAATTATTAAAATTAACTCAAACCCTTGCTCCAACTATCTATAAATACCAAACCTTGTCCCTCATTTTTAGTTCCCATTCCATTCTTTGTTTTTCTTCATCACAGTAACAAAAGCAAAATATTAGTTAAACTAAAGAAAAGATCAAGATCAAGAAACACTAGCTATAGCTAGTAGTAGTAGTAGTACTTCAAGAATCAAGAAAATCAAGAATCAATGGTGAAGAGTGAGATCAAGATCCAATCAGAGACATCAAATAATAATAAGGTAATGGCAAAATCATCAATATCAGGTGGAGGAAGCAAAAAGAAGTATAAAGGAGTGAGAATGAGAAGTTGGGGCTCATGGGTTTCAGAAATTAGAGCACCAAATCAAAAAACAAGAATATGGTTAGGCTCTTATTCTACTGCTGAAGCTGCCGCTAGAGCTTATGATGCTGCTCTTTTATGCCTTAAAGGTTCCTCTGCCAATCTCAACTTTCCTATTTCTTCTAATAATTCTCATTACATTCCTTCAGACCCTGTTATGTCCCCTAAATCTATTCAAAGAGTTGCTGCTGCTGCTGCCAATACTTTTACTGACAATGACACCACCACCTCCACAACCAGCACCACCCCATCATCACCATATATCCCTTCTTCTTCTTCTTCAATGTCTTCCTCACCGTCTGATCATGTTGATGATGATGTCACGCTAAAGCAATCTTTTGATGGGTATTATGAAAGTACTGAAGTACCAATAATTAATCCTATGTTTGATTCTTGGTATAATTTTGAAGATCATTTTCAATCTTCCAAATATCTTGATCAGTTCTTATTCAATCCACCAATGACGACAATTGATGATTTTTTTGAAGGTGATTTTCGTCTATGGAGCTTTGCAGAATAGATTTCTTAAAAAAAAACCAGATTTTTTTTAAAAAAATTAGTTTCATTTCATATTCTTTTTGTCCATTAATTAGTTATTCATATTCATAGTTATATATATATATATATGTATAATTTTTTTCCCTTCTATCGTTGCTTGAAGACAATTAATTATTACTGACAAGTGATATACGAGTTCATATATATGTTAATTAGTGTATTTATTTTTAGAGGAGAAATTAGTAGATTACTCACATGGGAAAGGAAACATTTTTTGGGACTCTCTCATGTGATTGCGTTCCTAAATTATATTGAAAATTTTTATGTACTACTACTATTAAATTATTCAAAATTGTTATTAGTGTGTTGTATATCCAATGTTCAATTACATTGTATTTGTAATTGTAATTGAATTAATAAAGTTAGAGATCTTTTATTAATTTTAGTTACTTTTGTTAATCAATTTCTTGTTCGATATTTGAAGCTAGTATTCTTGATGCTATTATAGAGAAAACTTAAAATTATTATTTTCTTTTTACTTGGTGAATGGTCAGACCATTAATATTAGCCTATAATTGTATACCATGTTACATATATACTAACAAAAAAAAGTACATCTAAAGGGTATGGAAAACTTGAAACCATATCTGGAATTAAAAGGGTAATTGTAAATTTGTAATTAATTTCTATATAGTTCAATCCCAAACAAGTAAATCTAAGAAAGATTTAAATGTTGGCATATAATAAGTATATCGTGTTCCTCTAGATATGGAACTCACATTTCAACTTTCAGTCAACATAAGCTTTGTTTAAGAGTATTTGAAGATATCCTTGTTTAGAATTGCGGCAATTTTACTTTAATGAAGTAAATCCTGTCAAATATCCAATTGAGGCAGGGTTCTATGTTCATTTTAGCCACTTCCATTGCGGGCCCTTAGTTCTAAATCTAGGACCGTCGATGACCGTCTTTTCCATTGTTAGCTTCTTTAGAGATTTTAATAAAATGAGGATATTGAGTTTAGATTTCTTAGATCTACACTCTGGTTCTCTCTTCTACTCCTTAATGGAGTTTTGGTGGTTTTTGGGGATTGAAGGTCTCGGTTCCGATCTTGGACAAAGGCGTTCCATTTCCTTGTGGAGACGCAATGATTTTGCTTCAATCGACCTAATTTCGTGTGGTTTCGAGCACAAGATAGCTGGACTTTACTAGAATATGTTGGAGGGCAATGAGAAGTGCTAATCCATGAAGCTTCACAAATCAGTATGGATCTGCTGTCCTCCCATTCCAGTGGATCTTTCATTTTCTTGCAAAGAAGTTGTATAATCTCTTTCCTCGTTATGTATTTGGTTGTTTGTATCACTGTATGTTAGGTCAATTCCCTTCTTTTCATCTCCTTGATTTGTTTACTTATGGCAATCCGTTTGGCTGTTTGGTTCAAAGTACCGATATGGTACTATATTTATTATTTGGGTTTAGGTGATTCTCCTCTTTTAGTGAGTAGTTTGAAAAAATCCCCAATGTCTCCTTGGAATCTTTCACTGTTTATTATCTATGACTCCTTACCAAGATTGCATCAATCATTGGTTTAACTCATAGTGGTTTTACCTTATATTATCTGTTGATTTTGCTGTGTTTGATCCCTCATTTGGTTGATTCACACCCTTATATGGCTAGAGGATTTTGTGATATGGAACACCCAAGCCAATATTAGCTTTAGGCTAGTGATTGTTGAGTTTCTTCTTGCTTTTCTACTGTTTATCCCTCTCTATGGTTCTTTTTCCATGATAGAGTTCTTATGTAATCTGCGGTTTTTTTTTAATATAATTATCTATCTTTATTTCTGTTAGTTTTTTTTTAAACTAAATATATATAAATATATAAATTTCACTGGATATCAAAATAAAAAATTAATTACATATTTATTTATATTATTATAAGGAAAAAATATTACATATATATATTAAAAATAAAAATCAGTTCAATAACAACATGATTGCATATGATTTGTTTAATCAAAGATAAATTCTCTTTACAGCGCAAGATTAGATAACCCAAAATTATTACTTTCTTCTTTTTTGTATGGCTAAGTCAAGTATTTGAAAAATGAAGTAGTTTAGTTTGCTTAAGTTAAGAAGCCAAGATTGCACATGACATGTCTTTGTCTTTTAGTGCAAAGATGGCATTAGGTTAAGAAGGGCATGCATGGTGTCCCATTCTTGAATTTGTTTCTTCCACAGTTTCTACATTGCATGCGGCCTTTTCAAGCTATTTGTCACTTCACTAAAATGGGCCCATATTATAACACTTTTTGAATTTTAATTTTATAAAAATATTTGGGCCATGGTTAGATACTATTAGCTGGGCCTGCATTTTTGTATTCTGGCCCCACAATAACAATATTTTATGTTGTCTGATTTGAGTGTCTGTATTGCAAATCACACAACATATCATGTGAATAAAGAAAAATTTCACTACTGATAATATTTTTATTATTTATTATTATCGCTCTTTGTTCTTTACAATGCAATTGTCTTTATCTTTTAATTTTTTTTGGTATTTTTTGCTTGGAATTATGCTAAATTGCTAATTGTTAATTTGTACTATTTGTAAATATATATTTATAGAGTTTGTAGCATGAAATGATCACTAATTCTATTCCTTGGACAAATAATCCAAAATTAAGAGGCATTATAGAATATGGGAATCATGTGAACAGATACAATGCTGTGTTTTGTTGCGATATATTTTGAGAACTAATTCAAATAGAATTCTACAAAATATTTGTGCTATTTAATAGGAAATTGTGTTGGAATAATTGAAAAATATAAATAATAATAATTGGTGTTGTATAAATTTTTGTTTCATTATAATATTTTTTTCATTATAATATAAAAAAAATATCGATGAGCATTTTATTTTGTGATACTGGAATTATTTTAAATTTAAAAATTTTGAAATTCATAATCTTAAATTGATATTATTAAGGAAAAGTTATAGTAAGAATAAATTAATAATTTTCATTGTCATTGGATTAGATTTTAGTAGTTGACTGCCTTTTAAATCACATTTTTTTTCCTTTACTTTTTTGATATTATTATAAAAGATTTTTTTTTTCATTATAAAGTAAATATATCAAATCAACAAGATTCATTTTCTGACTATATTTCTGATCAAATCTAGTTGTTGGCTCCGTGTAAAAAAAAAATAGGGGTATACATTTCAGACAGATATACATAAAATGGTCCTATAATCAATAATTTTTGTTATGAAAGTTAAAGCCACCGATGAATATTAATTGGTTTATGTTATCTTTATCTTCATATCCATAAGCATTGTATTTCTTTAGTGGAAGTAAGAGATATCTTCAAATATATTTCAATTTTTATTTAATTATATGTTTTTTTCCCTTCACATTTACGTGAAAACTTATTTTCTTTAATTTTAAGTTATTTTTGTAAATTTTTCTAAAATTTATGAAATTAAGTACTAAATAGGGCCAGTTATTTCATAAGGCCCAATCTTAAAAAATTTGGGCTCAAACTCGAGCAGAATTTACAGTGCAGAGATAGCCCATAAACAACGGAGATTTGACCCAACTGAAAACAAGCAAAACCACGTCGTTTTTAAGATGAACTCCCTAAGTCTACCTCTAAGCAGTCGTCTCCTTCGTTTTGCACTGTTGCTTGAAAAGCAGGTTGCTTCTGAGAGGGCCAAGAATGGGTTATACAAGGGAACAGTTGCTTATTCGCTTGAAGGTTCGCTTCCTCAATCTCTTGGAATGTATATGGTGTTTCTTTAATTGATAATTGATCTGTTTAATCTCCATCTTCTACTTTGATCTAATTTCAAGATATTGTTTTATTTGTAGGAGCTTCAAATTGATTTTGCTCAGTATGAACATCCTGCTGTTTTGACTGTTGAAGCGCAGGTAAAGTTTGTTAGGTTATTCATCCACTATATTATCACATGCTGATGCAAAAAATGGTTTTTATGTTAGGCAAAATATGTTGGCGATAAGGGAGGTGGACTCAGTAAAAATTTATTCTTGAAGGACAAGAAAAGTAGGTTCTATGTTGTTTCTGCTTTGGCAGACACCAAAGTAGATATGAAAGGTACATTTTTTTTTTCTAAATACTATGTTAATTTTATGTCTTTATGTCATTGTTACTGTCTTGCCTAAGCTTGAATATCTGATATTGTATTTTTAAGGCTGAGCAGTTTTATCTCAAAGGCTTGGTTTAGGAAAAGGAGGTATAAGGATGGCTCCTGAAGAAGCATTGACTGAGATACTTCAGGTATATGTCTTGGTATTTTATTAGATTCTTGTGACTTCCTTACTTCCTAACATACTGTACTCATTTTTCAAAAATGGTATATGCTTGAACGCAATACAAGTCATGGTGCGTCGCGATACCAATGTAACCTTAATGATGGATGAGTAAACGATGACTCTTTTATTGTATTTATAATCATGTAATCTATTTTTATGTAATAATCAAGTAATTTTCTATTTCTTAAAATAAAAGATTATAGATTATGTTCCAATATATATGTTACGGTCTGGAAGTTCAATTGTCATTTACTGTTGGAAATTTTGGGTTTTTGTTTTGCTAGGTTCCACTAGGCTGCGTTACTCCTTTTGCACTCATCAACGAGCCAGCACGGTATGTATCAAATTTTATTTGTTTTCAGAATTTGATTTCTTTTTTTTCTTTTAAGACTTGTTTTTTTCTCAATGGATTTGTATTTCCAATTCCTTACCTTTGTCCTTGATAACTTACATGTTTATCTTTGATCTTGGTTCATCTTGCCCATGTGATGATTTAAATCTGATGCTGATTCTTCTTCTTGCTGATATTGCACATCATTAGTAAAACTGAAAGTTTACAAGAACCAGACATTAGTTTGGTTGGTTTATTTGAATTATGTAGTTTCCCCTTTTATGGTCTGAATTCACTAGGGTTACTAGTATATGACATCCATGTTCATTTAATAATAAATTAATTAATTTCACTCCTGGTTTGTGCAGGCATGTCTCACTGTTGTTGGATAAAGGTTTTACAGCACAGGAGCATTGCTTCTTCCATCCATTATCTAATGATATGTCCATTTGTAAGTCTGGAGATTTTTTATTTTTTGTGGGGTCTGTGGTTTGCATAATTTCTCAATATTTCTCTACTTCATAGTCCATTTTAATATTTTTGTTCTTCTTATGTTGCTCTCAGGATCCATATGAATGTGTAATATTGTTGATTTTAGCCATTGATCTTTGCATTCCCAGCATTGCTTTCAAGAATTGTCTGATGTGTGATGTTCCATTTTGAGTGCTCAAACCATGCATGTTCCCATATTTTGGAAAATCAGAGAAGTATCTGGTGAAGAACTTTAGAAGTAGAAGTGAAGCTTCTCTGTTTACCATTGTTTTTGGGTCAATGTAATTTTCTTATTTGGCAATGCCATATTGCCTTGGTTCGTTAATAATTATGAAATCTTAAAATAAGATATAAACTCAGGCATCAGATTCATTTAACAAAAACTACCAAGGTGCAACCTGGTGGCTAGAAGTCTGTGTTGCTTTCGCTTAAATCTCGGGTTAGAGTCTAGATATTTCCTCTCCCCCACATGTAATAGATTCAGTTAACAGAATTCAGAATTAGGGTTGGTATGTTGGGTGCTTTGAACAAATAAATGACTAAATTACAATAGAGATAGAGGATGAGAGACAATCTCATGATGTAAGGCCTGTTCCAAGTGTACTCCAAAAATAGTGCAATATTTTGCCAACACTTTCTATAGCAATCTTATCACTGATTACTATTGTGTAGCTGTGCAGAAGAGATTTTATTTATTCATTTTCACCTGCTTTAATAAGTTATTTATAAGATGGTGGATTTGTAATAGTTTAGAGGTAAATTAAGTTAGTATTGAAATTGAGTAGATCAACAATTTGTCTCCTAACAAGGTTTAATCTTTTCTGGAAGGTTATAAATAAGGAAAATTATAAGTAATGTTATTTACTGAAACAGGTTCATTTCTTTGCTGGATGCCCTGATTCACACTCTTATTTATTTATTTATCTTTTTCGGAAACGAGATTTTATCTTTTCCTGTATTACAACTTCTTAACTATTGCTTGTTTATTTTATATTTTTGGTGTATCTATTATTTTTTGCCCCCTTTTGTTATTGAAATTCCTTGTATTTATGTAAAAGTATATCTAGGACCTACATTTTATGCAACTTAACAGCTATCAATACCGATTATTTATTCTCACACATTTTTTTTCCAGCTATTCATGCTCGTGATCTTGACAAGTTTCTTAAGTCAATTGGGAGAGAACCCTCATATGTTGACCTAGAGGTGATTCAGAATTTTTTTTTTTTGGATTAATGGTGATTCAAAGTTCAACTTATTGTATTAATCCATCAAAACAGACAGTTTGAACTTACAAACTAATCTTTCTTGTAGGCTAATCCACCAGTAGGGAAGGATCAACCTCCTGATCTCACTGCATTGGTTCCATCTGGTTCCATTGTTCTGTCCGATCCTCCAGAAAAGGCAGTCCCATTGCAGGGTGAAACTGAAAATTCTGTTTCTGAAGATAAGAAGTCTACAGCCACAGCAGGTACCCAAATGTGATTTTACTTTTCAATTGTTTGCTGATTTCTACATCATAGCAGAAGGCATTGCCAGTGCATTTCTTCATCAACTGTTTGACTTCTCTATGGATGCCCTTTCATTGCAGAAAATTTTGAGAAGATTATGAAAATTGGTTTACTGACACTAGTTAGTTTGGGTACAATCCTTCCTGCCCATTGTTATCATTTGGAGAACTACAGTGACGGAGCTAGAAAAAATTTTTAAAGGGGGCCAAATTTTTTTACCATAATTTATATCCGAGTAGTATATATAATTAAGTTAATTTCTTTATATCTAAGAAAAGTCCCAGAATAAGGGGGTTCAATGCAAAATATGACAAATATTTAATAATTGTAAGCCAAGAAACTGTTGCATTTTGGATGTTGGGTTGGGTGGGATGGCTCTTCCTGGTTCCCCCTCCCTCCATGACTGGAGAATTATTCTCAAAAAATCTGGTGCTCTGAAGAACTTGGAAACAAATCGTAGGTGTTCCATAGCTGAGCCAGTATGTGATAAATGACAGATTTTGGCAAATCCTATTCAAATCAAAGATTGAATTTCTAATGAAAGAATAAAACTTTTCTTTTGGTAGAAGCATGTTCTTGAATTCAATATGATTAGACCAACAAAAGATCTCCTGTATAGAAGGAAGGGTTTGGGAGATCTTATGTTTGGGTTGCCCATGCAATCTAATCTGGTGTCCCAGTCAGTCAAAAATAACATACTAAAAATTTCAGGCTATGACAGCTCAGCTGCAAATTCAGAATGATTTTGACAGCAATTTAAGTGTGAATAAACAGTCAAAGATGATGTTTAGGTAGACATGTGAAACGGCCTTCCTGATGCTAAAGCCCGTTTGTCATTTCTTATTATTTCTCCATGGAGAGATGTGAAGTGATTTTAAGAGAAAGCCTGATACTTTAATCCATCTAATAGAATCCTAGGAAGAAGGCTTCTTTTCAATTGCCCTTTTATACTTTACATTTGCTTATTTCTCTCTCTCTCTCTACTTTCTCTATGGCAATTTTTTTATTTCTTCATACTATTTAATCTTTGATTGAGGAATTAATAAGTGTGACTATTTAAAAATATGCTAGTGATGGAGTTGACTAGAAAACAATAATATTGTCATTGATCATAGAATGGGTTTAACTTGAGTAAAGAATATGGTTATAATAATCATTAGTAAAACATTAATGGAGATGCATGACTGCTGATAAATGTGTAAAATAATTCGTGAGGTTGCTAGTCAATGATTGAAATGAGAAAAAAGACTTACATCCTGTGAGCATTGAGCATGTATCATACAAATGAACTTTGAAGGTTTACATTGTGCGCAGTTACCTGATACTGATTCGTCCAGTAATGCATTTTAACCATCCTTTCAGTGGATTTTGAAAGGATAGCCCTCTTAAAAATAAGAAAATTGCGCAATGGGTGGGCCATGTACTTGTTGAATGTGTGCAGCAATAATATTTCATTTTTATAGAAACAATGTTATTTGAAAATGCACTGCATAGAAAAAAAGTGGTGACCTTTAATCAGATTGACTGAAACAAAATTATGTATGTGAATTAATAAAACATGCTATGGTTCCTTTCAAGGAAAAAAAATGCTATGAATTTTTTTGTTTTTGAAATTTGGCATATTGGTGTTATAACTGCTTATTTAAATATGATAAGACATTTTGTGTCAATTGAGCTTCTGGATCCTGAGTTTCCATGTGTGAATTCTACATTGTTTATAATCGAGTTTGTAATATTCTTTTTCACTGTAGTAAAAACTGCCAAGGCATTTGCTACTGTAAAAAATGTGAAAAATAAGTCAGCTGTTGCTGCACATCAGCTGAGTTTTTTCTCAGATGCTGAATTACTTGTGGAGGAGATTCTGAATAAAACTTCCAGTGTCTTGCTGTCAGAGGTAATCTTGGCGCTACACTTTCCTGTTCTGACATCAATGGCATATTTGAGTAAGCTCAAGGACTTTGTCTCTTCAGATTAAAGAGGATTCAATCAGGCAACATGGTGAGCAACTTGGAACTGTGGTTGCTGACAGTATAAGAAAACGCCTTAGCTCAGATTTGAAAAACCTTGCTGTGAGTATTCATCCTTTCACACCATTATTATTTACTGTCACAGGGCATGGCTTTAAACTTTTTGATAGTTTCTGCCATTCTGATGATGACTTCCAAAATTTCCGTAAGCATGTTTTTCTGCTGCTATGTCAGGGTCTTGGGCATTCGGTTGTGGTAGCATTTTAATATAAAACCATGGTTAGTCCTATGTTAAATGGTGTCATTTGTTGCAGATAATGTACAAGAACACAGCCTATGCACAGGGGTTTTATGCCGGCACTCACCATCATCCCAAGCGATTATAAACCTGCTACAACAGTTAGATGAATCAACCAAAGAGAATATGGAAGTGAAACAGCATTCAAACATCTGATTATAAATGTGTTCTTTCTCAGAGTAGCACATAATTTACATAATTGGAAATTGAAATCATGGTCATTTTAAGATTTGTAGTAGCTTCGGCTCTGTGGTTTCTATAGCAACATGGCTAATAATTGAATTGTAAGCCTGACACTGTTTTTTATGAGTGAACTTGAGCTATTAATCCACTGTTTATGATTTCTGGCCGTATATGTATCATTAACATTAGCTTTATTATCGTTTTTAGCGGATCTGATGCAATTGCCTGAGTTCAATCTTGTCCTGATATCAAGTATCTTGCCTACTGACTTCTGTTAATAATAGAACATGTGACCAGATTGAAGATAACAAATACCTTGGGAAACTGAAATTGGAAATAGACTGGAGGTTTTTGCTATTTGGTAGCCACTTTTGAAGCTGACAGGACAGTTGAATAGTTCAAAGCATTACATAGTTCTTTGTGTTTGATATGATTATTCATTATATGTACACGCTATTTTACATGAAAGAAATAATAATTTTGTATTATTACATTGGAGAAAATAACACTATTTTTGAATTGTTTCACCGTAAAATGTTAAAATGGTTTCAAAGTAAGCAAAGCAAGCGTGAGGTAATTTCTCTGATTGCATAGTTTTTCAATGCATAAAATGCTAATATAACCTACGAAACCAGCTTCTTCCTGCATGGGCAAATTCACATCATATAGTTATTATTGCAGGCGATAATTTACAATGATTTTTCGATCATTAACTCTGTAGAAAAATCGCAATTTTGACAGTAACATTATAATATACTAAAATATCAAAATTCCTTTCCAAATGATAGAATTTTTTTTTTTTGTAAATTATGTTGAACTCCGCCATATTGAATCTCGAAGAGCTATATGAATATTATTAAATATATCAAACATGAAATCGTAGAACTGTAAATAAATTTTATAAAACTTTATGGATTTCATTTATATACCAAACAAGAACTAAAAAAAATTAGCTAAGCAAGAATCAAGAATTCAAGAGACAGAAAAGCTTTTTATTGGAAAACTGTATTAAATCAGTAGAAGGAAAAAATGACATACCATTAATGCACCAGCTTGTACAGGATATCTTTTCCTAAGTGCCCTTCCATAACTAGTTTATACACTACATTCCTAACAAACATATATATAAACATCAAGTCCATAATAAAATTGTTTTAGCAATACCAGCAACTTTTTAGTAGGGCTACGCTAAAGAATATTGCAACTACACCGTCTTGGGTTAACATCTGGAAGAGAATAAAGTTCAGTTTAGTTGAATGAGTTAGAAAGCAGCTAAAACAATTGTAGGTTCATGCAAGTTCCCTTAAGATCTTAATACCTATATATTTCTTATTTTTTAGCATGATTGAATTTATTCTGTGTTGGAGATAAATTCTCTAAGTAATAGATTTCATTTGTTTTCCAAATTATAAATTATTTGGTCATATTAACTTACAAATAAAGTGCTTATACCAAAATAACAAGTCAGTCACTGGTCTTATTTTCTTTTAACTTAAAAGTTGAGCTTATAAACTTATAAAATAATATAAATAAATATGTTAGTTTAAATTCAGAGCCAAAAAGCATAAAAGACTTGATATTGAATATCTATTTTTATAAAATTCTATCCTTAAAAGTAGCCAAATCAATTGAAATGCTAAAAATCTATCCTCCTTTACTGTATCAGAATAGATTTGCAAAAGATAGATAAAGATTCAAGAATTCAAATCTCACCTTCTTCAGAAGTACCAACATGTTCTTCTTCACGAGGAGCAACTCTTCCATACCTTGGACGAAATGGCCATAGCCAATTGCCTCCTCAACCTCGTGCACCTTCCATTTCTGCCATCTCCTTCCTAGAAATCATGACTCCCATCATGTTCAAGACTGCTATTTTCACTTTCAGTAACAATAGGCAATTCTTGTCTACAGACAGGGCAAGAGTTGTGTAACCTTAACCAAGGCACAATACAATCAGTATGGTATATGTGATTAGAGGGCAATTCCCTTGCCTCCCCTCCAATTTTGAACTCTTCCTTGCATACTGGACAGTGCGAATCGTGTACTAGATGACTTTCCAAGATTTTAACAGTTGGGATTCTGCCAATTGTTGTCACTGGTGTCGACGGTGGCCCCGGCCGGTCATTTTGGGTCAATTCTTCAATCAATTCGTTTAGGCCTGGACCAAAAAAGTAGTCCCTGGCGTTAACTCTAGGAGGTGGAACTGGATTTACAGGTCGCATATTTGGTTCAATTGGATTGAAAGGATCAATTGGTCTAAGAACAATCCATGTTCTTGGCCTAGATTGAATTCCTGCAGTTTCTTCTTCCCTGTTATTTCTCCCATCTAAGCTCTGATGTCTACGTCTCCGGGAATTGATTTCAGCATCTGGGTCCCATCGATTTCGTCTTCTAAACCAAGTCCTACCTCGAGATTCGAATTCCAAACCATCAAGACCAGAATTTGGCCTTCTAGTTATTGATGCGTCAAGCATGAGAGATAGCGCCTCAAGTAAGCGAGCTTCAGGGGAGGGATCAAAAGCAGTGAAATCAACGACAAGTCTTGGTCTATTCATCTCAATTTCACAAAGGAACTGCCCAGAACATCGAGGACAGGTGGTTTCTGATGGCTCTGAGGGGGCAATTCTAACCATTCGATGGCACTGGTAGCACCAGTAAGGCTGATAGGTTCTTGGAGGAGTTGTGTCATCGATTCTTATACTTGGAGGGATTAAAGACGTGGTTTTTCTTAGTCTTGTGGAATTGAGAAATGAAATGAGTTTTTGGTTGTTTTGCTTGTTTTAAAAAAAAAGAATGTATCTTGGGAAGAAAAACCGAATTGGAGATCATATATATAAACAAAGATAGTTGTGGTAAGAAAAGAATGGCTTTTTTGGGCTGTTAAAAGCAATTCTTTCTTTATCTATTTCAATTTTCAGCCTTCATGGAGATGCTTATTAGGTTTGCAGCCTCTTCATTTGCTGTGTTTCTTCACTATAAAGCAGAGAATGAGTGAAGTCGGTTACAAAAAGGAAGAGTTTTTAATTTAAATTGCGAGGGAAATGTTTTAACGGCTATCTTATTATTGGTAAAGAACTATGAAAATGCCTTTTGATTCTTATATAGTAAGAAAAGTCCCAGTGAAACCATTCAATTACAATGAACTTGAGAATAGCTTCTTTTTTTTAAATGAAATGCTGGAATTTATTTTATCATGTTTTAAAATTTACGTAATTGTGAAGTATAGTTTTCACTGAAGAGCATAAATTGATTCTTAATATTGGCAATTTTGTGTTTTTTGGTTAACAAAAAAAAAGATTGATAACAAAAATTATGTTAAGAGAGTACCATTTTGGCGGTGCCAACATTTTGTATTATATAATGGTAGTTTACAAAAATATAAAAATAAAAAAATTTTAAATTTACTATATTTTTTAAAATATATTTAGATTTATAAGAATTTACGATGATTAGTTTATCAAAATATTATATTTATATAGTTTATTATAAATTTATTATGAGTTTATAAATTTATATAATTTATTATAAAATAACTAAAATACTCTTAATAAAAATAAAAAAAAAATTATAAAAAAATAATGGAGTATGTAATTCTCCCTTGGAATAAAATGGGCCTATCATGAGTTATGTCAACCCAGTTCCATTTTTACAGTCCAATTCCACCCATCACAAATTGTAGTAAATGCTTATTTGAGGCCACTGACTAGTCCAATTATGAATAGCAACATAACGCTCACCTGCCATCTGTCTCGAGAATAAGAGTAGAAAAGTAAGTGAAAAGTATGAAAATATTATGGGTTATATTATAATCTCAGTATAAATTAAAAAAAAAAAAGGAAAAAGAAAAATAGAATCGGATCAACCTGATATTTTTTAAAAAAACAAAAACAATATAAACTCGTAACCTCTCCCAATTTTTAAATAAATTTCAAAGCTCAATCACCAAGGCCTAACTTTTTAACTAATTTATCTAACCAACGGACATCTCTACCTAGTGATATAAAATTTCTAATTTTCTATGCTACCTCTATTTCATTTTAATAATTTCCTATACACAAACAACAATAAATAAATAAACACACTTTAATTTGCCTCGCGTAGCTAAAAAGAGAATTTCTGAATGTAATTTTCTATCATAGACTATCTACTTTTTTTATCAATTAATAAAAAAAATGGTGTGCTAAAATTTAATTTATAATATGATCATGCACAAAATCAAGACAATAAAATAATAGTGTTGCTATTAATCCCTAAAATTATAAGGACTTGTTTGGTTTGCAGGTTGAAATACATAAGAAATAAAATGGATATTCTATTCATAGCTTTTTATAAAATCTGTATTTTATAAATTTGATAATATTTACTATATATATAATAAGTTGTTATATATTTAAAATTCAAGTCAAAATTATAATTATGAATTCATTATTTCATGAAAACTATTTATAATTAAATTTAAATTTAAATTAAACATAATTATTTCAATTATTTATTGTGATTGCATTATGTACTATTTGATTCGAATTATTAGCTAAATATGTTATAGTAATAGGGATATGTAATTAGTTCAAATCTCTAGGCCACATCTGAACATATAAATATATAAGAAATATAATAATTTAATTGTTTCTCACAACATTAGGAACATGTTTAAACAACTTGCATGTGGTTGTTGTTCATTTGTATTTATGGTTTCCAAGAAATATAAGTAATTTATTTTCCTTCTATTTAAATAAACACATTGCCAAGAGTGTTAGGTCATCGCTGCTGGGCCAATCTATCCAACTTTATGCCCTTACAATAATCATAGGATTTTTTTCCGCGAATATCATTAAATATCAATGCAAAAATGATTAATACAGATAAAATTATATAATTTATTATAAAATAAATTAAATCAGAAATGATTTATCACTTACTATTATAATAATTTAATTATAATTACATATATTAATTTTTTCAAACTTTTTTATATTCAATTCAGTTTTTGGAATAAATTTATTTAATTTTATTTGTTTTATCTATTCCTTATTAAGTGTTTGAAAGGCACTTGTAGGTATGTGCATGATTTGATTTGGTGCTATTTTTAAAGAAAATATTGCAAACTAAATGAAAAATAGCGGTTTGTAAATTTTACAAACATTATTTATCTATAAAAACTAAACTAAAATGTAATGAAGTGTTTGATTCAATTTTGTAAAAAGGATTTGATCAATTCAGTTGTATTAAAGAATAAAATTATAATTTACAATTGATAATAAAAAAAATTACCTTGATAAATAACAATAATCAATATATATAGAATTTACGAGAAGAATAAATAAAATCTAAACCATATTTAAATTATTTTAAATGGTTTTAATTATTTTTAAACTAAATCAAAGCATTCAAGAGATTAATAAAATATGCTAAACAACTTAATATAATATAATTCGATTCGATTTGACAATGAAAACTCCTACACCCTAAGTTAATAAATTCATAACCGTATGTGCTGCATAATAATTTATTAGCTTACCCCTTAAAAAAATTATAGGTTAGAACTTAGTATAATAAGTTACAGTAAGGTTTAATTGTTAGAGAATTAGCGACTAATTAAGTTTATGTGAAGCATTAATTAGGGTAATTATTGATTTGAAATAGGAACAACCATGCCCTAGAATAGAGGTCGATGCCTGCTGGATGATGAAAACAAAGTATGACTAATAATATCATAAGCAGGCGCAAAGTTATAAACCCACTCACTAATTGGTACTAATTATATAAGGATAGCCCCTTCATGTAATTCAATACATAAATTACAATTTATAACTAAAAAAAATTACAGTTTAGAGAGCGATTTATATGAATATATACATATATATATATAATACTAAAATGATTATCGCTTGCATAATATAGTATCTAATTTTTTTAAATTTTAGTTTAATTTATTATTATTTAAAATAATTTCTTACACTATTATGTTTTTTAAAATAAAAAATAAAAGATGATTCATATAAATCTAAACATGGTGTGGAATTTATAATTTTAAAAAAATAAAAGATAATATTTGATAATAAAGAGTCCAAATAGAATTATGATCTATTTAATATTGATAATAATTATTTTTTATATAATTTATATAGGATTATAATATAATATTTAATATTGATAATGGTTAACTTCTAATATATTATATAAAAAATACAAAAAATATATATATTATAGTTTTTCTTTAACCATACTATTACGTTTTTTAAAATAAAAAAAATTGAAAGATGGTGAAGAGTTTAATATTTAATATTATGAGTATTTCACCGAATTAATAAATATATTACTTATTTATTTTTAAATTATAATTTATTAATTATTTTAATAAATTAATTAATATATTATATTTATATTATATTTAAATTTAATGTTACTTATTAAATATATTTTTTGAATAAATTTTAATAATTAAGGATAAATAATTAATTATTTAAAATTATACAATTTAATAAATAAAAAATATTTGCAATATCACGTGAGGGTCTTTATAGTTTCTTACTAAATGAACGTTCATTGTTAATAATCAATAAGATTAACAAAGGATTGTAATTTCTCCTTAATTTATTAATAGAGAAATTATTCGCTAAATTATATAAAATTATTCGTTAATTAATTTAATACTAATAAATTAGATATCTTGTCACCAAAATTTTTAATAACGAAAAATTCCTTGTTAACCCATAGATAACGTAATCCTTTGCTAAAAATTTTTAGCTAATTCATAGTTAAGGCATCCGTATATGAATTAAATAATATCCTATAGTTAAATTTAGTTTAATAAATACAAAATAACTGAATTAAAATTATGAATCACAATTCTAAACATAAATTGTCGTAAAAACAATAATAACATTGACAAACAAAGTACTTGCAAGCTTTATGAATCTAAACAATTTTACTAGTAAGAATTAAGTTCTCTTTTTTATTTTTATTATTTTATTTTATTTTTATTTTTATTATAAAAAAAAAAAAAGCTTCCCTTGTATATATTTTGCCCAATGGAACATCATGAATACGCATCCAAATATCCATGGTGAAGGAACTTGGACAGAAACTTCTGCCTAGCTAAGTTTATGCGTCACATGCATGTCAAATGTTTAAGGGCCATTTGTGGATGAAAGAATTGGAATAGAAAAAGGTTTGGTGCCAGATTCAGCCACGGATTTCTGGTCATAATAAGTAAAATTATAGTTAAAACTTCATATTAAGTAGTAAATTTGTAGTTAAAAGTTTATATTTGCTATAAAAATTAATTCTTCATGACTATATAAAGATTTATACCAGCTAGAAAATTTTAGCTATTATTTTTATTGTAACTAGATATGTTAATTGTTGAAGTGTCCATCTCTATAGTTAAGTATAGCCAGTTCATCTTGCCCAATGATAAACAAGGCAAAACTTTCTTGTCAATATAGACGAGACTTTCATCCATCGTTAACACCATATTAATTAATTGACCTCAGAACACATAAAACTTATACAAAATATAAGTTTTATCATAATACAAAATGGAAAAAATAAAAATAATTAAAAATATTCTCATGCACTCTATCTAAAAAAAGATTTAGATCTTCAAAATGAACATAACATATATACATATGTTTCCATATAATCTCAATTATTAAATACATAATGAAAAGTTAATATTTTTTTTCCAATAATGAAATTTTAAAACTTACAAAAATTGGATGATTACTTTACAAAAATCTATCTTATTTCTGTGTAGGTACCTTATTTTAGCCACGTGGGTTTGTAGTTAAATAGGATAAACTGGCTGCATAGCTTCAGCCACAACAAACACTTAATCTCGTGAAGTCAGCCACAATTAATTAAGATCTGTCTATAATATTGTGCATAGTCTTAATTATAGAATTTAATTAAAATAAAGAATTAAAAATTTTAATAATTAATTATTTTATAAAAATTATATTAGTTGTAAAAAATTTCAAATTTAATTAAATTTTGTAATTTATCCAAAGAATTGAATTGGCAATTAGAAATTAATTATATATTCCAAGAGGAAAGGAGAAAAAGTTTATATTCCCAGCAAATTAATTATATTCAACAAGCCACTATATATTTACTAATTAATTAATATTAATGAATTCGAACCGACCTTGTTTAGATCTTTTGACAATTGACACCTATAAATATTATGGAAGATTCTCTCTCTCTCTCTATATATATAGTGAATCTCATCTCATTAAATGTGTTGTTGAATCCTCACAAACCGCTGAATGTTTCGAATATTTAAATTTGGAATTGGTCAAATTGTTTTTCCCATCCTATGTGATATTAGGCCTCTCAATTATAATATTATTCTTTGATTATTTTTCGATTTAGCTTGGAAAATATGCTTCACTCCTTTATTGTTAAGCCGGGTTTTAATAAAGAATTCAACTAATAAGGGAGCATTTTTAATTTTTAATCATATTTTTTTAGTATTAGGCGAAAGAAAATTTAAAGTCAAATCAAATATTATGCATGCATTTACCATTGAATTATACTCATATATATATTATTAATTATACTTTTTAATTCAATAATATATTATTCTTTCCGTTCCTTTAAAATTATTATTTTTATAAAAAAAAATTATTTTTCTCAAATTATTACTTCTTACAATAAAAAAATTAATTATTTTTTAACTATATTTTTATTATTAATAATTTAATTAATAAAATTAGAGTATAAATTTATGAATTAATAGAAGATATTTTAGTTTATTTAAAATAATTTTATATAATATTTAATAAATATATATAAATTAAAGGTGATGATTTTAGCGTACAAAAAAAGTTTAGTTTAACAAAGCTTAATTAATTTAAAAAAAATCTGTATCTAACGTGGACAATATATGTCCATTGCAAGTAATAAAAGTCACACATTTCTTGTTAGTAGAAATAAATACAATTAATTTATTTATAATCTATAGGTATATTATATTTGAAATGATTTTTTGTGAAAGAAAAAGTCAAAAGGAAGATTTTGACGATGTAAACACAATTATTTAGGGATATATAATATTATTAGAGTTATATAATATTATTAGAGTAATATTAATTATAGTTATTTTAAATAGTAGTTGTTGAATAATTTATTTTTATTGGCTAAAAAATATTTATTATAATATTTATTTTTATAGATGAGTTTATAATAAATATTTTTTAGTCAATGAAAAAAATTATCTAATAATTATTTTTTAAAGTGACTATAATTAATATTTTTTATATTATTAATATAAAATATTTTGAATTTTTTAAAGTAAAAAAAGAGTTTGGGAATTAGGTGACTTAACCCAATTAATATCCCATGCAATTTCTCTACAGTTACTAATAAATAAGAAAGGGACATGAAAGGGCTTAAAGGCACACCAATATTAATCTTATGTAGCCATTGGCACTAACCCAATTAAATATTTGTATCGCTATCACTTTGGACTTTTTCTTAGGAAATGTCATCTCATCTTTAATTAATTTTTATTTTTTTCATGTAATACCATAAATTCTCAACAATATAAATGGGAAAATTGAAAATAAAAATTAAAAAGAAAATATTTATGTTTCAAAGAGAAAACTAAGGTATTTGGTTTGAGAACTTTTGAGACCGCTTCCAAAATTTAAACCATATAAGAGGTCACATACCCTAGTATTAAAGACATTAATTTAGTCTTAGGTTAATATTGACCTTTTCTTTTTTCTTTTTTTTCCCACTTTGTGGGCTGTGTTTGTGGTCAAATTCGTACCATTTTGCAATTAAAGAAACAAAACAAAATAAATAGCTTTAGGTTCTAAGCAATGTGTGGTTGTAAGGTTTGTGAAATTAATTTGGTTTTCATTGGGGGAGTTGAATACTTAAAGAAAGAATTTCAACTTTAAGATTTCTCATATAATTATGTAATGTAGTTATTGAATATAATGAACTTTTGACCAATTTATAGTACTTCTATAAATCCAAATTAATTACATGCAATAATAATGTTATGTGGTTGGATATGAATAATTTAGCAATTGTGTCTTTGTTTTATAACATAAAAAAGTTAGAAATTTTTAAAATTTAAATTCAATTGATCTCTTTTTTTATTAGACTCGAACTCAAATTTTAATGGGAAATACATACTTTTAACTATTAAATTATATATTAATAGATTAATTAATCACTTAATTATATTAAAAGATAGAAATATATATATACTTACTCATAAAACATGTATTATATAATAAAAGTAGCAACATAGAAATGCAATAAACAAAAATTAAAAATTAGCATAATAAATATTCTTAAATAATTTAGAGAAAATTATTGTTTTTAGGTCAAAAAATTATTCATATTGTTTACATTTATGGGTGGAAGTGTAGTGAGTTTATGTGCAATGAGAGGTAAAATCATACACAGCAGTCTGAATTATATTATAAAATCAAGAAAAAGAGCCAATGCCTCTGAAGGATCGATAAAGCTTTTTTTAATTAATTTATTATTTTGCTTGTTGTTAATTTCCCATTTTATAAAAGTTCATTAAACACTTAATTAATAATTACTTTTTTACTAAAAAAATAATAATTACTTTTTCTTTAACTTCCACTTGAAGTATTTTGTCATAGGGGTTGGAAAAATAATATAAAGTTTAGTAATAAGTTGGTTTATTAATTGCCTGAAAAATGAAATCCACATTTGATGTTGGTTCATTTTTTGAATAAAGTAAAATTATTAGTCCTTAATAATAATAATATATAACTTTAACAATTATATTAATAGTTATAGAATTATAAATTTTGCATATATGAAAATCCTATCAAATTAATGAATTGCTCACTTTTATTAAAAAAAAATTAATCAAATTAAACTCAATCAACTCTTGAATAAATAAATAAATCTTCCATCAATTGTTAAGCCAACAATTCAAATATTTATATATTTATATTGAGAAAACAATTCAAATATATTTGGCTGGGGGAAAAAGTTACCAAAATAAGATTTAAACCATAGGATGGGGTTGTGGGGCCTGGCTTAGCTAAAAATGGGACCAATTCCAATCTGGATTATTCATTATTATGTCAGATTTTAGTGTAGAGCTTGTCAATGATCATGGTTGGATTGAATTGCAAGCAAAGATGATAATAGGCTTTGATAAATTTGGTTATAAAATTATAATTAACACATATAATAATTTTGCTTTAATAATAATAATAATAATAATAATAATAATGAAAGCATGGCAATTACCATTTTCCTGCAATAATAGCATTCCAAATGGCCCAAATCATCTTCAGGACGCACAGTAGAAGGATTATTTTGTGCCTTTTGCACCCATTTTTTTTTAAAATAAATACTATATAAAATATATTAATAAAATAAATGATATATGTGTCCATATATTATTTGCAGGAAGGTGTGGACAAATTAATCCAATCTTTGGAGCATTTTTTTTCTTTTTTTCTTTTAAAAAATTAAGCTCAATTTCATCTTTATACATGGTGGTCAAACTATTAATTATTATAGAGCTTTTAAAATACCATTTTAAAATTGGACCAATTAATAAGTTAAAATGAATTATCTGTCTTTAGTTATTTTGTTAATTAATGTTGTAATTTTGGATTAGAGTAGTGGTTGTTTTGTTACAAATTCATTAATTTTAATGTAAAATTATTTATATTTAACCAAAATGATAAATAAATTTAACATGATATATGTAAAAAAATATTTATAATAACATTTAATTAGAGGATTAAAAAAATGTATATATATTGTTGAGTTAATATTTTGGTTGTTAAATATTTTCATTTTGAAAAATTAAAGAAAAAATAGATTTCTGAATAAATAATAACGTCACAAATTAAAGGAACAACCAAAAAATAAAATTAAAAAAATTAATTTGTTGATGGGATAAAGACACGAGGCCAAGGCAGAGGATAATGAATAATGAATGCAAGAACCGAACATGCCTCATATCTGTTCTACTGCTTCTGCATATATAGAAATATTATATTATAATTATTTATTAAAAAAAAGTAATATTTTCATTTATCAAACTTCCAAATTATATTCAAATAAAAATTTTCTTGAACTTCTCAGTACTCTTCCAATTTTACCATGCTTAGAAGAATCTTTTATTACCCCAAAGCACACTCTTTCATATATATATATATATATATATATATATTGAGTATTAGTATAGAAAAGAGGAAATTTGATTTTAAATTTATTTTTCAGAATAAATATATAATAATTATTATTATGTTGTGTTTAATTTATAATATTTTATTGAGGTTATTTTTTAGATATAGTTAATTAAAAGTAAGTTATTGATATTAAAATTAAATAAATAAAGAAACTAATTTGTACTGCCTTTAAGAATTAAATTTTTAATTAATAATTTTATTTAAGCATAATAAATAAATAAATAAATAATTGATAAGTTTCCTGTATCTAAAGTTTTTCATATTAATTAGGTAGTATTGTCTAAAGCTAAATTAATTTTGCAATATTAATTAATGGAATATAACTTCAACCAAGCAACTTTGTTTTTAACAAACATTTAATGGGGAGAATCCTTCAAAAAAAATATAACTTTGACCAGAAGAGGAAAAAAAAAAGGTTAGGTTTGAGTAGGCTTTTAAAAATTACATGGAAAGAGAGAGTGGATCCAGCATGCAGGAAAAGGTGAAAGTTAAATAAGCTAAGAGAAGATAATTTCAGCTCTACTCATATAGGATTTTTCATTTTTTAAATTTGAAGACACATGTTGATAAGGGTTATGGTACCTTGATCTCTTACGTATTCTCTGTTTCTGGAGCAACTCCAACACCTTCATATGCATGTCCACAGCCATACACATCCATAAACTTTAAACCTGATTTTTTTTATTTATTAAAGATCCTACACATTTATTGCTAAAATTACTGCAAAACTATTACATCTTATTTTTGAAATAAATTTCACATATTTTGTTGTATAAACAATATTCTCATCTCATATAATGCTTCTGCAATCCTTTTTACAGAATGCCAATTGAGCCAATCCTTATCCTAGCTCCATTATTTTCATTCCATTGGCAAATTTGTCATGTTCTTTCCAACTTTGTAGCCATCCAAGTTCAAAGAGAACCTGTATACGGCTTTCGTTTTGTAACTGTTGCTTGTTATTGATGGATGATGATGGCGATATTAAAGGAGACAAATTTTCATCAAGACTACAATGCCACTTATGTGCAGGTACACACAATAATAGGGTAACTCATGCAGCAACTTGCCGAGTAGAGAAAGGAAACAGAATTAGCTTCTTTGAAAAATTCATCTTCCATTGATTGATGATATACATGGTGTATTTACAAGTTACAATGTGATTAAAGAAGCCTCGGAAACTCTCAACCTCTGACAAGCTTTTGCTTATCGGAGCAGCCACATCTTCAAAAGTACATAAAATCGGTAAAAAATTTACACTTTCTAAGGAAAGCTAAAAAAACTCTTTACACATTGGTATCACCAAATTTTCCATCCATTCGGTTTTGAACAGCTTTAACAGCAACAACTCTGGCAGCCGTTGCAGCTTTATTTGCAGCCTGAACTGCCTTGTTCACTTGATCATCCACCCGGCGAAGGCGAATAGCACTTTCAGCTGTTTTTCTAGCAGCCTACAGTTAGAAACAATTTAAGCGTGTGAGAAGGGTGAATCCATCGTCATGGAGTATTAAACAGGGAAGTTGAGGATGCAAGTTAAATACCTGAACAGCTATAAGTACTGCATCAGTTAACGCAGGCAGAGGAGTCTTAAGCATACCATCGTCCCATTCACCACATTTCACATCACCATTCCTGAAAGTATACAAGCCATAACCTTGTTTCCGGCCTTCATGCCATGACCCTTCATAGCAGTGGCCATTTGCAAACTGATAAACACCAAAGCCGTGGATTTTGTCTCCAAAATATTCACCAGCATATCTATCTCCGTTTCTGCAATGCAATCAACTTTTATCATCACTATTAAACTGCTGTATATCAAACCAAAGAAGAAGAAAATGCAAAATATCATAGTTCACCACAAGGTCAAAATGCAATAATGTTGAGTTGCAGATTAACAATATTTTAAACATTGCAGAAACCATAAATTATGACTAATTGATTGAATTATTCAACTTTTCATATCCCACTAATGAAGCGAAGGTTATCAATATCTATCTCCACATTCACAATTTAAAGCAATCATAAATCTGATTTTCAAAGCACTAGCAAACAATAAAACAGAACGTGAAATTATCATTAAGTCGCAATTCGCTTCTAAATAACCATAAAAGTTCAGAACAGCAAAAGTCAAAACACAACCAGAAAGGGCAAAAAAAGGAATTCCATTTGATCGATAAGTCACCTGAAAATAAATGAAAAAATTGTCATCTTATATCACCACCATAACTACGTATGCAAGAGATTTGTGAAAATAATTCATCACATTAAAGTTCCAACAGCTTTTATTAATTGTGTTAGCAGTCTAAACAGTAAGTAGATCAAAATCAGTATGGCACCCGAAAAATCATAATTTAAAATTAATTAGAAAAAAAAAGTCATTTAAGTTGATGAAATAGCCATAAATGGTAAACCCTACCAGCAACCAATAAAAATTCAGAAGTAAAATTCAACTGTTTCATTATTCATGAAAAAGATCTAAAAACAGTAAATCTAATTACCAAAAGAAAACAAAATAAAATAAAATTAACAAAAACCAAAATTTAGTTCAAGATTGTATTCCCACACTAAAATAAAAAATTGCAAAAAAAAGAAATAAAGAAAATTACCTGAAATGGTAAACACCAAAGCCATGCTTGACACCACACTTGAATTCACCCACGTAGCAGCTCCCATCGGAGCAAGTCTGCACTCCAACACCATGGCTTTGTCCATTACACCACTCACCAGCATAAGAGTCCCCAGTGTAAAATTTATAAACCCCATATCCATGCCTTAAACCTTGTCTATATTGACCCCTATATCTACTCCCTCTAGCCCAGCTCTCTATCCCAAACCCATCATATCTCCCATCAATCCAATCACCCTCATATCTCCCATTCACAAAATAGTTATAAACCCCGCTGCCATTGCATTTCCCTTTGTGAAATTCCCCTTCATAGAAATCCCCATTGCTGTAAAACTCTACCCCTTCTCTTATAATCCTCTTCTCCTTCAGGATTTTGTTGTTGCTGCGGCTATCAACATTTGACTCGCCAATAAACCATTGAACCGGCGTGGATTTGGTTCTTGAAGAACAAAGACAGAGTCTTTTTGTGTTCACTTCCAATAATTGCTTGATTATTGTCAAATTTTGGTTTATTAAGTTCTTGTTCTTGCTCGCAAAGAAAAGGGTTATAACAATAAAAATCAAAGCTAATAAAAGATTCTCTGATGTTGGTATTTCTTCTCTTCTGAAATAAAAAAAGAAAAAGAAGGAAAGCGAGAAGAGGGTAAAGAAAGTGAGCGAAACCATAGTAAGAACAGCCATAAACCGGGTCGAACTGGTTCTTCTAGGAGTTGAACCAGACCGATTTGGCTTTCTTCTCTCTTCCCTTATTTTTCCTTCTAATTCTTGTTTCTGTTGTTGCTGCTTCTGCTCTGGTTTTATAAGTTCCTCTTCGGCTACAGAAGTGAGGCTGTGGATGGATGATCGGACGGTGGGAACTGAACGGAGAAGTGACGAATGGCTTCTAGTAAGCTTCGCTTGACTTTTTTGGCCGTCCATTTCGGTTTGAGTCAGGGAAAGGAGATCCAACCTCCAATCTCCACCTTTCAAATAAATCTCCCAGTGTTAGTGGGCAGTCCTGTACCTTGAGATTCTGATGATCCTTGTTGTAACTGTTCCCGCCGGCGACATATCGCAGGCGGTGCACGTTAAGCAGTGGCGGAGCGCGCACGTTAGCGCCCACACGACGAAGGAAATTAGAAAATAGAAAGGGAGAAATTTGAGAGAAAGTTCGTCCCTTTTTTCAGAGAGAGAAAGAGAGACGATTTTAATTTTTAGAGAGAGGCTTTCTTTTGGACCGGGTTTTGATAAGCTTTTATGGGGTAATGGGGAGGGGGAGGAAGATTTAATCTGGTACGTTCGATGATGATTGGGCGGCGGATATAAAGTGTGAATTATTAACCGTCGGATTTAATCTAATCGAGGTTCCGGTCCTGACGGGCAATCAAATACAATGTGGTCGTCGGAGATGGTTGCTCCCTTTTCCCTTTTATACGCCGGCACGTGCCAATACATTTTCAAAATGAGAACATTTTCTACCCTCCTTCGCAATTTTATGGTATTAAGTTACTTCATACTCTCATCACCGTACAAACTTGTGGGTCCAGTCTATCGCTGTTAAAGCTCTTCTTATCATTAGCATAGTTATTTGATTTAGGGTTTGTTTAGTTATTTAATTAGTAATAACCAATAATCATCATAATTAAACACTTACAATTAAGTTATTAAGCGCTTCACCGTCCATCAATAAAATATCAAACATTAATAATTAAAAATATCAATATTAATGATTTTATTTATAATTTTAAATATTTTTTAACATGGGAAAATATGTTTGAATTCAAACTCCACCTTGGTGTGAAATATTTGATTGAAGTTATAAAATTTATGAGTTTAATATTTTACATTTATAATAAATATTTATATCATGCATATTTTTGTTGAAAAGATAATAATTCCAAATTATTAATTAATTAAATTATATGAAATTTAAAAAAAATGGGAGTTTAAATAGTAAATATTATTAGTTTAGTATTGTGGATAAACTTGATTGAATGATGTCCGTCGATATGAATATCGATAATTTTAACGGTTAAGATTGGAAATGTAGTGGGGGGGGTTTGATGTGATGTCACGTGCAGCAAAGGTGATGGGTTTCTTATCTTTGGAGTAAATGATCAAAAGTTCACAAGGGGCGGTGGACGTAAAGATTGTGAATAGACATAAGTTTGTAATTAATCAAAATATTAATTAATTAACTGAGTGATTAATTTAATTAGTCACTTCCATTTTTGGCCTTTTCCAAAGATGCTATTTCTGTGGATAGATTCTTACACCGTTTCAACTTTTTATATACAAATTGTAGTTAAGTAAATAAAATTGTAAATTACTACATAATTTTACAACTTTAAGTTTTCAAGTATTTATTTATTATTAAATTCAAATTTGTTAGGAAATTAAATAAACTGTAGTTTTATTTGATGATTTTAAAATTATAAAAATTTAAAATAAGTTTTAATTTTTTTTAGTAAATTAAAATAGGTTTTCTTTTAGAATATCATAATTTCTTTGAAAGTGATAAAAATTTAAAATAGCTTATATATTTAAAGAGAAAAATTTTTCCTTTTACCAAATTTATGACATTTGGTGCACCCAATCAATTATAATTTTTAATTTAAAAATTAAAATTATTCTTTTAATATTATAAGTCACTTCACATATTATGATTCGTTGGAGTTATATCATAGATAGGATCGAGACAATAATTTTCCATTTAAAGAATTACTTTTTGTTTGGAAGTTAAATGAAGTTTTAATTTTAATTTTTTATTAAATTATCTATAAAAGCAAATTTTTTATACTTTAAAAAATTAGGTTAAATTTTTAAAAATATTTTACTTTTTATTAAAATAAATTTATTTTTTAAAAATATATATTCTCTTGTTATAAATAATATTTTATTTTAATTTATTATTTTTTAAAATTTTATTATTAAATAAATATATTTTAATAAAAATTAATTTTTTAAATTAATTTTTAACATATAAAATATATTTAATTTTTATATAAAAAATTTTTATTGATGAAATAGTAAAATATATAAAAATATATTAATAAAAATTATTAAATATATTTATTATACATATAAAATATATTAATTTTATTACATAGAGATTCCGTATGTATTGTATTTATGTTATGTAGATGACTTTAAATGCTTGTAGATATATAAATATTATATATATATATATATGTGTATATATTATATTCATACTATATATATGTTATATGTAAAATTAATAAAAATAAAAAATAAAAAATATATCATATAGATACTATGTGTGACGTATGTTGTGTGTATATATATGCTTATATTTGTTACGTGCACTTAGATGATCAAGCCATCAACGGAGACTCTGTGCTTAAAGGATCCACCAGTCAAGATCGGCATTTCGGTCTTCATAAATGGGAAAATCATCCTGCTTAAGATCTGAAATTGTTCTGGGTTCATTAGCTTTCACGTGCAATTTTTCAATTTTTTTTTAGGTTGTTTGATAAGTGGGATGAAAACAAGATTCGTGCCATGATATGGGTCTTTGGGTATAGATCTGATTTGGGTCTGTAACATAACACTCAAATGCCAAAACATGTTTGTTTTTATTCTCTGTTAAATTATTGATGTTGGTTATGGAAGATTACAATTTATTGCATTTTGCATATGTAGTTTGCTAAGAAAGATTGAATTACGATTTTGCTTTTTAATTTTTCTTTTCATCTGCAGACAAAATGCAGAAATTTTATTTTTAAAATGGGAAAATGGAAATTTTGATGTTATGAATGGCTTTGCCTCATATTTTGTTTTTAAATTTTCCATTAAAAAGAACAATAATTGAAATATAATTTGCTTATAGTAATTAAAATTTATAAGGCACTTTTTTTTAATTTGCCTTGAAGTCAATAATGGTGAAAATATAAAATATATTGACATAAAGAAAAATTTTAGTCTTCTAAAGATTTTTAATAATAAAAATAGACGAAATGACTAATTTGTTCATGAAATTAAAATTGAGTCACTAAAATTAGTTAATTTATAAAAAAAATAATGATGAGTTAATTAATATGAATTAATAATTTATTCTTTTTTTTTTCTTTTAGATCTTTCTCTATTTTTGTTGATAAAAAAGAAATTAAAGTCGAACTTTCTTTTTATGAGTTGAATATTGAATAGTCACGGCTATGAATTGTAAAATAGAAATGATATAACTTGATTTTTGTGAAGATGTTGATTTTCCATATGAGCGAAATAAAGTAATCAAGCAAATAGAAACTTTTAGTTCTATCTTGGAAAACAATTGCAGATTCTCCTAAATTTGTTGGAGTAAAAAGACAGAAGGATAAATGAAAATTCTTTTCATTTCATTTGATCAAATTTAGAAAATTAGCCTTCTAAAGAAAAAAAATAAAAAAGAGAAAATGATAGTGATTTTAAATAAAATTATTAAAAAATAATAATAAATTTAACTCAATTGAAATAGGTGATTTTGTTAAACTCATATTCTACTTAGAAGAAATATAATGAATTTATAATTAGAAAGGTAAACTAATAAAAATAATCTATTATTTTGTGTTATAAAATTTAACTTATTATAAATTTAATATGCTGTACATTAAGTAATCAATAATATTAATTCTTTATGATTTTGTTTCCTTTTTTTTTAATGGCTGCTTTGGTCTTTAATGAGAAACTAGTTTCATTAAAAAACAGATATTAAAAAACTTAGAATTTTACAACTAATTAAACCCATTTATATTATAAAATAATTAATAATTACGAGGTTAAAAGGGAAGTTTAAAATTCAGAAAGCCAAATTGAATCGGTACATTGAACATTGATTATATGTATATTTATAATATACACTATTTGTTATGTATCGTTGTCTTTGTCGGAGATGATTAATTGTCAACATTTGCAGGCACCATGTAATGAAGATTTACTTGAAAATATGATAATAATAATAAAAATAATAATAATAATAATAATAATAATAATACACTCTTTTGAAGCAAATGATGTCACTCTTTTTACCAAGTGAAAGTTATATAGATATTTCTTTCCGCATATAATAAATAATTAATAATGAAAATAACATATAATATTTTTAAGAGTAAATTTTTTTGTTAAAATATATAATTATTTTATTTTTTTCTTTTCGTAGTTAAAAGTAGTACAAGTGGACTATTGATCAACCGACACGTAAATTATTTGGATTGTCGTAAACAATAAGGTGTTGAATTTTTGGATTTTTGCTCAAGTTTTTGCCCGCTTGAAACTCAACGTTGTTTATGGCTTTATGCACAAAACCCATTGCCTTCCCCATACCAGCTTTGAACCACTGTCATCTGTATAATAATAATAATAATAATAATAATAATAATAATAATACATTTATAGTTCTATATATTTATCTATTTTATTTATTTTATTTTATATATTTATTCATTTTTTATATTATTTTTTATATTTATCTATTTTATATTAAATAAATTTTTATTTTTATTTTTATATATAATATTATTTTTATTTTAATATTTATTAAATATAAAATGAATAATTAAGCAATTGCTAAAATGACTAATATTTACATATATAAATATTTATTAATATAAAATAGATAAATAAATAAATATAAAAAATAAAATAACAAAATAAATAAATATATGAGTTACAAATATATGATGGCTAATAATAATAATAATAGAATATTTTTTTTTGAACTGTAATAATAGAATAATTTTCACATGTTACGGACTACGTAGTGAATTGATGCCATTATTATCATCAAGAAGGTGTATGGTTTATGAAAGTTCATGATTAAAGTAAGAATTCGTGGCTACAATAAGTGCCCCATTATTTTAATTAAAAGATAAAAAGGGTTATAAAAAGTTTAGCAATATTAAGTAACTTTTTTTTATCAAAAAGAAATATTCATTAAAACTAAACAATAATACAAATTACAACAACAGAAGGAAAAAAAAACATAAAAAAACAGAGAGAAGGATAACGACATACATGGGGAACAAACAGAAATATGAGACCAAACAAAAATAAACTGAAAAAACTGAAAGAAAAACAGAAATAGGAAGATCTGAAAGAAAAACTGAAAAACCAAAGAAAACAAAGAAAAACAAAGAAAGATGGCAGCCAAAAAGGCCGCCGGCAGCCAGGGGCGCAGATATATTTAAGAGAAGGGGGCAGTTGCCCCCTTCATTTTTTTAAAATACGTATATATATATATATAATATTTTTAAAAAAAATTTAAATTATTTATTAATTTTTTTTGAAATTTTAAATTGCTCATCCTTTTTTTTTAATTTTTACAAGAAGTCAAAAAAATTACAATAAATTATTTATTCTATAAGTAATAGTTCTCTTTTAAAAAATTGACAAAATATTGATAATATATAAATACAAAAAAAATAAAAAAAAGAGATAAATTTTCTAACTAAATTAATTTAAACTCATTTATTTTAATTATTTTTTAAAAAATTATATTCATTATTTAATTTTTTTTCTTTTTATTTTATTTTTATTATAAATAATTTTATAAATTTAAAATTATGTATACATATATTAATAGTTTTTATTAATTAATTTTTTAATAATAAAAATATATTATCAATAAATTAATAAATTTATAAATACTATTATAATAAAAGAAGAGATAAATAATTATGAAAAAAGTTAAAATTTATAAAAAAAATTTTATTCTCCTTTATTTCAAAGTTTGAGGCAGCCCCAACATCAGCCTAAAAACCACCAAGGTTTGGAATAATTATACAATGAAACTGTTGTATTACAACAAGTCAATCGAATATTAATATTTGACAATATTTTACATTCGATTGACTTGTTGTATTATAATATTGTCACATGTTGATATTCGATTGTACAACGGTTTTATTATATAATTATTCCAAGGTTTGAGACAAAAAATCACTATATGGGCAGAGAGAAAAAGAGAGGGTTCCAGAGCCTCTCATAAATATTAATTTTGAGATATATATATATATATATATAACATCACTATCTACGTGTAATATTGAAATAGCAATAATAAATTGATTTAAATGAAAAATATTTTATATATTAATTATATTAATAATAAATATAAAATTAAAATAATTATTTTTTAAATATAATTAATATATAAATATTTTTAATTCAGATTAATTTAATTTATATAATTTTTTTAATATTAAAATAATAAAACCAAAAAACAATCATTGTCATTATTATTTGGAAAGATCAATGAATTTTGGAAAGATAAGAAATTTTAGATAATAACCAGATGCATGAGTCCTGTTATTTTCACCGTTCAGTAGCAATGGTAGATTTACAAACTAAATAAAGAGGAATAAATTTTTTAAGTAAAAAATTTATCGATTAATTAAAAATAAAATTAAATATTTAATATTATAATAAAATTTAAATTTAAATTATAATTTTAAAAAAAAATTATTAAAATTTTATATTATTTATTATATTCTAAAAATTCATTAAATTTTTTATATATATTTTTATTTTAATTCTTAAAACTAGTAATTTATTTACAGAATTTTATTAAATATTATTTTAAATATAATTTTTTTTCAAATGAAATTTTTTATCTAATTTATAACTAAATTGTAAAATTTTAGTATTAACATAAATACCTAATCACAAAATTATAAATACTCATAAATAAATTAAAAAATATATATATGGTGAAAAAATTATAATATATATAAAATATTATATATATAATTTTTATAAAATACTATAAATTTTATAAAAAATAATATATATATTTAATCACAAAACTCTAAATATCAACTAATTAAAAAAATATGTATATATGATGAAAAAACTAATATATATAATACTATGTATATATATATATATAATATTATATTATATATATACCTAATCATAAAATTTTAAATATCCATAAATTAAATAAAGTCAATATATATAAAATACTATGTATATAAAATTTTAATAAAATATTATGTATAAAAATAATATATATAGTGAAAAAAGTTAAAATGTAAATAAAATACTATATATATATAATATAGTAAAAAATCAATTTGTATATAAAATATTATATATATAATTTTTTTAAAATATTATATATATAATTTTAATAAAATACTATATAATTATATATATACATATATATGCATATAAATATACATACATACATATATATATATATATATATATATTTTGAATAAATAAATAAATATATATATATATATATAAGAGTGTGGGAGGGAAAGGAGGGGTCCATTGACCTCAGGACCTTCTCCCTCCGCCACTGCTCAATAGCAAATAATTTTTTTGATTTTTTTTATATTTAAAAATCATAGACAGTACTAAACTATATATATTTTTGTTAATTAGAAGAAAATGGAGTTTGTCTCAAATTAAATAAAAAATTTGTTTTTACCAATTGACAATTGCTTTTCCATTAAAAATAGGCAAAGGCACCATCATTCCGAAAAAAAAAAAAGAAATAAAGTTAAGTTAAAAATGCCTAATGTGAAGGTACAAAATGGATAACCTATTAATATCTTTAAATTAAAAATACCCAGAATATTAATATTAATCCATTAATCTCATTTAACAAATATTTGGAAACAAAGTTCTTTTTAAAAAAAAAAAAAAGATAAGCGATAATTTCATGTTGAACCAATCAATTGAGAGAGAAAAATATTTTATTGCCTGTTAATTTTTGTATTCTGGTTATTCTGGAAGGGGTAGAAAGATTCTTGTTGCTTAGCCTAATGACAGCTTTACTGAAAGATGTGTTAGAATATTATACGTCATTTTTTATTTTTTTATAAACTATTTTATAATTTTACAAATATTTTGTAATTTTTAAAAAATTATTTTATTTTTTTAAAAATTTTAAAAATATTTTATTTTTAAATTTAACTTATAAAATATTATTTACATTTCTATAATATATTAAATATACATTAAACATATACCAGATATATATTAAACGTATACAAAAGCATTAAATTTTGTTCAAATTTAAAATGTATGATTGTTAAAATATTTTATAATTTTCCTTTGTAACTTAATTATTGTCTTATATAATTTATAAAAAATTAAAATTTACATAACCCAATTATAGCACCTAACAAAAGGTGCTGAAGAAATTATATAAAAATTATGAATTTTATGCATATATTCGAATTGCATGATTTCATAAGAGATTTTATAATTTTCTTAATTCATTTTGTATTTTTTTTTTGGAAAATTAAGAATTGCACAATTCAGCTACTAAAATTGTAAAAAAAATATTAATAAATTATATATATGCGAAGCCACTTGAATGGGAAGGGCACTTCATTTAAAATATATATATATATATATATTAAAATATTTTATTTGTTTCTCTTAAAATTTCAAATTATCTCTTTATCTAAAAAGAGAAAATTATATAAATTCTAAAATTTTTAATAAAATTAATTAAATATTTAACCAAATTAATTTAATTTCATCCAATTAATTAAAAGATTAAAAATAAATTGAAAGCATAATAAAAAAATTGAGAAAAAAAAATATAAATTAAGATCTTTATTTTTTATTTTTTTGTATTTAATTCTTTTTTAAAATTTTATTTTATTATTTATATTTCTAATATTCTTTAATAATTTTTGAATCAATTATATTTGTTAAAAAATTACTTTTTATACTTTTTTTGATTATTTTTTTTGTTAACCAATGAAAATATCTTATTAATAGATTAACAAATTTATTAAATAATTATTATATAAAAAGAATTTTAAAAAAAAATTACCTCCTTATAATACAATCCTGGCTTCGCCCCTGTATATATAGTTAGTTGTGCATTTAAATATAAATTTATGTTTTGTAATTTTTCAAGATATTTGATACTCTCAATTTGCTTTATAATTTAACTATCGTCTGATGATTTTCTTATAAATTATACATTATCTAAAGCATGTTAGAGAAATTATAAAAGAAGAAGGGAAGTTTAATTAAATAATAATAGTTAAATTGCCCAATATATTAAAAGAATTATAAGTTTTTTTTTTCCTCTGAAAATATATCAACTTAAATCAGATGTAAAATTTAAATTTGGTTTGGTTCTTTTTATAGAACCAACTTGTACCGAGCCATACCCCTGTCCTAGAAGCTACAGAGAAGAACTGGTAAAACTAATACATGATTCCTTTGTGGATTGTTCAGGGCATGAGGGCTACCAATTATGGATGGGCCTTATTTTTTATTAGCCCGCTAATGAGCCTTGCCCGCAGCCTCAAACTACTGAACATCTTGTTGCTCTTGATAATATGCAACTGAAGAATATTATTATTCTGCAAAACAAGGTTGATTGTGTTGAAGAACATGAATTTCTAAATAAGTCGGAGAATTTGTCAGGGGAACTATGGCTGAGAATGCTCCTTAACTGGATTCCAATTTTCTGCTCAAGTCAAGCTTAAAGTTAAAAGAGTATATAGCTATGGTAAAACTGAAGTTGATAAAACTGATGGTTGCACCGAGCAGGAGGACATGGGCGTCTGAGTGGGTGGGGCTAGATCAAAGAAGGAATCACCATTGCTCTTGAAACCCAATAGAGGTAACCCGAGACAGAAGAATGGAGGATGCAGAAATGCAAAAGGACAATTGAGGAAGTTGTGAGAACAGATGCTCTGTTTTGTGTTGCTTTCTGATACTGTTTTTTGAATGATTTTATTTTAATGTAGAAAACATGTCTTTCTTGGCTTATAGCCTCATAATTATTAGCACTGCGAGTAAACCATGTCATGTGCGCGCATGGGGTGCAAAAACGTATATGCATGTTTGTTTTGGTCTGATGCTGTCTTACATATAATCTTATAAAGTATAAAATGATGAAATCTGTGTAGCCTATAAATAATAGTTACCAATGTAATTCCAACAGACAACAGTAGGTAATTTCTATAAGAGGAAGGTACGAACAAACCTTGGCAGCAAAACTTGGAATAGGAGAAAACGCGTGAAAGGAAATATCTAAAAATATGAAACATTATTATAAATGATTGCCCCAGGTCTTTCAGGTTCTTCAGATTGATCTTTGCCCCCATTCCGATCAAAAAAAAGTAAGCAGCAGAAAATGGGGGAATATTAGCTCTCTCCCAAATACATAGAATTCTAAATAGCAGAACCTAGAGATAGAACTGAATTAGCTCGTGGATTCAAAAGGATACAGAACCTATGTAGAGAAAGACAGCACAGAGAAAGACAACCCAGAAAAATGCTTTCTGCAGGGGGGAAAGAACAAAAAAAAAAGAGATAATCTAACATAAAGGTCAGAAAAAGTTCAAGCATATTGATGAGAAGAAACTAAAACATACAAAGAACACGTTCCATGATCGGAATTCAATACAACATTAGCATAAAATTACCTAATAGATGTTCATTGAATGTGCTAGAAATCAGAATATCCACACCCAAAATAAAAAGAAAATTTGGGTCTCAACAACTAAAATGCATTATATGTTGAAACGATGTAGAAATAATTTTTTAAGCTAATAATTATAAATAATGTAGCATTATGAGTAAACCATGACAAAATGATGGGACTTTTGAAATATTAATTATCAAAAAGAATGACTTTTTTTTTCTGAATATATTCAGCTAATTACGATAAGCCAATGGCAATCCTTCAACTGTGCCAACCAAGAAGTGAATAAAGCTTTAAGTACCTAGTAAACTACAGCTAATTCCAATTTATACAAGCATTTGAAGCTAGATAAGAAAAACAATGAACCAGGCATGTTCACTTTTTGCTATAGATGTTTATAAATTCATAAATCGGGCTAAAAGCCTTCAAGTTATCGCTACTCGCCTTCAGTGAAAATGTTTAATGTTAACCAATATTTTCATCCCCATAGGACATCTGAGCTCAGAGAACTAGAGCCACAAAAACAAGGTCATTTTCTCTTCAACTTCTCCTTCATTCTCTCAACTGCAGCCCTTAGAGTTTCTTCATCTTTGCAGAAAGTGAATCTCACCAAATTCTTTCCCTCTTCTGGGTTCAGATAAAATACACTGGTAGGGATTGCCACCACCCCGACTTCCTTGATCAGATACTCGCAAAATGCAATATCATTTTCAAGGCCAAATGGGGTGTGATCAACAACAATGAAGTATGTCCCACTTGATGGAAATAGATTGAAACCAACAGCCTTTAATCCCTCGACTAAAATTGCCTTCTTTGCCATATAATCCCTCTTTAGCTCCTCATAATAAGAATCTAGCGCTTTAAGAGCTGCTACAGCTGCCCACTGCATTGAAGTGGAAGTAGCAAAGGTGAGGAAAGCATGTGCTTGCCGCACTCCCCATGTCAAATGTGGAGGAGCAATTGCCCAACCAATCTTCCACCCTGTTAAAGAGAATGTCTTCCCTAAGGAATTCATAGTGACAGTGCGCTCATACATCCCAGGAAGAGAAGCCATAGAAATGTGATCCATTTCAAAGGCCAACTTGTCATAAACTTCATCACAAAAAACCAGAACATCATTCTCAATGCAAAGTGATGCAATGGTACTGAGTTCCTCCCTAGTAAACATCTTTCCAGTAGGGTTATGTGGTGTATTGATAAGGATTGCATGAGTATTCTTTGAGATAGCGGACTTAAGCTCATTGATGGGCACAGAAAAATCTGGGGGCCGCAAAGTAATGCCTTTGATTTTGGCACCAGCCATGGATAGTGTAGCTTCATAAGAATCATAGAAAGGAACAAATAAGATCACCTCATCACCAGGATTTACCAATCCTAACATAGTTGCAGCAATGGCTTCTGTGCATCCAGAGGTAACAGTAACCTCTTTCTCAGGGTCCACCGCAAGCCCAGTATCCTTCTTGAATCGAGCAGCAATTGCAGAGTTGAATTCTGGAACCCCATAGCCACGAGCATACTGATTCTTGCCATCCCTAATTGCTTGAATAGCTGCTTCCTTAACAAAGTCTGGACCATCAAAGTTGGGAAAGCCTTGGCCAAGATTTATTGCACCATATTTGAGGGCAAGTGAGCTCATTTGCGTGAAAATGGTAGTTTTGAACTTCTCCAAACGCTTTGCCACCTGAAAAAATAAGGCTAAAGTATTGGAACAAAGAAAACAACAAAACCTAACCTTACCTTATCCACTTCCCTATTGGCCAGGGAAGTAAAAACTCACAATCCAACAAACATGAAACATATCTGAAAAACAAACGGGCTGCCTTCTATTTTGGGATGTATTTTATCTTTGTTCTCAGAATGTCAATAACCAAGATGGCATCTCTTGCTAATAGAATTTTTCGGCTCACAAAATCCAGTTCAAGTTTCAATAATAACAAATGTTTAACAGATCCTGCTATATTCTCACTCAACAATTATCTAAATCCCCTCCTCGCTCAACAAACAACCATCACTCAACAGGATCACTCATTTTGAATTATATAACCTAAATAAACCAAAGATATACCCAAGTAATGGTCCATAATTAGACAAATCAACTATAATCACCGAAATTAAAATTAAAATAATAGTTATGCACAAGAGAACCAAAAATTAGGTCAATCACAGAAAACCCAAATTGAAAAAACACCCAATGTGATAAGCACAAAATCCAAACATACAAAAGAAACAAAAAACTGGGTTTACTTGTAATGGCTGCTGGGTCTTCTGGGTCGCATCGGAAACGGCGTCTTTTTGTATGGTGGAACCGGTGGATGAGGTAGCCATGAGAGAAGAGTAACAGGAGGTGCTCCTTGCACTGGTGGGCAAGTGCTTTGAAATTGATAAGGGAATGAAAGTGGAGAATTTGAAGGTAAGAGCTTTATGCGTTGAAGGAGTATGATGCGTCCAGATACATTGGCTCTGCATACTGGAACCAAAATGACTTGATACAAAAAGCAACATTTTTACCAGGAAATGGACTATTTGAATGGACTTAAGATATGATGCTACTACATTTACGAAAAAAAAAAAACCAAATTTACTTTAAAATTTTAAAATTTTTTTTAGGGAAAGGTAATATATTATTTCAACAAATATTAACCAAAGGAACAACAAATATTAATCAAATCTAAAACTAATTTTGATACATAATTAAAATAAAAATTTTCACTTTTAATGGAACATAAGTTTCTTTAAAAATTTTATATATTTAAATAATATAAAAATTATATTATATATTTCGAAAAAATAAAATAAAAGTTTACATCAAAATATATTTTTATTATTTGAGATATACAGAATAATTTTTAATCTTTTAAAAAAAGGTGAAAATTCGAAAAAAAAAATAGTTTGAGTTTGATCAAAGAGGAAATAAAAAAAGAGAAACAATAATAAATTAGATTTGTAAAACACATAATCTGTAAAAATGATATTGTTTTTTTATAATAATTTAATGTAAAATTTTAATTATTTTAAATGAAATGATGATTTTATTAATAAATATGATAGACCATTGAATCATTTATTAAAAAAGAATATATAATTTATTATTTAATCTGAATATGATAGATTAAATAAAAATATTTTAAAATTTTTTATCTATATCTTATGCTATTATGAGGGACAAAAGGTGTAAATTAATAATTTTAAAATGTTATAGTTGTAAATAACCTTAGAAATTTGAGTATGCTAATAGATAGACGTTTAAAGGGTATGGTAAAATCACGAGAGGCGAAAAGTACAAAGTATTTTGAACTAAATAGACCTGTTAGAATTAACACAACAAGTTTCAATTTTTTTCAATGGAAAATAGTTAATTTTTTTATATATAGTGTGGAAAATAGTTGATTAATTGTGTTAAAATATTTGCTTTTATATTCCATTAATTGTTTAACCAATCACCCAATTGTTCATATGAAAGGCCAAATCGGGTGTTTTTAATATTTTTCAATATAACCTGTATATATGATGATCGAATTTAAATTTAATTTATACTGTACAATATAATTTGTACACTTGATAATTGAATTGTATATAATATAAAAAAAATTAATTAATTGTTTATATTAATAAATTTGATTAAGGAGAATTATCCTCATTATGTTACTTAATGTTTAATTTGAATATATTCAAAGTTAATTATCTTTGAATTTGTATCCACTTTAAATTTATTTATAAATATTCAAATCTTACATAAAATAATTGTATTACTGAAAAATCTTTTACCCATTATTATCATTTCTAGGTGCAATAGTGAAAAATTACAACTTATAATAGATTTATCTTATATTCAAATATTGCTAAGTAAGAATAAAAATTCAAATCCATAGTGTATCTCATTCAAATCCATTGCTAACTAAAACCTTCTCCCTTGCTAGATGTTTGAGGCAAGGGGACCCGATTTCCCATTATCTATTATTACTTGTTACCAATGCCTTATCTAATTTGTTTCATCAAGCCTTGTTCAACAAACAAATTTAGGGTTTTAGACTAGCTAGAACTACCCCAAAACTATCACATATTCTCTATGTTGATGACACTATTATATCTAGGGAGGCCTCAATAACTGAAGCAAAGTTGATGTTGAAATTATTGAATGATTATGGCTCCGCCTCTGGTCAGACTATTAATTAGGATAAGTCTAGAGTTGCCTTCAGTAAAAACACTTCCCCTGAATTAAAATGTGTTATAACTGACCGATTAAAAATGAAGGAGATGAAAGGGGAGGATCCATATCTAGGCATCCCGTCATGGTAGGGCAAATCAAAGTGTGAGGCTTTTAATTATATAATTGACAGAATTAGAGCTAATGCTTTCCCTTGGAAAAACAATTTTTTTTTCTAATGTTGGTAAAGAAGTATTAGTAAAGTCTGCTCAAAATGCAATACATATAGTGTCATGCTTTAAACTCCTCATGTCATTGTGTAGGAAAATGAACAGTAGAGTGCCCTCTTTTTGATGGAAACAAAATAAAGAGATTGGTGGAAACAAAGAATAGAGGGTTAGCTTGGAGGAGGTGGGAAGTTCTAACTAGATCCAAATTTAAAGGGGGGTTAGGTTTTAAAATTTTTGAAATGTTTAATACTACTTTGTTGTCAAAACAATGTTGGAAATTAATGGTTGAATCTGATTGCTTATGGGTTCAGAATTATGAAATCCATTTATTTTCCTTTTGGCAAATTTATGAAGGCAAAATTAGGTGGTTGGAGAGGTTTATTGAAGGTCAAGGAGACAATCCGTGGTGGTATTAGATGGGTTATAAGGAATGGAAACAAGTTAGCATATGGGAAGATCCTTGGGTGGATAACTTGCCAAATTTTAGAATTTTTTCTAACAGACCTGAAAATGTAGATGTATATTATAACACATTTATATTCTATATACATATAATATATACACCCAACATATGTACTTTATGCATATACGGTATAAAAATATCACAACTTTTTTTTTATACAAACCTTTACTTTTCGAATATGTACAGTCTTAAATAATCTGTAACATGGGTGTGTCACTGCTCGTGTTACTACTATTGCATCACAGAAGTTTTGACACGTTCAATGATATGAGCGTGTTACTGCATATATCACAAATATTAAAAATAAAAATATCGACACACCCAATGATATGGTCATATCATTGAGCGTGTCATGCCAATAACTTGATACCAAAACATAATTGTCAAATATCCAAAGTTATCATTCTTTGCTCATACTTTGAACAATCTTTCTTTTTCCTTTCAACCTCTATTAAGGCTCAACCAAATCCATCATTCCACTTTAAAATACTTGTATATGCATCAAAATAACTCAATTAAAAGTAAATTACACACTTCAAAATTATGAATTCACAACTCAAAAGTTATATAACCCTAAACTCTCTCTCTTCATCAAACTTAATTATTTCTTCAATCTAACCTTAAAATCATGGTTAACTACTCAAAAAAACTTCATGCATACCAATTCCAACTATTAAAACTTATTACCACAACAAATCAACTTCGCATCTTAAGAAAATTCAAGAAAAACAAGTTAGAAACTTACCAACTCAATAAGAAATCACCAAATCTTCTCTTGAAACATTGAAAATTCTTCAGTTACTTGAGCTTGGAAGAAACAAATCCTCCTTTTTTCTTTAATGTAGAAAATCGGCTAAGGAAGAAAGAAGAAAAAGAAGACCAAAGATGAAAACTCACAAGTCATCTCTATCCAGCCATTTTTAATTCGAACCTTATATATTTTTCACCTTTTAATATTAGCCAAGTATATAATATTATTATTTAATTATAACCCAAAATATCATCTTCCATTAACATTATAATTTACTTTTTAATTATTAAAAATAAACTTTGACTTTTTAAAAAAATATCAACTTATATATGTTATGTATATTTTCATATATATTACATATACATTTTAATTTTTCACTTAAAATCTCTCTTTTTTTAAATCATTTATTTAATTTATCCAATTAACTTATAATTTATTTTATCAAATTTTTACAAATTAAAAATTTTCAACAATTTTGGGATATTACATATATTGATAACAGATATGATTGATAATCAAGACAAGTGGAAGTCTAATCTTATGCACTCTTTATTAGAGGTGGGCATCGGTCAGTTCGATTAATTAATTGACTGAACTGACCGGTTAACCAAACTAAATTTTTTAAAAAATTTTAATCGAACAGATTAAATTTCTATTTTGGTCGGTTTGGTTAATTAACCAAACCAATCAATTTTTTTAAAAAATTTATAATAATTTCTTTAAAACAAAAAATTAATATAATTAAATAACTAGATAAAACTTATTAAGAACCTAAAAAAATAACTTTAATTTGCAATAAAATTTTATATTTATGGTAAAAAAATTAATATAAATAAAAAATTAAACAAAAATAGTAAAAAATATTTTTTTTAAAAAAAAAGTTTGGTTAATGGTAAACTATCCGATCCGAACCGATTAACCGTTAACTGAATTAAAAATTAAATTTTTGTAACTTATTTGACCGAACCAACAAATTTATTCTAAATTTAGTTAACCGAACTGAATTTTTAATCGGTTAATCAATTTTTATCCACCCCTGCTCTTTATTCACTAAGAGTGAAGTTGAGGCCATTAAAGAAATTCTTATTGCTGCTGACAACTCTAATGACAAACTTATTTGGGATTCAGATAAGTTTGGAAAATTAAATGTCAAGTCAATTTATAAATTTTTATGTAACCAGCAGCTTCATTCACCTAATTCAATTTTTGGTGAGCAGAATAATGTTATATGTGCTGAAAAAAATATGGAAGCTCAATATCCCTCCAAATATCCAAAATTTTATTTGGAGGGCTTGTAGCAATGCGTTACCAGTGATGGTTAATTTATTTAGGAGGAATTTGTACAAAGATAAAATGTGCTCAATTTGTAATAATGATGAAGTAACTATTCCCCATATGCTTTTCTTCTGTGATCACTCTCGTGCAGCTTAGTTTACTTCTGATATTAGGTTGAATTCCTTTTGCTTTCAATACTTCCTCTATTTTGGCTTGGTTTGCGGATGTGATTGGGAAACTAATTTGTAACGAAAAGCTTGATGTTTTGGCAAAAACAACTTGCTTGTGTTGGAGTCTCTGAAAAGCTAGAAATGAATTTTATTTTAAAGGAACAAAATCGGATCCTAAATTTTCGATGCACAGAGCTCTTTCTATGTGGTCAGATTATGTTAATGCACAACAAGAAGCGAGCAAGAAAACAGTTGAGACTGTTAGCCAGAATAGGATCAGATTCTACAGATCATCATTTCCTTATTTAGAGCCTCCTCTCCAGGAAGTAAAATCTTCAGTCTTTTGGAATGTTTCCTGCACAGGATTACTCACAGTTATTAGCATATATTATTTCCTCTTTTATTGTATGAATTCTTGTTTAAAAAAAATTAAATTGGTTCAGTAATTGATATAATAAAATATACTTATCTTCCAATTCTCCTTCTTGTTTTTCAATCTTTCTTAACCAAAATTACAATATGGTATCAGAGCAGGATGAAATACAGTAATCATCATTTACCATTACCTGCACAAGATCAAAGTAACAGTATCTGTTCAACATGGCCGAAGAAGTTTCTTCTTCTATCTCGGATGAAGAACTTACAATGAAGATTGCTAACCTCATTAAAAATAGCACCCATCAGACTCAACAGACCCAACAGACAAACCAAAAGCAAAACAACTCAGACACCCTAACCCTTAGCTTAAAACTGAATACCCAGAATTACACCCTCTGGTCACGGATGATCAGGGTGGCCATTGGAGGCAGGTTCAAGGCCTATCTCAGCCACTTGACTGGAACCCTAGATCAACAAACCATCGGAGATCCAAATTATGATCGGTGGGAACAAGACGATTTCCTTGTATTCTCATGGCTGATTCAGAACATAGAACCCGAGATCGCTAATAACCCGACAGAATACCCAACATCAAAAGATCTATGGAACGCCTTAGCAACCACATACAGTAGTGGTCGCGACAAATTACAGGTTTTTGATTTACACTCAAAAGTAAATGGAATGAAACAGGGAACAATGAAACTAGAAGACTTCTGGCTCAAACTACAGGGTGTTTGGGGAGAGATCGAGAGAAGAGAACCTAAACCAATGTCCTGTGTAACGGACATAGCTCGGTTCAACAACATCAGAAAGGAACAGAAGATGTTCCAGTTCCTGAACGCCATAGACCACAAGTATGACCAGGTTAAAAGAGAGATTCTACGTACCGATCTTCTACCAACCGTCGAGGAGGCCTACGCCACCATCAGAAAAGAGTTTGCAACAGTAAACATCCTCGGTGGTTCAAACATCACAAATCAGACATCACAGGGTATTGGCGAGGGGTTGATTACTTCTGGAAGGTCAGATCAGGAAGCTCTAGGGCTCGTTTCGAAAAGCCAGCAGCGCCGATCAGACTCCCGCTCAAAGGACTCTTCATTCCGGCCAAATAAAAGTAAACTCTGGTGCTCACACTGCGGTCAGGCCAAGCACACAAAGAATCAATGTTTTGAACTGGTAGGCTATCCAGAGTAGTGGACCGAGAAAAATAGGAACAAAGGTACAACAGGAAGGGCCGCCACCGCCGTGAGCAACACCGACAGCGGCAGCAGCAGCCATGGGAACGGGAGAGAAGGAAATGCAATGGTGGCAGCGGCTAGGGCTTCTTCGAATATGGAAACAAAGGGGTTTATAGGTAAAGGACTTGAGTTATTACACTCAAGTCCTCAAACTCATGCTCATTTTTTAATTGATCCCTTGTTGTTTGGAAAAATTGAAATTAGTCCCTGGAGTGTTAGTAATGCTAAAATTGAACCAAATTTAGGGAATAATATTAATTGTCATCCTCTGAATTACAATAAGGGACCCATAGTTTTTGATAATTACAGTTTGACCCCTAAACATGAGAAAATAGGTCTAGCAAACCTAGTTCAGAATCAAGATGAGCAAGATGAATGGGTTTTTGATACTGGTGCTACTGATACTATGACAAATGATGCTAAAGACATTATTGAACCTTCAGAACCTCAGAAAACTCATGTTAAGACTGCTAGTGGGGAACTCACACCAATTGAAGGAGCCGGATCAATTAAAATCTCTCCAAAATTGAAATTGTCAAATTGTCTTTATGTGCCATCTTTGTCTCACAAGCTTCTTTCCATTAGTCATGTTACAAAAGAACTAAATTGCATTGTTCTAATGACTCCAACTTTTTGTTTATTACAGGATATTCGGACGGGGGAGATAATTGGACGTGGCACTGAAAGACTTGGATTGTACTATGTGAATGAGGTTGCTCAACAAGGCACTGTGATGCTTGCTCACGGGACTGCTGATAGAGAAGCTTGGTTATGGCACCGTCGCCTAGGGCACCCCTCAACCGATTATCTAAAACTTCTTTTTCCTAAGTTTTTTAAGTATATTGATAATTTGAATTGTGAGACTTGTGTGTTTGCTAAGAGTCACAGACAAACATTTCGTCATAATAATACCAGGACAAACACTATTTTTTCCTTAGTTCATTCTGATGTGTGGGGACCGGCACCAGTTGTGGGCAGTCATGGTTTGAGATATTTTTTGATATTTGTGGATGATTGTACCCGAATGACTTGGGTATATTTTTTGAGAAATAAATCTGAGGTCACTAGTAAATTTATATTGTTTTATAATATGATAAACAAACAGTTTAATGCAGACATCCAAATTTTTCGATCTGATAATAGAGGAGAATTCATCAATTCTACCCTTCAAAACTTCACCCAAGAAAAGGGCATAGTTCATCAAACTACTTGCCCACATACACCAGAACAAAATAGTGTAACTGAAAGAAAAAATCAAATTTTGTTAGAAATGACCCGAGCCTTATTATTTGATTCCCATGTCCCTAAATCTTTCTGGCCTGAAGCTGTAGCTACAGCTACATACCTAATTAATAGACTTCCTACAAAAATCCTTAACCTTAAAACCCCCCTTCAGACTTTAGCAAAAAAACCTCAAGTTCCATCTTCCCTGAACCTTGAACCACGAGTGTTGGGATGTTATGTATTTGTCCATGTACCCAAAAGTGATAGAACTAAGTTTGATCCATGTGCTATTAAGTGTGTCTTCTTCGATATGGAGTAAATCAAAAGGGGGTATAGATGCTATGATCCTAAAAATAGGCGAATGTTCACAACTATGAATTGTGACTTCCTAGAAACAGAATTTTACTACAATAACCAACCAAGTGGTCAGGGGGAGAATACAGAGAGTGACACCATAGGTTGGTTACCTACTTCTAATCTTCTCCTTGAAGCAGATCCAAAAGAGCAAGTTAACAGGACCACCGAGCTAGACTCTGAAGCAATGGTACAAACTGAGGAAGTCAGTCTCACTGAAGATTTACCTAACCTGACTCCAATATCCGAGGTAAGAAGTTCTGAGCCTCTTGATCCTTTGAACAATGATCCTTGTGATGCTCATGATGTAACAGAAGAAGAGTCTCCAAGGAATTATGAAGAAGCTACTGAACCAGAGGATAATGACAGATACATCCATCCACCTAGAAGTAATAGAGGGATCCCACCAAAGAGATACTCACCAGAAAGGGAAACCTCAAGATCTAGGTACCCAGTAAGCAACATAGGTGAAGGAAACTTATCTAAGACTGCCAGAGCATTCTTATCCAAACTTTATGCTGAAGAAATCCCCAAAAATGTAGAAGAAGCTTTGAAGTCTGAGAACTGGACTAGAGCTATGGAAGAAGAGATGAAGGCCCTGACAAAGAATGAGACGTGGGAAAGGTGCCAACTTCCAGAAGGAAAGAAACCAATTGGGTGCAGTTGGATTTTTACAATCAAGTACCTGCCTGATGGGACAGTTGAAAGATACAAGGCTCGCCTAGTAGCTAAAGGATATACTCAGACATACGGGATTAACTACTCATAAACCTTCTCTCCCGTAGCTAAGATTGATACCATAAGAGTGTTGTTCTCTATTGCTGCTAACAAGGGATGGCCTCTTCACCAGTTTGATGTCAAGAATGCCTTCCTGCATGGCGATCTCAAGGAAGAAGTTTATATGGAAGCTCCTCCAGGTTTCTCAGACAGTTTCAAGAGAGGTGAAGCTTGTCATTTGAAGAAGTCACTATATGACCTTAAACAATCTCCAAGGGCTTGGTTTGGGAGATTTACTATAGCAATGAAGAATTATGGTTTTGAACAAAGCAACTCAGATCACACCCTATTCCTCAAACGACGAGATGATTTTGTTACATGCTTAATAATTTATGTCGATGACATGATTATCACAGGAAATGACACAGAAGAGATGACCAGCCTCAGGAGAAAATTGTTTGGAGAATTTGAGATGAAGGATTTGGGAGCATTGAAGTATTTTCTTGGCATAGAAGTCCTTAGATCTCAACAAGGGATATTTATTTGCCAAAGAAAGTATATTCTTGACTTTCTAGCTGAAACAGGTATGGTTGACTGTAAGCCCATTGATACTCAAATTGCAGTAAACCATGGACTACGAATTCTAAAAGATGGAGAATCAACTGACAAGGAGAGATATCAACGACTGGTAGGGAAACTCAAATATTTATCCTATACTCGTCCTGATATTGCATATGCTATAGGTGTGGTTAGCCAGTTCATGCATCGACCTCAGAAACACCACATGGAAGATGTAATCAGAATCATAAGGTATCTCAAGGGTACTCTTGGATTAGGAGTTGTGTTTAGAAATCATGGCCACTTAGAAATACAATGCTACACTGATGCTGACTGGGCAGGGAATCCAATTGATCGTCGATCTACATCAGGATACTTCACACTGGTTGGTGGTAATTTGGTGACTTGGAGGAGTAAAAAACAGAAGGTGGTGGCTCTCTCCTCTGCAGAAGCTGAATTTCGAGGAGTAGCTAGAGGTCTTACAGAGGTTTTATGGCTTAGGAAATTAATCACAGAAATTGGCTTTCCTCCTATAGAAACATGCAAAATACTTTGTGACAACAAAGCTGCTATCAGCATATCAGAGAATCCAGTTCAACATAACAGAACCAAACACATTGAAGTGGATAGGCACTTCATCAAGGAAAAAATTGAGACAGATATTGTTGATCTTCCTTATGTCAGATCGGAAGACCAATTAGCTGATATTCTAACCAATGCAGTCAATGGAAGGTCATTTGAGAAGGTACTGAGTAAGTTGAGTATCAGCGATCCTACTACTCAACTTGAGGGGGAGTGTTAGCCAGAATATGATCAGATTCTGCAGATCATCGTTTCCTTATTTAGAGCCTCCTCTCCATAAAGTAAAATCTTCAATCTTTTGGAATGTTTCTTGCACAGGATTACTCACAATTATTAGCATATATTATTTCCTCTTTTATTGTATGAATTCTTGTATAAAAAAAAATAAATTGGTTCAATAATTGATATAATAAAATACTTATCTTCCAATTCTCCTTCTTGTTTTTCAATCTTTCTTAACCAAAATTACAATAGAGACAGACATCATGGATCCAAACCCAAGCAGGACTCTATTAGGAAGTTAGTGGCCCCCCTAGATGCAACCTTCCATTCAAGTTCCCTTATGGCTGGTGCGGCATTTATTTTCAGAAATTATTTTGACCTTTTGATTAATGAAGTTGCTTGCCTAATTCAATCAAATTCTCCTTTGAGAAATGAAGCCCAGGTGCTGTTATTGGCTATTCAACGAACCATTTTATTGCAGTTTCGCTTTTACATGTTTAAATAAGACAACCAGCAACTCATTCAAGCTGTTAATTCTAGTGATAATTGTCCTGTAGAGATTGATGATATTGTCCTAAACATTAAACAGCTCACTAGATACTTTGCTTATTGTTCTTTTAGTTTTGTACTTGGGAAAATTAACAGTGTCGCAGACTGGTTAGATACAGTTGTCCTTATGAATAGATTGAGGGTTGACTGGTTTAGTAACTCACCCACTCATCTTCAGACCTTGTTACTTGCTGATTTTTCTTGCTAATTCATGAATGATATTCTTCAATTCAAAGAAAAAAAATTTCAGCATTACGCTGTATTCAATTCAAAATGTACGAATCATATTTGAATGGAGAGATTTTCACATTCTATAAATTTATAATACGCCTTTTGTGTTCGCAGAAAAATATTTATAAATTGTCTAATATATTTAAAATTTTAAATCTTAAAATTTTAATTAATTTTTAAAACTGAAAATTTAATTTTAAAAATTTCATTAATTAAAAATTTTAATTAATTTTTAGAATTAAAAAATTATTTCACTAATTAAATTAGATAAAAATAATATAAAAAACCACATGTATATTTTTTTATCAAATTATGGAAGAGACAGCCCAGTTATTTTTTCTATTTTCTTTTTTCTTGCTTTTAATATTTATAACTTTTAATTTTCTTTTAAGATTATAGAATTGGTGGTTATGATTTTAAGCTCATAAATATTATTAATGGAGGTAAAAAAATTAATAATTTTTATTTATTTTGTTAATTTTATTTAATGTAATTATTTTTATGTAAATAAATTATAAATTGTCATGTCAATATTTTTTTATTTTTAATCCAAGATTTTTTTAAATAATTTTTAAAATTTTAAAATATAAAATAAAAAATTGAAGAAAATTATAATAAAATAAATTAAAATTTTTTAATATTATAAATTATTAATTTTCTGTTAAAATTATTATAAATTATGATATTATAAAAATTAATTATTTAATATTATAAATTATTAATATTAAATATTTATTTATTAAAAAATATTTATTAATAAATAATTTTTAAAAATATTATATTAATATTAATAAATTATAAAAAAAATAATTTTGATCTTGATATTTAATTAAAGTCTAAATTAGACTCTACCGTTAGTTCGGTTAACTATTTTATTAAAAAATTTTAATTTAATCTAAATTTTTAAAAAATTATTTTAATTTAAAAAAATTTTAAAGATTAATTTAGTCCATATATTATAATACAAAATTCAAGTTGGACCTTTATTCTTTTAACTAACGAGAGATTCCTTGAATATTTTTCTCATAAAAATACTTTAATTATTTATGTATTGTTTTTTTTATATTAAATGATTGAGTTTGAATAAAATTTTGTAAAATTAAGTATTAATTAATAAAATCTGACAAAATTCATAAATTTTAGAAGTCCTCAGAACAAGGCTGGAAGTTGACAGAGAGGTGAAAAAGAAAAATAGAGATGACTGTGACTGTCTTATAAAAACATGTTTTATCAAAGGCCGCCAGTCTGCCAGGATTTTTTTTTTCTTTTTTTAACACAATTGCCAGGAAAAGCTGACTGTTAGTTATTTATTTCATAATCATATATAAATTTTATAAAAAATCACTATTTATTTAAAAAAACTATGAATCATTTTTAAAAAAAAAATTAATTTAATATTATTCAAATACAAGTTTATTCATCAATATTAACAAATCTTTTATGCATATCTAAACTTTTAAAAGGTGAATTTGGTGTAAAATTAAAATACTTAATTTATTACTTTTAAAATTAGGGTGGAAAATTAAAATACTTAATTTATTACTTTTAAAATTAGGGTGGATACAATTTAGTTAACTGAATAAAATTTTAATTAATCGAATAAAAATTTAATTTGATTAACCGATCGATAATTTAATTTTGTATGTTTCATCGAATAGCTTAAGCTATTTTAATTTTTTATTCGGTTAATAGTTAATCAATTCAGTTTAATCGATTAACTAAAAATTTTAAAAAATAATTTTTTTATTAATTTTTTGTTTAAATTTTTAATTATATAAATTTTTATTATAAATATATTTTTTATTACAAAATAAAGTTATATTTTATTTATTTTTTAAATATATTTTATTTAGTTATTTAATTGTATTAATATTTTTATTGAAAATATAATTTTTAATTATAAAATTTAAAAAATTAGGCTGAACCGACTGATTTATTTCGGTTAATTAATTGAATCGACTAAAATTAAAAATCAGTCGGTTCGATTGATAAAATTATTGATTAAAACGATCGATCAAATTGAAGTTAACCGACTGACAGAATATTCACCCCATTTAAAATAGATATTCAATACTTAAATAATACATTTCAATTTTTTTTAGCCATTTAGTATTTTATATTTAAGTTGTAGACTAATTTAAATTTGTTTTAAATAGACCCATCAAATTATAAAAAAAATGATAAAAATAAAAAAAATTAAATTTATTATATTTTTATTATGTGTTCAAATTTATAAGAATTTTATAGTTAGTTTATTAATTTACCATATTTTTACAATTTATTATAAGTTTATTATGCACATAATAATTTTTATAAATTTATTATAGATTTATTATATATTTTTATAAAATAACTAAAATACTTCTGATAAAATATAAATAAATTTTATATAAAAAAAATAGCAAAAAACATAATATTTTATTTTAAAATGCTCAACTTAAATTTGGAAATTCTTATCAAGAAACGATAAAGCTCAATCATCTCATTTTATCTCCCTTGAGGATTAATGTATTTAAACATTCATAAGCTTTGAAATTTAGTGATATAGATTTGGAAAAAAAGTGAAGGCATTTATTAATTGGGAAAAGCTACCTTATAGTGAGTTTAGGAGCCAATTTGTTAAGTGATTTTCAATGGAAATTAATTTGGCAATAAATTAATATTTAATATGAATATTAATTTAAATTTAAATATTTCATACTGAAACTAAAATTTGAAATATATTCATAAATGAGAAAAATAAAATATAAAAAATTTCACTGAATTTTAAATTGCTGAGCGTAAAATTTCAAATCTTAATGTTTATGGATTCTTCAAAATCACAACATAAAATTGAATCAAAGAATGGTAGAAATGGAAAAATTAAGGTCCAATAAATAGAAATATAGGCTTAGGTTGCTGGCCCTTATATAATACGGACCGAACTCTAATGTAAATTAAAGCTTTCGGACCAGACTTAAATTTGTATAGAAGTTGAAGCCCATCTTGAAATCTATTATGTAAGTAATTATGTCAATAAGAAAAGCAGGTTAGTGAAAAATTCATATTAAAAATTATAAGGCTATATTTATAATTAAAATCATTATTCAAATATTATACATGTCTCCCTAACTTTAAATTAACATTTATTTATTTATAACTTTTAAAAATACTCTATTTGTCCATTAAAACTATGTGATTTATTAGAAAAAATAATTTAGAGTCGGATGCAGGTCTATGTTTTTGTTTTGACAAGTGTCACATTGTTCGATATCTGTTATTAGTCATTAAAAGGGATGGAATTTTTTTAAAAATATCATATAATGAATCGCACACCTAATATGGAGGAGAATAGTCCGACTCAATAATATTCATTATAAACCGGGATGCCACTCAATTTATATATATGTATGAACTGGTCAATATATTCATTATAAACCGGGATGCCACTCAATCTAAAATATGGATATTTTGTTATTTAATTATTATAGTTTATTGTTGATTTGTTATTATTTATTTTAGATTTTTATTTATTTAATGAATTATTTCATATTTATTCTCATATATAAGATTTGTTTAATCTTAGATTTCCTATTTGTTATTTTTTGTAAATAATAATAATAGAAAATTTGTTAGATTCGAGAGGTCCGACCCAAATTATTTAGGTTGGCCCAAGGTCTGAATTTTTGAAAAATTTTTATAAAATATGACAGATAGTGTAATTTTTTATTTATGCATTTATAATTTTAGGATTGGGCTATGGACAAAATAATGAAGCCCGATTTACATTTGGGCAAGGCTTTGGGCAAAAGGTAAAATTAGGTCCAATCCGTACAACTACAACGCTAAATATTGCTCTCTCAAGTCTTACAAGGATTTAATGCGGTTAATATATAATATAATACAATAGATAAGAACAACATTTCTATCGAAGATGAGAATGAATGCTATAAGCTTGCTACGTATCACGGAGACTAAAGCCTATGTGCTAAAGATAAGATGACAACGAGGTCTAAAAATATATTGAGGTGTATATGTCCATTAAAAAATCTTGGAATAAGATTAAAATAAAATTAATAAACACAATATCGAAAATAATAATAATAATAATATTAATAGAGAAAAAATAATATTTTTAATTGATACATGTTTATTAATCCTAAAAATAAATACATATTTTTCATATTTATATATAGATATGTTGTAGCCGAAGGAGGTAAAAATTTTCACGCAAAAAATTATAATTAATTTTATTTTTATATTAAAAAATTAAAATTAAAATTAATATTAATATTTTATTTTAGTTTTATATTAAATATTTTAATTTTTATCATTTTTATTTTAATATTTTAATATAATTATAAAAAATTGCATAATATATTATTTTTTAAATAATATATACTTAACATTTTTTAAAAATTATTTAAATTAATTATTTTTTAATAAATTTATATGATATAATATTTTTTTGTAAAATAATCAACTTAGTCACAAAATATTAAACTCAATTCATAATCAAATTACAAAATAATTAACCTAATTATAAAATCTCAAATTCTAAATTTATATTATAATTAAATTCTAAAATAATTAATTTAATGATCAAAACAATCAACTAAAATCTATAAATTAAACTTTAAATTAAAGAATAATTATAAATAATTATAATATTTAATAACATTATTAAAATAATAAATTAAAAACTAAATTTTAAATTTTAAATAATTAAAATTCAAAATTTAATTTAAAAAATTATATATATATATATATATACACACACACACACATATGGGGGTGGAACAAAGGGAGGCATTCCCTTTCCGCATGTATATATGTTGTCTTATAAGTGCCTAATTATATATAATATATACATATATTTTCTTTTGGAAATGTGAAATACATGCAAGTCATACAATATCGAATTAAAGACTATATTACTAAATATTTTTTTAGTGAGGGTGAAAACACGCAGAAAGATCTGCGGTGCCATCAGGCCAAAGATTTTTCCAGCCTTGTAATTAAATATTTATAATTATGTATGTCTATAGTTTTAATAAATAAAAAAGATAATTTTGTTGCTTGTTTAAATGTGAATAATGTTTCAATTGTATTTTCTATTAAAAGTTTAGATTTTTCACAGATTATAATTATTAACATGCTTATGCGTACGCATATATAAAAATTTAAGCTTTGAGCACCTAAATTATTTTCCAATGTTCATACCATGAATGTGTAAAATATATAGAATTCAACCTACTTAACTAATCCAATCGATCATATCAATTTAAATTAATTAAATTAATTTTTTAAAAAAACCTGTCGAATCCAACAAAACCGATCAAATCAACTAATAATAGTCAATTTTTAAAATAAATTTTTTCTACAAATTAATAGTAATTTAATTGGCTAACATTTAATATCTGACCAACCCAACTGATGCATATTCCAAATTCATATCAGCATCAATGGCAATTATTGAAATATATATATGTTGTAATCCATTTTTTAAAATAATAATTAAAAAATATAAACTTGTGATAGTAATTAAAATAAATTAATAAAATTATTAATAAAGTGCTTATTATCATATACAATAAATAGATAAAGGCAACTTAAATTAAGAAAAAGATAAATTCCTGATTTTCAGCCTTAATTTCATACATTATTTTCTCTTTGTCTGCGGAAAGAAAATAATGACAAAATATTAAAACAAAAAATGCAAAAAAATTTCTTTATGAACAGGTAGCATAAGAAAAAAATTCATAAAATATTAGAGAAAAAAATTAAAAAAAATACAGAAATTATAGCAAAATATAGAGAGAAAATAGAGTAAAAAAAATAGAGTAATCAAATAAATCAAAAAAACAAAAAGAGAGTGAAAAAATTTTAACAAAATAATTATCTAATAGAGGAAATTGTAAAGAAATATTAAAATTTATTAAGTACAGAAAGTGTACTTAATAAATACCCCGAAAACTCAAACACAAATAATAAAAATCCACATATAAACTTTCAACATTAATGAGCAAGTCAGGTAAATAATTTATTGTATTTATTTATTTTTTATATTTTTATTTTTTATTTTAATCTCAAAACAGACACAAAATATAAATTCATAGATCTTAATCATTTACAATATTCACAAATACTTAAATACAAAAATAAATTATTAAAAAAAATATCCATACAAATTATAAATAATATAAATTATCAATAAATATATTTTAATAGAGATTTTTCTTTCACTTTATTTATAAAGATAAATAAACACAAAAAAAAAGTACATGAAAATAAATTTAACATATAAAAAAATTGGAAGAAAAGGTTAAAATTAAAAAAAAAAGTATACATTTTTGAATTTCTATACATGTATGGTTAAATCTTGTAAAAAAAATTAAAGTCAAGTATAGACCAAAACATACTGAAAATATAAAAAAAATAAAAATCATTATGAGTATTTATTTTTTTTATATCTATCCCGATATATTTTTTTGTCTTTTTTTTATTATATAGTTTTTTTTAATTGAACAAAAAAATATATTAAAAATTGGTCTGTATAAGTTTATTAATAAGATTTTTTTTTATTATAATAAATATAAATTTTCTTTTATAAAAAAAATCCATCAGCACCAATATTTTTTTAATTTTTTTTTGTATCATTCAAAAAATTATTTTTATTTTTGTATATGTTATTTAACTAAATAAAAAAATAAAAGATAAATATTATTTCTAGGTAAAGGAATATAATGAATTCAATATCTCTTTTAAAAAAAATGGATATGATTATTTAAAGATAAATAATAAAAATAATTTAGAAATATTATTTTTAAATAAAAATAATAATAATCATAAAAAATAAATAAAAGTAAAAAGGGTTAAGATTAGGAATTGAACATGGTAACAATAATAATGTTATTACTTTTAGAATTAATTTCACTATTTCTAAAATTTTAAGTGTGTATAAATTTTTTTTTTCCGATTATTCAATAAGTAAATTCATTATTTTTAATATTTTAGTTTATTGTTAATTGGTTAAATTATAGATAATATTTTATACATTTCTTTAATGATCAAACCAAAAATAAAGAAAGAGAATATTAACAATTATTTTTAATTAATGAATATTATGATAATAATCAAAATTCATACATAAAATGAATATATATATATATATATATAAATATCAAATATTCGGCACTAATAATTATATTCAAAAAATTGATATAATTATTGGAAGTATTGTAAAATAAAATTATATCCAAGATAAAAAAAATAATTATTTATAAAAAAAAATTAATTATATTCAGAAAATGAATCTAATAATAACAACAACAACAATATCAATAACACTAATAAAATATAATAAAATATATAATGGAATTACGAGAATTTTAATTTCATCAAGCGAATACGTGTATAATAAAAAATGGATCTAATAATAACAACAACAACAATAATATCAATAACAACAATAACAACACTAATAAAAAATATATAATCGAATCACGAGGACTTTAATTTGTAGAGCAGATACGTATGTAATCAAAATCAAGTTTCAAATTTAAATCTATTTTAATTAAAAATATTTTTTAAAATTATATATTAATAAATTACAAAAATAAAATATAAAATATTTAATAAAAATATAAAATTTAGACAATTATACTCAGAAAGTGAGTATAATTAAAAAATAATAATTATAAATTTAATAAATATTAAGCCATAAAATTTTTATATTCAGGTAGTGAATGTCAGGATTAAATCATTAACTAATAAATTAAATATGTACCCACAAAGATAATAAAATTATTAAAAATAATAAAATAAAATTATAGAATTTAATAAAAAAAATTATATCCAGACAGTGGATATAAAAGTCAAAAGATATAATAAAAAATATAATTAGAATTTATATTCAGACAGTGAATATAATCTTTTTTACAAATAAACAAAAGATAATAAAATTTCACAATAATTATAGTATTAATTTTTGAACGTTGGAGGGTGTATTTTCTTCTCTATACATAATTAATCCTCCGGATTCAGAAATACAAACCAAATCTAAATGTCCAATTAAATCTTATAATTAATTGATGATGACTTCTAATACAAAAAATAATAATAATTTAAAAATATAAGTCCGCAAAAATCAAACAAAATATTTATACATCTCGATGGCTTCCCATTATTCCACGTGCGACAATATCCATATGCAAAGGACTCTCTTTGCGCTTAATAGATATATTCACTTTCTTTTCTTGTCCGTCCTAAATTATAGCTCAATTGTCATTTTAATAAATTAGTTGGCATATTAATTTTTTATAATATCCCTATTAAATATATCTCATATAAAATAAGGATATAATAGAAAAAATACATGTAAATTTATATTTCTAATAAAATATTTTATTTTTCTTGATATTGTGAAATGAGAAGTGATACTATTTATTCAGGCGGAAAGATTATTAAACATGATTAATTAAGGAATGCCAATTTTTGATGATTAGGTGATAGTTATAAAACTAATTAACTAGTCAATAGCAACAAGAAGGTTACCATTATATTATTTCTATACTTTGTAATTAATTAGTTGCATCTCATGCAATTAATGAAAATTTTAATTGTTTAATCATGTAATCGACAAATGTTTATCATAATTTCTCCATAATAGTGGTATAAATTATTAAAAAGGCAACAACTTGATGCAGTTTCGTCATCAAGCACGTCAGTTTAGACAAAGACACTGAAAATATTGTTTATAGAGAAAAACAAATATTTTGCATTCTTATGGTTTATTTTAACAAATGAAAATAAATTAAAGTTTGATGCGTTGTTAATTTAATCACTTTTCCTTTTAAGGAGTAAAAGAATTTTTACTAATTTTGGAGAAAAAGACGATCTGGAGGTGGTAATTAATTAATAATTAGTTATAAGGTTATAAAATAATAAGAAAGTTGGGGGGTTTCCATTGTTGTATATGAAGGGGATTTTTTTCTTCAATTTTTAAATTTATTTTTTTATGGGTGACGTCTCCTAATAAATTAATAAGTTTACCAACCAAAAGAAAAACGTAATTAATTTCATTTCGATGGGAAAAAATAATTGTGTTTGCTGTGATTGGCACATTCTATGGAATCTTCCAATGTTATGGCAAATACTTGCTAAAATAAGGCAATAAGATTACAAATGAGAAGAGAAGGATGTGCCAACCACCAACAATAAGCAACATTTCTCTAGCTCAGTTATAATAATAAAAATAAAAAATAAACTCTCTACAAAATAATTGAATGTTAATCCAAGTTTTTTTCTTTAATTGTTATTTAATGAAAAAAATGATGTTAAAATTTGAATTATTGTTAATTTATTACATTATATTTATTATATATATAAAAGTCAAGAATAGAAGAAGTATTCTAAGAGCGACGCATTATCATTTTTTTAAAATAATATTACCTTATTTTTTAAATTTTTAATTAATTTTTATTTCATTTTAATAATTTATATAAAATATAAATTTTAATAATTATTATATTTGTGGCTTTTAATATTTTATTAAATAATTACATATTAATATAATTTCATAATATTGATTAAATAAATTATATTTGTGACTTTAATTTTTTATAAATTAATTATATATTAATAAATTAAATACTATTAATTGATTTATATATTTTTTAATTTGAAAATTTTAAAAAATATGTGACTCTTAATTTTCTAATAAATTAATTCTTTTGAAAAATAATTATAAAATAATTAATTATTTATAATAATGATTAATTTATATATTTTTAAAAAATTTAAAAATTAAATAATAGAATATATAAATTTTTACATTTGTAATAAAATAATTATATATTAATTATTAATTCAAAAACTTAATTTATTTAATTAATAATTTTTTATAATAATAATTAATTTATATTTTTTATAAATTTTAAAATTTAAACAATAAAAAATATGACTTTAATCTTTCTAACAAATTAATTATACATTAAAAATTTATGCAATAATTATTAATTTCAAAATTAATTATGATTATAAATTATCTTACTCATTTTTCTTCGTATTTAAAAAATTTGCTTGAATTTTTATTTTTTTTCTCTTTTTTTTAATAAAATTCATGATATTATTATAGAAAAAAAATATGTAAATTTTATTTTTAATTTGTAAAAGTATCAAGTTATAAAATAAAATGATTATATTTGTTTATCTTTATTATTTCAATAAAATTATCATAAAATTAAGGTAAATATATCAATTTTATTTTTATAATAGAATTTATTATTAATTTAAATATAAATTATTATTAATTAATTAATTATATTTAATTATATTTAATTATTTTTATTTCCACGCATCACACTAGTAAGCGACTTGTTAACAGTGGCGGAACTAGGACAAAAATGAAGGGGGGCAAAATTTTCAAGCAAAAGAAATTAAAGACGAATTTATATTTAATTTTATTTTTATATTAAATAATTAAATGATAAAATTTTTATTATTTTTATTTCAATATATAAATACTATAAATTATATAAATATAAAATTAATTATAGTTTTATATTATATAAATATAAGTATATTAATTATATATGTATATAAATACACACTTTTTTATAAAAAATATATAAATATATATCTACATATACAAGGGGGAATAAACCCCATCCCCCCCCCCCCCCCCCCCCCGGGTTTCCGTCCCTGCTTGTTAATTATAATTAGTGAAGTATATTTGAAATTATAAAAGTAAACAAATAAATAGCTTATATATTCCAATTCTACTTTTACAGAAAAAATGACATGCACATCAGAATCTTAAAAAATAAGATTTGATAATAAAATGTTATATTGCACTAAAACATAGATTTAAAACAAATTGCTACTGGTCCAATGTATAAATTAATCATAAATTTTGTTAAGACTGTAAACAAAAAATTAATTAATTAAATCAGTGAATTAAATGTACTGAAAATCTTTTAGCCCCTCGCGGTCTTCTGATCATGGACAGCTCTAAATTTTTATTTTTCTCGTATTTCTTCAAGTTTATTTCTAATAATTTTGTGGTTTAACTTTTAGCTTTAAGATGACTTTTAGAGTAGGCTTAGTTTTTTCTTCATTTTTACATTGACTTTTGATTTTGAAGATTTAACAGCCTGGAGAATATATCAACAACTAAATATAAAAGTACTTTAGCCTTGTATTGACATGCCCACCATGATTTCTGGTGGTATGTAGCATTGGCCAAGATGGATTTTCAGATCCTATCGTATGAGAAATTTGAAAGTGAGTTGGTTTGTTTGTTGTGGTTTTCAAACATTTTCTAACGAGATTATTGCCTCCTTAGCTATGTTCGATTGGAAGATTTCTCTGTTGTGCCACTTCATGATATTTATTTAGCATATCTTTATACTTCTCTGTTCACTGGTATTTTGTTAGTTTTTTTCAATTGTATTAAATCTCTCAAGGATGACTGTTACACCTTGACGGTTTTGGGTATGCATTTATAGTATTATGTTGGGATTGAATATGAAAGCGAAATTATTTATTTGTATAAAATATGATAAATAAAATAAAAAAATAAATAAAAATATATAAATTTATATAATTCGGTGTTGATTTAAGTCTACGGACAGAAAAAAAATAAATTCACTGATAATTAAAAAGTGGTATAAAATTTAGAGAAAATATATACAAATGATATAAACAAAAAATAGTAATAAATATTTTAAAAATACTCTCAAAATAAAATATTACTATTTTATCACTCAAAAATATTATCTCATATATATATATTTTTTTTATGAAAGTTATTGATAATAGCCTTCCCGCATCCAAGCAGTGTTGCAATTTGCAATTGCAACACGGCTTGGCAAAAAGACAGATTGCTTCCTATATTTTTTTTAATTAAAAGTGATATGGGTTCCACCACCGTTTGAGTGTGACCCTACATATTAATATAGATTATATATTCTTTTATTTCAATAGAATTATTTTATGATAAAAAATGAAAAATCTCACATTTAATTTAATAAATATAAACCTATGATCTAATTAATATAGAATAAATTCTCTAATTTTAATAATTATTTTTTATCAAGAATAGCATTGACTAAACAAATTTGCTGCCAGATTTGTAGCTTATCTCCCCCAATTAATATTTTGAGATTCTAAAGGTATATTTATAATCATGTTTCCCTTGATTTGCTAGGTGTACTATAACTAGACAAGTCTCTTCCACTCTTTGTATCTATGTAGTATGATACAATTATGTTGGGAATATAAAGAAAAATATTATTTTTCGTCAAAATTATTAATTTTTTAGTATTGTTGCTGTTAAATTTATATTAAAAAAATAAAATCCAAACCAATATTAATAAAAAAAAATTTAACATAATATTAAAAAAAATGAATTGTAAATTACCAAAAAAAATTATCAAAAAAAAAAGGACTGTATACCTAAAAATACAGGACGCCTTTTCTAGGTGATTGAGTAGTAGTCACTGTAAATAAAATTGTCAAATATCAACTAAATTGACACTTTTGAATCTATATTAAAAAAAAACCCAAATTAATATTAAAAATATAAATTTAACAATCTTTTATTGAAATCTATGATATACCCTTGATTGATTGATTTTATATTAACTAATTAACATAATTGTTTCAACCTATTAATTTTGAACAAACTGAATGTGTGTGTGTGTGTATATATGAGTTTAGCATGATAACAGATTTAAATCAAAGTTTATTAGGGACCGATGGAGTGTTGTCTTAAAAAATTTAGCCGCTAGTTATGCTTTAAATTAATTAAATTTATTTTTATTAAAGGTAAAATGCATAGATTAGTGTATGACTTTTTAGAAAAAATAATTCATTTATTTGAAAATAATATCACATTAAATAATAAAAATGATTTTGATTTTGTGAGCAATTGGATGTTAAACCGAATAAGTTTCAACATTTGTCTATTCTATAAGCTCATATGTATAAGAGTCCATAAATTTTAATATGTTATTAAATTTTCAAATCTAAATATGTAAATTCCAAGACACAGATGTTAGCGGTATATCATTGTAGTTAAACTGGTGAAGATTCCAGCTATATGTATATATATTATAAAAATATAATTTAATTAATAAAATAATTGCCAAACTAATTATATCGTTTTTATCGTTTTTTTTATTAATTAACTGATTCTTTCATCTAAAAAATCGTGAAACTAATCATCATTTTGATCTAAACAGTATCTAATGTTGATCTATAGACAGATAGAGTGACAGCTGGTTCTTTTTGAATTCAATTCATTTTCAGATGATAGCTTTGAGAGTTGCAAATAGCAAATTAGACTCTTTTTTTTCAACTGAAGTAGCAAAAATTGACTAATCGATTTACAGTGTTATATATATTAGCATCCTTAATTTCTCGGAATTATGTACAACATTTAATACAGCTCTCTCAAGGAATTTATCTTTGGTTTTTTTAAAAAATAATTTTATAAATTAATATCTATTTCTAATATTTCCATGCAATGCAGCGGTAAGATGGCAGGAAAAGAATTGGAATTCAACACCGTAATTGATATTTCACGTATTAGCAAATCCTTCCAATACACGTGTGCATAATTTGGCAATAATATATAAATATACATAATGTGTTATGGTAATATTTTCTTTTTGCTATATTATACACTTCAAAATTAAAAATCTATAATTCAAACTTTTTTTTGAATTTTTTCAAATCATATGAATTAATTAGTGATTTAGAAATTAGGGATTAAGATGGAATGCAATCACTCACAACATTTTGCTACCCATTATCACCAAAACTTTGTTTTTATTAAAAAAAAAAAACAACTGTGCCCACTTCATAATTATATATACATCCTATTTTTAGGGATAAAGTAGAATTACTTGAATTGGGTCGCCGTTATTTTTTTATTTTTTCTAGCCACAAGTTATATATTGTCAATACATTTACATTATTTGTTCTAAAAATAAATGCAAGTCTAAAATGAATCCTAGTTAAAGCTCCTTTCAAAATGATTATATGTCGATAGTGTAAATTACATAATAAGTATTACTCTCTTTATGTGATTTTAGAACTATTTTATATTAATATACTAATTTATTAATTTGATTTCAAACGTAAACATATTGAAAATTTTAATAATGAATAAATAAATTATTCTTTTTAATAATAAAAAGTGTCTAGCTAATTGAGTTGAACTTAAGTACTTCAATATTCAGCTTTGAATTATTATTGAGTTCAAGTTGAATTTTTAATTTTTTAATCGAGTCCAGTTTGAATTTAAGAATGCTCAACTCCACTCGATTATATTTCTAATATTGGCATAAATGATTTATAGTTAATAATATCAAAAAGGTGAATATTAATCTCTCTATTTTAATAAAATTATCCCTTTAACTTATATATATCTATAAAAAATTATTAAAATTTTTAAATATTATACAAAATTATTTTAAATGAATTAAAATACATTCTATCAATTTATTAATATTATATTTTTATTTTATCAATTAAATTAATAATGATAAAAATATAATTTAAAAAATTAATTAATTTTTATTGATTATAAAAAATATAATTTAAAAAAATAAATATTTTTTATAAAAATAATAATTTCATCGAAATGAAAAGAATATATATCAAATATAATATCTTATTAATTTGTAAAATATATACATATTTAATTAGTGTACGTACCATCAATTCCGGTTTAAAATTTGATAGATTAGGTTCAAAAATCACAATATCATACTATTTTCAATTATGCTCTTGCGCGAGGGGGGAAAAATTTAAAGAAAACAGTTTTTTTTTTTAAAAAAAAGGAAGAAGAAGAAGGAGATAATAAAATAATTGAATGAAAAAGATGCTTAGTTATAATAGAATTAATTTACAAATCACAGTCAGATGATGAAGTCCAGATGGAAGCTGATAGCAGACGTCTGGATTTCCAACCTAAAACGAGCCTATTGCAACCCAATTCCTCCACTCTATATCCATCGTTGAATAATCCTAACAAAAGCTTTGCTTGACAGTGATTAGCAAAGCTTATATTAGCTGGTTTAAACCCTACCGTACTCAACCACTCCGCCAAAGAACCAGTTTCTTCATCGCCACGTGTCTTATAGATCCGAGACAATGACCCTGCTATTCCTGGGCCCAAGAATACTTTTTCTACTAATGCCCGAGCCCGACTTTGCATCGGAAAACCCGCTTCTAGTGAGTCGTACACGGCGGAGTAACGGTGCAACGAGTCCATAAAACGGCCCAAAAAACCACCATCTCCAATTGGCCCAACTTCCTCTTCCACCAGAGTTACGAGTCTCGGGTTTAGATTCTTGGCTCCGGATAAAAATGAACCTACTGAATCCGGTGACCGGTAACTGAAATGAGGGAGGTGGAGCATACAATTCATGATCAATGCTTCTCCTCTAACCAATTTCAAAGTCGATGATCTAAATGTTTCGTCGGAGTCCAATCTACACTGGTAGAAAGAAAACGGTTGACCAAGTGAGGCGGCGAAATCGACAAGACGGCGGCCAGTTTCCTGAACAGTTCCGATTGATCTCCGGCCATTTCCACCTCTGGATAACGCCGTAATTCTAAGATGTGGTGTTGGTGGTCCATCCTTTCGCGAAACCAGCGATTGCATCAATGAAGCCCACTGGATGCCTTCCATAATGTCGTAATCCACTATGTGGATTCTCCTGTCGTGAGCTACGGCTTCCAGAATTGCTTGATTGGCTGTAAAGTGCCCAAATTTTACATATGGAGACATGTCTTGAAGAAGCTGAAACGCCGCCAGCACGTCCGATTGATGATGGTGGCGGTGATGATGCAGTCCATTATTAATTAAATGCTTATTACTGGCGTGATGGTGATGACCACTAGCTGCTCCTTGTAGTAAACCTTGTAAGGCGTCAGTGAAATACGCCGCTAATCTCTCCATGTTGGTTCCGTCGTTTGGGGAAACCAATTCCTTGAGCCGAACCAATATCACTCGAGCCAACTCACGGCTTTTATTAACGCCGGTAAGCGCCTCAGCCGCGGCCATCAGTAGATGGACTAATCTCAAACCCTTGAAATCCTCACCGCTAGCGCCGCAACTAGTTTCGTCATCCACAAGCATGGTGTCGGTGGAAACTGAGTTAGAATTAGAATTAGAGATACAAGTCTGATTCAATCCTCCATCTTCCATCATAGATTTAATTAGATCTTGGAAATCATCATGGTGGCCGGATAAGGCTTCCCAGTCGACAACCGGAGACCAGTCACTCCAGTCACATGCTTGGTCATTTTCAGTGGAAGTAGTGGTGGTTGTACTATAGCCGGAAAAATCAAGGTGCAAAGCGGCATAATCAATAGCCATGTCCATAGTGAGCTGATTTGGAGGCTATTGCTGTAAGTGTGGGGGTAAAGTATGTGTATATATATATATACACACACGTCTCTGTGTGTGTGCTGTATAAGTGTGGTATATGTGTGTGTGTGTGTGTAAATAAAGGCAAACTAAGTTCAACCTTAAAAAATAAATAAAAATAAATAAAAAAAAGTTAGAGAAGGTAGAAGAGAGAGCTGAAACAAGAGACAGTAAATGATCCAAAGTAATTAAGATATTCTAGACAAATAAGATGAGGTTGCTGACACCTGGCCCATATTTGGATGGAAGTAAATTTGGAAAAAAATTAAATTTACTGTAATGAAGAAAAATAGAATAAATGAGAGAACTTAAATTTATATTGAATTAACTTTTTTTTTATTTTTTTTATTCTATTATTTTTTAGAGTATTACTAAATAGATTAAATTGATCCGGATTAAAAGTGTTTTATACATTAATTATATTAAAAAAATGACTATTTTAACTCTACATTTATTATTAAGACAATAACAAATGCAATAAATACAAAGTTACAATAGTTATTTTTCTAATGCAATTAATGTATAAATATTTTTTATCTATATCAATTTGATCCATATAACTCAAATAAGAGAAAGTAAGGAAAATTGAATTTATTTTCTCCTTCTTCACTTCTGTTTACTTCCAATATTTCTTATATCAAATAAGAGAAAGTAAGGAAAATTGAATTTATTTTCTTCTCCTTCACTTCTGTTTACATCCAATATTTCTTATATCAAATAAGAGAAAGTAAGGAAAATTGAATTTATTTTCTTCTCCTTCACTTCTGTTTACTTCCAATATTTCTTATATCAAATAAGAGAAAGTAAGGAAAATTGAATTTATTTTCTCCTCCTTCACTTCTGTTTACTTCCAACCAAACATAGTGCTATGGTTTGTTTGGTTTTATAGATATTCATCAGCACCACCACTATACCTCTTTAATTAATCACGCTTTGATGATTAATGACTTTGCAAATTTTACCTTCGTGCCCTTATATTTATTACATATTTTACTTCTTAATTCCTCTTGTCCTAGTTTGTCTATTTATTTTTAAACACAAAATTCAATATAAATATATTATCAGGTGGCTTATGTAATATCTTAGATAAAATAAAATTTAGTAGCTTAAATATTGTATAAATTAATGAATAAAGTGAGAAAAATATTTGATTGAAATAAAATTTTAATATGCCAAAGTAATATAAACAAAAATTTTAAAGTATTTGAATTAAAAATTCTACAACTTATAACAACTATGAATCAAATTAATTAACTGTAAGTTATTAAATAACTAATTATATTTATATATAAATAATTAGAGGGACAAAATGACCTATTAGAATAATAAAGAAATTATTCTTATGCAAAGAAGTGAAATTTATATGTTACTAAAGTACTGAAAATAAAAATTTTAAAACCATTTAGCTACGACGTTAATTTATATGTATAAAAATATTAAAGTATTATATTTGAAATGTACTATAACTTAATTAATAATATTTTAATATAATAATATACATAAAGCTAGAAATCCTAACACTTAAATCTGTCCAAATATTACAGCTTGAACTTTTAATAATTTAGCTACTGTATTTTATTTATTTTAATATGCAAACAAGCTTTAAAATTTATAAAAATTTACAAAAAGTTGTATTTAGATGCTAGAAAGACTGCGGTAAAAGGAACAGTCAAAATGATGAGAAAAAAATAAGCGAGTAATTAAATAAACACAAACTGCTCATTTTTAATAGTCTGAATGAATATATATATATGGAAAATATATACCCTTATTTGATAGAATTACCAGCGTTAGAGTTTGATGTTATTTTGAGAATGGATTGGCTGTTTAAGTATTTTACCACCTTAGATTGTAATGGTAGAAGGGTAATATTTCATAGTTCATCAGGAAAAAATTTTAAATTTTAGGGGGATAGGAGTGAAGTGCTAAACAGTTTGATATCAACAATTAGTGATAAAAGATTATTAAGAAATGGATGTATAAGGTATTTGACCCATGTCAGAGATACTAGTGTTCCATCCCCTAGTTTAGATCAAATACCTATAGTACGAGAGTTTCCTAATGTATTCTCTGATGATTTGACCACTTTATCCCTAGAGGAAAAAATAGAGTTTAGTATAGATTTGCTACCTGATACAACACCTATTTCTATCCCTCCATACAGAATGGCTACAACAGAGTTGAAGGAGTTGAAAGCACAATTACAAGATCTTTTGGATAAAAGCTTCATTAGACCTAGCAGTTTGCTATGGTGTACACCAGTATTATTTGTTAATAAAAAAGATGGTTCATTTCGAATGAGTATAAACTACAGATAGTTGAATAAGGTGACTATAAATAACAAATATGCTCTGCCTATAATTGATGATTTATTTAATTAATTACAAGGGGCAAGATATTTTTCTAAGATAGATCTTTGCTCTAGATACCATCAATTGAGAATTAAGAAGGAAGATGTACCTAAAACTATATTTTGTACTATATATGACCATTATGAGTTTTTGGTACTACCTTTTGGTCTTACTAATGCACCTGCATCATTTATGGATCTGATCAATTGGGTTTTCAAGTCGTACTTGGATAAATTTGTGGTTATTTTTATAAATGATATATTGATTTATTCTAAGAGTCAGACTGAACATGAAGAGCACTTAAGGATTGCAGACTCTGAGAAAAAATCAGTTATTTACTAAATTGTCTAAGTGTGAATTTTGACAAGAGAAAATATATTTCTTAGGACATGTGATCACTAGTGAATGGTTACAAGTGGATCCTAAAAAAAATTGAAGTAATAGCCGATTGGCCTAGACCAATAAATGTTGCAGAAATAAGGAGTTTTCTGGGATTGGCTGGTTATTATAGAAAAAATTATAAAAGACTTTTCTAAAATAGCTACACTAATTACTAGATTGCTCCATAAAGGGATAAAATTTGATTGAGACAGCAATGTGAGGAAAGCTTTTGTAGATTGAAGGAATATTTAACGTTTGCGTCTAATATGCCAACATATGAAATTTAAACATCAGAAACTATCTGGACTATTACAACAGTTACCACTGTTAGAATAAAAATGGGAGAGGATTACTATGAATTTTATGGTTGGATTACCTAAAACATCTGCAGGCTATGATTTTATATGGGTGATTATTGATAGGTTGATAAAATTTGCTCATTTTCTTCCTGTAAAGACCACCTATTTTGTGTCCCAGTATGCACAATTATATTTAAATAAGATAATAAGCTTACATGGAGTGCCTATTTTCATCATTTCTGATAGAAAAACACAATTTACCTTCAAATTCTGGCAGAAGTTATAAGAGACATTGGGAATAAAGTTAAATTTTAGCACTGTATTTCATCCACAAACAAATGGACAAACAGAAAGAACTATTCAAACCTTAGAATATATGTTGAGATGGCGCATTTTGGATTTTGGAGGTACTTTGGACAAGCATCTGCCATTGATTAAATTTGCCTATAATAATTACTACAATTCAATCATACAGATGGCACCATACAAAGCATCTGCCATTGTTGGAATGAAATTGGTGAAAGACATATAGAAGGCCTATAACTTATTCAATAAACCATAGAGAAAGTACCATTAATTCAAGAATGTTTGAAGACAGCTTTTAGCCGCCAGAAGAGCTTTGCAGATCCTAAAAGAAAATATGTTCAATTTAGCATTGGTGAATATGTATTTCTAAAAGTGTCACCAATGAAGGGAGTCATAAGATTTGGTAAGAAAGAAAAGCTCTCACCAAGATACATTGATCCATTTAAGATCTTCAAAAGGTGGGATCAGTTTCATACCGTTTGGCACTGCCACCCAATATGGAATAAGTGCTTCCAGTGTTTCATATTTCGATGCTTCAAAAATATATTTCTGATTCATCCCACATTTTACAAGCTTCACGGGTGTACTTGCAGCAAGATTTGACCTATCAAGAAGTACCAGTAGCTATAGTTGATAAGCAAGTTAAAAGATTTAGAAATAAGAATATTCCTATGATAAAGTTTTGTGAAAAAGTCAATCAGTAGATGAATATACTTAGGAAACTGAGTCTGAGATGTTAAATAAATATTCTCAACTTTTTAGTGGGTGATTACTTTAGAAAATTTGAGAACAAATTTTAATTATGGAGAGAGAATGTAATACCCTAGATAAAATAAAAATTTTGTAGCTTAAATATTGTATAAATTAATGAATAAAGTGAGAAAAATTTTTGATTGACATAAAATTTTAATGTGCCAAAGTAATATAAATAAAAACTTTAAAGTATTTGAATTGAAAACTCTACAACTTATAACAATTATAAATCAAATCAATTAACTGTAAGTTATTAAATAACTAATTATATTTGTATATAAACTATTAGAGGAACAAAATGACCTATTAGAATGATAAATGAATTATTCATATGTAAAGAAGTGAAATTTATATGTTACTAAAGTAATGAAAATGAAAATTTTAAAACCGTTTAGCTACGACGTTAACTCGTATGTATAAAAATCTTAAAGTATTGTACTTGAAATGTACCATAATTTAATTAATAATATTTTAACATAATAATATATATATATAAACCATATAAGATAACTTAAAATTTAAATTAGAAGTGAAAATAACTTTAAAAAAATTAATACAAGTGTATGTAGTAAATTATAGTGTAAACTGACTAAAATGACATTAAAGTTAACAAATGAGTATTTAAGACTTGAGGGGCAAAATGAATATTTCACCCACTTAATTCTCAGTCATTTTTCTGCTAAATTAAGTGGGTGACTCATCTCTTTTGTATAGTAATAGAGGCTGAAAAATATGATTAAAAAGGTAATTAAAATTTTTATTCTTATCTTTTCTTTTTATTCTTTTCTTATCTATCAAAGCACCTCTATATCTATCACGACCCTTTCTTTTTTTCAGTAGCTAAAAATCATTCCTAGGCTAGTTTCTTATATTTAGAAGTAATCTAAAGTGAAAAATTAAATCAACAAAGTGATATAAAGGCAAATAAGGTACAGGAACTCCTAAAGGTAAGAATCTGAAAATTCTGAATCTTAATATTTTATTTTGTTTTCTAACTTTAAATCTATTATTTTTTGAATTTGAACTAAATATTATCATGTATATAAATTAATTAAGTATTTAAGATGTTGAAAATTGATTTATATTGAAAGAAATTGAAAGAAATGAAGCTAGAAACCCTAACACTCAAATCTGATCAAATATTACAGCTTGAACTTTTAATAATTTAGTTACTGTATTTTATTTATTTTAATATGCAAACAAGCTTTAAAATTTATAAAAAGTTATATTTAGATGTTGGGAAGGCTGTGGTAAAAGTAAAAGCCAAAATGATGAGAAAAAAATGAGCGAGTAATTAAATAAACACAAGCTGCTAATTTTTAATAGTCTGAATGAGTACCATTGAGGTTTTGCTGCTGTGTTTGAATTATTTATCTATATAAATAAACTCTATAAAATATAAAAATTTATAGAGAGGTCATATAGGATATTGGAAACATGCTGAAAAAATTTTAGGGCAAATGAATTTGAATAAATTAATAGACAATTAAATAAATATAAACTACTCAAATGCTGAAATTTAGTTGTTTGGTTAACTTGGACTGAATTGTACATAACAAAATATATTTAATTTGATTATAAATATAAGCATATAATAGATGAATATAAAGTTTAATATGCGTATTTAATATTCCCAAAACTATAAATACTAATTTAATAAATAAGTAAATCAAATGACTTAAAAAAGTCAATGTATTTTTATAGGCATATGGCATATATTTGAATTTACTATATTGTATAGCCCTATTATAATATAATTTTATGATATTTAAATTAATAATTATAAAATAAATTTTAGAGCATATTAAGATACTAAAATAGAGCATAAGTTCCTAATAAATAATTAAGACAAAAATGATAAATAAAAATTTAAAATAAATCTAAATGTGCGATTTATATGTTATGTAAATGTAGGTCGGGTATTGCCATCGAACCAACCAATAATTCTCAATGACTTACAAGAATTAAATTTGCATATTCGAGGTGAGTTATAGTATCCAACTATTGCTTTGTTACTTTTGAAATTCTTTGATGAAAATTTTACCATTGTTGATATTTGAGCCATTTGATATCATTTGTTGTTTTTGATTCTTTGTGAATTATGAAAATCAATGTGGCCTCTTGGCCTATGTGATCATATCAAACCATTTGATTAGCTAATATGACATAATTTCAACTTGATGGGGCTATATCATCAGGCCATATGCACATGGAAGTTTGTAATTTGTAAGATAGAAGCTACCATTACGTGAATGTGATGTGTGATAGTACTGAAATAACAATATATTTTCTTCAGTGCTATTGCTACGTGTTATCTGTCATATTATGTGATTTATTTTTGTGATATTGGTCCGATTATTGTGGGTCTTTCTTGTAGATTGAATTTTATGATTATACTTTTATTGGGTTGCTTCCTTATATATTTATTATTTTTGAACCTTAAATTATTTTATTGTACATCTTACCCCTGTAACATTATAATCTCACTGAGTTGACGACTCACCCCATCGTCTGTGATTCCAGGTAGAAGTGACTCAAGACCATCAGCTTCTTGATTTCTTCTTCCAGCAAGAAGTTTGAGAATAATGTAATTAGCAAATACTATCATATGTAATTAAATAATTATATTTGTATTAGGCTCTAGTTGCTCCGTAGTACGATTGTGAATATTTTAGTAAATTATTAAAATAAACCATAATGTAATAAAAAAATTATATAATATATAATATGAAAATAAATATGTAATAATATATCATAAAATTTTGAGTAAATAATAATAAAGTTCTAATTTACTTATGCAATAACTAATTTGTATAAATTCATAAATTAGTTGAGTTTTACGTGGTGTCTGGTGGCCTTAAGTCTACCTGAACTTTAGATCGTTACACTTTTAAAAATAGAATATCACATTATATATCCTTATCTGTATAAATAATTAAAAAAACCTCACACACACGTACATATACATATATATATATATATAAATAAAATCAAGTATTATCATTTCTCTTAATACTATTGATGTTATATTATTATCGAGTTGACTCTGATTTTATTCTGCTGGAGAAATACATAACAGCTTTTTGAGTTGCATCTACTAATTAGTGCAAATGACCAATTAAAGAAAGCCACTGAATAGGCCAGCAGCATATATAGATACTATAAGGAACTAAAAATTCATGCATTATTAAATTGAGCACATATCTATTTTTCAATAATGAATGCCATATAATGTATGATTTTTTTTGGTCGGTTATAATATTTGATACTTTGATCATTAGATTACTTGACTTATAAATATATTCCAAAGCCACATGAAAATTTTACTGCATATATATAATTAAATTTCATTAAAAGAGAGAGTTGCAAATGAAGAAGCAAGCATATTAAATATGAAAAAGTAGAGGAGTAAGATAGCAAAATTTGAATAATTAAAGCTTATGTCATCAAAACGGCAGAGAGTGACTAATTATTCTAAGCGTAGAAATTATCAAAATGAAAGCTCAGTTCAGTTCTCAGGCTTTTGGACAAGTACTCTTTTTTTAAGTTTACCCATACAACAGACACTCTTTGCCTTCGTGGCAGCTACGGTTCAGTTACCCTTATAAAAATGTTCCACAATTATTTTTAATTTTCATACTAAAAATTAAAAGGTGCAACTTAATTGTTAGCAATATTTTACTCTCATTTACGTTTTGAGTTTCTATATATAATTATATTAATTAAAAATTAGGACTAGGCTAATGTATACGTAAAATATAATATAATAAACTTTTATGGTCCACGTCCACGTCAACACCCGCCGGCTCCACCGGCTTAACCCACTAGCACCTTCGTTTCCGGATATACAAGTTCGCTTTCAGTGCCACAGGAATGTTTGGTTATTCTGTGACACGGTTAACGTCAAGGGCTCCATTGTATAATATATTGTAAAATCTTTTAAGTCAAATCGAACTTGGATGGTGACACCTCTTCATTATCAATGTAAAATGTTGTGAGTGTGTCCCACCTGAACCTTTGCATACGTAGGGACCACATATTGTGTGTATATATATATATATATATATACACGGAAATTATTGCCATTTAAAAATAAAAAAATATTTGTTTGAGCTTAAAAATATTTTTTTAATTACTGTGGAATTTAAAAATCAAAACCAGTAAGGACACACAGCATAATTAAGCCTATAATATTCTGAGTTAAATAAAACTTTTTTTTTAATAAAGAGTTAAATAAAACTCGTTTACATAAGAATTTATAACTCAACATATGTTTTACTGGTGATATGCATAGGAAAATATTCCAATTCTATATATTTCAAAAAAATAGAAAAATATGAAATTAGAAAAAAACTATATATAAAAATAGAAAAATATGAAATTAGAAAAATATATATTTCAAAAAATAGAAAAATACGAAATTAGAAAAAATATGAATTATATTTCAAGTTCGATTATTGTGAATGAAATTACCATTTACTGATACTACTTTATATCACACGGTGTAAATATAATTAATTATGTCCCAATAAATTTAGAAATTAATATGGTTATAAAAAAAATATAATTTACTTTTTAAAACTATATATATATAGAGAGAGAGAGAGAGCACGAGTATTGGTTAAATAATTTTATAGTAATAATAATCAACTTGAATTTTTTTGTTTCATGAATTTATTGATATCATTGTAAATGAATTGCTTTGATTTAAGGGCTTTTTCTAAACCTTTTAATTAACTTTGTTTCAAATTGAGTTTGAAGGTATTTTCTTATTTCTTTTTAAGTACCCACTTAAGAAATTATGTTTATTCCTAAATAAGTGTCTATTTAGAAAAACAAAATATAATTAACTATTTTAAATCAATATTTTCCTTACTTACTAAAATTTACCAACTTTATTATTAAATGCATCTTTATTATTTGTGAAAGGGTATTTTAATAAAAAATAATACTAATAAATAATTTTTTTAATATTGATAAAATAGTAAACGTGGACACAGGGAGTACTTAGTTAAACTAATGTTTTTTTATTAAAAAAAATATTTGATTTGCCTTTGGCAAATTCTAGTTTCTGAAAATTTTATTTTTTCAAACTAAAATAAAATTTTAGGAATATATATATAATTTTATTCCTAATATATATAAATATTGAGAGAATTATAGGAATATATAATTAAAGACCAATTTAAGATCACATTGAATAAGCAATCGAGACATGTATTATTAGAACCGAGCAGAAAATGAAATTGATTACAATGAGAACATGCATGATGGAATTCTTGAACATAATTAATTAAGGAAAAGTAGCTAATTAATTTGCATTTGCATAATGATGACCATATATTTGGCAACTTGGTTTATATATGGTTCTGATTAAAAAAAAAGTCAACCCACTGGACGGGTAGGATCATTCAAGACCATGCCGGTAACTAAAAGTCAATTAGGTTATCTTAAGACAAAAACAGTGAAATTCTGTATGTTAAACAACCAAGGCAGTGAAATCTATATTTTTAAACTCAGTTGATATTAAATTTAATAAAAAAATTATTATAAGAGAGAAAGATAAAAAGAAAAACTACCTAGGACATTTTTTTAATAAAAAAAAAAAGAAAGATATTACGCACATGTACATATATATTGAATAAATAAAGTCAAAAAATATATAAATAAATAAATAAGCAAATGAAGATAGTATATAATTTATGTAACTCGAAATAATTCATATATGTCAAATTTATGATGAATTACTCTTTATACATAATTACACATATATAAAGATTTTAATTTAATAGAGAAATTTTCACCTTAATACAGTGGATGGTGAGGTAGACGTGGCTTCATATTGTCGCTTGATAGGATCATAATTGTCTTTTATTAATCGAACGGCCGGCATGCGATAAACAGTAGTAAAAATGAACGTGGATTCGTTAAAAGGAAGCGCAGGGCGCTGTTTGGACAGCTCAAATGGTCCTTTTTTTTTCTTATTATTATTCAACATCCAATGACATACATATTACATATTAATCTGAATTGGCTCGACATATCTATTAAAACATTAAAGTATTTTCTTTTTTAGGAATCTAATTAGTACATTTATAAAATTATCTTAAAAATAAATTTTATTTTAAAAATATTATAAGAAATAAAAATAATTATGTTTTTAGAAAAAAATAGGGTAAAATTTTAAAAATATCATATTTCTCGTTAAAAAAAAATTATTTTTTCAAAAATACATCTTATCCCACTACAATCAATATCTTACTTCAATTTTCATCCTTTTTTAAACTACACTATTAAAAAAATAATATAATAAAATAATAAAAATTAGTATTTTAAATTATTTTTTCGGTATTCAAAATTTATTAATTTTTATATTGGAAAATTTTTAATTTTAATTATAAAAAATTCATAAAAAATTAAAAAATTAAAAAAATAAAAATATATTAATAAAAATTATTAAATTTATTTTTAACTAAATTTTACATATTACACATATAAAAAATTAAATAAAAGGATATTAATTTCATTATGTTGATGCTTGATAAATATTATATATATTTAGTAGATTTTTGATAGATATTATAGATGTTTGATAAATAATGTGTATATATTATATACTATATATTTATCTGTGTATGTTATATATATTTTATGTAAATATTATGTCGATGTTATGTGTATGATATATGAATATAAAATAAAAAAAATATTATAAACATCTTATATATGTTTAGTAGATGTTTGATAAATATTTAGTAGATATCCGATAGATATTTATTATATGATGTATATATTATATATATATTATATATACGTATATTTTTTTTATCTATATTGAGAATAAAAAATAAAAAAATAATAAAAAACAACGATTTTAAAAAACTAATTTTGAAAAAACAAGCACGAGCCCCTCTAGGTTTGAAAAAAAAAATGTCTGGCTGTGTTTTTGAAAAGGAAAAAGGCTAAAGAAACTGTAATTTTCTCCATCTAATTATCAATAATCAAACCACAAAATTCCAAATCAATGAAATTTAATCAACATTGTATATTTCTAATTAATAATGTCCCTTTCCTAATTATAGAATCTTATTAATAAAATATTAGCATTTACATTATAATTCAAACCCTATACCATATCCTCAAAGGCTATAGTAATACGTGTTAATAATAAAACTATGCTAAAAAAATACAATTAAAAAAAAACTTAAAACACATCTAATTTTATAGTTACTATATGCACTTTTTGTCTAACGTAATAGATATGTATAAATTGAATTAATAATTGACTTTAGAGTTTATATAGAGTCTATATTTAAGGGCCAAGAATCATGATTGATACATTACAATAAATTAACAAAATATGTTTAATATATCAATTTTATTCCTAAAAATCCCATAAGTAGTTGATATTAAAATACCCATCATCATCATCAATCGACCAACTGGATAGTGATAAAAGCACTAACATATTAAACATTAATAATCCAAGTCAAAATTCTTCACAAATATTGCTTCATTTCTAAAGGCATATTTTAATTAGACAATTTAAATACTCAGAATATGCCTCCAATTTTTTTAATAATAATAATAATTAATATATATTATTCTTGTCAATTTCTATTATTAAATTATTTGTCTAATAGAAATATTCATCCGCATATACTTAGAAAGAGATTAGAAGATTCCCTTCTCTAATTACTATTAAAATATTATTTTAAACTATATTATTTCTTCTAATTTTGAAACCTTATTATAATTATACTCATTAATTTGATAAAATAAAATAAAAATTAGCTCACTGTATTTGTTATTTTTTTATCTTAACTCTCTATTCCCTCATAATTGTAAAAATAACAGGTACAATTTTGTAAAAGTAATTTTTTGAAAAATTATGATTTTTTTAATCAACAGGCCTTGTAAAATAAGTAGTTAAATATATTTGGTAAACTTAAAATTTATGATAAAATAATACAAAAAAGAACTTAAAATTTGAAAATATAGAAAGTGATTGAATATATACGCTAAATTATTATTTTTTTGATAAATTTGTAGAAAAGTTCAAATTGATTAATTTTATATTAATTGCAAAACTTAGATTTTAAAAAAAGAAGTCATTTTTAGTAATTAGTTTAAGTCATTGAAAGCGATAAAGATATTTTAATTTTGATTATTTTAAATTTTCTAGCTACTTGTTGTGGGGTTCCATTTCTACTGAATTGTAATTCAAAAATTATTAAGAGAAAACAACTTCAACATCAATATTTATTAATTAATTATGAAATACCAAGCATGCTCTGCTACAGAACTAATATATATATATAAGAGTATATTCAGAAGCGAAGATAGACTTTTAAAGAAAGGGGTAAAAATAAAAATATTTGATATGTATTAAAAAATAATATAAATAATCACATTTTTATATATTTATAAACTAATATATAAATTGATTAAAAAAATAAATTAATATGTAAATATTTTTTATATATATAAATTAAAAAAGAACAAAAATAATTAATCTTTAAATGTCTTTATATCTTGATAGTAATTCATAATTAAAAAATAACTATATAATTAAATAAAATATTAATATTTATATGTATATGCTTCTAAATTCACCAAATGATACATAAAATAAAATAAAATAAAGAAAAAAGTATTGAATTATAAATATAATCTCTAATAAAATAATTGAAGTAAAAATTATTACACAATATTATAATTATAAATAATAAATTCAATTCAAAGAGAAGAATTAAAAAATTAAAAACAATTACTTTTGAAAGAAGGGGGCAAAATAAAAATGTCATATGTGTATTAAAAATAATATAAATAATCACTTTTTATATATTTATAAACTAATATATAAATTGATTCAAAAAAAGTAAAATAATTTATAAATATTTTTCATATATAAAAATTTTAAAAAAATAATTACTCTTTAAATATCTTGATAATAATTTATAATTTTTTTAAAAAATAACAACTTTATAATCAAGTAAAATATTAATATTTATATGCATATGCTTCTAAATTCATCTAATAATACATAAAAAAATAAAATAAAGTATTGAATTATAAATATAATCTCTTACAAAATAGTTGAAGCAAAAATTATCACACAATATTAGAATTATAAATAATTAAATCAAATCAAAGAGAAGAATTAAAAAAATATATATTAAAAAATAATAAAATTCTAACTTTGTATTTTTTTCAATGAGTTTTTTTTTTGTCCCAATTTTCTTTCTTTTTATTTTTAAGTGCCAATTATTTTTTGGTCAATTTTTTTTAAAAAATATATATATTTATTTAGAAAAAAAATGATTTATAGGAATTTATTTTTTTAACTTATTGTATAATTTAAAAATAGAGGGATAATTTAATATTTTAAGAGAGGAATTAAGGATTTTTAAAATTTTAATAAATATAAATAGATATATAATTTTTTTTTTCAAAAACAGAAGGGGGCAACTGCCTCTTCTTTAATATGTAACTGCGACCGTGAGTATATGGACAAGCAAAAGGAAAAAAAAGGTATTTTCATTCCTAATTGCCTTAAATTAACTTGAACCCTTCAATAAAAAAATATACATAAAAATAGAAGAAGATGTGATTTTTGAAATTATATAGTTCATTAATTAATTAATAGGTATACATAGAAAAAGGGATAATTAATAAAACTAACACAAAATAATTTACTTTTCAATGACAAGTACAAAATCCTTGTTTGACTTGCCGACTCTCTACAACAATGTTTATGGAAAAGCTTTTATGTCTTTGTTACTAATTAAAGTGATTATTTGGATGTATGTTCATGTTATTATTATCATGTTAGTTAGTAAGGAAAAATTTATTTGAATTTATTTATAGTTTTTAATGCAGTAATGTTGGAATGTTCATCTCATAAATTTTCTATATTAACAAAAAAATAAAAAATTCAATTGATTCTAATATAAAATTGGCTTCAGAATTATACATACGAAGTGGCTTTATTATTTTACTTAAAGTCTAACTCTATTTATCCTAAACTTGGCATAAACTTTCAAATATTAAGAAGTTTTATCCATTTAACCTATATTCATTCACTTAAATACTAATAACATTCAATAATACAATTTATAAATCGTATTTTCGTATATTTCTCTTTATGAAATTGATTCTCGAAACTTTAAATAGCTCATTAAAATTTTAATTTATCATTAGTCATATGAAGAATTTTTTTGCTACGCACAAATAAATTACAATAATCTTTTTGCAATTGATTTAATTAAATTTTAAAATTTTTTCAACTAAAATTTCATATTGATGTTAATGTAAAATAATATAAATTTTACATGAGAAAAAAATAAAAAAAAGGAAACAAAATGGCCTAATTATACAACAAGAAATCACAAAAATATTTGTAATTTTCATATATATGTTTTTTGAAGAATAACAAAAAAAGGCATATCTTAGACAAATTTAGTTTCAATTTCTCGCATATTATTATAATCCTGAAAAAACAAAAAGGTCTAATTGTCTTCCAAGTGGATCGATAATTTCAAGTCATGCTGTTCCTTTATTACCATACAAATAAACCTAGTTCTGTGTCTTGTTCATCCCACACGTCATCATGCTTTTTTAATAACAAAAATAATTATAATTATAGTTAATAACAAAGCAAATGTATATATATATATATATATATATATAGAATTAAATTTGAAGGCCAGTGATGTCACTGCTTTCATATCCATATTATTCAACAAGAGCTTAACATACCTATAATTAATTAACTAATTAAAATTAAATTAGTTAATTAGTAAGAAAACTAAAATGGTGCTGATAGCTACATATATAATTAATTTTCCTTTTAGAAGAGAATCAACTCATATTTTATAATACATGTTTAAAAAATAAAATAATGTACACTGGAAAGCATCATTAATAAGGAATGGAAGTTCTCTATATGTGCTTATTGTTGGGAAAATCGCTATTTTTCCGCCCCTCGGACCGTCTTTAAGCAGGAATAAATGAGAAAATAAAATAACAATTGAGAAATTAAAGAGAATAAAACACAATGATTTAACGTGGAAAACTCCCGAATGGAGAAAAATCACTGTCGTTGTCTAACGACAACCAAGAAAAATATTCACTATGCGGCAAATTGTTACAACCACAAATTACAAAATATTTTTCCAACCGACACCCACAAAACAACCCCCAAATATTTATACTCCAAGGAACTCCAAGAGATTGATTCTCTAATTCCTAATATAAACTATTTGGTATTTAACCTATAGCTCTCCTTAAGCTATATTTTGTGTTTGCTTGGTGTATTTACAAATGGAGAGAATGAGCCTATTTATAGGCTTCAAATGCAAATAAATTGTCAAACTAAATTAGGTGAAAATTAGGCTAAATTAGGCACCTCCCATTTTCACCTCACATTTTTGACAATTTCTTCATTGTTAGGCACCTTGCATTTTTGACTTTCTTTATTTTTATTTTTCAATTTTGGTGTGCTACCACCAACAATCTCCACCTTGAAAAATAAAAACACAACATTGTCTGTTACCGACAATTATAATTCTTAACGTCAAGAATTAACATACTCCACCATAAAAGAGTATCGACACTTGGAATTATTTCGCCAACTCCAAGAATTTTTCATCGGCCATGTCGGATCCCGCTAATAGTTTATGGTGCAACCCTCCTGTTGACTTTCCGAGAGTTCATTAGCCATCGACATAATTTTTCCACCACGCACCTTGCATCAACTGTCAACCAATGCAGCGCGCATTTCCGTGGACTAGCTACCAATAATCAGTCCTCTTCCATGGCATCTCAACGGGTAGCAATCATGCCATGAGGACACACTTCTCTCAACTACAGAGACAACTCATCATCTCCTTCGCCACAGGAGATCACATTGGCAGCAACAACGTTAGAGCTTCTAGCCGAATCAGCTCCACCGTTCGGGCAATCCTTCCTCACGTGTCCAGTTTGACCACACCCCCAGCAGACAACCTTTCTCTTTCCGGAGCCTTTATTCTTTTTCCTGATACCGACAGATAAAGCTGAATTCTCATAAGATTTATTTTCCATTTCATTCAGTCTTCTCTCCTCAGTAATGAGCTTACTAACCACATCCGCATACACCACTTCCTTACTACCATATTTCAGAACAGGCTTCATGTGCTCATATGTTGAAGGAAGTGACAGGATGAGCCGGAGAGCTTTATCTTCATCTTCGGTTTTCACTCCAAGAGTTTCTAATTCAGAGATAATACCATTGAGGACACTCAGGTGATCGGACAGCTTTGTACCTTCCGCCATTTTCAACGTATGAAATTGCTCTTTCAAATATAACCTGTTGGATATATTTTTTCCCTGATACAATTCTTCCAGTTTCTCCCACAACTCCTTTGTCGTGGACAATCCAAGCACATTAGCAAGAACATTTTTTGCTAGACACATGCGAATTTGACTTGCCGCCTTGATATCCAGCTCCTCCCATTCTTCGTCACTAATCTTGGATTTTTCTGAGTCTCCACTGCCACCGCCTTTTTCTGAATTTCTTCCGCTGACTGGTTTACCCTACAAAACCTTATGTAGTCCAGACTGTATCAACACGTCTTTGACTTGCACTTGCCACAGTGCAAAATTCATTCTCCCATCAAATTTCTCAATCTCGCATCTCATTGCCGACATGCTTACTTTGTGCTTAATAAAGGACTAGAAATAAATATTACACCAGGTAAATTCCCAGGTAAGAGGAGGAGTCACAAAGGTCTCACTTAAAATCCACTTGCCTTAGACTAAATTCGTGTCGTTTGACAGAATTTACCTCGACATGTAATTATTTATCTCACCACCAATACTCAAGCACACCAAAGCAAAACGGCTCCACCTTTTCCAAAGCTCCACCAGCTTAAAAACAAAAATAATTTTTAACAAAAATCTTTTCTGATGTGGAAGATCAGACCAAGCTGCAACCACAGAGCATACTAAGATTTTTGACAAAAAATTATAACACCTAAGCTCTGATACCACTTGTTGGGAAAATCGCTATTTTTCCGCCCCTCGGACCGTCTTTAAGCAGGAATAAATGAGAAAATAAAATAACAATTGAGAAATTAAAGAGAATAAAACACAATGATTTAACGTGGAAAACTCCCGAATGGAGAAAAACCACGGTCGTTGTCTAACGACAACCAAGAAAAATATTCACTATGCGGCAAATTGTTACAACCACAAATTACAAAATATTTTTCTAACCGACACCCACAAAACAACCCCCAAATATTTATACTCCAAGGAACTCCAAGAGATTGATTCTCTAATTCCTAATATAAACTATTTGGTATTTAACCTATAGCTCTCCTTAAGCTATATTTTGTGTTTGCTTGGTGTATTTACAAATGGAGAGAATGAGCCTATTTATAGGCTTCAAATGCAAATAAATTGTCAAACTAAATTAGGTGAAAATTAGGCTAAATTAGGCACCTCCCATTTTCACCTCACATTTTTGACAATTTCTTCATTGTTAGGCACCTTGCATTTTTGACTTTCTTTATTTTTATTTTTCAATTTTGGTGTGCTACCACCAACACTTATAAGATGGTGAATAATTTTATTTAATTAAACAAGTTAACAAATTCTAGCATTTAAGTTTTGCCCATAAGAGAGGCTGTTGATGTGTAATTTGTTGCCTTTTTCTCTCTTTTTTTTTATGGGTTTTGTTTTGGAATTTATTACACATTTGTAAACTACTTGACAAAATAAAAGTACAAAAAAAAAAAGAAAAGAAAAAAGAGATCTGTTTTTACCCAACTCCAGCAAAAAAAATCATCCATAATTGTCAATGGAATAGTTAAGACTCTAACTTAAAATATTTGTTTATATTTATTCAACTTCACAGAAAAAAAAATCTTGAAATTCCTTTTTTCTTGGTGTGAATTTTAAACTGATAATTTTTTCACTATCTTAAAATTTATTCAGCATCGTTTGTCTACAACTATTATTACAGTGATATCACCATACATAAAATCTAAAGAATTCTAAAGTTTTTGGTCACTATATACTGAATCAAAAGTTACAGATTATTCAATTCATTTGATCATATAATCTATAATGGAGTTAATATATAATAGCATTCTTCAAATGGATTAATTTTTTATGGATTCTACCTTTATAATTAATTTTGAAAGGCAATTAATTTTTCTTCTATTTAAAGTATAATGCTTGTGTATTATTAATTATCTCTGAACAACAACAATGAAAAAATTCTACCTCAAAAGAAAAAAAAAATCGAATTTTATTATTTTAATTTCGATTTAAAAGTCATGAAATTATTGATGGAAAGGGAAAACATTATATTCTTTTAGCAATGAAAAAATATTAATTGCTTGGATTAAAAACAAAAATTTCTTATTAGTAATAAGGAATTTAATAATTATTTTGAAGTTACAATTAATTAATTTTTAATGAATCTAAAAAAAAGAAAAAAAAACAAGATAATAATAATATAATAATAATAATAATGTTGGTATATGTTATATAAAATAATTAAATAAAACATATGAAAAAGCTATTACTGATAAAAATGATAATTTATAAAATCCTCTTATTTTTAGCATTAAAATTTTTGTATTACAATTTTTTTAACAATTCATAAATGATAAACATGAAATTTCAAGAAAAAATAAAGATGAATTAAAATTTTAAAAATTAAAAAGTAAATCACGTAGTACTGAAATTATGTGAATTATTTGATAAAAGTAATTAAATAAATAAATATTAGATGAACAAGTTTGTAAAAATTACTTAAATTTGTTTATAGAATTAAATAAATAGGTTTATTAAAATTATTTTAGTGACATCAATTTCTAATTGGAAGCCAAATTATCTAAATATATAGATTTTAGATGAACAAGCCTGTAAAACTTACTTAAATTTGTTTGTAGAGTTAGATAAATTGGTTATAAACAATTTAAGTTCAGCTGATTGAAAAAAAAACACATATAAGTGACTTCACTATATTGTGTTCAGGCATATATTATTATTTAACATTAAAATTTAAAATTTAAATTATTTGACCTTTTTCATTGATTATGATTTGATTTTTGAGACTAATTTTTAACAAGACCAAGAAAATGAATTCAGCAATTAGCTACTGCAATTTTTTGGTATTCTTAGAGGCTAATTAAATTATTGAAAATACTATGATATAGCTAGCATAGCATTAAAGAATGTTAATTTTACTCTGCTTCAAATTAAAAATATGCACTGTAGCATCTAAAAGAACAACAGGCATGTATGGAGGAGTAAATGAAACTGAAAAAAATAATTCTAATATATATTTTACTTTACCAGCCATGTCCAAAGAAGACCTAAACTACTGGACATTTTGACTGTCACTAAATGGACCTCCCTTTTGGTTTAGAACAACATGAACAGCCTTGGCTGCCGCAACAGCAGAGTCTCCTCTCTTGACAATTTTCCCTAGTTCTCCAACTTTCTCAGCCAGCATTCCAACATTTGAGTTGGTTGACTGAATCAACTCATTTGCAGTTTCCAGAGCAGTGCACAACTGGAAAAATTAGAAAAGTGGAGAGCAACAAGGTTATGGATTGAGCATATCAATAATTGTTTTTTTATCAGAAATTGAGCATATCAATATTGAACCATATATTTACCCTGCAAATTGCAAACTATCTTATCATGCACATGGAAAGACATGCTGGTTTTGCTTTAGAAACGAATTTCTGATGATAATGCATCTGATCAAGACACACGTATGCACACGCAACAAGAAAAAAATGCTGCCAGGAAAAATGTTTAACATGATAAATATCGACGTAGAACAACTCTACATATCACACCTAACCTTAAATATTTGATCATCCTACCTTTAGAGTCAGAGCCGTCCATGAGTGATCCTTTCCAGCAAGTGCCTCATTCAAGCGGCTGCAGTTTTCCTGAAGCAAGATTAAAAATAAAATAAAATAAAAAAGTCAAGGATATTTGAATAGATGCATCCTAGGATTATCCATTTGCAAGCAAACCTGAATCACTCCCAAAATTTACATGTAGAAGTTCAAGATAAATGCATGATGCCATCTATTATGATCATATAGCTGTATGGTATGGGGCTTGGATCACATATGGGATTTTAATGCAAGGTTCATATGAACTTTGAACTTTCAAATTTTATGGGCCAGCTTTTGAGGTATGGTTTTCTTAAGGTTCATATCAATTGGTATTAAAGCCAACCACAATTTCTCCCGATTGCAATCGTGCGTGTGGGTGATTAGTGGGATTTTATAATCCTAGTTGCATGGTATAGTTTTTGGATCCCACTTTGAAAGTATAAGACTTCTATGTGGATTTCAAGATATGAACTTTAGGAGAATAACACCTTAAGCTAGCTGAAGGGATTGGAGAGCCCAGAAAATCAATATAATTCCCACATTGAAATCCTATAATTTCAATTTGGAATCCAAGTCCGATACCTTGCAATTAGGATCATAACACCATCTATGAGAGTTCAAGGCTAGCTCAAGGTATTAGAAAGCCTCAAAAACCCATATAAACCCCGAATTGAAATCCCATAATTTCAATATGGGATCCAAGTCCCATACCTTGCAACTGGGATCATAACACCATCTATGACAGTCTGACAGAGGTCAAGTTATATTCTTGCAAATTTGTTAGGTATAGCATGTTAAAATGGGACAAATCTACACAGACTATTATCAATCCCCTGTAAGGCTGCTATCCCGTCCCATCCAGCAAACAATACTCTTGGGAGAGAAATTTATCTAATATGTCAGCATTAACTGACCACTCTCAAATCAATATCCAATTATGGACTCTAGCATAATTGGTGCCTTGGCTTAAAGGGGTACTGGGTATTGCACTAGAAGTGAGGCGCCTAAATTTCAAATCTCAACATTAACAATCCTTGATCCCCTTCCCCACCCAATTCTCAATTACGTACATTAGTGTCTGCAAGCCTAAGAAGGTATTGCACTCGAAGTGGCAATTATCAATCTCTATGCTCTGAACTAAATGGTGGTCAGAAGGGACTAGCTGTGAAACAAATACTCAACTATCATCTCCTTGGGCAACGTCAATTTTCTTGTTTGAATTTAATTACCCATAAAGTATAAATAGAATTATTGGAGACAAAAGACAAGATCAAATTAAATCAAACAAATCAGAGATTTCTTAGGGCTAATTCTTGCAAACTACCAAGAAAAGACAATTAAGAATAAAACCCAAAACAGTGATTATATATGGGATTCTACTAAAGAACAGAATGCAATTGAAGAGAGAACAGAACCTGGAAGAGCTTGGTAAGATCCAAGGAGGAATTAAGTGTATGGTTTGAATCAGGAATTGAAGATGAAAAAGATGAAGCTGCTCCTTTATGTGCTTGTTGATGATCAGATCCTCTAACAACATCTTCTTCTTTTTCTCCAAGATCGCTCAGGAAATCGCCTATGCATAATAATGGCCCTCCTACCCCTTTCATCTCTCTCTTTCCCTACCCCTCTGTGTTTCTCTGCTTTATTTCGTTTTTGCTTTGGACCCTGAAAACGGCTCGTCGTTTCGCATTTTCCAAAACCACGTATGTGTATATAACCCGCAAATTGTCATACACCGTAACTACACAAGAGTCCACTCAGAGCTGTGACTGCAGAGAAAAGCAGAACCCCCTATTCATATTTTTTCGCGAATTCGTCTTCAAGGAGTCTTGTTTTTATCAGGTCGGCTTCGAAAACGTTTCTTATTGTAATGGATATTCATTAATTCTCCTTTTCTTTCTCTCTCTTTCTCTCTTTTTTTTTCATGGCTTTTATTGTGCTTAGGGTTTGGTTTCTCAACAATGATCAAGTTTTTTCACTTAATTGGCCAAAATTCGAAACAGGGTTAAAGAGGGTTCTGCTGATTTCATATCTGGGCAGAAAAGGGCAATAATCAGAAATGGGTGGACAGGAGGATGTTTAGCACCTTGAGGATTGCTCGGTTGCTAAGTTAGTTCTTTTCTTTTATTTGAAACTTCCCTGTGTAATTTTTCATTTATCTTTTTTATATGTTTGGTTTCGGGTGTAAATAATCATTTTCACCTGAATTAAAATGCCTAAAAGGCCTTGTATGCTGATTGTAGGACTACATTTTAATGATCTTGTTGCTTGTTTACATATTAGTTTAAAGGAACAATACTAACCAATCTTTAATTAAGTTTTTGGTGTTGGTAAGGTTATTATTTTTCATTGATGTACAAGCAAAACCTTCTTATTCTAATTCATATGGTAAATAATTTATTTTTGCTATATCATTACTTGACAAAGATTAATAAGATGGATTTGCTTGTTTTTGTTCGTACTTTGTTGTTCTTGTAGTTTGTTAACAGTGTCACTTTCCATGATGCTAAATTTTCTTATCATTTAAGGGTATAGAATATTGATTAGTGTGTCAATGCTTCCATTTCAAGTTTTCATCAATCTTGATTAGTATGTTAATGCTTCTTCCATTTCAAGTTTTCTTAAGATAAAATTCTTTCCAGTATTCAGTAATGCAGATGAATATGCTCAATGTTTGCAAGTCTTGGCGTGCTACTATTGAATTGATATTACAAGTTTCTAGGATGCTTACATGTATCAACTGTATTGCATATTATTTTGGAAAATATGAGGAGCGCTAATCAATGTTCATATTTGCAGCGCATTAGGCACTTGGTTCTTCTCAGTAGCAGGGGCTTTGGTAGCAATTCCAGTGGGAATAAAACGGAAATCTTTAGCACCCCTTGTGTTCTTTGGCACAACAGGCACAATGCTTGATATTATCATTGGAATCAGTCAATGTGAAAGAGAACATGCAGAACGCCAAGCAAAGCTACTAGAAGCCCAAAATCCTGTGGCTGAAGCTTCTTTTTCAGAAACAGGATCCGAGTCTTGATCCCAAAGCATGAGCCTATACTGGTTAGCTTCTTTTAAACTTGCTTGGCATAAGAAACGAATCAATTTTGAATATCATTTTGTGGAACGGATAATCTTTCTTTCACCGCAATGTGATTCAATGTGAACCTTTTTGTGCCCCTACTTATTATTACAAAGTTGTTTTTCTTGTCTGTAACTTCATATTCTGATCAGCAGAACATGGCGGAATAAAAACATAGGGCTTGTTTAGAAGCTACTTCATTGATGTGTTTTAAGTTGTTAAGGTAGGTTGATAAGTGCGGCATAAAATGTTTATAAATGCCTCTGGAAAAAACAAGGATCATTCTCATCTGTGGAATTTTCTCTGTTTGTCTTTTCCAAAAATGATACTGATATTTACCAAAATCCTAGAGCAAAAAAGATTCTATTTTTTTTCCCATTCACAGGCGAAATAGAAGAGAATATGTTAGCCTAATTGTGATGCCAGTTTCGAGTTTCTTCTTCCCCGAAAAAAATTTAACATAAATTGTAAAGTGAAAAAAAAAAGATCAATTAATTCTGTAAATTGAATATTAATAAAATGTAATCAGATAATTAAAGGAGTTAGTAAATTAAAATTTTCAACACACTGGAAGCTATAATTTATTTATTTATTTAATACATATTCTGCGACTCGTGTACATGGAGAAATGACTCTCGAACCTCACATTCTTCATATGAGCAAGAAGACAATTTGGAGTCTGATACACGGAATTGACACAGAAACCATTCCAAACTTGCCCTTTTCAAATCTAGGCTAGCGTTTACAGTTACTTAAAATTTGAAGGGGCTGTGCTTCCCTTGTTGCAGCAGCATCTTTAGCAGAATTAATCAAATCAAATAGAAGTTGACATTTTGATCATGATGGGCGGTTTGCCTTCAATTTGGTGGTTCTCATTTACACCTGATGAGCGAAGAATCCACCGCTGTTTTCTCAGTAGCTTTAGGAATATTCTCCTTGTGATGAAATAAGAATATATCAAATTTCATCTCCTTGCGGTACTCTTCTATTTGGTAGGGAAATTTCTCTTGCATATGCATTAAAAAATTGCCTTGCTTTTCATCCCACGCTGCCTCTTTTGCCTTTGCAAGTTGTTTTCAGTAATTACTTGCGAGTGCACAGAAACATATGCCTCCAGCACTAGCATAATTTATAACAACATGATAGTGCATATGTTGTTTTCGTAAAACTTTACAAAATGATCTGGGCGGTTCATTCACTTAATTTCTAAACCTAATAAGGTCATCATTAGCTTATTATTGTCGTCAGAACAAATTGATAGGATTCCCTTTTTATTATATGATATCATCTCTATCCTTGCTGAATTTTGTATGTAAAATTCTCTCTTCTTACCTCTCTTCTTTATAGCACAATTATATACAAATCTTATTTTGTTATCACATCAATTACTCAAATTTGGAGATAGCAATTTAAAATAAGAATAATTGCCTCCCTCATGAATACCCAAAGCTTTATGTACCTTTTAACAAAAAAATACTAGACTTTATCATTCAATTAAATTAGATACAAAACTTGCTCAAAACCATTAGTATTATATTTAGATTCTTGAAATTGAAAGAAATTGGAATGTTCAAAAAATATTTTATGTCAAATACATTTCATATTTAATCCTTTAAATCAAATTCAAAAAATCATTCATACATAATGCAAGAAAACCAAAGATCCGTTGAATCTTTCCCTACAAAACAGTTCCAGTAATTAGTGGATGAATCAAATCCTTCATACTCGACAAAACAACGATCTCCAATTGGGCACCAGATTGCATCTGTCTATTCGAACATATTTAAAAAGCTAACTACAAATAACCAAAAACCAAGCCACCCAAAATTAAAAGTTATTGGGCCGCAACAATACAAATTACAAAAAGAAATAAAAGCGTAAAATTTGCTTCAAACTCGGCATTCACTTACCGAATTCTTATCATCGATAGAACTGGCTTTACAAAAACAAGAGCCGATTCCATTAAGCACCAGCAGCTTTCGCTAAAAATAGCTACCATAGCTAAAAAGCACAACAAAAAGGGCGGCAATATCTACACCTTCCACCGGATGTTTCAGCACCACATTTAAAATTCTAAACCACAGATTTTCTTTAACTATTTCAACTATACATTGAAAGTCTTATCAACAACAGAGCTTGCGTTATCCTTCACAAGCTCTGTTACCTTCGTTTCCAAGGAAAGCCTTCAGTTGCAAAACTTGATCTGCAGTTACAAATGCAAGGTCATGCATTATAACCTTCACAACAATATGAGCTCATAAATAGCCTCACTCCAATATCAATGGGTCCGTCATCCCCACCGACTGCATGAAGTGCAACAGGAATTGCTGAAAGAAGACACACAGTAAAGGGAAAAACTGCAGGATCAATTTCAGTCTCTGAAACAGGAACTACACGGGCATTATTGTCTAAATGTGCAGCGCTGTACTTGATAGGGGCAGGTTCCTTGCTCATGTTGCATGGGTTTATAACCCATGCAACCTCATTCAGAGCCCTGTAACAACCAGGCCCAGCCTTCCTAACAGTGCGTTTGAATGCACATAAATTTAGCACTAACGTTGATGTAGCTTCAAGCCATTCCACTGTCAAGCCTTCAACTTCCTCGTAATATATTCGTCGTTCGATCTGGAAGCATATTCAACCATCAGCATGGGAAAACAGTATTTTGCAACCTAAAACAAAAAATATGCAGAGGTAGAGAGCTACTTACTGCTAGTTTTTGGATATAAATGGACATAAACCTTGGCCCAAGACCCAAAACTCTAGCTTCAGAGAACAAAACCTAAAAGATGATTTGATAATTGAAAAGTATATCATTAAAAATCATTTAGTCTTCAACCATATATGCGGACAAGAATGCAACTTAAACAAGGGAAAAAAGGTATATCAATATGATGCAAAATAGGAATTCAAGAAAATTAAAGTTTAAGACTTCCGAGCTTAGAATAATGGCCCAGATATAATATAGTAACTCCAAGTCCTAAAGTTTTATTCATGCATCTACTCAAACAAATAAGTAGCTGGCAACTTTCTAAAAATTTATTTGGATTTCTTTACATGTCTGTTTTTAATTTCAAGTTTAAAGAGTCATCACTGGTTTAAAATGACTAATTCTAAGGAAATTTAGGCGTGAAGCCTAAATACTTAACCTTTTGTTTTACTGTCATCAATATATTTCATAGTTACTATTAACAGTCATTGTTCATAGGCACTATTCATCAACCACTGTCCACAGTGCTTAAGTTCTTCACAAACAGCCCTGTAAATCGTAATTCCCTTTCTTGTTTGACATTTGGTTGACATTTTGTTCTTTAACCTATTCTCACAAATCCATATTATTTCTTTGCATATTTACATATTCTAGCTTTCTAACAACCCAAAAATAACCTGCCTTGCAAGCTGTCCCATGACAAACAATCATAGTCACAAATAGAGAAGAAAACATACCTTTTTCCTTCTCAGCAAAACCCACATATATAGTTTATCACAGGCATCATTGACATGCCTGCTAGCAAGCTTTCTTTCATTACAGTGAGCAGCAACATCTGCAAGTAATTCTGTGCAAGGAACTTTATATTTAAATGCGGCAGCTGATAATGCTTTCCTGCCATCTAAGGATTCTGCTGCATCTTTATCAAAATAAATACCAGTGAAACACCTTGTCATTTCCTCTTGCATTCTTATTTCATGCAAGATTGTTCTACTTTTCATATACAACTCCTCAGCTTCTAAGGCTGCAGCCAATGTCCGATGCACAACAATATCAGGATACCTACGCAACGGTGAAGAAAAATGCGTATACAGAGGAACAGCCAGTCCATAATGGCCCCAATCATTTGTGTTATCTTTCATATCACCACTGCAAAAATATGTTGCCAACTGCATCGATTTTGAAGCATAAGACATAAGAATATCAAACAAAACAGAATCATCCTTGAGCTTTTCCCTGATACACTCCAATGACTTATGAAAGTGACCAGAAGAAGAAGTGTCCAATTCCAAACCATGCTTGTGACAAAAAGCTTCAAACTCTCTTAGCTTATGCATGTTAGGTTCAGGATGCCTCCGCAATAGAGCAGAATCTGGGAAAGCTCTATATATAACTTCAGCAACTGTCCTATTTGCCAAAAGCATGAACTCCTCAACAAGAAAATTGGAGTCCTTCCATTCGCAAATCGTACTATCATTTGGTAGTCCATATTCATCAAATAGAAAAACTATTTTAGAACTTTGAAGCTGCAGAGCCCCATTACTAAACCTTTTCTCCCTTAAAGTTTTTGACATTTCGTGAAGACTCCTGACAGATCTAATGACATCTTGCCATTCGAAAGAGCCATGCAACTGCGGTAGGCTATCTCCGTTTGAGTTAGAAGCACCCTCACCGATCATCCCATCTATAATATCCTGAGCATGTTCATATGAGAGCTTGCAACAAGACCGTATCACAGTGCGACCAATCCAACGATCTATGACATCTCCAGCACCGTTGAAGTTCCAAAAAATAGAAAATGCAAGTCTATCTACTCCAGGGTTAAGTGAGCCTAGATTCTCAGAAAGAAGTGGAGCCAACATCGGTAATTTGCGTTGCAGCATATAAACACTTGTTGATCGACTATGGGCTTCTATGTCTAAGGCTGAATCAGGCAAAACAAAATACGACACATCAGCAATGTGAATACCAACTCTGACAGTGCCATTGTGCAGCCTTTCAACTGAGACGGCATCATCCAAGTCAGTAGCAGTTGAAAGGTCGATGGTAAAAATGCACAAATTTCTCAGATCTCTTCTAATTATAAGTTCATCTGTTGGCACCTCCCAAGCATCACATGGCAGGCAAGAAATAGATTCAGGCGAAAAATCAGAACAGAAAACTGCATTTTCACATAAAATTGCATTGATTTGTGGTTCCATTTCACTACCCTGTCCAAAAATGTGTAAGATATGGGCTTGTGGAAAAGGACTTTCTTCATCCCAATTATCAATCTGCGCAGCTACCAGCTCCATCTCAACTGTTGCATCTCCTTCCTCCAATCTTTTCTTGACAGAGACAGGCAAGTTTCTCACTAGGACAATCATTTTAGGAAATTTTGGATCATTCGGTGTGAACTGGATGTACTCATACCTAGAAATTGATAAAGAAAACCACTGCTTAAAATTTAGAAAACCAACTATAGCATCTCGACGAAGGGATCTTTCAATGATGGCCACAACTCTACCAGTTGGGCATTTTGATGGGTATGAATTAATCATAGCACATAACCTGCCCACACCATTTGCAATTTCATTATGTCTAGTAGAACTAAGATGTGAAGAATCTGAAGCAGAAGGGTGATGCCCATTAACAAAATTATAACCTGCAGGTCCATTCAGTTCCTGATGAATACCTTCATCAGCACAAGAACTGCCCTCACATTGACTCCCCTTCTGAGGAGAGGAGTAAGTTCTAGGCTCCGTGTAATCATCCACATCCACCTTACTTTTACCCTTGCAGCTAACGCCATTGGTCTCACTGGCTTCTATAGCCAAATTGTAACTCTCTGCCAAAGAAAAATTGGATGGCTCATTGGATCCTTTCATCTTAATCCAGCATGGCAATGGATCAACCTTGATTGCCACTGTGTCCCCTTCCACCTATAGGAGGAAAAAAGTGATTTCGAACTATTAGAATCTCCAACAAACATAAATTTGATGCTTCTTTCTACAGACAATTGACACATAATGTTGGACGTACAAGTTAATATTGAACATTCCTTGCTCCAATAGACAAATCATCAGCCATTGTACAATGAAATTACAAGCCATTGTCCAAGTACTTAATTAGATAATATACATATATATATATATATCACAAATTGGATAATCCCAGAGAATAGTTAATCTCAACTTACAGCTCTGTTCTGTGCAGCAATTCCATTGATGAGAATGTCTGTTGACACTCCCTCAATTTTGCAGTATGCCTGCAAATAGAAACAGCATATGCACAAAGGTTCTGAGCAAAAACTAACAAATTAAGAGCACTGAATGAACTTGAAAGTATTAAAAAAAAATAAGCAGGAACACAATACATATACCTCAACTCTATTGTGAGCATTCACATGAAATTTTGCTTTAAACGCATCATTTGTCTGTCAAATTTTTATATTAAAAAATGTGAATGGGTCAACAAACATCACCAAATATCTAAGCATAAAAAGATAGCATTAGTATTGAATTAATATCCAACCAACCTCTAAAGCCTCATTAATAGCATCCATTGACCAGTGTGGAGCAAAAATTTTATCATCAGCATTGCCATCAAACTGATAGAAGGAAAGCACATTCTTGTTCACGCATTTTCCAAAGGGAACTCCACCAGCAATTGGCTCGGGACACGAGTTTGAAAATGGTCGTCCACCCAAATCAGATGGCAACAGGGACTCAACTTGCATATTTATATGCATGATAGGCAAAGAATTGAAACCGATATTCAAGGAAGAGGTCAACCCATGCTCGCTCGGATCATAAGCATCTAATTCCAGTGGCCTTGATGAGGAGCAACTCATAGGTGATGCATAATTTTTTGCTTTTCCACCATTTCCAGAGTCTCTACGCATTTCATTCACTGAACTAGAAGCTGTTCTCGTGATAATCAAGGTAAAGAAAATAAAACCCAAATCATTGAGCTGAGTCTTACACATGCACTCGAATACAATAACTCAAAGACATAAAAACAAATACATATGAGATGAGAAAAATGGAAAGTGCGATCTTAAAAAATACACCTAACTTAATATAGGAAAAATCAGTTAAATTCCAAAATGCCACCAAAAATTCTCAGAGACCACTAAAAAGAAGCATAATTACCCAGCAAACAACCAAACTATAACCACAAATTTACGCAAAAACATAAAGGGACAAAAGAAAATTTCCAAACCCACTAATCTAAATTTACAGTTGACTTAAAATTCATCAATTTCACGAATAACTGTAACTAATTAGGAAGAAAGCCCATATAGTGAGGATCGTTGCAGGAGCTACAAATTTCACTACAGTATCAAATAAAAAAAATAAATGAGTAAAATTAAATTACCTGGAATAGTAGAGTTCTGCTTAGATCGACGATTGTATCGGCGCTTATTTTTCTTCTTCTCCTTATCCTTATCTCCACCATCCTCCACCTTCTCAACCACCACAGACGGCGAAAACTTGGTCGCCCTCTTCATAATTCTCGGTGATAAAAAATCAAACAAATCAAATCTAAAAGAAAATTGATAACGGATAAAACTCTAAAACATTGGCAACTTCCGATTTGGGAAAAAATATATCCGGAATAACCGATAATTCGAACAAAAATAAAAAATCAAAGGGAAACAACACCAAGCAGAAAGAGAAGAGGAGGAGGAGGTGTTGATGGGGTTTTATAAGATGTGATCCGAGAAAGAAAATTAAAATAATAATAACAATAGAGTCCTATTCAGAGGGAGAGAGAGAGAGAGGGATACAGACAATGGTGAGAGTGAAAAAGAAGAAGAGATTATTGGTCGGCGAAGACAAAGTGGTCGCGCCGACTATCGATTCTGCTGTCTATTAGAACTTACTTACTACTCCTCTAACTAGGGCCTCTTCTACACCTTTATTTATTTAATTTTTTTCCTCTTCTTTTCTTTTCTTTTCTTTTTCTTTTGCTTTCTCTTCCATGGATGATGTGTTTTCCTCTTTTTTCCATTTTAACTTTAATTTTTTTTTAAGATTTGCTTTTTGGAAAAATAATTTAAAGCAAATTAAATTAGTAAAAAACAATCAATTTTAATTTTTAGTTACAGTCACAATTAAAATATTGATTGTAAATTAAAATTCTTAACTTTTTTCAATTGCTTTAATTTGTACTTATTTGTCAGAAATTATATGATATAATATTAATTATAATTAGATATTTAAATTAGAAAAATAAATTAATTAAATAGTAATATTTGATAATATTTTTTAAAAAATATATTTTAAAATTTAATCTTCAAATAAACTTATAAAACCATCATTATAAATAAAAATATATATCATTATTCCATAAGTTTATTATTAAAATAAAATATTTAGATAAAAACACTATTATATTATTTAAATAATTTAATTAGAGATTTTTAATGCTTTCTATTATTTGTATAGTTGTTTGCTTGTGTGTTATATATATACTTTAGTTATATTTTTTATTTAAATTATATTTTTATAAAATACTAGCTCTTATATATATATATATATATATGAATATAATGACTATTAAATCTTCATTGCATTAAAAAAAATAATTACATTCACAGATAAATTTTCAATTTGTTACGACTTACAATTTTTTGAAGATTATATTATATTATCTCAATAAATTTATAATAAAGTAAGAATTACCATTTTTGTAGTTATATCATACTTTATTCTAAAAAGATAATTTATATTTAAAAAAATATTATAAATAAAGCAATATCAATAATGATGAAGAATAATAGTACTACAATAAAGATGCCACAAAAAATGATTTAGGACATGAAATTTAAAAACAAACGTGCATGCAGGGTGTCTCAATTATTCTTTATTACTATTTCTATTTGGCTCAATATATTAAATAACCCAGTAGAAAAATATTTTAATTTTATTAAAAAAAATATCAATTGATATATATTTAAACTAAATATTATAACACTATAAAAAAAGACAATTGACATATATTTAAACTAAATAATATAACACTATTAAAAATTTAATCCTCTTGTCATATTTTAAAATAATGAAATAAGTAATCATTTTCTTATAAAATTATTATAAAAGAAAAAAGAAATTTAAAAAATATTATAAAACAGAAAATTTAAATTTATATGAAATATTAAATATTAAATTTATATATATATATAAAAATATAAATCTAATTTTATACAAACAGCAATAGTAACAGAAAAAAATATTTAAAAATCAGTCTAGAAAAACCTTCAATACAGGCTAATTAGCATTTAATAGGTTGAAATGAATAAGTTTTATCATTTAGGAATGCTAGCTTGTAGTTCGTGTTTTAGGCAACCTTAATTTTTTTTTATCAAAATTCAAAAAATATTGATAATATAGTTTTATATAAATTTATTTTTAAAAAATTCTAAAAACAATTTTAAACAATTTCAATTCATATTTTATTATATATATATATATATTCTAAAATAATTTCTTTTTTTTTTGAAGAATTACAAATGGAAAAAAAAATACTCAAAAGATTCAACTATAAAATTTAAATAAAAGCAATATATATATATTTAGCCACTAAATTAAATCGTGATAGGTAGAACGATATCTTTTAAATTTATTATAATCGATTTTTTAATTAGTAATCCGAAGGCATCGGTAAAAAAAATTTATTAATTTTAATTTTAATGTTTGATTGTGGGGTAGATGGGGTGTCTGGATCGCGACACGTGTCAGTACCTGGACTGGTGGATGCTGAACTGAGCCAGGGGATGCAGTTAAAGTTAGAAAGCTGTGAAATTTCTGGCCGTATACGTCTACACAAAAGTCGCATGGACGGTGGTGTATAGAATTAGAAAAATAAGACCTACTTATTTTTATCTTCTTATTCGATAAATGGTAGGAAATTTTTTTATTCTTTTTTTTTTGCATAACGAGTTCGGTAATTAAAATTATAGATAATTTAAATAATGCATAAATAAAATTAACAATCCTAATATATATATTTTTTTATTTTTCTTTGTCAGCAAGAGATTATGCAATTTCATTCCTAATTTTTTTCCTTATCCAAAATTTTTGTCAAAAGAATTTAATGAAAATTAAACATATAGATGAATGCACATAAATTTAATACGTTATATATAATATAAATTTAATATTATTAAAATACCCATTAAATTAATACATTATATATAATATAAAAATAAGTCATCAATATATTAAAATAAAGAAAAATTAGTTAAAAACTAATATAAAAATTAATTTGAAAGAATTAAATAACTATATATAATATAAAGTTAAGTAATTAGCATATAGAAAGAGAGATAATCAAGTCTGGTAAAAGAATATAAAAAATTTATGAAAGGTTGATCTTTTAAATAAATATGTGAGAGACCAATATGATAAAATAAATATTAATATGAAGAAAATAGTAGTCTTATGAACATGTATTTATAGAAAAAATATTTATTAAAATTATTATATTTATAAATAAAACATAATTATAAGTACTCATATCTGTATTAAATTTGTTTTTTTAATAAAATTTTATTGAAATATGAATTATAAAATATTGAAATATTTGTATTAGTATTTTTTAAACTAATCAATCAATTTGAAAATAATAGAGTCATTTTCATAAGGGAAAAATTTAAAAGTTTTATTTTTTAAGATTAACTAATTAGAGACTCTTATTTAGTATAAATATATTGATAATTTTATATTTTTCTAATGCAAAAATATATATTTCATTTTTTTTAATACAATTGACTTTGAACATAAAATTCAAATTTTAGTTCTTAAAATCTCAAACTAACTCTAGGAGTACTTTTTCATAAATTTTTATGTAATTCATTTTGAATTTTACATTTTCAAAATATTTTATGTTTGAAATATTAAAACGTGTTCATTTTAATTATATATATTCAATCCTATGGAATTAAACATCACTGAATAAAATTTATTAAATAGGCATATTTTTCAAATAAATATCATAAAACTTACAAAAAGATATTATATTGTAATTTCTATTTCTTTCTGTATCTCCATGCACTATTTGGAAAATTTTATTTTAAATTAAGTATATATGCATCCAGCTAATAATAAACTGCTAATAGAATAATACATAAAAATAAATAAATTTATTTAAAATTTATTAATTGGATTCATATATACCTCATGATAAAAATTCTCCATCTTCTCATTTCTCAATCTCTCTCTTTCTTATTTTCTCATTCTCACACGTCTCTTTCTTTTCACTAGAAGCCATAATTTTCGCTTTTTCATTTTCTTTTACTGTTTTTCTTCAAATTATTTTTTATTGAACTTATAAATTAAATGTTAATTATAAATATATAAAATATAATTATTTATAGTTATTTTATTTTTTAATAAGTTTATTATACTGAAAGTATAATTTTAATAAATAAACAAGAAACTCAATTATACATATCTATTCAAATTAAAGGAACAGATAATTCAATCAAATTTTATATTTTAAAAAATAATTTTTTAAAATTCATTTACAAATGAATTTTATATGTGTATTTCATTTATTATATAGCCAAAAGAAATTATAAATAAAGAAGAAATATATTAAAACCCTTATTTTATTGAGAAAAAATAATAAAAAAATGATTCGATGCATTAAAAAATAATGTTAAAAAAAAGGAACAAAGAAAAGGATTATTTATGTTAAAGATAAAAGGAAGTGATCTCCAACCTACTTTTTTTTTGGCCAACCTTTCACTAACATATGTCTCTCCATGATTACAGAGATAGTTCAATCAATCAAAAAGCTTAAACCAAGTTCAGTATTTAATTGTAATTACATAAAAGCCAAAATGTGTTTAATAATCAACTTAATTGGTAGGTGATTGGCATCAATTGCATTGTCTAAGCATTTTGATTTTATTAATTTAGATTTGCACCTTGCTTATTAAGTCCTTACTCTTTAAGTAAAGTGACACTAAAATGAGATGACAATGAGGTCATACCTACCACTTTTAATATTTTGAATATATTGGAGATTGCTCGAGTCATCAAAACACTTGCCAAATATCATTTCAAATTTGCCCCATATTGGGTATATTTTCTCATATTCTTCTCACTTATGCATAGTTTTCAACTAGACGATGCAATAATTTCATTTATAATTTCACATATATATATATTATGCTAAATTCACTTATTTCATCTTACTATCAACTTTCAATTCATTTGAATTGATAAAAATGATAAAATCAAATCTCAAATTAAATTAAATTAAAAAAAAAACAAAGAACACACAATTAAAAGTGATTTTATTTAAAAAATAACTATGTTTAAAAAAATGCTACAAGGAGATGTAGTTGAATTATTAATTTAATTTGTTGCTGTGCTTTTGACCTTCCTATTTATTGTGTTTTCAAAAAATCATGTACATTTTCAAAAATAAATTGATTCTATGTACACTTTTTTTCTATTCATACTTAGAGACAATTTTTTTTTTAAATTTTCTTTGTTATAAAATAGGCACTGTACTGCTTATTGCCTTAATAATAAGACTCGTAGTTTAGAAAAAATTACTAAAAATATTTAAATAATTATTAAGTATTTTTTTTTCATGATAAAATGTTAACAACACTTATTTGTAAAGATAAATTTAACTTGTATTTAATGTTAAAATAGCTTGAAAAATTTTAACTTTTCTAAGTGGAAAAATGATTTTCTATTTCTCGAATAAAATTTACTAAATGACTATGAGAAATAAATAATCTATAATCATGCAATTAAGCATTCAAAATTAAGATTCCTCTTTTATTAGTTTGCTAATTCTTTTATTTGCTTAATAATTTGTTGCAAAAAGTAATAAATATTAATCAAATAAAGTCTAATAATGTCACTTTGGTCTACAGGAATAGAATCCCAATAGTCTTTCCTAATAAATGTGTTGAAGTATTTTCTGTTAGGCATGTGATAGTTTTGAGTGTATTGTAAGATTCAATATTCCCTTTTTGGCCACCCTATCAAAAAATGGGAAATTAAAAAAAAAAGAAATTAGAAAAACCTTTAATTGCTTATTGAAAAAAAAACATTATCATCATAAAGCAATTTCTACAAAACATAAACAAGTCTTTTTTTTCTATTATTGTCTGGATGTGAAGCAAATGACATGGCCAATGGACTATAGGTAATGTGATTTTGTCAAACTATATGATAAAAGGAAAATTCATACACTTTTGTTTCTCTTTGATAAGTCGCAAAGTGTAATAGTGGGGGGGCTATACCTAAGATTTTAAAGTGAATACTTACCTCTTGTGTTTCATGAGCATTTACTTTATAATTATATTGTCAAACTTTCTTTTTGAAAAAAAAAAGCTGTCATTATGTTACATATAATTTTGTATGTTAATAGTAGCAACCATATATATATATATGTATATATTCAATATTTAATTCTTAAATTATTTTGTTTATTTATAATTCTCTTTATTTTAGTATGAAATATTTATATTAAAATATATAATATTAATTACATATATTAATATTTTTATTTAATATAAAAAATAAAAATAATTTTGATTGAGAAAATTACACAATATGTCAATTTTGTTTAAATTTTTTAATTATCTCACAGTTCTTAGGTAATTTTAAAAATATTTATTTTTAAAATTAATTTGAAAATATACATTATGCTTATATTAATGATTATGGTATTTTATATTATGCAATTGTATATTATATATACATTTTGATGTATCAACTGTTTCAAATTGGATGTAAATATTTTAAAATTAGAGATTAAATTTAAAAATAGAAAAATAAATTTTTTTAAAAATATTTGTATATTTTTAGTCCATTCATCTCTGAGCTAGTCCATTGCCATTCATAAACAGTGGACTATAATTTCTTGTGCGTAACAAAGTTTGGGCTATACAAGTGGCCCAAACTTGATACAAGTTGCTTAAAAAGAGGAGAAGTCGAATAATTGTCATAAAATATATTTGAAAAAATTATATCGTGTAATATTTTTTTTTAATTTTTTTTCAATATCATATAATTCTTAAGAAATTATAAAAATATATGTTTTAATTTAATTAAGAAACATATTGTATGTATCATTCTAATATATTTTGTTTTTAAAAATATTTTTTAAGGATACAACAATTGAGCTTTAGTATTTTTTTTTTCACATAAAAAAGGTCTCTCTTTTTATACCATGCATGGTCTTATAAAATATCAACAGACAATTTGTAATAATCTCAAGAGTTAAACTTAAAACATTATATATGACCTTAATGCTTGATTTCTTGAAGGAAAGGAATGGCAATGAAAATTTTGCTTTCTTTCTTTCTCTTTATAAATGTAATTCTTACTCAAATTTAAAATCTTTAAGTTGTAAAATGCTCATTAGTGCTTTTTCTCATCTTTACTTCCTAATAATAATAAGAAGAAAAATTATTTCCAGTTCTTTTACACAGATAAATTCTATTCCCCAACTTAATTTTTTTTATTTTTTATGATAAAAGTTATTTGATTTGGAATTATTATATATTATAAATAAAATGTTAAAAATTAGATTTTTATGGTATCAGTAGATATATTTTCCATTAAAAAAAATTAAAGGGAATCTGTATAAAATGGAAATCTCCCCCACTGTCATTTACATTTCAACCAAGTCATTATATTTTAATCATAGATATATGTATATGGACTATCGTAGTTGAAATGCTTTTATTATTTAAGGTGAATGGCAATCCCCAACTTAATTGTTAATACTTAAAAAAGAAAAAAAAATACTACCAGTCTCTCTCTCTCTCTCTATATATATATATATGTATATATATTTTTCTTTTAAAAAAAAAAAACTAGCAGTCTTTTTCTCTCTCTTTTCTTTTTCTATTTTCCTTCTAATTTTTTAGCCACATTTCTTTTTTCAATTTTTTATTAAAAATTTGTATTCAATAAATTTAGATATTTATAAATATGTTAATTGTATTTTTTTACATGAAATTATTACTATTTGTCTTGGTTTTATATTTATTTTTTAAATTTTGATAGAATTTATTAATTCATTCATTTTGAATCAATAGACACATTTTTTTTAATTTCACAATAATTAAAAAAATAATTATTTTAATTAAAAAATATAAATTTGTATAAATATCTTATATTACACTTCTATTTCATTGATAAAGTTAAATATGTATATAGTAAAAATTAACATGTTAAATAACTTATTAAAATTATATATAATGTGAGTTCTAATTTAAAATAAATGAAAAAAATTATATTTATCAATTTAGGACATGAAAGTATTCCTCTCATAAAAATAATTTATTATTCTTTTATAGAAAATATTTTGTTCACTTACACTATTTATGAAATATGAACTTATTTTTATATTTTTAAAATTATTCATTGATATTAGAAAGATGATGAATTGTGGCTTAATAGTCATTACGTGGATTACATTTATTGCGGATCGGTGACTTGAAATTTTTAATACTCCATTGATACAATTGAAGCGTATATATTTGAATTTTGATATAAAAAAAAAGCGTATATATTTGAATAAATTCACATTAAAAAATTTATGTTATTTAAAATAAAAAAAAGGCCAATGGCAATTTGGCAGCCATATGAATTACTATGAGCTTTATTAGGACGTGGCCGCCATGACATAGGAGATGAGGAGACAGTTGACTAAACTCTCAGTTAATATTATTACTACTATCATATTATAAAATATTAATTTTAATTAATTAATAAATTAACACATCTTTTTCTCAGGCTGTCATGAGCTCGCAAAATATTAAAAAAAATACTAATGCAAAATATTTAATTATTATTATTATTATTATTATTATTATTATTATTATTATTATTATTATTATCATCATCATCATCTTTTGAATGATTCTTTTAGCATAATTTCATGCCAAATATTCACATCAACTTGTTATGTACAGAAGTCCATCATATGTATATTTTATAGGGCGCAATTCACAGTTGCAACATTAAAACACTATAATTTTTCCAATTTGTCCCAATTAATTAGGCCAAGCCTGGACTTAATTATTTATTTTATTTTTTTAAAATTCATTTCTTATATATATACAGAGAGAGAGATTAAAATTCTTTGGTATTAAATTTCATGTTGAATATTTGCATCGATCAGAATTTTAACTTAATTGATGAAAAATTCAGAACTTTCGATTTGAAATTCAATAGTCAACTCAAGAGTTAGATAATTATTGCATATAAGTGGTAAAATAAATTCAAAGAGAACTACCTCAAATGCTTGATTTTATGGACTTCTTCTTCCTGATCGCTGACTAAATTAACGCAGATTTAACAAGGAAATGACAACATATATTACTATATGAAAAAAATATAAATAATCCTTATCACATCATACATAATATTATTTTAATTTTTTAAAAATAAGACAGTCTTTAAAATATGACAATTCATGCATGTCAAAACATAATTTAGAGATAAGTATATCAGAAATGATTTTTCCTCCCTTAATATAATATTTTAAAAAATATTATTTGAGAATATTAAAAGGTTAATTTTGTTAATCTATTTTATAATTACAAGTTTAAATACAATTATTAATAAAATTAAAAATAATATTTTACTTATTTTATTTTATTAAAAAATTTGCACTATTACTAAGCGCGCGAAAGGAGACTATTACTAATTTAACGATATTACCTAACTTTTGTATCTGAACAGAAAAGCCATCGCTTTCACCCGCTCAGAGAGCAAATGATATTCTACACAGGCTCCCATTTACAAACCCATTAATCCTTACCCAATTTCCCAATTCGTTGTGGCAATTTTTGTAAACCGTAAGGCCATGATCATGGCGCATATCCTAATCCTAATCAGTTACATGGCAAGGAACTGTCTTCTTTAAGGACTGGATGTTCTTTAATCTTTACACGTTGTGTTGTGGATTCTATAGGGATTAGTCATGCAGGTTTGTGTTTGCACCATCACTCAGACGTTAAGTGTTTGTTGGTCGACCTGTTTATGCACATTATCTCTTTGTTTATTTTCCTCAGCCAAGTGGGTTGTGTTTACTTTTATCTTTGGATATTAGCGTCTCACTTTTTTTTCTTTTTATTATAATATTTTCTTTATTTGCATATAATGGTGGTGACTGAGTGCATAGAATATACGTGGTGCAATTGACATTGTGTAGTGTGCTGGCTCACGAAGCAAACATCAATCATACTGTAATATATAAAAGACAAGTTTTTGTCATAGGGGCATTCGATTATATGTAATATTTGTGTTTACATTAGAAAAGGAGGGCAAATTAATGCCAATTTGCAATTTAAAGAAGGCAAGAATATTGTAGATAGATGGTAAGAGAGGAAATGGTTGTTAGGTTTTAAATAAACACTCCCTTACGTTTGACCTGCTAATGACATTTTTAAATGTTAGATCCTTAGCTGATGCTATCACCAAGTATCACCAATTAAACAATTAATTATACCATAGTCACCAGTCAGGATTTGTTAAGTTTAGAGAGAGATAATTAGAGAGAGAAGTCAACGCAAAACCAAGAATCAGGATTGAGAAAAAGAAATGGAGGAAGCCTTTGGAAACTAATTCCAATCCCACCAAAACCATTTCTTCAAACTTATTGTTTTTCTCTTCTCCGCTTGATATTCAAGCCATTCTCCACATGAAAACTTTCTTTTTGTTGTCCATCACTTTCTCTTTCTATGCCCTTGTCTCTTGTGCTTCATTCTCAGAATTAATTTTCCCAAATTTCACTGCTTCATATTTTCAGTTCATTGACAACAAGGGTGATTTCTTATTCTCTCGTAATGGAACTTTCAAAGTTGCTATCTTTAATCCTGGAGGACAGACGAACTTTTACTTGTGTGCTATCCATGTGGCAACCAGCACTATCATATGGTCTGCTAATCGTGATGCTGCTATCACGAGTTCTGGTAAAATGGATCTCACATTCAAAGGAATTCGTGTTAGTGATCAAGATGGCAATCCCAGATGGTCGACACCACCATTGAGATCTTCTGTTCATGCATTACTGCTGACTGAGATGGGTAATGTTGTTTTACTTGACCAGTTTAATGGTTCTCTATGGGAGAGCTTCACTAATCCAACAGATGCAATTGTCATCGGACAAAGCTTATTTCAGGGGGCAATGCTGTCCAATGCTGTATCAGATGATAACTAATCCACAGGTGATTACAGGCTTGCTGTCACTGATTCAGATCTAATATTAGAGTGGCAGGGTCAAACATATTGGAAGTTTTCAAAGGATACTAAAGCTTATAGAAACTCTAACCATATTGTGGAATATATGGCAACAAACGGAACTAGTCTTTTTCTATTCAGTGGAAATAGATCTGGTGTCGTTATTCAGATGACTTTGTCACCATCTGACTTCTGAATTGCCCAGCTGAGTGCTTCAGGCCAGTTTATAATCAAACACTTTTCTAGCAGTGAAGTTGAACAGGATTATGTGGGGCCAGTTGATGGTTGTCAAATCCCGCTTGTTTGTGTCAGAATTGGGTTGTGTACTGATACCACATCCAACAGACCAACTTGTTCGTGTCCTCCAGGTTTCCATGGGGGTTCACAAAATATAACCGGTTGCATGCCTAGTGGGGGTCCTAATTCTTTGCAATATGCTTGTAATTCAACTAAAAATTCCAGTCAGTTGAATTCTTCTGCTGTTTCATTTTTGAGGCTTGGTTATGGTATGGATTACTTTGCGATTGATTTCTCTGAACCTACAAGATATGGTGTAAGTTTGTCACTTTGCCAAGATTTTTGCACAGCAGACTGCTCTTGCTTTGGGATTTTTTTATGAAAATTCATCTGGATCTTGCTATGCACTTGAAAATCAGCTAGGTTCCATCATATCAAGCACTACAGATGAAGATGATCTGTTGGGCTACATTAAAGTTATAGCTGGAGCACCTCCAGATGACAACACCTATAGCAATCAAAATCAATCATTTCCTGTCATTGCTCTGGTGATGTTACCTTTCACTGGCCTCTTCCTCATGGTTGCTCTTGGTTTCCTCTGGTGGAGAAAATGGAAAAATTCCAAGATTAGAGAAAGAAAACTGGGTCACACGCGCTCACTTTCTTCTGGTGATCTAGATGCCTTCGACATCCCAGGCTTACCCCAGAGGTTTGACTATGAAAAACTCGAGGTTGCTACTGAGAATTTTAAAACGCAAATAGGATCAGGTGGATTTGGTTCTGTATACAAGGGCATACTGCCTGATAAATCAGTTGTAGCCATAAAGAAGATAACAAATTTAGGGGTTCAAGGGAAAAAAGATTTTTGCACTGAAATAGCAGTAATTGGAAATATACACCATGTCAATCTGGTGAAGTTGAGAGGATTCTGTGCCCAAGGTAGACAACGCCTTTTGGTTTATGAGTACATGAATCGCAGTTCATTAGACAAGACCCTTTTTGGTAGTGGACCTGTCTTAGAATGGCAAGAGAGGTTTGAAATAGCCCTTGGAACTGCACGAGGACTTGCATACCTGCACAATGGATGCGAGCAAAAAATTATTCATTGTGATGTGAAGCCAGAGAACATTCTTTTGCCTGACCATTTCCAGGCTAAGATATCTGATTTTGGCCTCTCAAAGCTTCTAAACCCTGAACTGTCCAGCTTATTCACAACAATGAGGGGCACTCGAGGTTATCTTGCACCTGAATGGCTAGCAAACTCAGCCATCTCAGAAAAAACTGATGTTTACAGTTTTGGTATGGTACTGCTAGAAATTGTAAGTGGAAGGAAAAATTGCTCTACCCTATCTCAAAGCCACAGCATGGATAACAGTAGCAGTGGTGGCGCCCATTCAACATCATCATCAGGATCAGGACTTGTCTATTTCCCATTGTTGGCATTGGAGATAGCTTGCTGATCCAAAGCTAGATGGGAGGGTAACTAGCGAAGAAGTGGAGAAATTAGTGCGCATTGCTCTCTGTTGCGTCCACGAAGAACCATCACTGATGCCTACTATGGTTAGTGTTATTGGAATGTTGGAAGGCTGTATCCCTTTAGGCCAGCCAAGAGTGGAATCTCTAAATTTCTTGCGATTTTATGGGCGTAGATTTTCTGAAGCTTCAATGATCGAGGAAGAGAATGGACAAAGCAACTTCATTTTGTTCCCAAGAGCAAATAATTCTACCACAATTGCAACAAGCGATTCCCATCCTTGTTTTTCTTATATATCCTCACAGCAGGTCTCAGGCCCCAGATAATGTTTACCGCCTGCAATTCTGCAGCTTATGTATAGTGTATTTTGAATGATAAGAAAACCACAAAAATGTATGCAATTTGGAATTTTTGTTCATGCCATTATTATTTACACAAATATATAGACTGGAAATCAAATTTTCAACTATTTCTTTTAATATTTTTTTTTTGGGAAGTTCATCAAGTGAATAGTTAGAGTTGGTATATATGCATAAGCTTATGCAAATGCAATATATCATGTATCAGAGGTTAAATGTTCTGTATTATTTTTCTAAATTGTGCTTTACTATATTGGTTTTAGTGTTCCAGTTTTTGCTGCATCTTGTTGATAAATTTTCCTTTCCTTCATTATCTTGTCAAATAGCTATAATGGGAAATTTTTTAATTAAGCAAATTTTTTTTGATTAAATTTGATTAAGAGCTACAATTTATATTTTAGATATCAGTATTACAATTTTTTCATATAGAAAGAAAATAATAAACTATATATATATATACACATATATAGAGAGAGAAATTCTATGATGGATCAGATAAATTATAAACTGTGATTTGAAAAAAAAACTCAAATCACAATTTGTGATTGATCTGATCCATGAGTAGTTATATGGACTAAATATATCATAAAATTTTTCACACACACGTGTATATATATATATATACTTATAATATTGAATCTTAGGAAATAAGTAGTTACAGTTGAAGCTCAAAACATTCATTCTAACGGAAACTTATTTCTGTCTTGGATGACCACATGGCTGTCCACATTTGCCGCTAAACGGAAGTTTTGAGCACGCGTCATATCACCATTGATCCATTGGATATCATGCTGTATATGTGGACTTTTGCTATTGGATATCTAACATTTTTCCCAATTTTTTACTATTTATCATTGGATAAAAATAATATATCCCCTTTCGACCAAAAAAAAAATATATATATCCCCTATATTAATTTTATAATATCCAACGACATCGAGACACGTATACATCCCTACATCGATATTAGCTCAGACCAATAAAAATCAACGGAGCACGTAAACACCGTTACAAGAGAAACACGTCGAATTTTCTACATTCATATATATACATAATAGAGGCCCGCTCAGTCCTTGTTCTTCGAAGGAAAGTCTGAGAAAAGCTTGGAAATTAGCTCTCGTGGCTTACGTTGAGCGAGGTCACGATTCTCTAATTCTGAATCCCTATTTTGATTTAATCAAATTTATATTTTATCTAATTATTTTGTTCATATTTTTTTTCTCTTAATCTGGCAAAATTTTAGGGTTCGGTTGACTTAATTTTGTCCCTCTTTTATTTGCTTTTCTAAAATGCAGAGATTAATTCATTTTTTGGTTTTGCGATTTTGTTCAGATTGATTCCTTTAGGGAAATTAGTGTTTCCTGCTTTCTTGATCGTCCAGAGTCAATATTGAGGTTGACTAATTAGGAGAAGTAATTATGATAGAAACAAGTTAATTAATCTATAAATTATTGATAAAATTGTTAATCACTAGCTCTTTAGTTAATTTAATTTCAGATATCAGGTTTTCTAGTGGGATTATCGCAATCCTATTTGCTAAACCTTGATTTGAGTTTGTAATTTTCTAAACTTTGATTTTTAGATCTTGTAATTTTCGCCGCAGCATGTATGATTTTGGATTAGCACCTGTAGCTAGAAGATATATGATTTTGGAAAATTTTATAGTTTATCTTCTGCCTAACCCTATGCAGCTACTCTTGTTATTATCAAGAAAGTGGGATTTAGATGTTTTGTGCTTTCTTTCATTGTTTATATTTCCTGAACGGAATTGTTTGATTAAATCTATGTAGCATTATCATTTGTAAAATTAAGATGGAGAACATGTCCGCATGTGCATTGATCTGTGAGCAGCTAACTGCATTGTATGTTATAGAGGCAGTCATGTATGTTTTTGTAGACATCAGATGGGAATTTAAGGGGAAACATTGCATGAAGAGAACAAAGGAATCAGTTTTAGTGGCAGCTTTCCGCACTCTTGATTCTTATGAGCATGAAAGAAAATAACTGTTAACATGCTTGTGTCTTCTTGTTCAGGTGTTGTGAAATCTAAACGATCATTATGGCGACTGAGAACTATTACTGATTTCTTTTGGGCTATTGTCAATTTCATCGGTGTATTCTTTTCTACTATGTTCTCGGTAATAACATGATATTATATTGTTGCATTTTTGCATTGCTATCGTATATTTGTATAATGTTGGATATTGGTCTTTGGAGATTCATTTTCTTGTTGGCTTTTACGTCTTAGATTGAAAAGTCAAATGCTTACCGGAAAGGATCTGGTTCTGGCAAGAAATGGGATGGTGGCCCCGGAGGGCCTGGAAGTGGACCATATGGTGGTGGCCCACGGGGCCCACCACGTGGCCTGGATAACGTTCGAGGGATTGACCATAGTAAGTTCTGTTTTTTATTTATTTATTTTTTTAATTTTGATGTTCAAATGTTCATTTGTTCTTATCAAAACCTTTTTGTCTTGAATTTCTAGGTTCCTTACCTTCATGTGGCTCCTGCTGCGGTTAATGGTATATATGATGCTTCTTTGGCAAATGCTTTTGTTGGAAATGTTATGTAATAACTGACTATTTCAATGGATATCTAGCGTGTATGCATAACATGAGCAATCTATTGTATGTTTGTTGATGAATCAAGAAGATGTTTTGCCTATTCTCAAAGTTTTATTTCTTTGACACTTTATCATTTTCTTCTAGGTCTTTATGTAAATCACTGTGATAATAATGTGGGATTTTGAGGTATGACTGAGCGCCAAGAAATTCTTTTGCTTTTTTCGATTTCACTAACCTTGCTATATTAAGTTCTGTTAGATTTAAGTTTATTGAGAAAATAAATTAATAATTTTATTAGGGGATCTCGACTTGTATAATTAAATCACTCGATTATAGAACTGTCAACCGCTAAAGGGAGGTGACATAGTTTGCCATGCTAATTTAGGCCTTACTTGTTTTATAGTTTGTCATAATATAATATATTATAATATGGTTTTATTCTTGTTTGTTTTAATTTTTACTTTTTATAGTATAGTTTTTCATGGTAATTTAATAGTTTGAAAATCATGAATTTTCAAATCACTAATTTGGTGATTTTCTATAGTTTTATAATCTTATTTTTTAAAAATATTTAAAATAAAATTTTTAAATACTAAATATATGTTAATAAATAATTTTTCATTCTATAATATATTAAAATTTTAAAAATATTATCAAATTAAATAAAAATATTTTTATTAAATCATATCATTTTTTAAATATGATAAATATTATTTTTAATATCATATTATATTATGTTGTATAATATATTAATTATTATTATACTATATTATAATATATAATATATTATTAAGCCACCCTGCTAGTCATTTAAACAAAACTTTAGAGGGTGATGGATGTCATATCAAATCCGTTAAAAATTGCTTAAATTAACTTAAAAAACAAGTGACGTGCAAGGGATTAAAATCTCACAACACTTAAATAAAAGCCAATAGCTTAATAATCTAGGCTATATTCATATTTTGCTTATAAAGTTGCAAACTACAAAGTAATTTCTTTTAAAAAAATTAAATAAAATTTATTAATTAAATAATTCTATGAGTAAATTATTAAAAATATTTAATTTTATAATTTGGTATTTATATAATCTAAATTCTTTTCAAATAGTCTAAAATTTTCATTTTCATTTTTATTGATATAATTATTTATTATTATAATCTAATGTTTAATTATTTAAGTAAATTGAGTTTAAAAATTAATTATTATTTTCATTTTACATTAAAATTATTCACATATAAAAAATAAAAGAATTTAGATTATTTACAAATATAACATACTAATCGAAAAAAATTTAAATTATATATAAAAAAATAATTTTAAAATGAGATAAGTTTGAAAATTTGAATTTTTTTAATAATTTACTCATAGATTTGTTAATTTAATTAATAAATTTTATTTAATTATTGAATAAAAATACTTTATAGTTTATACTTTTTCAAAAAATAATACTTAAAATATGGATAAAATAACTTTGTAAGAAAAATATGAATACATTACATGAGTAAAATACATGTTGCGGAAATGAGAATAATAAGAAGGATGTGTGGTCATACTAGGATGGATAGAATCCGCAATGAGTGCATTAGAGAAAAAATGGGGGTAATACCTATTGAGAATAAGATAAGAGAGCATAGATTGAAGTTGTTTGGCCATGTGAAACGAAGACCTAGCGATGCGCCAGTTAGAAGAATCGAACAAGTTAGAGTAGATATAACTAAGAGAGACAGAGGTAAGCCTAAACTGACTTGGTCAAAAGTGATCTAAAATGATCTTATGATGTTACATCTATCAGAAGAGATAACCTTAAATCGTATTGAGTGAAAAAAAAAGAATACATATAGCCAATTCTAATTGACTTGGGATTAAAGCTTTATTGTTGTTGTTGCTGTATATTAGATTGTTAAATTATTGGGCTTTTGTACGGGAGGTCCTGGGTTTGAATTCCGTGCACCTCACTTGCTTTAATGATTTTACCGAAATAAAGTTCAACACCTCACTTGCTTCGAAGATTTTACTGAAAGAAAGTTCAAAACTTGGGTGAAAGCTTGAGGGTATTTAAATTCTGAACCATATGTTGGTGAAAGCTTGAGGGTGTTCAAATTCTGAACCACTTGTCTCATGACGTTCGATAGTCACACGAGACAAGATCTCACTACATGTGTTTCATGTTTGTACTATTTTATGTTTCTAAAATTGCAAAAGTGAAAATAACCGTGGTAATTTAATTCAATGGTGAAATCAGAATTTAAATGAAGGGTCAAAATTTTAAAGTAAAAAAAATATATTCAACATATAAATTTATTAAATAAATGCAAGATAAAATTATCTTCATTTAACATTATACAAATACAACAACTAAACTCATTATTTTTTAATGAATTTTAATTAATAATATTGAAATTATTTTAAAATTACGGGCAACTATAAGTATAAATTTTAGAGAGTAAAGTTAATAAAAAGAAAGATATGGTTGAGCGAATTTTAAAATAAAAATTAGAAACAAGCAAAAGAGAAGAAAGAGAGATATTTTAATAAAAATTCCAAATTACATATTTTAATTGGAATTGGTGTGGTGTGGTGATGTAAGGAAGCAAATTTGGGGCTACTATATTTTATTATTGTTTTACTACTAGAATGATATTCTTCCGTAGCTTCTGAAGATATATATTTTATTTTTTATTTTTTATAAATAATCTTAGTCATTTAATTATACAGAAAAAAATTTAAAATATATTACAATATTTAAGAATAAAATTGAAAAATAAATAAAATATATAAAAAGTGAGTGCTAATGTTATATATAATTCTAGGATTGAAGGGTAATTGGGTACATAAATTAAAAAAAAAAACATAACAAAGTATAAATATATAAAAAAGTTAATTTTAAAAAGCTAATTAATGGTAAGAACAATCACTAAAAAAATAATATTAATTAAAATAAAATAGTAACTAATGTTAAGAGTAAGGGTTAAAAATAAATAATACTAATTAAAATAAAATAGTAATTAATAATAACAGCAAGGGCTAAAAAATAATAACACTAATTAGAATAAAATAGTAATTAATAATAAGATAAAATTGTAAAAAAAATAACACTAATTAAAACAAAATATTAATTAATGACAAATACATAGGTTAAAAATAAATAACATTAATAAAAACTAAGGACAAAATGGATAAAAGAATACGAAATCTACTATAATCTCTTTTAAATTATAAAATAGATTTTATTATTATTATTATTATTTTGTTTTTTTGTAGGGAGAAGAGAATCAGAGTAATATGTAACAAATAATAAAGCAAAATTAAGAGAAAGAAAAAAAAAAGCCAAAGACAAGAATATAAAAATGGAAATAAAGGTGGTCCTTTTTTTTTTTAATGCAAATATATATATTTTTTTAGATTGCAAAAGAGAGAAAAGACTCGAGAACAAACAGCTCGTGGGTATGCCACCTCCACCAAGTCATGCTTAACCCATGCCTTAATTTCATCAGGAGGATCAAAGAATTCATGAACTCCAACCGAAAATCTTTGCGCTAGTGTTGCCAACGAATCTATCAAATTGGTTGCCTCCTTATAGATATGATAAACCTCAATCTCTCAATTCCTATTAATCAGGCTTTTAATTTTGCACACAAGAGCTGCATTTGCACTGGGCAACACAGAAGAGCCTGTTAGCATTTTAACTTCACAACTACTGTCTATTTCTACTTTGAGTTTTTGGATACCTTTTTGCCAAGTAATACAAAGACCATGATATACTCCCTATAGTTCAGCTTGCGCGATAGAGCCAATATTCATCACGAAGCTTGCAAACCAAGCGCTGTTGTCATTCCTTACAACACTACCAGCAAAAGCCCGCCTTGTGGAAATTTTAAACGCTCCATCACTGTTTAATTCAAACCATCCAATATGTGGACATTTTCAACCAATATTTATAACTTCCTTGGTCACACCATGGCTACCAATGATTGTCCTTTGTTGGGCCTCATTCTCCACTGCTTGCACTTTTTGACGGATTTCAGACAGGACATCTAGCATACTTCTATGCAAGTATGCAAATATAGCTTCATTCTGCGCTTTCCAAAGAAGCCAACAAGTAATACCAAACCAAATATACCCTTGCTCATGGATATTTCCCAATCTACAACTCACAAGGTTATCAAGCAACCAAGTATTGAATTGTTTAGAGACAAAAATATTAGAGTAGGAGTAACCAGTTAAAGCAACCCATACCTATCTAGCAAATGGGCAATCTCGTAGCGTATAGATCATTGTTTCAAATGGGCATCCACATCTATAGCATCTCCCTTCAGTAATGAGATGGCACCTAACTCTCTCATGGTCAGTTAGAAGCCTTTCCCTATATGCCAACCATAAGAATGTGTTGATATGATATTGGCCCGACCAATACCAAATGATGCCCCAAGCATTACTTTTGTCTTTCCAAGTTGCTGCCATTTTAGCTTTATAAGTTGATTTTACTGTAAATCTTCCTCTTGCATCAAATGCCCATAAAACTTCTTTTGTGCCAACTTCTAGTCTTGGAGTAGGGTATGTTGTTAGAGACATTAGAACATGATTTGGAAGGCAACTTGCAAAAGCTTCCCATCTCCAGTTGCAGGTTTCAGTCATCATGTCGCTGACTTTCAAATTTGCAGCATCATAAGGGATGGGTCTCGTGGCTAATTCTAGCCATGAATTAGATCCATCAATCCACTTGTCAGTCCAAAAATTGACTCTTCTGCCATTATTTACCTCCTATTGGATACCAGATAAGAGTTTGTTCCAATGGTAGCCCAAAGCTCTCCACAAAGGTGATCCACCCAATTATCGCAAATTGATTAGGACAGAACCTGGCCTCACACCATATTTGGAGAGTAAGACCTGCACCCACAACAACTTTTTGATTAGTAAACTCCAACCAATTTTCATGATAAAAATAGAGTTCATGGTTGTCTGGTTTTCCAACCCTAGACCTCTACACTCTTTTGGTTGCACACAGTTTCCTATTTACTATATTTAATCCTCTTCTGTTTTGCTCCCCATTCCAAATGAATGATTGACATGCTTGCTCAATCTTATTACTTAAGCCTTTTGGAATGAATACTATTTGCATCATGTAGTAGGGAATGAAGGTGAGTACATGATTGGTTAGAGTTACTCTCCCTGCCAAAGAAAGACATTTAAAGTTCCAAGTCGTTAATCTATTCTGCACTTTATCTAAAAGAGATAATTATAGGATTTGGTCGTGATGCGTCTGTGTTGAAGGGGAACTCCCAAATAGGTCCCTAGATCATTAGTGGTCTGGAAGCCCAAGTGCTAACTCAACTGGCTCTTAAGGCTTGCTTTCACATTATTGGAAAAGAAAAACTTTATTTTATTCTTATTAATTTTTTCACCCGATGCTCGGTAGAAATCATCTAGGAATTGTCAAATGTTATGAGCCTGCTCCAATGAAGCCTCTGCAAATAAAAAAATATCATCAATAAAAAAATAAATGAGAAATAGAGGGACCATTTGCACTCAATTTGACTAGTCTCCAAACATTCTCTCTCACAGATTGATTGATGACTTGGCCCAATCTTTCCACACAAAGGACAAAAAGGTATGGCAAAAGGGGATCGCCTTGCCTTATTCCCCTAGAAGGTTTAAAGGGTTTAGAAGTAGCCCCAGTCCAGAGGATTTGCATAGAAACTGAAGACACAAAGCTCATAATTGTTTCCCACATCCATGTCAGCAAGTCAATATCCAAGAGGGTGTTGTTAATGAAGGTCCACTGCAACCTATCATATGCTTTCTCCAAGTCAATTTTAATTGCCATAAAGCCTCTCATACTTTTCATGCCCCTCATAAAGTGGATTATCTCCTGCGTGGTAATAATATTGTCTATTATATGTCTACCAGGGACAAAGCTAGACTGATTCAGACTTATCCATAAAGGCAAGTAGGGCTTTAAACAATTGTCCAACACTTTAGACAATAGCTTGGGCATAATATTACAAAGGCCAACTGGTCTGAAGTGAGCGATGAATCCAAAGTAGGAAAAAGACTAGTAGCCCAACTATCATTCACATCAGTACCTGAGTTCGAGTAAAGCTGAACAAAATGGTCTAAAGCCAAGCTCTAGAGGACTGCTTGGTCATAGCACCAAAGACCATTCTCCAATCGTAATATATCAATTATGTTTTTCCTTTTTCTCTAAATAGTAATCTTTTGGTAGAAAGTCGTGATCCTATCCCCTCATTAATCACTCTACCGAATCTCTTTGAAACCATAAGATTTCCTTTTGAGTAAGAATGGCATCAAGTTCCCCTTTCAAATCAACATCTAACTGCTTGAGTTTTGCAGACTTGACCCATTCCAAAGCTAGTTAAATGCCCTCAATTCTTTTAATCAATGTGCATTTGCATTTGTGAATATTATTAAAGACTTACTTGTTCCAAGTTTCCATACTGATAACCAGATTAGCCATGGAGGAAAAGTAATTATCACCTTGAATCCATGAGTCCTTGACCATTCTACCAAAGTTTGCATGGTTGACCCATGGAGCAAAGAACCTGAAATTCCTCTGGCCCTTATTAGCTTTTTCACCCAAAGTTTTAATAAGAAGAGGAGAATGGTCAGAGCCAATTCTAAGTAAGTTTAACACCACCAAATCTTGAAAAGCATTCCTCCATAAATTATTGCATAAGGCTCTATCAAGTCTCTGCTTTAATCCACCTCTAACCCAGGTAAATAAGTTCCCTTAAGCGCTAGGGTCAAAAAGATTACTGCTAGAAAACTAATCAGCAAAAATGCGCAATCACTAGTATTACGGTTAGAGCCCCTTTCTTTCCAGAGCTATTAAGAATCACATTATAATCTCCAGCAAGTAGCCACAGTTCCTTACACAAATTAAGGATTATATTCAGCTCTGGCTGTAACACCCTAATATCATATATACACATAATACACATACAACGGTATATGTAAAATATGTATATACAATAAGAGAATATCACAATTCCACTCTTATAAACATTCCCATTTTCATAATAAAAATATTTAAAAATCACAACATACTTAAAAGACAAATAAAAAGAATATTAAAAATCTCTGAAAAAAATTTACCAGAGTTTTTTTTCTATATTTTGGACAATCTCAAAATTTCAATTTACACAACCTACAATGCAATACAGTCTCAAATATCCTTTTATTACATCTATTTCTCCAAAATAGCCTAACGGCCCAAATCAACCAAAATTTCAAAAAAATATTCAAACATTTTTAGATATTAACATATACATATATCACATTTTCAACTTCCAACATTTAACCCAAAAGAAAATTTTTTATAATTTATATTATATTCACATTTATAAATATAATGTACATACTTTACAAAATACCAAAAACAAAGTTTAAAATATTTTACATGAGATGCAATGGCTCCTGTCTGTGGCGATCTCCAAAACGACCACTATAGCCTAGACCTGGTATGGTCTAGCAGTATTATCCGAGATCTCTGAATCAACTCTGTCACATGCGCGATGAATTTCAACCGTGCTAAACATATTGCTCAGTAGTACATAATTTGATATAAATAAATAAATAATGATGTTATATATGTGATTTCATAACATACATTTTGTCTCAATGCCAAACAATGTATACATATAAATTATTAATATACTAATCATCTATGCACATACAATGGGCCCATATAATCCTATACATTGTTCTAATTTTAGAATTATTGTCTTGGATTATATCATTCATTCATGATATCAGTGTATCTCATCCGAAGGTGTCATGTTATCAGTGACACCAGTGTGTCTCGCCCGAAGGAGTCATACTATCAGTGACATCAGTGTGTCTCGCCCGAAGACATCGTACTATCAGATAATTGGAAGAGCAAAATTTTCTTTCCTTGGCTATGGTGAATTTTGGCTATGGAGAGGAGAAGAGAGGAAGAAGATGACTTTTAAATTTTGATTTTCTTTCTTCTTTAAATACTAACCATATATATATTATTATATTATTTTAATTAATTATTTATTTATTTTAAAATTTTTAATTTTTTTCTTCCATTAAAATATTTTTTTGTAATTATTTTATTAATTTTAATTTTTATATAGTTTAATTATGATTTTGCTTCTCTTTACTATTCATCTTTTGCCTTATTCTCACATATGATTAAAATTTATATCTTATGCATATTTCTTTATATTTCACATATACCTTTGTTAATTTTTTAATTCTAACTCAACATTTCTTTCTTAAATTATTTATTTTAATTAAACTAAATTAATTTTAGCCCTAAAGCGGATGTTACAATTCTATCCCCTTAAAGAAAATTTAGTCCTCGAAATTACCTGATATGAGCTCTGAAAAAGCTGAGGATACTGGCTCTGTATTGACTGCTCACTCTCTCATGTTACCTCATCAGTGGAATGTTTCTTCCATAAAACTTTAACAAGTGGCACCTTTTTGTTTCTCAATTCTTTCACCTTTCGTGCCAAAATCGCCACTGGTTCTTCTTTATAAGTCATATTTAGACTTATCTCGATAGACTCCACTGTCAAAATATGATATGGGTCTAATACGTATCTCTAAAGCATAGGGACATAGAAGACATTGTGTATCCAGTCTAACTCAAGTGGCAGAGCTAATCTGTAAGCCACTGGTCTAACTCTCTCTAGTATCTCATAAGGTCTTATAAAGCGAGGACTCAACTTTCTTTTTCGACCAAACCTCAGAATCTTCTTCCATAGAGAAATTTTCAAGAACATCTTATCCTCCACACTAAACTCTATATCTTTTCTCTTCAAATCTGAATAGGATTTATGTCGGTCTGAAGCTGCTTTTAAATGACCTCGAATTACCTTCACTTTCTCTTATATTTTCTTGATCAATTTGGAACCTACTAGTTTACCTTCTTCAACCTCATTCCAATATAATGGTGTCCTACACTTGCTGCCATACAGGGCCTTATATGACATCATCCCAATACTGGACCGATGACTATTATTGTAAGCAAACTCTATCAGTCCTAGCTCCTAGTAAAGTCAATGATACAACTCTTTAATATATCCTCTAGAACTTGTACCACTCTCTCTGACTATCCATTTGTCTGTAAATAAAAAGCAGTACTAAAGTACAATCGAGAACCTAACGCATCTTGTAACCTCCTCCAAAATCTAGATGTAAAATGGAAATCTTGGTCCGACACCAATGATACTGAGACTCCATGTAATCTCACTATCTCACTGATATACAACTCAACTAAGGGGGTGTTTCCCTAAGCTCATAAGCTGGTCAAAACTCCTTATAAGGAGTTTTCAGCTCATAAGCTGTGGGAAGACATGTTTCCCTAAGCTTATTTATCATGACTTATCTCCTTATAAGGAGTTTTAAAATAAGCCACAAATCTTGGCTTTTTCTAAAACTCCTTATAAGGAGTTTTAAGTTGACAAAAAGAATTACACATATAGCCTTATGTAATTTTAATATTCCTCAACTACCCCTTAACCTAAATAACCCATCTCTTCGTTTTAAGACAAAAATAAATTTATATAATCAATAAATAATTTAAAAATTAATTAAAATAATTTTAAAATAAATAAATTGATTTTTAAATTTTTTAAATAATTATATTAATCTCAATTAATATTTATATATGTAATATATTAAACAGTTATTAAAATAAATACTGTTATTTAATTAATAACATACATACCCTTTTTGGTCATTTAACCATTTTTGCTGCTTATAAGCTATTTATTAACAGCTCAGGTAAACAGGTCTACTGCTTATGAGCCGCTTGTTACACAGCTTAGGAAAATAGGTCATCAAATTATTTTTAAGTAGCTTATAATCTATAAGCCAAAAAGCTTAAGCTTAGGGAAACACCCCCTAATCTATCAAGTGAGTAATCCATTCTATTGGGAAGGAAATGAGCTATCTTTGTCATCCGATCAACTATCACCCAGATTGCATCATGCTTCTTCTGGATCAAAGGCAGTCCAGTCATAAAATTCATGGTCACTCGCTCTCATTTCCACTCAAGTACTGATAATGGTTGTAGCAATTCTGATGAAACTTGGTGCTCAGCCTTCACTCTCTGAAAAGTAAGACATCTTGATATAAATTTTGCTATGTCCCTCTTCATACCTGACAATCAATAGCGCTGCTTCAAGTCTTGATACATCTTGGTACTTCCGGAATGCATAGCATAGAATAATTGATATGCTTCTTCTAAAATCTCCTTCTTCAATTCCACATTATCATAAATACACAATTTATCTTTGTATCATAAACTATTATTATCTCTCACATAAAAGTCTCTGCTCTCCCCCTTTTGGCAATTCTCTATAATCTTTTAAATTTTCTCATCTGCTTGTTATGCTTCCTTAATCTGATTTAGCAATACTAGTCTTAAATGAAACTGATTCATCAATGCACCATCATTACATAACTCAAATCTAGCATGCAATGCTCTCAACTCAATAAGTAATAAGAGCGAATAGGCAGTCAAACCTACTATGAAATTTCGAATCAAAGCATCCAGAACTACATTTGCCTTGCCAAGATGATAATCAATCAAGCAATCATAGTATTTTATCAACTCTAACCATCACCTCTGTTTCAAATTCAATTTTTTCTGGACACTCAAATATTTCAAACTCTTATGATCAATGTAGATGAAACATTTCTCCCCATATAAGTGATGTCGCCAGATCTTCAACGTAAAAATAATGGTTGCTAACTCCAAATCATGAGTCGGGTAATACAACTCATGAGACTTCAACTATCGGAATGCATAAATAATGATTCTACACTCCTGCATCAGAATACAACCTAAACTATTATGTGAAACATCACTGTAAACCACATATAGTTTACCTTCCACAGGTAGAGTAAGAACTAGAGCTCAAGTCAATAAATCTCTCAAATGCTCGAAGCTCGTCTGACATCGGTCTGTCCATATAAATCTCACACCTTTCCGAAGTAATCTGGTAAGTGGTTTAGCTATCATAGAAAAACTCTTCACAAATCAATGATAATAGCCTGCCAAACCTAGAAAACTTTGAACCTCTATCACATTCTTTGGTGGAATCTAATTCAAAATGGCATCGACTTTACTCGAAGCAACTCTAATATCCTCTGATGATACCACATGTCTAAGAAAAGTCATATGATCCAGCCAAAACTCACACTTTGACAGCTTACATATAACTGCTTCTCTCTCAATGTCTGTAGTATAATTTGCAGATGCCTATCATGATCTTCCTTATTACGCGAATACACCAAAATATCATCAATGAAAATCACTACAAAATGTTCCAAATACGGTTGAAAGACCTGGTTTATCAATTCCAGTAATACTGTTGGTGTATTCTTCGGTCCAAATGGCATCACCAGAAACTCATAATGCTCATACTTCGTGCAAAAAGCAGCCTTGAGTACATCTACATCTCTAACTCTTAACTGATGGTACCCTGATCTAATATTAATCTTAAAGAATACTGTTGCTTCCTCTAACTCATCCAAGGGATCATCTATAGGAGGTAATTGATACTTGTTCTTGATGGTTATCTTATTCAATTATCGATAATCAATGCATAATCTCAAGGTGCCATCTTTCTTTTTCTTTTTTACAAAAAGAACAGGTACTCTCCACGGTGATACACTAGGGTGGATGACCCTTTATCTAGTAGCTCCTGTAACTGCACCTTTAATTCCTTTAATTCAGTAGATGCCATTTAATAAGGGGTAATAGAGATGAGAGTGGTACCAGGCATCAGATCGATACCAAACTCCACCTATCTCTCAGGAGGTAACCTTGGAAACTCATCTAGAAAAATATCCATGAGTCAGATATGCCTCACATCCCTTCTGGATCATTCTTCTAGCTAATAAAGTTGAGATAAATATAGATGAGAGGTGTCTCTGCTCACTAGATACTATTACATCTCTCACATCACGTATTTTCAAAGTAACATATTTCTGTTGATAGTATATCACAGCCCCATATTTGGATAACCAATCTATACCAAGAATCAAGTCATACTCTATAAAGAGCATCTCAATCAAGTCACCAAAAAACTCCTTATCATGAATAATAATCGGATTATCTTGGTATACCCTGCTAACTATAACACTGTGCCCTAATGAATTGGTAATCAATGCATCAAATTCTAGGGACACCGAATACATATCACTCAAAGGTAGGATGGATGCACTGATGTATGAATGCATCGAACCAAGGTCTACTAATGCATAAACTGAAGTGCCAAATAATGAAAAAATATCAGCTACGACAGTTGAAGCATCTGGCTGCCTCTGCATCACAAATACCCACTGTGATGGCCATGCATCATCTGGTCTACTCTCTGCTGTAGAATCTCCTTTCTAACCTGACCACCCTTGCCATTACCTTTACCACCACGACCCCCTCTAACACTGGGTCGAGATGCTGCTGTATCAGTATGTCTGTCCTCAGGTAGCTTTGGACAATTCCTAATAAGGTGGTCCCGCGACCCACATCTAAAACAACTAGGCAATGTATGAGTCCCCCCAGCAAACACCTCTATGCATCCGACCACACTGAGCACAAATAGATAAAATAGATCTCTGTGTAACTAGAGTCGGTACACTAGCGACTGAGGCTACAGGTCTCTACCTTTGCTGCCATGGAGATCCCCTCCCAGGTTGCCCCTTGCCTCTGCTAGATCTCTATAGGGAAACTCTCTTGGCCTCTCTTTGATGATGAAGACCCTCCTTTCGACTGTGGTCTTCTCACTACAAAAAAATACGCTATCTGCGACGGACAGAATCCGTCGCAGATCCGTCGCAAATCCGTCGCAAATCAAGTTTTGCGATCGATCTGCGACCGATCTGCGACGGATACGATCCGTTAGTAAAAAAGACGTCGCAATTTTCAATTTGCGACAGGCCGTCTCAGATTGCGACGGATTTGCAACCACTCGGCGGTTGCAAATCTCGCGCTTAAATTTTCGCGGGTAAAGGGCAGCCGTCGCAGATTCTGTCGCAGATTTCGTCGCAGATTTCCGTCGCAGATTCCGTCACAGATTTTCGTCGCAAATTCGTTGCAGATTCCGTCGCAGATTGCCGTCACAGATTCCGTCGCAGATTGTCGTCGCAGATTCCGTCATAGATTTCAAATATCCGTCGCAGATTCATAGCAAATCCGTAGTAATTTAATATTAATTTTTATTGAAACTATTTATATTATCAATTAATTTTATGAGAACTTTATAAATACATTTGGAACATTTAAACACAATCTAAAAAAACACTAATTACATTGATAAAAATAATTCTTTTATTAATCTTCAATAGAATAAAATATTTTACAATTTAACTATACAAGTGTTAAGAACACTACTATAAATAATCTATCTTGAAAATAACAATATAGATCTTCAATATTAAATTATAGTGCTGGGGCGTTCTCTCCTTATCACGTCTTTCAGATCCTGAACAACTTCAGACATTGGAGGCCTGAATTCTGGTTGAGTCTGCAAGACATACTTGAGGTTAAGAGTGGAGGCCTCCAAGACATACTTTCCTTATACCACTCTATCCAAATACTGCTTCTAGATTGCTGCACTTCTGAAAGCACTAATATAAGTTAGATATATATGGTAAAATTAGCATTGCATAAATGTTCGGCTCCCATTTTCAAGAATAAAGTTTTCATAGTACTTGATAACATAGGCATGCACTTTGAATGTGCAGTTTTCCCCACATGAGCTACTGCTATGAATCTTCCTCTCTCTTGTGCAAACTCTATACATAATATGTTCACTTAAAGTCGTATATTATCCCAACCCCAAAAAAAAAAAGTTAACATGTCAACCATGTTCTTTCAATATAACATGTTAACCCTTCCCTTTCAATTTAACAAGTTAACATGTTATACCTAAACTTTCAAAAAAGATTTAAAATTCATATCTCAATCTCAGTTAATTTAACTAAATAAATATTTTTTTTAAAAATCTCTACTAAGTATAGATTATAGGAGGCATATTTAAGATCAGTTTTAATCAAGTCAAATTTACGACGTTATTATTTAAAATTAACTTGCAAATTCTTCCAAATTCTACAGGGATTTGATTCAAAAAATATGTAGAATTTAAAAGATGAAATTCCAAACATTTTTTTATATATATCAAACTATATATATTAATAAATTCCATAAAACTTATTGAAATTTATTTATACCCCTCAAATTAGTCATCTTAGCTAAATCCCTCACCACAAAAATAACAGCCCAATGATTATCTACATTCAGACTAAATTGAAACCGCTTAATCCTAGTTGTCCTCCGAGATGTGTGCAAAAAACCCAAGTTACAAAATTGAGAAAAAAAAAACATGGTTCAAAGTATTCCAGTGATTAAAAATTCAATTCAACAAAGAATATCTAATCAGAGTAAGAGAACTTAGGTATTGGCCTGCTATATCAGGCTTAGCAAAGTAAACATGCACAAAGATCATGTAAAAGTTAAAACTGCGGATAGTTACTTCAGACAGTGAACTGAAAATTACATTTTTGAATTGTGTTTTGCATAGCTCAACTGTTCAGGGAAACAGATTCTTATAGTCCAGCATCAGCAGGAAAGAAAAGATATCACCTGTCCCTGACATTTGCATTTACATTAAATTACCAAAATCAAAACAAAAAAGTTTTAAATGCACTTATAAAAAAGGAAAAAGAGAAGTACCTTTTCTCAAAATTACAACATATAGCACATGATGTGAGATGGAGAAATGGCATCTCAAAATTTTGGCGTCTGCCTTGAACACATGTTCACACATATGGTTCACCAGAAAATACAAATCATAAGATGCCATCATACCTCATTATATAACTGCTTGGAAGATGGTCAATCTTTTTTTTTTTGCCACCGTAAGAATTATCACGCAGCCAACGATCTTCTTCTTCGAAAAACCTCACTCTCTTCACTTGTAGACCAAAGCATTTAATTGTCTTTCTAACTGCAAACACAATTGAGTATATGACATCTAAGTTCAACGCTGACAGGAAATGCCAAGTGTTGTTCATATGTGCACTTGTAGATTGTCTTTCTAACTGCAAACACAATTGAACATTGACTTGTTGATAATTGTATGAGGCAAAGCTACTACTCATCCGTGACAAAAATTAAAAATAGGTTGTGACCACATAATGTGAGTGTGCAACAAAACAGTGTAGTTGCAAAAGAATAACAAACTTGAAGGGAACAAGAAGCACTGCAAATTATTTCATAATAATTTATATTTTACGAACAGGAGGACAAAGAAAGGGGCAAGTGCTCCATTTTGCATATTATTTGCTACTCTATTGAACCAGAAATAAGATCAGAATTTTCCACAGAAATAGGAATTTTTTTTACGACAGAGATATACAGAATTTTCAAAACTAGGATAAATGCACACCTTAGTAGAATAAACTACAGTCCCCTATCGAATTATCCCTCAGCATTATAATACAGCAAGTAATATGCAGGAAATTAGTGGATGCAAATCCTAGTACGATAATAGTAGTCACCGCATCACCCACAACCTAGCATTTTGCTGTTGCTCAATCCAACCCCAAAAGTGCAAAAAAAAAATTGATATTATGTATAATATCTAAATAAATGTCCTTCATATGTACTGGTAATAATGAGTAATGTATCTGAATAATACCTGCTTACTATAAATAAGCAACACCAAGAGCACATATTCCACTCGAAAGCCTCAAAACATTAGATTGCTCAACATTTGATTGCATTTATTTACTTTGAGCACCTAAGTTTCCTATCAGAAGTTAGCATAAGAAACAGGAATCACAGATACTAAACAAGGCATGCATGCTTCAAATTTGAAGTGGATAAAACCATAGAAACATAAAGTAAAAAGGAAGGAATCAGACCAAAAAAAAAAGAAAAAAAGTAAGCGGAAGGAAAAGAGAGAGAGATGGCCCACCTGAAGTACGCTTACATCTAGGTAACCAAGTTCAGGGCACCCTCTAGCAATTGCTATTATTCCAGCATCACCAATTAGGTGGCAGCCACTAACATTCAGATGTTGCAAGAAACAACCTTGACCAATGGCAATAAGTGCCTCATCTCCCACTCTAGTAAATAAACTAAATAAGGACCGATAAAAATCCACTATATATCACATACAAAGTTAGCGAGACCATAAAGTAGCTTAAGATGTATGTTCAAGACAGAAAATTCCCCATAAAATAGAAAGATAAAAAGGAAAGATGAAAAGAACAATAGAAAAAGCATTTCTAGTTTTAAATGGAAAGAGAAAATCATCTAAACTCAGGATGTAAAGGAAGTGTTTTACCTCTCACAAAATCGAAGGCTAAGATCTGTGAGAGACTTACAATTCTCTCCAATGGCTATGATTCCCTTGTTACCAATCTATTGGTGAGGAAAAAAAGTGAAAAATTAAGAGATAAGTGGTGCAAAGTACAATTGACATATATACAACTATCAGAATATACAGCTGTATCATATTGCTTAAACATGGAACTTGAAAAACAAATCCAACTATGTTGCATAAGTATGCAATTGACTATTGTTTTCCAATGAGAAAAGAATTTAAAATAAAACACTTCAATCATATAAAACAGCATTTCATCCTGACATGGAGATTCTCAAATTGAACTCATAGTGAACTGAAGTCGCAATCCTCAGTTCTCATCCCGAAATCAAACTCAATGTTGCAATCGGGAATATCAATAAGTAGGCTTTCTAACTTGGAACAACAGGGTTGCAACTTTGGTGGTGACCAAAAAGTTCTGCAGCCCCTTTTCAAGCTATAACTGCCACTGTGTCAGAGTGAATAATTCATTTTTATGCCATTCAACATCAAAGCACTTTCATTGCAAACCAAGCATTCACTGGATCAAATTCCGATTAATAACACTCTATAACCAAGTAAATTAAACATCAGGAACAGTCTGAATTTGACTGCCTAAGCAAAATCACTATTTCAGGAAAGAAAGTAACGCCTACATTCATGTGTACAAGAGATAGAGAAAGAGAAAAAGAGAGAGACAGAGAGAGAGAACCTCATAACAACGGCGAATATGAAGTTTCTTTAAATTTTTACAGCCTTTAGCTATACTGCAAATGGCATCATCACCAATACTAGAGCAATCTACCAGATGAAGAGCCTGCAAGAACTTGCAGCCTTTTCCAATTTCAAGAAGTGCATGATTACCAATCCTTTGACAATACAACAACGCTAATTCAGTGAGGTGTCTGCACATAGTGAAAAAAAAAGCTGTATTGACGAGATGGTTGCTACACATAAAATCTGTTTTTCAATGACAATGATAGAAGCGAAACAATTCACAGAAATCAAAGGTAAAACTTTTAGATAGAGCAGAATAAAGGCCAAGTAGGAATTTCTCTTTAAATAAAGCCAGAGAGGAGTGAGAGCAGGAGAAAGTTAGCAATAAAGAGAAAAAAAAAAGGAGACAAAGAACATAGAGGGAGGGAAGGGGGTGGTGTGGGGAGAAAGAAAACCTACAGACAAGATCTTCCAATGGCCTCCAGTCCGATTGTTCCAATATTGTGGCAACCATTAACTTCAAGATGTGCCAGTTCTCTACAACCGGTGGCAATGGCTTCTAAACCCTTGTCCATCCCCAATAGCACGCAAACCCCTGAAAAGAAAGACACAAATCAATATTCCTTAGGAAATAATGAGAAAAAAGACAAGGGAAAAAACAAAGAAAAGGCAAGACATTGGACGAAACAATTTTCCTCTCAGGTTGCCTGTGCCTTCAGATGGTCAATAAATGAAAAAAGATGAATAAGAGGAAAATAAAACTTGATCTGAATGTTAATATTCACAGAAAAAAAATTATTGTAAGGCAGCACATATGGTTCACATGACACTTTGGTGGTTCAGTTCAACTAGACATGTAACTTTTAATTTCACAGGGCGAAATGATCAACTCACTTGTCAGTAAATGTCTGAAAACTGTATAAAGCCAACACCTCCAGTGACAAACAATTGGTTCCCACAGCTGTCAAAGCCTCATCCGTAACATTAAGACATTGTAGCTTCAAAACTTTCAAATAAGAGCATCCTTGTGCAACAGAAACAACACCTTTATTATGGATGGATTCTGAATCCAATGATACAGTTTCTAGAGATTTGCAATAGGTGCTCACTGCTTCCAATGATATGTCAGTTATTTTGGCACAGGCTGCAACACCGAGAGACTTTAGTGATTTCCCACAGCCTTGGGCTAATTCAACCAAGCCTGTGTCAGTCAAACCTTCACAAAAACGCAAGTTCAAATCTTCAAGTTGTTTACAGCACTTCCCAACAGCAGCCAGACCATGATCTCCAACATAGCAACCCTATGGAAAATGAAGATGGGAAAAGGAAAATAACATGCAAAAACAAAAAGAAAGCAAATATTAAAGCTTAAGCAGTGATTGCATTGTAGAAGAGTAAAACTCACTACAAAATTTTTGCATTGAAACATGCAGATATTAAAAGGAAAGAAGAAACATGAAGCTGAGAGCATTTAACTAGACTTGCATGCATTGCACAAACAGCCCCTGGTAAGGGATTTGAACTAGATCATATTACCAAAAGCATTGCTACCACTACAAAAATATTCGGCATTTGCGACGGAAATCTGCGACGGACATGTTTCCGTCGCAAATTTGCTACGGATCTGCGACGGATTTGCGACGTAACATTTTCCGCAAAAATGCTCGGTGGGAGTAATCCCGCCAACTTTTGCGACGATTATTTGAGACGCACTGATTTTCGTCGCAGATCTGCGACGGATTTGCAACGGATTTGCGATCAATTTCTCAAAATTCCTCTGACTCGTCCTTCCGTCGCAAATCCGTCGTAGATCTGTAGCAAATTTGCGACGGAAAACATGTCTGTCGCAGATCCGTAGCAAATTTGCGACGAAAAACATGTCCGTCGCAGATCCGTAGCAAATTTGCGACGGAAAACATGTCCGTCGCAGATCCGTAGCAAATTTGCGACGGAAAACATGTCCGTCGCAGATTTCCGTCGCAAAATTCCGAATATTTTTATAGTGAAATTTGCGACGGCAATAGATGGTAGCAGATCTCCGTTGCAAATTGGTTTATTTTAGTGTTTTCTCTCTCGCGCCAAGTTTTCGCGCCAACTTTTGCGACGATTATTTGCGACGGAATGATTTTCGTCGCAGATCTGCGACGGATTTGCAACGGATTTGCGACCAATTTCTCAAAATTCCTCTGACTTGTCCTTCCGTCGCAAATCTGTCGCAGATCCGTAGCAAATTTGCTACGAAAACATGTCCGTCGTAGATTTCCGTCGCAAATGCCGAATATTTTTGTAGTGTCTATCTCTGCTCTAGCTGTAGCTGCAATCCCATGAGCCTTTCACTCATTCCTAGTAGCAGATACCAATTGAGAAAATTCCTTATACTGACTTTCAGCCACCTGACACATGATGGATGACCTCAATCCCTCTTTAACCCTCCGGCATCTATCAATCTCATCTGTCACAATCCCCTTGCATACTTACTCAGCCGGATAAACTCTATCTCATACTTAGTCACCGTCTTCATCTCCTACCTCAAACTCAGAAATTTCTTTTTTTTTTAGCATCTTTGTACTCTCTGGGGGTATATTTCTTCTCGAATTTTTGCAGAAAACTGGCATATGTCAGTACCAAAGGATCATCCATTCCATGGTAAACTATCATCCTCCACTCATAAGCATCTCCCTGCAGAAGAGACTTGGCATAATCAAACTTCTCTTCTGCAGTGTCATTGCAACTGGATGAATATTCTCTAAATATTATCCAACCACTACTCCGCTACAACTGGATCAGTAGTGCCGACGATATCGGTGGCTTCATACTTCCTCAACTTATCATACTTCTGAGTTAGCAGTTGACATGTGGCTGCTAAGACTGCTATACCGGAGCCTGTTATAACAGCTCCACCATTTGCCATACCTAGACCGGCGGAACCTCCTTAACTGCTGGTCTAACTAGCACAGATGCCTCTCCAATAATCTCTACAATAGCTCCAACAATACTCTCTCCAGGGGAAACACTTTTTGTACTTTCTTCTCCAGACTCATGCATCCAAGATGTCATGTATGTCTATGTCTGTAAATACAGAAAAAACTACCACATCAGGGACCAGATAAAATGTTAATGCAAATGCATGTATGCATGTTAAAATCACATTTAAAATCTCATTTTCTTTTTAAAAACTCACATAGGTCGAGAATTTCAAACCTAGACTCTGATACCAAAATAAATGTAATACTCTAATACCATATGTACGTATAATGCACATACAATGATATATGTAAAATATGCATAGACAGTATGAGAATGTCACAGTTTCACTCTTACAAACATTTCCATTTTCATAATAAAAAAATATTTTAAAATCTTAACATACTTAAAAGACAAATAAAAAGAATATTAAAAATTTATAGAAAAAATTTGTCAAAAATTTGTCTGTATTTTGGACAATCTCAAAATTTTAATTTACACAACCTGTAATGCAATACACTTCCAAATATTCTTTTATTACATCCATTTCTCTAAAATAGTCTAAAGGCCCAAATCAACCAATATTTTAGAAAAACATTCAAACATTTTTAGATATTAGCATATACATATATCTCATTTCAACTTTTAACATTTAACCCAAAAGAAGAATTTTTATAATTTACATAATGTTCATATTTATAGATATAATGTACATACTTTACAAAATGTCAAAAATAAAGTTTAAAATATTTACATGAGATGCGATGGCTTCGGTTTGTGGCGATCTCTAAAACGACCACTATAACCTAGACCTTGTGTGGTCTAACAGTACTATCCGGGATCTCCGGATCAACGCTGTCACTTGCGCGATAAATTTCAACCGCGCTAAGCATATTGCTCAATAGTACATAATTTCGCATAAACAAACAAAAAATGATGTTATATATGTAATGCCATAACATATATTATGTCTCGATGCCAAGCAATGTATATATACAATTTATTAACATTCTAATCATCCATACACATGTGACGGACCCATATAATTTTATATATTGTTTTAATTTCAGAACTATTATCTTGGGCTATCTCATTCATTTGTGACACCAGTATGTCTCGTCCAAAGGCATCATGCTATCAGTGACACCAGTGTGTCTCGCCCGAAGGCGTCATACTATCCAATAATAATATTTTGGAATCAGACTGTATATAAGGCAACATACAATTATATTTCATCATCTACTACTCATAATCAATATTATTTCCTCATACATTACAAATGTAGCTTGTTTTACATCCTAATGCAATATTTGCACTTTTCTCATTTTTCATATATCATCACTTTTATTCATTCTTAAAGGTTATATCATGTAATATTAATTCGAAATAAGTATTATTACTTCAAATAATGCCATACATACATACGCATTATCAATCAAGTACCATAACATATTTTTCATATCCAATGTGTTATGACTAAAAACAATGCAATCAATGTTATTAAGTGTCAAATTATGTACATACCTCTTTAATACATAAAAATGAGCCAAAGCTCCACTTCACTTTAAAATTCCTTATCACCCTTCACTACTAGGCTGGTGTAATGACTATCTACTCAATACCTAATCAAAATGTAAATGTATACTATACATTAGAATCACATTTTAAGGTATTTACAATATAAAATATAAATTAATACATATTCCACCATTTTTTCCTTTTCTTAGCTCTATACACTTTAATATTAGAATTACAATTCAATAATTTTTAAATTGAGTTTTCAGCTTAAATATATCTATAACATCATATTTTAAGACACTTTAAGCAATTAAACTCAATTTAGAAATATTCCTTCCAAAACCCTAAAATGTGCTTTCACTCACTTCCATTCTTGTTCTTCATTCCAACCATTTTCAATTATCAATTTTAGTATATTTTCATCATTTAAATTACTTAACAACTCAATTTAAATTATGAACCCAAATAAACATGCATACTTTATCCAACTTCTTCCAAAATCCTAAAATCGCATACTACTTCCACCAAACTCCATCTAATCTTAATCAAATCTATCATTTAACTATAGAATCCTTATTTAAGCACCAAAACAACATCTTTTATACCCATTTGAATAATTAAAATACATAATTATAAAATCATAAATCACACATAACCCTAAATCACCTTCTTCATCCCAAACTCAAACTAAACTTAATCATTTCTTCTATCTAACTTAAAAATCATTACTTACTGATCAAAATAACATCATTTATATTCACTTAAATAATTTAATTACACCCATTCAAAATTTCAAACTTCACATAATCATAACTTTAGATTAAGCTACAATTAAAGGAAAAGAACTTACTAATTAAGGAGAGAAATCACCAAAACTATCTTAATCTCTTAAAAACTTGAAGAATTAGATGATTGGAAGAGCAAAATTTTCTTTCCTTGGCTATGGTGAATTTCAGCTATGAAGAGGAAAAGAGTGGAAGAAGATGACTTTTAAAATTTGATTTTCTTTCTTCTTTAAATACTAACCATTTATATATTATTATATTATATTATTTATTTATTTATTTAAAAATTTTAATTTTCATCTTTCATTCAAAAATATTTTTTTTTATTTATTTATTAATTTTAATTTTTATAAAGTTTATTTATTATTTTGCTCCTATTTACTATTCATCTTTTTTCTTATTCTCACTTATGATTAAAATTTATATGTTATGTATATTTCTTTATATTTCACATATACCTTTATTAATTTATCAATTCTAACTAAATATTTCTCCTTTAAATTATTTATTTTAATTAGTTTAAATTAATTTTAGCCCTAAAGCGGATTATCACAGGCCAAAGAGTCTTCCTCAGCCTAAGGCTGGGGTTAGCATAGATTGCAATAAATAAGAACCTAATACCATTATCTTTGACAATAGTGGCATGAATAAACTGGGTATTAATTTCTAAAATAGAGACATCTATACTCTCATCCCACATCATCCAAATACTCCCTGAAAAACCTAAAGCTTCAACTCTAAATGAATTCCTAAACCCCATATGTTTAATGATTTTATCTGTTCTCGAGTCGCTTATTCTGGTTTCAAGCAAAACAAGCATATTTAATTTATACATACCTTGCATATTATTAACAATTCTTATAAACCCAGAAAATTCCGCTCCCTGGCAATTCCAAACACAAATGTTAAGATTCATAGGACAAAGTAAAAAGAAACAGCACACCAGTCATATCAATCAACTGTGGCTGAAAATTTCATACTGGAGTCAGGTATATCTTCAACAATGGCGACTTTAGTGCTAGTCATGACCTCCTTTCTCATTAGCTCTTTACTAGATGATGCTTTCATACGATCAAGGGGTTTGGCCAATTCCACTTGCTCTATGGCTTCGGTCCTATCCATTGTACCATTACCCGCAGTAGTAAGAATAGAGCCCCCTTCAAGCTGAGTACCCATCACTTGGCTACAAGCTTCTATAGATATAACTGTATGATTGCCTTTTGTGAGGGTCGAAATATCAGGCACCATAGAAAAAACTGATTTGGGAAAGGTTGAGAGACGGTTTACTGTATTAGAGCTTTCTGGTCTCATGTTTTTATTTCCTTCATCCATCATAGAGGGAAACTATTTAGATAAGGTAAGGGCACCTTCCTTAATTGTTGAAAGTGATTGTTTTACTATATTTGGTCTTGGGCCCAAAGATTGTGCTATCTTTTAAGCCTTTTTATTTGTCTTAGCACCATATCTACTAGGCATTTGCCTTTCTTGAATTTCTAAAGATGGTCCTCTTTTATTGCATTATCACAATCCACTCTCCTTTTTCATGCTATTCTCTCACTTGTTTTGTTTAAAAAATTATTAACAGATCTTACCCCCCCCCCCCCCCCCGGCTCGCTTCTTGTACTTCTGCAACTGCAACTAAAGGGCTGGACTTTGCTGACTGCAAGAAGCTTCTCTTCTCTCAAAAGAGCTTCTTGTTATCGGTCAGAGGGGTCAATGGACAATCCAAAACCCCCTAGTTGCACGGCTGATTCAATTCAATCCCTATAAATAGACCTATATCATATCAAACATCAATTAATTCAATAATTATAAACAGACTTAAATCAAACCAATCTATCACATATGAGGACATCTACCTCTTAATAACACACTTTGATTGGAATTGCTAAAGTCTCCTCCTTATTTTTAACAAAAGTTTAAGTAAATAATAGCTCTTGGTTTAGATATAGATGTTAAACATATTTATTAGAATAGAAAAAGGGTTAACTTTTCCTGTATTTAATTAAATAGAAACAGTCTTATAATTGATGTGATAAGAAAGACGATGAAAAGCAAGAGTTAAATTAAAGAGAGAGTAAAGTATCAATGAGCAATTTAAGAAAACAATATTTATCTTCTCAATTATACATATAGTTATCGTAATTAGCTTTCTTAAAAACACAATAAAGTTTTAATTGATAAATTTAAAGAGAAGTATTTCATTAATCACTATTTTTTTTGGAACACACTATTTCTTTAGATAATATGAACATTTTAATTTTTTTCTCTATTAATTAATTTATTAATTATTTCATTAATTTAAATTAACGACGTTTAATAGTACAGTGGTTGTTTATAATGTTCTTGTGAGTTGAATAATAATAATAATAATAACGGTATATAATATTTCTCAAAATAACAATAATAATTAGTTAGATTATTATTTGGAAAATAGACCTTTTGGCAATCAACTTCAAAATCTATATTTCTTCAGTTATTAGCTAGATCCCAAGATAAGGAGGATCCAAAGCTTCTACAATTGGAGAGAAATTGCCTATTTGGAAACATGAAGCACAGGCCACAAACTCACTCATTTATGATAGTACCAAAGCCACATTGAGTTGTGTTCTTGAAAAGGGACACATTAACATTACACTTCTACCTACCCCTCGTAGGTTTTATAAATACGTAGTGAGAATTAGTCAAGCTAGAGCCTCAACTTACCTTGCTACTTGTGCTCTCATACACATTCCTCCACATATTTAATGAATTATTAGCCAAAATCAACAATTATAGAGAGATTTGGCACCATACCTCTCCAGATAGCAACATTTTTGTTGAACTAAAGACTCCATACTACCATAGCAATTAAAAATTTCTTATGGGGTACTTTGCAAACAGAGAGAGCATTGAAATCTACAATAACTTTATCTCAGACTGCACATGCAGGTACATAACACATGGGCACTATCTTCTACTCCTCTACACATATGACATCTCATATCCATTTCCAAACTCCTATTAACCAAATTAAATTTAGAGGGCCTGACAATTTATAATAATTTACATTAGAAAAGAAAGAATATGACAATCTGATTTAACGGTGTAATTACCATCTTTGGAGGATTGCCAAATCAATTTATCCTCCTTGTTTCTATGGGACAAAGAAATATGACAATTTGTTAGGATTATGACTAGCTAAACTGCAAATACACAGTGTATAAACAAGTAGTATTATGTACGAGTCAAGTATCGATTTCTCAGAGAAGATAACAATTCAATTACCAATTATCCAAGCTATCTTATTATTTGGAAAAATCAATAAGGAAGATGAAATAACACACAATGTAAATTAATTCTAATTCTAACTTAGTAAATGGTAATGTAGGATTAGGCTTTTTCAGTTTGATGATTCTATGGCATGTCTAGCTTTATTTTCAATTAATCTAATCTCGTCAATTGATAGTTAAATCTCTCCTAAAACTAGCCTTATTCTTTCTCAAGTTATAAAGCTAATAATTGTATTCAACTTGATTCTCTACATAAAATTAGAAACAAACACAATTCAATAGTTTCAACGAAAGATTTTTCAGCAACTCTTTAAAAAGAATTCTTATCTCTAAGTTCAACTTTCTAAGGTCATTATTCTTTAATCAATATTGAGTTTCAACTCTCATTGTTCATATAATATATTATATCAAGCAACCAATGGCTACTTAATCAAAAGTTTAAGTTCAAGAATAATAAATCAATCAACTCAATTAAATCAAAAGGACTCTAAATTGAAATGTAGAAGAAGTCATTGATCAAGAAATAAATAGGAAAAATAGTTACAAGTATCAAAAATCAAAAAGATCTCAAAGAACAATCAAAATTCTGGACTTTAGGATTGAATGGAGCTTGAACACTAGCTTGACCTCTCTTGCTTGAGCCTTCACCTCCATTCTCTCCAAAGAAACCTTCATGCCCTCTTTAGGATTAGTCACCCTCTTTTTTGGGGCTTCACAAACCTCAAGTTAGGATAAAACTAGGGTTTCTTGACAGATTTTATGGAATTTCGTAATCAGACAACACGCTTCAGTAATGCACAATTGTGCATAATTATTTTGGCATGACCATGCCAAATTTTTGCAGCTTCTGTTCTATTCAAGCAGATCTGAAATTATCTGCACGGGTGTATCTGTGTAAATCTGGACGGTCATGCACTTTTTACAGGTGCTGGAACCTTTCTTCTTCCTTTAAGCATACTGGTTTAATTGTGCCTTCGGTCATTTACACGGCCGTGCTGCTACTTTCTCCATTGAACTTCTCCCTTCTTGATCTTCAATCTTACTAAACTCTCAAAAAGCAACTTTTTAAGCTCAAAGTTGCTCTATTTTGATGGTCTCTTGAGTAACATGCATAAGAAGAGAAATTAGGTATGCTTGCGCCAGAGACACCTGAAGAGAGTAAAAATAACTATACATAGCAATGCGTAATTAAATTAGGAGTTTTTACAAAAATACTAAAAAAAATAAAATAAAATAATTAAATTTACCATATTTTTTAAAATACGTTCAGATTTACAAAAATTCATAATTAGCTCATAAAAATATTAAATTTATATATTTATTATAAGTTTATAAATTTATATGAACTTATTATAAAAAGACTAAAATAGCTACAGTAAAAATAAAAAATTTATAAAAAAATGAAAGAGGATGCAATTTTTCCATTAAACTAAGAAAGAAAACAAGTGTAACACAAACTCTATTAAAATCAGATTGGGTTAAAATATCATGAAGCTTGGCAAAATCCCAACTTCTAGCTCATGATTAATTAAATCATAGACTTTCAAATTTCCTCTTTCTTATCTCATATGAGAAATAACATAAAAATTAGCCTCATTTGGAATTCATAATCTTTCCAAACATAAATATTAAAACTGTCCCCAAAATATCCTTTGTCATTCAAATACTTCTCCGTAGAAAATTAAGATTTAAACACTATAAAAAAAAGTTTCTCCAATAATATTTGGCTTTGAAAGCTTTACTCGCAAGAGAAGTAGGATTGGAGGTAAGCCTCCATCCTTGTTTGCCAAGCATAGCCAAATTAAAACACTTCATATTTCTAAAACCAAACCATCTTCCTTCTTGCTAACACATAATTTGTCCCAATCCAGCTAATTTAAACATCTTTCATCATTCTTCATGGACCCCGCCAAAAGGAATTCAAAAAAATGACCATGTGTTATTGTATTATTTCTTTGTCATTCCAGTTAGAATTACTAGTTGGAATGACACCATATCATTTCTCAACCATTAGTGGTACCAAATACTACAAGTAAAACCCTTATAAATGGTTAATAATTGAGAAAAGAAAAAAAATAAGCTAAAAATAAGTTGATTCTGGAGAGAATTTTCCAATTAACTAACGGAGATAAAAAAAAAGTGCAAGACATTGCGTCAATACCCAAACATATATGTTTCATTCTTTGTGTTAGCAATATTTTTTTCACAGCTTTTTTTCATAGTCCACTTTCTCAAATATTTTCTTAATTCAATTTTTAGTTGTAGAATCTAGATAAATTTATTTAAGAAAATTTATAGATTTTGATTTTTTACTGATCTTTTGAGAAATGTACACATTTATTTGATATAAGTTAATTTTAACATATTTTAATCGAGAAACTCAAATTCTCTAGCATGCCGGTAACCCAAATCAAAAGGCCAACAAAATTTTTCTCATTTTTGAGGGAAATACAAATATTTGGGAAGTTCTTTCGAGGAGATGAAAAGTAATAATCATGCATAGCTTCAGGGAATCTAATTTTGTTGTCGATCTATTTAGCCAAGATTGCTTCAAATTTTTTCCTTGGTGTGCATTATATTTCACATGTATTATTGTTTCTTTATTGTTGGCAATTTGTTGCATGATTTGCATGGAGTAACTCGCACCTGTTAAATTTAATTTCTGATGTTTATTCCCCTTGTTTTTTTTTAAAAAAAAATATTGCACATTATTAGTATTAATTTTAGTCTAATAGTAAAATAAAATTGATTTATCCAATGCATGTTTAAATATTATTTAATAATGTTTGAATATTAATTTTAAGAATTTAATAAAAAACATTCATTACTATAATAATTTTGGAGGCTAATAATTAACAACACGATGATATTATTTTTTTAAAATTTAGGAGGATGAAATATATATATGATTTGACCTTAAATATTACTCTTTAACATACATATCTCCTTCAAAATTCGCTTTTAAATATATACACATGAATTTGACCTTATAAATATTACTCTTAGCATATGTATATATTATAATTAAAAAATTAATATATATATATATATATATTGTAAAAGAAATGAATATAAATAATGAAAAAGAATAACTTAACAGGAATTGTGACCATCTTCTTATGAAATAGTTTTTTTTTTAATGAAGATTAAAGAAAATTATTCAAAATCTTAGAATTGTTGGATGGAAAGGTTTAATGTGAGAAATGAATGAAAATATGATTATGTCAATATGGAGAAGAGAGAAAATTGTTTATGTTAGCCAACCTTAAGTCTAATTCCACTATATATATATATATATATATATATATATACATGGAATTTGTATATATTTGTCAAATTAATACACAATTAACAATAAATTGCGGATCAAACTCATAATGTAAGAAGATAAGCTAATGAATAGCTTATGTTTTAACACGATTATTTTATGTTTATGCTAATTTTTGCATCTGTTATAACATCTTTTTTAATTAGGTGTTTATGCTATTTCTTGCGTCTGTTATAACCTCTTCATTAATTATGGAGGTTTCTTTTATATATGACTATTTAATTAATAAAACTCTCCTTTTTTCAAAAATAAAAAACGGTAAAAAAAAAGAGTAATTAATATTTTCATTTAGACTTTTTCTGAATGTAAGTAACATCATCCAGTTGGGTACGATTTGGTTAGATTCTATTTTAAAACCTTATAAATATTATTTTAAGTATTATTTTCTTTTTTTTTTTACTTAAATCAATAATTACCTTCAAAAATGTAAAACTAAGACAGTTATAAATGACAATTTTTTACATTGAAATAGTCCAATTTTTTGACAGAAAATAATGGTTAAAAAAATTTAAAAACACAAGTAATCTGATGGAGTCAGAGAGAGTACAAAGCATGGCTTCCACCTTCGCAGAAACCATCCCAGAAGCGTTCATTAGATCGGAACATGAGCAACCAGCACTAACCACCGTGCATGGTGTCGATCTGGGAGTACCGGTGATTGATTGGAGAAGTCCAGATCAAGAAAATGTGGACCGATTGATGGTTGATGCTAGTGAAAATTGGGGTATGTTTCAAATAATAAATCATGGAATTCCTGATGAGGTTATAAGAAATTTACAAAATGTGGGTAAGGAGTTTTTCGAACTTCCACAAGAACAAAAAGAAGCATATGCAAAAGAACCAGAATCTAAGTCTATAGAAGGATATGGAACTATACTTCAGAAAGAAATTGAGAGAAAAAAAGCTTGGGTTGATCATTTGTTTCATAAGATTTGGCCACCTTCACAAATCAATTACAAGTTTTGGCCTACCAATCCACCTTCTTACAGGTTTGATCATTTCCCATCATTTGTTCTTGGTATATAAAAAAAAATTCTCTAATCTAACAATGCATTGAATGAATTCCATTAAATTTCGATGTATCAAAAAATGAAAAATTGAATGGTTTAATAAGGAAATATTTTAGTTTTTAATAGAATTTGCTCACAAAAAAGACAAACTAGCGGAAAATTGATATAATTTATTTTATAAATTTCAATGACAATGAATTTTTTGTTCAATCAATTTTTTTCATGTTGAAAAAATATCGAGTTGAAACTTTATTCATAACAGAAGTTATAAAAAGTAAAAGAAAAACACAAGTAGAAAGAATTCCTATATATATATTATGTATTTTCTGGAATTTGCACTTTGTTATCAAGAAAAAATATAACTAAATGCAAAGCTGAAAGTAATTAATTGAAAAAATTTTAAAAATCACATTTAACACAAATTTCATGTGTTCTAACCATAATATCTACAAGGGAATTAAAAATAGTTCAAACTACAAATTTTTTTTATTTATTATTGTTTTGAATTTATTTAATTTCGGAGACAAATTTATTATCAATTGCAGGGAGGCAAACGAGGAGTACGCAAAGCATCTGCAGAGGGTGATAAACAAACTATTCAAGGCATTGTCATTAGGATTAGGGCTTAAGGAGAATGAAGTAAAGGAGTTAATGGGTGGTGAGAACTTAGAATATCTCCTGAAAATAAACTATTACCCACCATGTCCACGCCCAGATTTGGCTCTTGGAGTAGTGGCTCACACTGACATGAGCTCCATCACCATTCTTGTCCCTAACGAGATCCAAGGCCTTCAAGCCTGTCGACATGGAAATTGGTATGATGTTCACTACGTTCCTAATGCCCTTGTCATCCACATTGGTGACCAACTTGAGGTATATGTATATGTAGCTCTTTCTTTCCAATAATTTATCTTTCATTTTATCGACTGCAAACGCTAATCTTTTATAATTTTCTTTAATTTTCTCTGTTGAATATATATATAGATTTTGAGCAATGGAAAGTACAAGGCTGTACTTCACAGAACTACAGTGAAGAAAGACAAGACGAGAATGTCATGGCCAGTGTTCTTAGAACCTCCACCGGACTTTGTTGTGGGGCCTCACCCTAAGCTTGTTGATGAAAACAATCCAGCTAAATACAAGACCAAGAAGTATTCTGATTATGTCTTTTGTAAGCTCAACAAGCTTCCACAGTAATCATATGTTCAAAAGAAATTAATTCTTAATTCTTTACAGGTTTCAATTAATCTCCTACTTACTGTAATTGTAAAACTTTACGATTGGGGTTCGATATTTTTTTTGCTTTTTCTTTTTAAAGAATTTTAACCAAAAAAATTAAATAGCCAGGGGCTTTATGTTGTTTCCACTTTCCAGATTTCGTTTTCAAGTGTTTTTCCTTTTCATTTTTTTTCCGTTTTGTGTGCACTTCAGCCTGGCTGAGGTTTTTAAAATATATGGAATTTTGTCAAAATCCATTAAATTAAAAACTTTATGATGTATATAATGCTATTGATTTATTTCCTTCCTTGTTGAAAGAAACTTTGCATGGTCAATTACCAATCAGCATAAAAGCCAGCAACTTCACAGAAGAGGATAAGAGTTTCACCATTTTTCACTCAACAATCATCTCCACTCATAAAAAAAAGAAAAAAAATGTCAAAAATAATACTATTTACAAAAATTTAATTTCTCGTCGATTGATTTCTTTCTTTTTCCAAGCCCCCCAAAAAAGAACGAATACCATTTCTATGCATTTATATTTTCTAAAAATTTATCACATTTCTGGGGTTTTTTCTTTCCCCAAGCCAAAAGAAAAAAAAATTGCACGTGAGAAAGCTCCTAAAATGTATTGACAATAAAAGCCTGCAGTTAACAAACAGTCAAAAGTTTGCCAACGTTGCTAGTAGACATTTTACAATGTCTAGAATTAAAAGCTCACCTGATCTCTACATCTGCCATAACAGACATTCTGCACCATGTCAAATTTGATATATCCAATAAAAAGATGAACAAAAAGCTTTCCATATGTATGCTACTCTTATCCCCCTGTCCAAACATATACAGCATATATCAGGATCCCCAAGACAAATGAGATGACTATTGTCATTAGAGCATATACGTATGCTCTCCCATATTCATTACGTTCTTTCATGGAATTATATTCGGCAATGAAAGTTGAAACAGTGCTCAGACAACCCAAAAATCCAAACTGTATGCCTGTTGAGATAGTATCACAGGTCTTGGTATGCACCTGCATTTGGCCAGATCTCAACTCATCAAAATTCACAAATGGCAGTTAAGGGAAATGGGCACAATATATGATGCAGAATTCAGCTTCAAACTTTTTAAATATTGTTTAAACTAATATACAGACACCGGTCACCAAAATCCACTGTCGTAGCAATTGGAGTTAGAGATTTTCAGTTTATGGAAGGTAGTATCGATCTATCTCTATTCAAGAACATCTCTTTAATCACAAGGTCCGATCTACGGGAATATTATAGAGGTTAAAAAATAGCAAACGGGAATAAGAATGGAACAATTGCACAAAGGCTTGGGGTTTTCATATTGGGCCTTCGATAGAGCCAGGACTTTTAAGGAAGAAGCCAAACTTGTTACCCTTGCATATGAAACTTGTAAATGCTTATCTCTTAAATTTGATTCTATATTTTTAACTTATTTATATCAGATTTAAGACTTACTGCTTTCTTCAAAGTAGAAAGTGCTGCCATGACACAAGCAGCAGAAACATTGGCAATTAGAGTACCAAATGGTACCCATTTCAGATACCCTGTTTTTCCTAATCCACGTCCATTGAGCCGCGCCAAGAACCACCTGATCCACACCCCTGGAGCTGCAACAAGGCAAGCCAGCCATAACTGGGCCCTGCTGCTGTCACTGTTAAACTCCTTTTTTAGCAGAGTTCCACTCACGCTCCATAAAACACCCAACATAAGCACCAAAACCACCATAACTACCATATGACGTTTGCAGCTGTCTACCCTCCAGTTGCTGCTACTTTTAGTTTCACCTCTATTATGTCTTTCGAGAAGTGACCTGAAGCACTTGGCTGTACCAATGCCAAAATTGATGGAATAGGCTGCAAGGAACAAGCCTGCAAATGTAAAAAACAGAAAAAAGAGCTAGTGTTATTTCCTGATAGCTTGGCATCTGTTAAACTTAAATAGGCACGTATACGGGAGAAGCGGACGAATTTTCAAGTGCCAATTAATGACATTCCTAAATGTTATGTTAAACTTGTCGAGTGCCATATTACCTAGGACAAAGCCAACCACAGCAAACACCCACTGGCCATCAACTATCAGATCAAGCATTTTCTGATTCCAACCACTGAAAGTTGTGAGACTTCCCAGGTAACCAGTTGTTAATCCAATGGCCAGATGATCAGAGACATTGGCTATATCTCTTCTGAAAACAACACCCAACCATCCCATCAAGAAAGAACCAACCTAAAGAATGAATATAGAGTTTAAATATGAGATATACTTTCACTTGTAACATTACTTAAAAAATACCAAGCAGAGGCAATGGCAGGAAAAAAAGCCCTACAATTATTAATATGACATTCTAGTTTCTTAGACATGCCTTGTATGTCCAGACTTCAAGGATTTAGCAATGATGCAACATGGTATGCGCCCCCTTGAATATATTCACCTTGTAGGAAGCAGTCAAATTTACCACAAGCTATCGTAGTTGACCATATTAAATGCAACAGAGTTTCTCAATAGCATACTAAACAATCAGATAACATTCACTAAAGCCTTTGCTTTTGGTGTTTGTGTTGTTGGGAAGAAGGAAAGGGAGGGGGAATATCCAAGGATGCATTAGGAAGACATGCATCACACACAATTATGTCCCTTCAGGTTTGTTGAATTATATGTATTGAAAGACTCAAATGCACATTCTGATATATTTGTCAGCATCTCATTTCTAGATTATTGATGCTTCAACAAATCAAAACTTAAATATTATCTTATGTCTATATTTATTTAAGTCTAGCTATATCTTTATAAATCCAATTTGAACTTAAGGAAGAAAGCCAGAGTCTATATTAATAATAGCCATTCCAGGATTCAGTCATCCAGTCCAAGCCATTCCAGGATTCAGTCATCTAGACTAACAAAAGATATGACTGATATTTTTAAACAAGTTGGTTAATCACGACAACACATCAACAATATCAAAATAAAAAACCATGGGAGTGCATATCGTGCATTTGTGTATGCTTCCCTGAGCAAAGTTTGTGCATGTGTTTGCGCATGCACATTCTGTCTGTGCACATGATAGAGAGAGAGATATGCACCATATTGGAAGGAAGGTCAAGGTATAGAGGGTAGTAGTCACTTGTCACACCAGCTACATTGGGGCCAAAGAGTTTTTGTAACAAGTACCTTGTCAAAACCTGCAAATTTTACATGCCAACAGTTGTATCGTGTACATGAAATCTACAAAATAAATAAGCTTTAAAGACAGAGAGAGAAACAGGGCACTTTAAATAGAAAAATGGAAACTAAGATAATAATAATGCATGAACCAAATGTTTATTCCATATTCCTAACAAACAAAGGATCGTATATCCGCAGAAGACTATAAAAATATTATAGAAATAAATGAAAGGAGAAAGGTGGATCTGAGATTACAATATCAACTTTTGGAAAAAAGAGCAAAAGAGGTCTGCGACCAACTCCACTAACAGTGTAGCCTGATAACTTCTATGTGAAAATTACCTTTTTTGACACAGATAGAATTCCAATTTATCGCAGAAAATTGCTCTTTACGTATATCCTTTTTTTTTCTTTTTGCATGCAATCAAAGCATAAGATACTCTCGGACAAAAGATTTGAAGGAAGAGATTGTCAGGATGTTTAATCATTCAATCAAGTTATCTCTAACAAAGAGATATCTCGTCTATGCTAGAATAGCATGAATGTTTTGCCAATGTACAGTAATGCACACTGCATAATCAGCAAAAATAACAAAGAAAGAACAGGAAAAGGCTCCTAGCAACAAATATGATGTCCTTGCCAAGATTCTTGGTGAAATGTCAGACATTGACATTTTATTTAGGAAAACCGTTCTACACCACTAATAAATCAATAATAATAAGCTTCAATTTTTGCTAATAAACCATTAAAGATGTCCAACCAACAATTATCATCTATATAACAAGAAAAGAAGAAATAGTTAAAAAGAAACATTGTCTCTTTGGCCAAAGCACTGAAACAGATACGGGATAGACAATGGGGATGAGGACTAATGTTAACTAAACAGGGAACCCGATCATTTAAAAAAAATCCAAACAAGATTTTCTTCGCTTCTATTCAGACTTCAGAGCTGCATCAGTTACATGGTCTTGACCTCTAAAATTACCAGAGTAGCATAAATACTGAGAAATGGTTCACAAATAAAAGAGCTAACAGAACTTTACTAAACTAACAATTCATTGCTGCCAAAGTAAAAGCTATGGAAAGTAAAAAAGCTAAATGTTATGCACATACCCCAAGAATCCCAAAAACGGAGAGATAAACAAGACATGATATATACTCGAATATCAGAGGCAACACAAATGCTGTCTGTTTTTCCTGCACATAGAAGTAGACAAAAAATGAGCTACTCAGTTAATCTTAACAAAAAAACACTTGTTTGATTAAATGAATTGATTAAAATGAATAAAAAACAATAATAAAACTAAAATCCCTGTCCATAAGGCTATAAATAGCATATTCTAATCGTTGATAAAGAAAAAAAGCAAATGATTAATTGAAAGGTCATGTTTATCCTCAGAACACACCGCTGCATCCGTGGAAAGAGGAGATATGGTTTCTGCTGGCACTTGCATCACGTGAAATTCTGTATTCAAAGTTGTAGAACCATGAGACTTTGATCCACATGATTGCAATAAATTGTCCTCCATAATGGGAAATACTACTCCATTCTCTAACGCATTATCAAGGGATAACCGGCGGCTGCTGCTTTCGCTGCATCTGTTGATATGAAGAGCCCTATCCCCAATATCACCTGCCTCTGAAGCATTTTCACTTCCATTACCATCATCTGTTCGGAAGGACATAGTGTGTGATAATGAACGTCTTCTTAGTGAAGAGCCCACGCTGCTTGTCCGACCAAACAATTCAATTGGGTTGGGTACAGATTCATCGGTCACAGGTTCCATGACCTGACAACAGATTGCAAGGTTTCATTCCATGAAATAACTTAAAAAGTAGAAATACACCTTAAAATCAAGACGATATGACAATAATTGATGCTTCTATTGATGAAAATGATAATGTTATTTCTTCCAATTTTTGTCGCTTGAAGTCAACTGCGAAAGTTTAAGAACTATAATAGGTAAATATAAAAAGAAGCATCACAATCTGTACAAATTCTTATAAAAAAAAAAGTCAAATATGAAGATTAATCGTCTGAGAGTAGATTTTTGTCTCGTCTACTGCATGCCAATAAATAAAATGAGACAGAGAAAGACAAAAAATATTTCTAAGAGAAATGATCAAAGATTGAGACCAAATGTCATGGCCATACAGTAATATTTATAAGTTCTTTAATCATTTGCCGGAAATATTGTTAGGGTAGATTTTATAAACATGTAACTGACCAGTTGTGCCTTGTAAAGACTGATAATATGACTTATAGTTTGATTCAAAGATAACAAAAACAAATGGAATAGCACCAAGTAATTACATCAATAACTAAACAAGAAAAATATGATGACAAGGGGCATGTGAAATGAAATAACAAATAAAATACTTTGTCACTAGGCACAATCAAACTCAAGAATGCAGCATTAGGCATGGAGCTTTCTATATTCACTCCCAAGTGCCTAATTTATCCAACGGAATCAAAACGTTCCTGATTATCTAAATCAGAGTAAATTCACAGTAAAATAGAACACCATTCTAAAATAAATTCACCTTTGACCACGCACGATACCAAGAGATACCTACTAACTTGCAGACAGCAATTTTGGCAAGAGAAACAAAATTATCTGTCACTTTAGCCTATTCAAATGCTATCATGAATAAATGAATTAATATTTTAATCAAATTGTAAAATGAATTCCTAATAAGAAGAAGAAAGTTACAGATTCTGACCACATGGTCTTCAATAATTTAAAGGGCTATAACCAGTACCAAGACATGATACCACCAAATAAAACAGAAAAACTTTGTCTTTACTGCCGGCCACCCAAAAAGAAAATGGTTATATAAAAATTAAAACTTTGGGTTGAATAATTTAATGGGTCATGCTAGCATAAAAAATCTGACTCCCCGCTAAATTATTGGTAACATTTCAACTACTATTATCCTGTAGTTTTTTTAATGCATGCAATAATAGAAAGGACTTTTAAAACAAAGCTTATAAACAGTCAAATAAGGCAAATTGATCGTACTTCTTTAACAATAAAGCACAACAGGTTTACTTGTCTACAGTTACTAGATGTATCCTCCACTAGCAAAGGAAAAAAAATTTGTTCAATCTGATTGGAGATAAAGCTAAATCTCTTATACGCTTTTCATATAACTTTATACAAAGATCATCTAAAAAGCATAGGGGACCTTTTTCACATCAAAATAATTATATTATTTTTCGTATAATTAGGGAAAAAAATCATTGGTCATTGATGAAGAAAGCGAATCAAAATATAACAAGAGAAGCTAAAATAAAATAAAAACATAATAACCAAATAAAGGAAGAAAACACCTCTGTTTTCTGGACTCATCTAAAGAAGCGCTTCCAAACGATTGTAGAAACAGCCGGATTAGAACTTAGAAAAGGCCTTAACTTAGTTACGGAGTTGTAATCGTAAATTAATTCTGCCTCCGCCGTTGCTCTCGCCGGACCTGGTACTTCTTTTTTTTTTTCTTTTATGTGTGGTTCGATAATATTTAGAAGCAGTTTGATTTATTTTAGGGGTGCCAAGGTTTTGCCTCTTGTGGATTCCGATTTGAAGAAATAGCTGCTGCAGTAATTGACTAAGCTATAAGGAAATAGTATTGAGATACTTCCAATTACTGGAATTCATTTTGCAATGTTTATTTATACATATATAGGTCTCGCTGGCATTCTTCGTTCTAATTCGAACTCAAAGAAGCTGAACCAAACAGACGAAACGGAGTTGAAATGCAATTTCCATTCACACACCGACTAGCTAAAACGAAAAACTCAAACGCTGTCGTTTTAACAAGTCAAGATTAAGATCTGTGAGCTCCAGAGTGGCGGCTATGGCGGAAGGTTTGTTAACAGCTTTCTACAGATTAATAATAATAATAAAATATTATAAAAAAAGAGAGAAGAAATTGATCTTTGATTTTGGTGTGTTGGCAGTTGTCACTTGCGAACTCGTAGTCTGACTTCGACACGCTTTTTAAAAAGGGTGGAGGAAGAAAAAACCAGCAATGTCAGTTTCGACTTATAAAAAATGTTGGGTCCAAAACCGAACTATAAATAAACATCTAACTATCAGTTAATCAACGATTAATCGATATTTTTATTTTTTATTTTTTATTATTATATTATATATCTACAAAATTTAAAATAATAAATTTTTCCTTAATATATTTGAATATCTCATTAAAATAATAAATGTTAACATAAATACACAATTAAAATTAAAAAATATATATAATTTATAATTTTGATCGTACTAGGCGTGTGTTGAGTCAGGCTTGAGGCTGCTGCCTCCTCTATTCTTATCAAAAAAAAATTTAAAAAATACATATTTTAAATCTAAATATAATTATTAAAATAATTTAGCATATTTATAAAAATTATAATTTATTATAATTAATTATATATAATCTATAATTTATATATATGATTATATATATAATTTATGTATTTATAATATATATAAAATATCAATTCAGTTAATCAAATTGAATAATTTTTTTATTAATAAAAATTACAATTAAAATCAAAATTAAAAATATTAAAAATTTAAATTATAAGTTTAGTTAATCATAATTTTTTATTTAATCTCATTAATTTTAATTAAATTTCTAGTTTCATCGGATTTTTTGTTAATCCTATTTCTCATTTTATGTATTTTTCTTTTTTTTAATCTTTGAAATTTAAAAATTAAAAGTTTGATAATTCAGTAAGCCCCATATAAATGAATGAACATCTTCTTTTTTGTGAAATGAAGTTTCACTGAGACGTGAATGGACATGAATAACTCTAATTTTAATTAAAAAGCACGAATGAAACACTTGTGAACCATAATTTTCTTTCGAGAAAAAAAATAATTAATTGAACATAAATACCAAAAAATTAAATATAGCGATATCTAATTAAGCAAGATTAGTGGAAGAGTTATAATTTTTTCCAGTTTCATGTACAATTGAAATATAAAGTAGAGTGAAATTGAAACAAAAGAAGAAAAATTCGTTTGCAATACAAACCATAAAAAACAATAAAAGCAATTTGGAAAAGTGACGTGAACGTGAATGAACGGACAGCTCCCTCCACGCATGGCTGGAAAATTAAGCAAACCAAAGCAACATGTAGTGCCGCTTGACCAACTCCATTCATCCTCATATAGCAAAGCATCTATATTTTAATTTTAGAAACATTCTGTTTTTCTTTTTTGGACAATAATAAAAAGATCTGTATTAAAATAACAGAGAAATATAATATAAGAGGAAGAAATGAGCAATTTAGAATCAAATTAGATGCAGAGTTCTTTCAACAAAAATTTAATACAACGGCTTAAAATTTCAATAACAGAATCATCCAAAAACATAATAGTAAATAAAGATATTTTTTTCACATTATATTATATAGAGTTAATAATATGATTGGTTTTTAAAATTTTAGTTTAGATTGAAAATTTTTCTAAATAGTTGTTTAGAATAAAAGAAATTTTCAATTATGTACTTAAATCTAACTTGAAATTAAAGGTGAGTATCGATCGAGTTTATAATATATTTTAACTGGGTTGAACTTAGCTAAATCTTAAAAATAGTGAAACAAATTTCATTAAAATTATGTATATTTTCGATCGATCCATGTATTTTTTAGTTAACTCAGATTCGGTCGAATTCAATAGATTATATAATATATATTATAAATATATATATAATTTTATGGATCGGATGAGACAGATTGAATTATATAATATATATTATAAATAAATATACATAATATTATATATTTATATACCTCTGTCCGTCGGGTTCACATTAAAACAAAAAAAAAATTCAGCCCAACCAATCAATTAAAATCAGATTTTTTTAAAGTATAAATCCGATTTATCATGAATTTACACTAAAAATTGATTTAATCCTACTAATATTCATTCGGTTTGACCGATTGAAAAAAATATGCTCACCCCTACTTGAAATGCCTAAAATTTGAATGGAGCAGCTCGAGCCTATTTTCATTTAATAAATCCTTCCGATATGGCAATTGGCTTATGAATATGCATTCACATGATCTGCACATATGCAATAATTGAGTGAAATTACTTGTTTAACTCCACCCCATTGTAAGAAAATACGGACTGATCTTGAAGATTTAATATGAGTATCCTTGATATTGTTTATTAAGTTTCAATTTCTCTTTCTAATTCTTTTTTATTTTAATTTTTTAATTAAAATTTTTAACTTTGTTCTTTAACTAAAAATATTCATTATGATTTTTCAAAAAAAATCATTATAATTTCACTTTTTTTTTACCAGAAATTATGATTTCACTTAACGCCAGCTAAAATTTATATATCCAAAAATAAAATAAAAAATATCTGTTCACATCATTTTCCAACACAGGATAGTTCCTTGTACTTGAATCTTTGCCCTCAAGTTTTAATTACAAGCGAACTTAAGTACTTAACCCTTAAGTTTTAAATGAAAAAAGAATATAATGAATACGTATAATTTTTTTTTCTTTTTTTTTTGTCTCCACTTCACCTTTTCTGTTTCCCGCAACTCCCAATCTTCAATTTCCAAAGAAAATATATAATGGAAGTTGTCAAGTTGATGTACTACTAGTCTAAGTTGATTTATGGACGAATAATTTTTTTCAAACAATATTTGATCTTAAAATTTGCATCACAGCTGTTAAATTATTCACATTACGTATTCCCTTGGTAATATGAGTTTGGGGGTGACTATCAAAATTGAAAAATCTATTTATATTTTAATTTTGTTATATTTTTATTTTTTTAAATATGAAATCTCCCACATCTTATTATATTATCGGATAGTTTTAAAAATTAAAATTATTTATTAATATTATAATTTATCTTATATATTAATAATAATTGAGTGTATAAGTGAAATTATAAACTTGATTTAAATAAAAAAAGAATAAAAAATTTTATATAAAAATGATATTAATATAAGTTATTTGTACAAATATAATATAAAAATATCATATGTTATAATTATTTAAATTTCTATATACTATTTGTGTATACCATAACTCGTTAATTAAAATTATTAATATATAAAAATATAAATATAAAAAGTTAACTCAAGTTTAGATGTTAATAATTACTAATTATATTGAACCTAAAATTTATTTATTATAACTATTAATAAATAAAGATAGAGTGTCTTATATATAATAAATTTGTTAATTGAAACTATTAATTTATATAAATAATTTAAAAGGGACTATATATTTAAATTTAACAATTTTTCATACTATTTTTTAAATGTAATAAAATACCGTATTTGTGCATTGGGTGAGCCTGAGCCTACGGCCGGTCTAAATATATTCGTATTGGCTATTGTGAAGTCCCCAATCCAACTCTATTCTATGTTATAGCATTACTGTTACTTTTTTCTATATAAACTATATGATAGTTAGGATAATACAATGATTTTAGTACAAACTTATTAAATTTCTATTTACACAATGGTTCTAAGGTCATCTCCAACGGTTTGCACTATTTTTTGCATCATTTTAGTATAAAACACTAAAATAGTGTAATATCATCTCCAACCATTTACACCATTTTTAACACCAAAAAGAATATTTTTTTCATATTCTTCTCTCTCATTAATATTATATTAATTTTTATCTTTAATTTTATTTATTCATTTCACTACAAAAATTTTCACGATATTGGTGGATCCGGATCTGACTTACCGGAATATTAAACATTTATTTTATTAGCCTTTTTTTTATATTTATCTATCTATGTTTTTATATTTTTAGTACTTTTTTTATTATGCTGTGTTTTTAATTAAGTTAATGATGTGTATTGCTTGTTATTTTTCCTATTAATGTATTTTATTTAATTATAATATATATATAATATCACTATTTCTATACAAAAAAAAATTCTTAATAAATAATTTATTATAAATACTACATATATTTAATATTATATTAATACAAATTAAATTTTTATAATTATTAAAAATATAAAATAAATTAATAATACAATATATTATATAAATTAAAAAAATTAGGATCTAATAAATGAAATAAATACATATATTGGACATAAATAATAATACATTAAATATAAAAATATATTAATTAAACATTAATAATAAAAATGCATTAATCAAATATTAATTAAAAATATAAATTAATTAGCAAATTAAAAATAAAATATACACATAGTAAAAAAAACAATATAAAAAAATTATAAAAAAAACAATTAAAAAACAATTAAAATAATAAAAAAAAAATTTAGCGCTGCTACAGTGGTGCGCCATGTAGCAAATATTTAAATTGGCGCAAAAATAGTGCAAGAATAGTGCATCGTTGGATTTGATTTGCTGCGCTATTCTAAAGAATAGCGCAGTGTTGGAGTAGAATAGCGCAGTGTTGGAGATGGCCTAATAGAAACTTATTAGGTACTCAAAAAAAATTATTTATCATATTTTTAAAGTAATCCGCTGTGATATATGATGTAGATATAAGTCCATTCACATACGGTTAACAATTTTAAGTTATATTTATGAATTTCCCAATGATGTATGATTTTTTTCAATTAATGATTAATATATCTTGATTTTTGAATAAAATAAATGAATGGTTAATATTTTTAAATTTAAAATAATAATAATAATTATCTGAAAAACGCAGATTAAATAGTGAATTAGTGTGTCAAAGCATAAAAGAGAGCAATAATCATATAACCCAAAATGAATAAGTTCTGTTTTTTTTTTTCCTTTTAGATATTTAATTCCCATTGTCATTTTTTTTTAGAATGTGTGTCTTTTGTATAAAGATTGCAATTTAGTTTTTTAATTAACTCAAAATTCAAGCTGCAACCATTCTCATCATTTGCTTTAGAAAAAAAAAATCATATGCATCATTACACACACTAAATGTGTAACTCAGAATGCAATGATTCTCTATTGAATTCTAAGAAACAATATATGCATGTATAACAAAAGTGGTATTGTAATAGTATAATACAATGTATTACATTCATCTCATTAATTACGTCTAACTATAAAATTAAATATTCTAAAAAATATATAAAATTAAATAATAATAATAATAATAATAATAATACTCTTTATTTTTTTTAAGCCATACACTATCTTAGAATGAATGATTTTGATTTTTTTTTATTCATAACGAAAAGAAATATATTAAGAATAATCATTCAACAATAATATATGAAGATAGTGCGGAAGATTAGTTCTCCAATCAGGCCTAAGTTGCTTGTGAAAGACTATTGATGCTAGCCAATCAGCAACAAGATTACAAGATCTTTTGGCAAACACAAATGAGCAATCCGTAAAGGAATCTCTTAAACTTCTAATATTATGAACATAACTTTTGATCTCTAAAGGGCATGAGTAAGGAGAATTAATTCCCCGTATAAGAGTAGAATAGTCAGACTCAAAAATACACCTTGTGAAGTTAAAGTTTCTCGCTCATTGGACAATAAGAAAAAGAGCATGTGCTTCATTACTGATAGGAGAGATGAATCTAATGAGACAAGAAATGTCATCCACCATTCTACCATCAGAGGGCCTGGCTACCATCGCAGCTCCTGCTCATTGAGATTTGGGGTCAAAAGATGCATTAGAGGTAAACTTTATCTACCCTGTAGGAAGAGGGCTTCATTTAGGAATAGAAGGAGACGAAGAGGTTGTGCATCTATTCAAAAGGATGGGATCGATTGTAAGCAAGAGGGTTAAAATCCAAATTATACATAAACCAATTAGCTCTGACATGATCACATTGGAATAAGATATGCATAACAGTCTCTTCAGCATTATTGCAAATGTGGCATTGATTACTTGTTTGGAGATTCCTTTTATAAAGATTGACCATGGAAGGGATAACATCAACACAAACTCTCTAAATGAATCTTCTAATCTTTGGTTGAATTCTTAAATTCCACACCAATTTCCAAAGAAATGGTCTAGATAAAGATGAACTATGACTACCAATGCCAGAATTATAATGCATATTACATAAGAAATGGTAGACTGATTTACCTAATAATCTTCCTTGTTTGTCAGGATGCCATATAAAAACATCAGGTCTTGTGACTGGACCTAACGAGATATATGTTATGGCCCTAACCTCTCTTTATGAAAAGATGGCTCTCAATATGCTAATATCCCACATCCCATTTTAAGTGATTAAATCCAAAACATAAGTAATATTAGGATTGATTGAATTATTAGAGAATACCTTAAAGTTTAGTAGGCTAGAGACCCCTGGATCTGTCCAAATTCGATTGTTGCTCCTGCTTCTTACATGCCATATGTATCCTGTTTGTATGGCTTATTTGGCAACCAATATACTTCTTCATCCTCATGAAGGGCTGTTCTTCCGAAGTTTTGCTTCCTGAAAATTACAATTAGGAAAGTATATAGATTTCATCTGTAACACTAACTTTCTCTTCCAACTTGCCCTTCAACACTTGGATTGAGCAAATCAATTCTCCTCAATGCCTATACCCAATGTGATAATAAATAATCATTTAATATTACATTCTAAGGCAATACAAACATCAAACCTTAATTAAATATTACTCTAATCAAAATTTCAAAATATAGCATTTTCTTACTTTAACTTAGAAAAACCATATTAAACTATTCAAATTGGTGTTCTAAGTTTATTTATATCATTATAAACATATTTTAATAAGTTTAAACCAATTATATTAATAAAACACATGCTTTTGTTTAAAATCTTAAAATGGCATAACTTTCACCATTGAAGGTTTTCCATTCTAACTCATCTTAAGTATTAATCCAAACTTATTTTCATCACTACTATCATTAAAAACTATGCTTTAAACATTAAAATCAAACAATTCACCATTCTTTGAAATTTTTCTTGTTTATAACTCTAAATCAACACTACCATTTTCAAACTCTATCTAAACTTAATCAAGTCAATTATTTGACTTTAAAATCATTGTTTATGCATCAAAACAACACATTTAGAATTAAATTACATGATTTCATAAATTTAAATTTTTCATAACCCTAAATTCTCTTTCTTCAACTAATTCATCTCAAACTTAATCATTTCTTCAATCCAACTTAAAAATCATTATATAATCATCGTTTTAACATCATTTCTATTTGTTTAAATAATTTAAAATCACTTTCTCTCTCTAGCCACCTTACACATAAACTTAAAATCAATTAAAACAAACTTAAAAGAAATATTACTGACTTGCTTTTTGATATTTTTTCAAAATTGTCTTAAAGTCCTCTTGAATTTCCAATGAATTTTATGTATAACATGAAACAAAATCTAAGCTCTTACCTCCTTTAATGTCACATCCAGAAGAAGAAGAAGAAATATCTTTTTTCCATTTAATTCTCATTTTTATTACTTATGTATAATAATTAATTATTTGATTACTTTAAATCTCCACCAAGCATTTTTCTTTAACTTTTTTCTTTCTTTATTATTATTATCATTATCATTATTATCCACTTTTTAAACACCAAATTATACCTCACATATATGTAATGTATATTTTACGTATATGTATATATTTTATATATGTTACTTATATTTTACATATACCATTATGCATATATTTATGTGATGTATATACTATATATATAATGATATATAATGTATTTAAATACTTATATGCACATATAATGTGTATCTCATATACACATCCAACATACACTATATGTATTATATATTATATTTTTAATTAATTATTTATTTATTTATTTAATAAAAAATCATAAATTTACATATTCCATACAAAAATAAATTATGTTAAAATTATTTAAATAATTTTCAATTTCTAAAGTATATGTACAAAAATGTTATTTGACCTTTCTTTTAAAGTATTGATTTTTGGTTGACTTTTCTTTTAAAGTGTTGATTTTTGGTTAACTTTATATATATTATGTATATTTCACATATACATTTCATTTTTCACTTCTAAACTTTCCATTTACTATTTAAATCATTTATTTAATTTATCCAATTTAATTTTAATTTATTTTATTAAATCTTCAAAAATTTCGAATGTTACATCATCAATTTACACCATAAGTTATAAGGATGCTAAATTAATTTCCAACATTGTTTGGCAATAAGAACAATATTAAAAAATTCAAAGTCTCTAAAACCCAAACTCCTATGATGCTTTGATTTGGCCAAAATCTCCCATTTTTTTCATGTAACACCTTTGTCCTTTGAAAACTGGTTCCACTAGAACTTTGAGATTATTTGATTCAGACTTCTGAAAAAGCCTTTTGGTAATATGAAACAAGACATCACATCAGTAGGAAGAGCCGTTAGCACTGATTTGATAAGGATTTCTCTTCCTGAAAAAAGAGAGGAAATTATGCTTCCATGTCTGAGCTTTAGCAAGAATCCTATATTTCAAGAAATTAAGTGCCTCTATTTTTTATCTACCCTACATAGTAGAGATTCTCAGATATTTCTCAACTCCTTGTATTTGTTTGACTCTTAGCAAGATTGATATAAACCTTCTAAGCTCCAAAGGAGTGTTCTTGCTAAAACAAACACTTGACTTCTCAATATTAATAGAATGTCCAGATGCACTACAAAAAATACCAAGTTCTTAAACTTCTAATATTATGAACATAACTTTTGATCTCTAAAGGGCATGAGTAAGGAGAATTAATTCCCCGTATAAGAGTAGAATAGTCGGACTAAAAAATACAAGGTGTAAGGAGAACACTTGACTTCTCAATATTAATAGATTGTCCAGATGCACTACAAAAAATACCAAGTTCTTAAACTTCTAATATTATGAACATAACTTTTGATCTCTAAAGGGCATGAGTAAGGAGAATTAATTCCCCGTATAAGAGTAGAATACCAAAAAATATTTTTTCCATGTAACACCTTTATTCTTTGAAGACTGATTCCACTAGAACTTTGAGATTATTTGATTTAGACTTCTGAAAAAGCCTTTTGGTAATATGAAACAAGACATCACATCAGTAGGAAGAGACATTAGCACTGATTTGATAAGGATTTCTCTTCCTAAAAAAAGAGAGGAAATTATGCTTCCATGTCTGAGCTTTAGCAAGAATCCTGTATTTCAAGAAATTAAGTGCCTCTATTTTTTATCTACCCTACATAGTAGGGATTCTCAGATATTTCTCAACTCCTTGTATTTATTTGACTCCTAGCAAGCTTGATATAGACCTTCTAAGCTCTAAAGGAGTGTTCTTGCTAAAACAAACACTTGACTTCTCAATATTAATAGATTGTCCAGATGCACTAAAAAAAATACCAAGTTCTTAAACTTCTAATATTATGAACATAACTTTTGATCTCTAAAGGGCATGAGTAAGGAGAATTAATTCCCCGTATAAGAGTAGAATAGTCGGACTAAAAAATACACCTTGTGAAAAAATATTTTTAGCATCTTTAAATATTTTTAAAGTACATTTAAGGGTAATTAATATTAAACGGAATCCCATTAGTTATTGTAACGCCAATTTCATTAATTATATAATAGTATTTATTTCTTCTAACCCTTTGAAATTGTTATTTTTGTAAAAAAATTATGAGAAATGCTAATTACAATTACTCTAGAGAGTGATTGTTATACAATCTCCCTCCTATTGATTAAAAAATATCTATTATAAATTTATTTATAAAGAGAGATATTATAATAAATATTTTTTAATTAATAGAAGAAAGATTGTCACAATCACTCTCCAAAGTGACTGCAATTAGCATTCCTCAAAAATTATTCCTCTTAAATTACCACTTTATACAATCAAGAAAAATTAATTACTTTTTTTAAACTATATTATTATTATTAATGACTTAATTAATAAAATGAGAGTATAGTATCAATGAATTAATAAAAAGTATTTTAGTCAATTCAAAATAATTTTATATAATATCAAAAAAATTTAATAATTATTTTAATAGGAGTGTATAAACTGGAGATGACTATTTCAGTGAGATTGAGAGAGTATTATTTTCATCTTAAAATTTGTAAATTTTTTTCAATAATTTGGTTAATAACACAAAAAATGAATTATATATGCATATGATTAAACCCAATATATATATATTTTTCAAATATATTTTATCAAATAATTTAAAATATATAATATTCTCTTGAGATTAATGCAATGTCTCATATAACTTATTTTGTTGACTTATATATAATATTTTCAAGTATATACAAATAAAATAGTCATGTATTTTATTTTTGGCCAAAGATTCAAATAGACATCTAAACTATAGTCTAAGTAGTAATTAAATATTTATTTTTTAAAATTATTTAAGTACTTATTTTTATAAAAATAAAATCAAATAAGCACAAATTTAACAGCAATTATAAATTTCATTAAATGATATTCTTTTTGGTATATATAAGATCCACTTTTTTTATTTATATTGAATAAAAATTAGTAATTTAATATTATATATTTTATTGTAGCTGAATGCTATTTGATGTGTATTAAAGTTGGTATTATATGTTGAGATTACTATAATTATTATTATTTATGTTGCTATTATAAATTTTTTATTATTATTTTGGTATTACTATAATTATTATTATTAATTAATTAAGTGTGCATCATAATAAAAAAAATACATAAAATAATATAAATAAAATAATAATTAATAAATAAAATAATAAAAAAAGAAATTATTAATTTTTTAATTAATAAAAATAAAAAATAAATTTTTATTTAACAAATTAATAATTTTTTCTAATTTTTAATTTTTTCTTTTTTCTCATAATGATACACACTTAATTAATTAATAATAATTATTATAGTAATATTAATAATAATATCAATTTTAATACACATTAAATATAAAATAAAATATATAATATTAAAATATTAATTTTTATTCAATATAAATTAAAAAGTGTAAATTTTATATATGTCAAAAAAAATATTATTTGATAAAATTTATTATTACTATTAAATTTATATTTATTTAATCATATTTTTATAATAAAAAATTCTTAAATGATTTAAAAATTAATCATTTAATTTAATTACTAATTAAATAATAATTTAGAGATCTATTTGAATATTTAGACTTTTATTTTTTAAATTTGTTTGTGAGGGCTCCGACCGGGCTGTTACAAGTACTTAAAACGGTGTGATGGATACCAGCTGAGGACAGAAATGATATTTGGAGCAGATTGGTCAAACCACACGTGGACAAAACAGAAAAAGCTTATCAACCGTAGGATATAAAACTAAACCATTTAACACCGTCCGATCTCCTCATATCTGGTCCCTGCCCTAACCAACTCAAAAAGACTAGAACCCCAAAACTGTGACGCACACACTACTCCTCAGCACAATACAGCCTCCCTACTCGGCCATTGTCCAGCTCTTTAGAAACTTCTAGATTTTTCTAGAAGCTTCCATGGCGGAGGGTAGGAGATACACTGGCACCGTCAAGTGGTTCAGTGCACAGAAAGGTTTCGGTTTCATAGCTTCCGATGACGGCGGCGAGGATCTGTTTGTTCACCAGACCTCCATCCAATCTGATGGCTTTAGGACACTATCTGAAGGCCAGCCTGTGGAGTTCGCCGTCGATTTTGGAGAGGACGGTCGCACCAAGGCGGTCGACGTAGTCGGTGTCTCCAGATCTCGCCGTGCCCCTCGCGGCGGTCGTGGCGGGGGAAGTGGGAGAGGATTCTATGGTGGGAGAGGAAGAGGAAGTGGCGGCGGAGGATATAACAGTGGTAGTGGTGATGGTGGCTATGGGACAGGAGGGAGAGGTGGCCGGTCAGGTAGTGGTTCTACTGGTGGTGGATTTCGTGGTGGCGGTGGTGGCGTTTGTTATAACTGTGGGAGGTTTGGTCATTTGGCGAGAGATTGTTATCAAAATAGCAGCGGTGGTGGAGGAAATAGGGGATATGGTGGCGGCAGCGGCAGGGGCAAGGGCGGATACTCTGGCAGTGGAGGCGCGGCATGTTATAATTGTGGGGAGGAAGGGCATTTTGCAAGAGATTGCCCTAATACTGATCAAAACTGAGACAATGTTGGTATTTCTCTTAATGATAATTAATTCTTTGTGGATTGTTGCATTTTCGAGATTTGGTGATTGTTTTTCAAGGGATGGAATTAACGGAGGAGATGGAGCAGAAGCAATTTCTGTTTCCATTGCCGTTTGTTTCTTCATCATTGGGTTTTTTTTGGGGTAAAATTTGGTAATGTTGGTAATTATTTGCTTAAGTGAATAGTTTATCCTCTTCCTTGTTATTTGTTTAACATGAAATTGATACCCAATTGCATGTTCTATATGAAATTAGTGATTTTGTCAATTTTCTTTTTGCCCATTATACAAATTTTCATTATGTTGCTTTTTTTTTCTTTTCTGTTGCTATGCGGAATCGTGAATAACCTGTGATTGTCCCATTAAATTTAATGGTAACCTTTTGTTTTAAAGCTGAAAAGATATCTTCAAGTATAGATACATCAAGAGGATAGTTCTTTATTGAAAATGATAGCAAGTGTGTTAAGTTTCTTGTTTTTATTCTCTTTTTTCTTCTTTTATCCTTTATATGTGGATAGAGTATATTGTCCTTCGCATATTTATCTTATTACCTTAAGGAATTGTGGGCATCCTTTTATTAGTAACAAACACAGCACATAAATTAAGTTTATCTATTTTTGTATGGAAGAATATGAACCAAGTAATACATATGGGCAGTAGCTAGTGTTCTCACATATATATATTTTTAATTATATGGCTAGAGTTCTTATATATCTTATCCAAAGTTTGGAATCCTTTGAAAGGTCTAAATTGGATGGGTCGAGGCTGAAATCCCAATGAGGCTTGATCATCCACTCACTCAAGTCTCTTCGTGCGTGATATTATCTGGTCCTTTTTTCCCTGTTACTTCTGATTTCGCAGTCAATGTTTTCCTAATTTTGTAACAAATTTTGATAACTGATTATTGAAATTAGAATGAAAGAAAGAATTGAAATGGAATGAAATTACTCTGAAAAGAAGGGAATAAGATTATTCAACTATGATGTTGTTTGGAGAAGGTTGGCTTCTTTAGATTTTTCCTCTCTAGATTAGTGTAATATTTGAATTAGTAATAACTGAACAGAGAATGATGCTCGTCAATTTTAATGTTGCATGTGGCTTCTGAAAGCTTATCATTCATATATTCCCTAAGATTTGCTGGGCTGTTGGTTTTTAGGAATATTTTACATTTTCACATGTTTGCCAGTATCAATAATCAAATCCTCTGGCATTGGGGCAACCTTTTAAACTTAGTTGTTGTGCGATGATTTGCATCTGTAAACCATGTTTATCGCTGTAGAAAAGCATAACATCTCAGATTCAAAGTCATGACTTCAAATATCAAATGTATTCTTGATGTTTTGGAATTGATTATACAAGGTTTGCTCTTTTATTTTATTTATTTTCCTTGTGTTCTGGGGCATGAGATAGGAATTTTATCAACCTCAGTGCTATAATGCTGTTGGATATATCACTTTCTTTCTTCCATTAGGAGACATCTCCCTAATGAAAAGATGCAATGCTACCTTAAATTTTCTTACAACTCGGTAGTACACTGTCAGCAACTGTGCAACTCTCACGCTTGACCTTTACTCCAGTTTGAGCATTTTTCCTTATCCCCTTATAATTTTGATGCATGCTCTTACCAAGGGGGCCATGAGCACAAGTTTCTCACATTCACATGCAATTGGTTCTCTCTTCATTGTGTGGCTCTAGTTTGGGTAGTTTTTATGACATCTTTATATTCTTTTAACAATTGGTGAACTTGTCTGGGCAGGGGAAGCTGACATTACTGGTATCATGACTAAATATCAAAAGGCCTTTCTTCGAATTAATATGCTTGTTCGCTGAATACCGTAGCTTCTGCTCATTAAGTCAGAGCACAGTGATATGTTTTATGCTTGTGCATTTGTGTTTTTCTCTCTTCTTTCCCCATCGATATATTTCTGTGATGATTATCTACAAAATATTAAGAATTTCCTACAAACAGAATAAACAAGTGGGAATGTTTTGAAGATAACTGAGAGTTTTTTGTAATTAGTCATACTGTTTTGTTCATCAAAGTGATCCCAATTGTCAAGTATGTTCTTGGTTCTCCTATTCTATGGAACTTCAATAATAGTCTCATCCTCAAGGTTTTGCTGCAAAAATATCTTTGTAGGTAGGACAGTTGCTGCTGAACTTTTTAGCAAATCTAAGGTTTGATTTTAAAATTTTCCTATGAGAAGAGAGATGAAAAGAAACTGGTAGGGATCTTACTAATGTTAGTGTCATCAGAGTTCTGAGATTATATGCTTCTCTCTTCACTCAATGGTTCAATGAAGGGATTGGCTTCATGTAAAAGGTAAGTTTTTCTTATATGTAAATACTATCAAAATATCACTACGAGTGAATTTTCCTTGCACTGTAGGTCATCGTGATCATCAACTTTTATTAGTGTTTTTAGATCCAGAAAGGTGTCGAATCATGTTGATTGGTTAATCACTTTGGTCAGTTCTAATATTTTCTACTCAAAGGATCAATCAAAATAGTAAGTTTTGAATTACATTTTGTGGCTTAGGGTAAATAATAAATTACAAACCAGGCTAGACTGAACTGGTTTGGTTTCTTAGAAGGGAGTTTTGCAAAAATACACTTAAAACAAAAAAAAAATAAAAAATATGATCCTTAAAAAAATTCAAAAATACAGAAAAATTATCTAAATTACAAAAATAAGATATGCCATAATTTTCGTAAAAAATTGGTCATTTTTTGCACTTTTACAGTTAATATATATGTTGCATGTATGCTGCATATGGTATCATATATTGAATTCTAATTAAAAACATATGTACTACTTTAATATGATTTATATGTAATATATGTTGAATTTCAAATGAGGTTATATATACTATTATTAATAGTAACATAATATAATGCATATATATTGTGAATATGTTTTGCATATACTGTCTATATGTATTACTTTTATATCATCTTTTATTATGGTGTATATATTATGTAAATATTGTCTATTTATTGAATTTTAAATGAGAATATATGTACTATTATATAACATAAATATATTGTATATTTTGTGAATATGTTATGCATATATTATTAATATAAGAGTTTTTGCAACTAATTTAAATACAACTCAAAAATATTGTCAAATTCAAATGGCTATCTAGCAATAAAAACTATAACAATAATAAAAAAAAAAGTAAAAATTAAATAATTAAATAAAGAGAAAATAAAGAAAGAAAGAAAGAAAGAAAGGCAGATCAAAAGGAAAAACACAGAAAAATATGAAAAATATAAACTTTTTCTGTTGAAAATAGTAAACTTAAAAAAAGAGAGAGTAAAGAAGTGTAAAACTGAAAAGAAGAAAGAGATAAAAATGAAAAAAAAAAAATCAAATTCGCTTTAAAAAGGTATGCATTTCATAATTAGGCCTTCTTAAAACAGCTTTTTCTAGCGAAAATAAGCCATAGGATATATATCTCAAAAGATTAATAAGGAGAATATTGTTTTCTTTCTTGATTTTTGCTTTTGCCTCAAAAAATTTGGAGTTGCTTGACAAGGTAAGCAACTTTGAACGTACCAAAAAAAAAAAAAAAGGTCGCTTTTATCTTTTTGGGATTTCTGTAAAAGTACCAAGAAAATAATATATTTTCAAAAATATCTATTTTTTTAAAATTTCTCCTTTTCAATTTTCAATTTAAAAAATATCTTATTTTTAGAGAAATATATTTATTATACTAAAAATATATTCTATTTTTAAATGTATATAACTATAGAGTATTTTTTTAATTATTAGTATAGTTTTTCCAATCCTTTTTCGCTTCTTGGGCCTATACGTTCAATTATTCTTGACCTTAAGTTTTGTTTATTTGAACATTAAAGGTTTGGGGCATGATCTGATTGACTTCTGCATTGGTGGACTGGGCTTTTGGTAGTCTTGGGATTGTGTGGATAAACAGTTGAGACCTAAAATAGGATATTGAAAAAATTATTCACTCTACCATATTTTATAATTTTTTTTATTTTATTATATATATTTTAATTATTTTTAATAAAATTATAATAAATTATATAAATTTATAATAAATATATAATAAACTATTTAAATGTGATATTTTTATAAATCTGAAAATATTAAAAAATATGGCAAATTTAAAATTTTTTATTTTTTTAATATATTTGGAAATATCCTAGGATATTTATACTGTACATACACCATCACTGTATATTTTATAAGAATACGGAGGGCAAAAAATTTTTACACTTTTGGCAAAATATTTTTTTTATAGTTTTACGTAAAACATGTTGTTTTTTCTTTTTTTTTCTTTTTGAAATTTTTTTATTTTTATTTTTTGCAATTTATTTTATTTATGTTTTTTTATTTAGAAAATTTTTTTAATGTCATATTTTTAATATACACACAAATATATATATACATAATATATACACAATAAATATAAAATACACATTCAACAATACAAATTATATCTACAACACATCTAAAATAAATTTACAACACATCTATATAATATTTTTAATATTTATTTAATTTTATTTTTTAATTTTTTATTTTCACGACATCCACACAATATTTACACAATATTCAATAACTTTTATATAAAATATATATAACTTAAATAATAAAAACATAATATACAAACAATATCTACAATACATATGCATAACAAAATTATGTGTTTTTTAAAATTAAAATTAAAATTTTATATTTTATAAAAATTTAATTTTCATATGATGAAAAATAATTTAAAATATTAATTTTTATATTTTATTAGAATATTTTTATTTAATAGTGAAGTTTAAAAAAAGATAAAAAAATTGAAGTAAATTATTAATTGTAGTGATTAAAAATGTATTTTTTTAAAAAAAATATTTTAATAAGGGGGAGGTATTTTTAAAATTTTTTTCTAATTTTTTATAAAAATGTATTTTTTTTTATTTTTTAATATTTTTAAAGTAGTTTTGTAAGTGTCCCTCTTGAAATGATGTTTTACTTTGCATAAATACTTTTGGAAATTATCTGAATTATATCACAGAGGACATTAAATGGAATACCATTTTTAAGTTTTGGTTTTAAATATAATAACTTTATTTTTTATTTTTAATTCTTTCTTTTTTCATTTTTATTTTTTTTTCAAAATTATTGTTTTTGATAATTTTGTCACTTTATCACGTTTTTCATATATTTGTCGCGTCTTTCTTTTGGTCTGTTTTTCTTCCTTTGTTTGTTAGTTTTTTTTTCTTTCTCTGTTTTTATTTTGAAGATTCTTCCTTTTAATTAATTTATTTTCTTTTTATTTTCTACTTTTTTTCCTTGCTTGTTTATCAAATTCTCCTTTTTTTTGTTATTTTTGTGATTTTCAGTGCTAGATAGCTATTTGCAATATGCTAATGTTTTTTTTAATTCTTTTCATTGGTTACTTCGAGTTGTGTTGAAATTTATTGCAGAAATTTTTATATTCACAACATATTTATAATGTATATAACATATTTATGCTATTGTTAATAGTTGGTGCATATATTTTAACTTGAAATTCAATATTAAATAATATTTATATGATATATACACCATTATTAAAAATAATATAAAAATAATACATATATTTTCAGTTAAAGCTTAATATGCATGAGATATGCAGAATATATTTACAATGTATATATTATATTGACATTATTATTAATAATGTTATATATATTTTTATTTGAAATTTAACATATGAACTACATCAACACTATATATGCATTATATTTAAGAAATATATAAAAGTATTATATATATTTTGAGTTCAAAAAATAATGAAGCTTTTGCCGGAAGAATGATATATTGTATTTTTGTAATTTTAGAAATTTTTTCATAATTTTGATTTGAAAAAAAAATTAGTTCAATTTTATAAAATTTCCTATATTACTGGGAGTAACGAATTTATCTCATTATAACTGCAAATTAGCTGGGAGCTGGTGACGGGAAGTTCAATTAATTACGGTCTTTTTTTTTTTGAAACCAAATTAATTACTGTCTTATTTTTAAAATTTAGAAAGTAATGTAAAATAGTGCAAAGAGTAATAAATTATCTACGTTAGGCTCATAGTTTAACCTTTTCCTTTTTCCTCCAATCTTTTTCATTCTTTTTCCCTCCTGAGTTTTGGTCCTGATAGACTGATTCATTGTTTTTCGCTTTAATCCTATAGAAATCTTGTCATTTTAAGTGATTGCCAATTATTTTTTTTTTATTTTTAACCGGTTTTTAATTATTATTTGATTTCTTAAAATTATTTTTATTTCTTTTTCCAGATGATATTAAGAACGTTTTTCATCTTTTCTTCTGGAGGAAGAAGTTAGCTTTTTTATTTTTATTTTTTCCAAAAATTGTTTTCTTGATATTTGGGAAAAGAAATTATTTTGTTAAAATTTCATTTTTAAAAAAACCCAACGATAAGCAAAGGGCTTGATAAAATGTTCATGCACAATTACATATATTCGTGTTTCAAGTAGGGATAACAATGAATCATATATTTTAGGTATGTTATAAATTAATTAAATGAGTATGAATAATATTTTTATTATTTACGATGAATTTGGGTCGAATTTAGATAGCGATATACATTTTGTAGTTAAACCCGTTTATATATTAGTTATATTTAATTAAATTTTAATTATATATTTATTATATGTTATTTTAATTATAAAAATATGTGGTATATAATTATTTTAATAAAACTGTGTTATTGTACTTTATAATTACTTTAATAAAACTGTGTTATTATAAAATTGTGGTATATAATTATTTAATTAAAAATATAATTTTATAATTTAAATTTTATAATATTTGAATTTTTATGTTTTGACGGATAATTAAACGGGTACAGATAATAAATAGATAGTATTAAATGGATTTAAAATAGATACAGATAATAAATAGATAGTATTAAATAGATTTAAAACAGATACATATGGTAAAATTATAACTATAATCAAGTTTAAAATGAAAATGAGTATTTTAAACTTAAACGAGTTTAAATTTGGATAAAATAAATTTTCTGGATATACTGTTTGTTGTCACTCTTAATTTCAAGGCTAATGACTATATTGAATACTGAGCATGTAGATAATTATATTCAATTTCAGGCTATTCAATTTAATGTGAAATTAAGTAACTCCATTTTATTAAGTATTTGAGTATTACTCTTTAAACCAATATTTTTTTTTATTTTTTACCAATTTATTGTTGCAATGCTATAATATTGTTCGTATTAGTTATAGAAAAAATAAATACACTTTTGAAGAACAATATGATAATTAAAAAGATTATATCAACCGATGCACTCATTAATTAGCAAAACAAACATTAACAAAATTAGTATTTCATTTTATTTATACCCAATAAGTTACTATTCTAAATCATGTGAATTCCAACAGGTGAATTTAATTTCAATTATATCATTTAAAAATAATTCCTGAGTCTTACAACTAGAGATTAATGTTTTACTGGTTATATTTTTATTTTTATCGCTCCTGTGCATTTTCAGCTCAGTTTTGTCCATTTTCTCTAACATTTAAGTCATTCAACATATTGGCTGCCAAAGAAAGTAGCAAAATGATATGATTATAAAAAAAAATAATAGAGTGAGTGACGCTCAGGAATTAAATAATTGCTTAAGGAGTTTGTTCTTTCTTTCTTTCTTTGGTTTTTTTTTTTTTTTCTATTTTCAAAAAATTCTTGAAGTGCATTTTCGGACAGGGACAACACCTGAATGGCCATTACTAAGCCAATTCAGTGCACTTTTGCGAAGACAGCCTTCATTAAAATCTCCACAAAGCTTCCACGGCCCCCTCCCATTTTTGACCTTTCCTATATATGAATATGAAGTCAGCCTTTTTTTTAAAAAAAAAATTAATATTATCCTTGTCTGGGTTCACATAGATTACCCATTTGGCCGTTATGGTCAGTCTGAATTGAATTGTCATTTAACATTGACATGATCAACTCGTCTTAAATGTAGTAATTCAAATAATTTTAATTCCAACCCAGCAACCCTAATAACCATTTTTTTAATCTTGAAAAATTATATAATATAATGACGAATATAATTAAGTATTTTAGTTAAAATGATAAATTAATTACATAATAATAAATTTTTTATATTTAATCATTAAAAAATTAAAAGATTAACCTAGATAAATTTTAGGATATATTTTTAAAAAATATTACTATATATTATAATTTAATTAGTTTGTCATTTAAATTACGATGTCTAGTTGGAATCACTGTTATACCATATAATTTCTCCTTAATATTTTTTATACGTATTAACATAAACTTAATGCTATTTTCTTTTTTAAATTAATAGATACATTTTTTATAAAAATAAAAAAAATATTATTAAAAATATAAACTTACATATATATTTTTGTATTGTACTTCTATGTTAATATGAAATATGTTTATTAAATATTTTTAATAGGCAACTAAAAATATGAATATAATAGAAATTTAAAATATTAATTAATTAAGATAATAAGTATATTATAATTTGGAATAAATAAAAAGGAAAAAATGTATCTATTAATTTAAGATAAAAGGAGTATAATTTTAAGAAATTGTAAATGTAAGTTGCAATAACTTTTATATGTATTCACATAATTTTGGTCCAAAATTCATTCATGCTAATACTATTAATTTTTTAATCATTCTCAAATAAGTCTTATATATGAGATACACAAAGAGGGTGGAAGTGATTCTCCTATAAATTTGATTTCATTTGAAATATAAATTTTAAATTTTATAATTTTTTTAGAGGAAATAAATTAAGCTGAAATAATAAAATTTATGGCATTAGTTCAGTACACAAAGCTAATATCATACAAAATAGCTCTTGCCAAATGATATGCCACCATATTTAAAATTATTGACATAGAAACACACTGATAAAAGTATTATCTTAATAATAATAATTATTATTAAATAAATAAATGAAAATTTTAAATTCTTATAACACTGTTAAAGAAAATGAGGATATCAACTAAATTTAAGGCTATTTAAAAAAAAATATCAAGATTTAACTCGATAATTTTTTTAGAGGTAATCAGGACACACGCACGTGTACCTTACGTACACAGCTGATTTGATATGAACGGTTCTGATCTCATCTTAAGATTTGATTCTCAGTTTCCATGAACTTACAACCACATCACTAACAAAACATGCATACAAATTAGTATTAATTTCTTCTTCTTTTATTATGTGCTTTATTAATTACTCTTTTGCATTTAAAGTTCATTATTTGTAAGCAATGATGGATTAAGGAGATCAAGAGGGATATGGCCCCTTAATCTCCAAAATAAATATAATCTTTTAGGTATAAAATTATAAAAATTTGACTGAATATATTGCATTTGATCTTTTTATTCTAAGTAAAAGTTTTTCTTAAATATATATCTTCTTGATATAAATTATAGTCTAAAAAATTTAATCGCTATAAAAAAATTTTCTAAATATTTTCAGAATTTGAATTTTTAATATTCATGAAAAATAAAATATTATTTAATTTTATTAATTAAATATATTATTTATTTTTAGTAATTAAGAGAAATTTTTAATGGTTTAAGGGAGAAGAGGGGAGAGGAGCCCATGAAGATTGGGGACCCCATGAGATCTTGAAAGTAAAGTTGCAGCTAGTCAAAAGCATATTTCTTTTTAGTAGATAGCCAAATTCATCCATCTTCATCTCAGAGGAAGCAATGATAATAATAACTGATAATAATAAGTAATAAACAATAATTAAAACATTCCATGATAATGACCAGACAGTCCTTATCTTAGAAAGTTCTTAAACATGTAGCAACTTATCATCTGTGCTAACCCCACCCACTCTCCTTCTGGTCAAATGACTAATCTCACCCACAATTACTTTTTTTTTTGGTGCAATTTTTTTTAGTTTTAATTTAATTTATTGGGAATTTTCTTTTATCATTATTTTCTTTTTTACTGATTGGTTTAAGATTTTTTTTTATAAAAAAAGATAAAAGATAATATTTATTAATATTTATGTTAAATTTCACATAAGTTAATCATCAATATTTAAGTATATATTTATGTAATGAAATATTATCATAATCTATAAACTATTTAACATCCAAACATTGATTTAAGTTTAAATGTACGTAGCTATAAAGAAGGCATGATATGCTTTTGAGTTGTTATGGAGGCTTTATAGTTGCTACTGGCAATAGTATTAATTTGTTTGCTTTTTATAAGCTTTTTCTTAATGTTAGTGACTAAATTAAATTTCATTTTCAGAGTGAGGTGACTTTATGTATATTAGTTAGATTGCATCAAGCTCTTGGACCCCATACGCCATTGCAACTATGCATACACTTTGCCCGCAAACACTTTTGCTTAAGGTCCTACACTACATCCTTTGTGATAGCCCTAAAATCCACACCCATTTGCGATCGATAATTTTCATTCTTCTTTGTAGTCTTGGCAAAAACCACACAATTAGTGTTAATCATGTTTTGATTAATTGCTGAAATTATTCCATTTTTTCATATTAAATTTTACTTAGCATTTGTGTTGTTTTTATTAGTTGAAGATGGTTCCATCCTTTAAATTTTCATCCAATTTCACATCAAACGAATAAATTTACCATGTTTTGTAATACCTTGGAGAAAAAAAAACCATTTTCCATTTGGTATTTTAAAAAAGACCATCAGTAAAACAGAAAATAAAACAAATTATATTTCTATTTGAAACTTCTATGTTTGAATTATATGGGAGTTGCGACATAGTTGAGCAAAATCAAATGTCTCCATTCATAAAGGTAATTTAATTTCTAACACAGTTTATAATACTCACTGGGAATTCTGAAGACAAAAGTGTAAAATTTCTTTAAAAGACATCATAATAAAATTGAATTGAATACAATAAAAAAATTATATTACAATATATACGTTCCATGTGGAACCTACAAAATACCCTTGTACATTTATATCTAATTTTTGGGAGACATCAATAATATAAGGGAACAATTTGGAAGCTACAAACAATTACTAAATTGATGAATTAATAAGCTAATTTTGCTCATTCTCTTTTGTTTTTTACAGTGTATACAAATAGATCACAACAACTTTTGCATAATTCCAATTAGCAAAGTAAATAAAGAAAAAAAAACTCAAATCCCTAAAGTGATAGATAGATTAAGCACACCAAATTGGGCCCTTAGAATTGGATGGCACCCATACAAACTATGTATATAACCCTTTGCTTCCAATATATATATAAATATATAGCTGTCTGCTGTCTATTTGCAAAGCAACTCCCACTCTAAAACAATATGGGTATTGACAATTCAATTGTCTTTTTCTATAGCATGTGATGCCCTTTTATTTTCATTGAAAAGAAAAAGACTATTGAAAGGATATGAACCTAACCATTATGTGTGTGTTAAAAGTGAAAAAACCCAAGAAAAAAGTCATGTCCTTCCCACTTTCAATTTGGTCCTTGTAGACCCTTTTCTTAACTCTCCATATCTTTAATTATCAACATCTCATCTTGATCCTCTTCATGATTTGAAAATGACTCAAATCTGTAATTATTTGCCGACTTTCTTGTTTTAATTTAATTCTATGTTTTGGGTTAAGATAATTAATTTATTATTATTATTATTAAATTAAAAATGAGAGTTATTGTAACGAATGAGTTTGGTAGAATTTTTATATAAATTAATAAATTTGTTTGGAATCTTAAATAATAGAATTCTATATGCACATAATTTATCAATAATTTTTCATGCTCCGTTGTTTTATGAAAAACTTTATTTGAATGATTCATCTTTCTTTATTATTGCCCCTTTGCATAGTAATTTATAACTTTTTATTCTTTTTTAAATGCCGTGAGAATAAAATCTATAAAAAATGATGAATATACTTATAGAGGTAAATAAATACAGAATGGAAAGAGTACCATATCCCACAAAAACCAAGGGGAATTACATTCTTGAAATGATTAATCAACACACGAGTTACAACTATAGTTTTGCATATAAGGGGGATGGCCATGATTGCCATCACAACTTTTTTACAACCATCAACAATATAGCTCTTACAGAGGAAAATAAAATTTTTGAAAATTATAGTAATAAATAAGTAAAAAAATAATAATTTAAAAAGGATTACAAATGCCAATCTCTTTACACACTTCTTTAATTATAATTATAGGTATCTTAAAGTTGTTAAACTTGTCTTGTAAAAAAGTAGGGAATGATCTATTCATCAAATAATAATCATCAAGCTTTGTGAGGAGGGCATTGATAGCACTTGGTAAATACACCAAATTTATCAATTTGATGTATAAAATTAACCATACTTGCCCATCCTCCAAACCCAAATCCCACAATAAAAACCCATACTACGACAAAAATGTTCATACAAAATAACCCAACCCAACCTCCTACGTATGATGGTGGTCTCTCTACTGCATTCTGTTCAATAAATAAAAAAAAATTATAAGTAGCAATTTATAGATTCTTCAACACTGAAATAATTAACCAAATGATTCCAACCTAATTTTGCATTAATCAAGGAATTAATTATCTGAAAATGGTTAATTACCTCCCTGGCCGATGGAGAAGAGAACGTAATCATGTGTGCTAATGCAGGAATTATGTAAACTGTGAAGCTTACTAGAAGAGATCCAACAGTTGAATTTATAGGTCCAAAAAATGGGAAGATAATAGCTAAAAACCAAATTGGTATAACCACAGGAAGTCTAGCCAAAGCCCTCTTCAATAAACTCTTTGTTTCATGTACTCTAATAAATTTCTCCCATACAAAGTATAAAGGGGTGCAAGCAAATCCAAATGTTATGAACTGCACCCAAAAAATAATATTATATTATGTTATGTTACCCTTTTAAGAAAATAGTCCAAATTTGAAAATTATATTGATCAAAATTAAAGTTTTTATATATCAAGTTAACTAACCTGATGGATTAGCATGAGAATGACAGCAATGTCTCTGTATCCATTTCTTGGAAGTAAGGAGAGAGCATTAGAATGAGTTAGTAGCATGTCACCAAATGCCCAATAAACAGCAGAAGCTGAAGGTAGTGTTAGAGTTAACACATATAATGTTGCCATCAAATATATTAACTTGAACTTTTGTGGCTTCCACATTGCATGCATAATTTCCCTGCAATAACACAAATCCTTTAACTTAATTCACCGGCCAAAGATTTATTACTACACTATTAATTCAGCAATAGAGTGTTTTTATGTAATTGCTTTTATAAGTAAAAAATATAAGTGCTGATAGTTTATTTATTTTTAGATATTTTTTTATATAGGTATCAAAATAAAAATTTATTTATAAATTTTCGAATCAATCACATATATATGTCCACGTGCACATGTGATGTCAATCTTAGCTTTTCATTTCTTAGCAACCAAGTGGAGGATAAAGTTAACTAAAAAAAAAGTGAGAATAAAGTTGTTAGAAAGTTGATTACCAGTTTCTAAAGAAAAAGTTGTCCCCTTAGTTGGAAACTTTTTTCCAGTAATTGTGGATTTATGGATAAATGGGTATATTTATACATAAATAATAGAATTACAATAGTTTAAAACAAATTTATTATTATTAATTAACAATTTATAGAGTTCTTACACTGTAACAGCATGTCCACCAAAGGTGTAAAGAATGTTGGTAGCCCCAGTAAAATAGAGAACCATTTTGGTTGGACCAGAGTGTTTCACTCCTTCAACCTTCAAATAAAAAAAGAGAGATAAGGGGGAAATTAATTAATAGATTAAACAATAAACACCATGGATTATAAAAAAAAATATTATAAATCAAGCCAAAATTAAACTTTTTTTTATAAGTTAAATAGTAATTAGTTGGTAATTAATTAAAAATAGTAAGTACCTGCCCATGAATAAAGGAAGCAATTGTAAGATACCAAGCAGTATAAGTAGTCATCATAAGACCTAAAAATGACCAAATTCTATAATTATGAAATGAAGGAATGAAGACAGTAGTTGCGCAACATGCTCCAAAGATGTAGGTCCATGTTCTCTTGTCCAGATTGTCATTAATATAGTAAATATTGCTGCAATTAAATTAATTCATCAATAAATACTCTATAAAAAAATTTGAAAAAAATCAATGTATTAACATATATATATAGTGAATTTTTTTTTTTTGTATAGACTATAAATAATTTTATATATATACACCTTGCACAGGCAATCAACTGAATGACAGATCCAAATAGAAGAAAAGTGCAGTTGAAAAAGAGCCCTGCATTTCTCCAATGTTTCCCCAACAACCCATCAAGAACTTCAAACCACTGAAAAAAAATTAATAAAAAACCCAAATGGGAAAATTTTAAAATGAACATATTTTAGCATGTATTAATGAAATATGATTCAATAATACTGTTATTGCTAGCTATCGTTTTCAAAACTGTGAAATTATAAATTCAAATTTCAGAAGGAACCTCATTAATCATTAAAAAAAATTATATCTAACCATATATATATATATATGTATGTAATACTTTATACATAACTGAGTTATTGGAGAAATTTTTAATAATTTAAGAACATAAAATAAATTAATTACCTGAATAACATGATTTCTAAAGTCAACCTTTTCTCTTTCCTTTCTAGTTCTGTACTCAACATAAAGAACACTTATAAGGTAAGCAGTCCAGCTTCCCATCAAACCATAGAAGAGTTGAAAAAGAGTTCCAGATAACATCCCGAGTTGTGAAAATGAGTATGGTAATGTCAGAAGCACTTGCGCTACCTACAAATTTATTCACATTTAACTTAATCAACAAACAAAAAAAAAGAAGCAAAAATTAGCTGTCGCAATTGGGAAATTGAAACCCACATTTATAATAGATTTATATTTATAATGAATTGAAATATATATATATAATTGCCTGATTAGAAGAACAGCTAAACCAAGCGTCATAGACAGAGCCACCATGCCAAAATAACTTAGAAATTTTGTTCTTAGTGGAACTTGAATTATTGTCTCCTTCTCTCTCCATTTCTATGTAATTTCCAGCTATAACAGTCTCAACCTTCTCTGAAGCCATTGTTGTTACTTCTAGTCTTCTTGTTCTTCTTCTTATTAATTGCTCGGGAGAAGCAATGGACCAAAGTCTATAAATAGATAAAGAAAGAGTTGCTTTTCTTTTCTTTTCTTTCTACAACTTATTAAAGCATCTCCTTCTCCTTCTTCCATCTTTAGGTGCAATAATTGAATCACCTTATTAGTGGGGACGTATTTTATGTCACACTCTGCGATACTATATTGCGCATATACACTACTAGCTTGATATAGTTGTATGATCTCAAGCTTATTTTCTTAGTGTTATATATACTTTTGTTTGGTAGGGTAGAAAATGAACAAGGAAAAAAATTAAAAGGAATGACATATAAGAGTTTGAAGTGTGACTTCAATAACAATATATATGCCTTGATAATAAAATATTTTGAAAAATTGATTAAAATATGATCAAATGATTTATTTAAATATTAATTACAAAAATTTTAAATAGTTAAATAATAATCTTAAACTGGATTTTTTTTTTCAATAATATTCTCCTTTTAATATGAAAATATGCTATCAATCTTTCAATCAATTTGAAAAAAAAAAATCTTCCATGTATCATATATATGTGAGCATTATTAACCTTTCCTTCTCTAGCAAATTTGAAAAATTGGTGAGACATGTCATTTTAGAACTTTAACCTTAGGAATCCCAAACTGAACTAAAATTTAAATGGGTATTTAGTAAAATAAATGATAAATAGAGCATCCTTTCCTCTTTTTATTTATTTATTTCTTTACTATTTTTTCCAAACAAATGAAGAAAATTAAAAACTTCCTTTCATTTTTTTCCATCCTGCAAGCCAAACATATTGCTAACTTCATTGGTGGGTGACAGAGCAATGTCACCTGCATGTGACAAACTCATTTGACTGTGCTTTGTCTTTCTTTTTTTTTTCCTCCTTTTATTATTATTATTATTTTTTTCCATTTGTGCCTGAAAGAAGGGTAGCGGACCCAAGCTCTCATACATTGCACGAGCGGGCTGAGGCACCATTGTAATTTCCATTTTCAAATAATAAAAGAGCCCCATGGAATTTTTCCTTTTAGAAAGATGAGCCTAATTAATTTCTTTCCTTTTTTTTAGCCCGAGACTTGTTTATTACCAAGTGGGAAAATCCATCATTATTGAGTTAAATCCAACTTGGTTTTTCCTTTTAATTAATTAGAGTTAAATTATTAGGATCAGTATTTAAAATATAATTTCTAAATGGTTGAATTTAAGAGTTTATTTTAAAATTTATTAAAAAAAATAATGATTCCAATCGACATATAAATTTAATTTATTTATTTAAAGATGAAGAGGAGAACAATAAGAAGATTTAATTAAAGAGAGGAAGATGGAGTGAATGATTACTTGAGAGGTAAGCATTAGTGGTAAACATGATTAGTACCACACGTGTGCCAACTGGTTTTTTCCAAAAGATTGAACACCATTTTTTTTTCTTTTACTTTTCTTTGATATTTGAGGCTAATGGAAAATTGTTTATTTTGATAAGGCCTTTCAATTTGTTAATGCAAAAGTGTGCTTTTTCTCTTTTGGCCAATTGATTAGGAGTATCCCCATCATGATATTGAATGAATGAATGTCTCAAAGGGTGGGCTATTTTTTGAATTTAGTGACATCTTTATATATATTTTTAAAAATTAAAGTGGAAAGTGGGAAAAAAAAATAAAAATAAAAGTGATCTTGAGAGGTTAAGTTTACCAAAATACAATGGTGATATGAGATGGGCCATATTTAGTTTTATTTGGAGAAAAACAAGTTACCACCATGTGATTTGCTTACCTAATATCTAGCTGTTATTATTATTATTATTATTATTGCAAATATTTTTAATAATAAAAAATAATTTTAATTATGAAAATTAAGTAAATTACATGATAATAATTAATTAATAAAAAATAGCTTGAGAAATTTCATTACTTCATTATTCTGATATTAATTAAGTAGCTTTTCATCTGAAAACTTATTTAGGGGACGCAACTTTTTTTTTAAGAGCCTCAACATTGATAATGGATAATCAAACAGCTAGCAAAATGATGGGATGCCTTAACATTGACTCCCATTAGCCGAACTTTATTCGAAATTGAATTGCAATCAGCATCAATTGATTACTTGCATATATATATTCTAATTAACCCCATCATTTAACTCGTTTTAACCTACAAAAATTGCCCAAAAAATCAATTATAGTCTATGCGTATATATATATAAAGCAATCTTCTTTTAGATTATTGATAGCTACTATGGAACAATGATGAGAGTATTTGAAAACCATATTGCAAATAATAATCATCCATAGGATGCTTATAATCATTTTTTTGTAGGACATTATATATATATATATATATGGATTGAATATAGATTGTAATTGATATATGCCTTTTTATGAGTAATATTTTCTGACCCATCCTTACATATGCAAGTTTAAAATTTTTACCCATATTAAGTTTGAATTTATATGTATATTTGATATAATTGTTGGATTAAAGTTTGTATGACATTAGTTCAACTTTGCAGATAATAGGTACCTATAATGTGTATAATATATTTTACCTTAAAAAAAACAATGAGCACGATATAGAGGCCTGAGGGTGGAAAGGTAAAAGCATTGAGAAGTAGATTAGGCTACGAGCCCGGTTCTTGGGCCATAATTAATGAGAAAAATTATAGATAAATGGATTGGGCTTTTAAAAATTAAAAAATGCCAAAACATTGGCCGAGCCTTTAGAAAATTTAGCATTCTCGAACCTCAAGTCTGGCCATGACCATGTCCACTAGAAGCAAGCCCTACAAACTTTCCAATATTAACTTTTACCTATATACTCTTAATATATTTTTAAATATGTATTACATTGCCCTCCCTCCAACAATTTAAAATTCTTATGTTAGGCTATATTTTTATAATATATATAGCCTCTCTGATTTTTTTTATTTTGTCTATTACATATATATTTCATAATTTTTGTCTTAGAATATGTATAGATTACCCTAAATTTTCTAAGATTATTGTACTAAAAACTAGTTTTTTTATTAACCTTAAAAACTTTATTTTTGTCTACGGCTATTTTAAGTCCCTCTAGAATTTGAAATACAATTTGGCCAGCTAATAGGGCTTCGTTGGTCGAATCAAAAGGAAAGAGACCATAGATAGAAAGAGATAAAGATTAGGAATAAAGCACAAGTTGAAATGCCCCACTTTGACTTGGTTACTTACTACTTGCTACTTTGCATTGCACTTGCGCATCCATCAATCCCATCCTCATTTCTCAAGTTCCCATGTCTTTTTTTTTTTTTTGATTTTACATTATATTGAAGATGAAAAAATTAATCCAGAATCTATTATCCCTACTGCTATACTATATTTTTTAAGTATCATATTTTTACTTTAGTACATAATTTTCTTTTTTCCTATTATTCTTTTTAAGCGGAGAAATGATATTTAATAATTGCTATAAGAGAAGATACGAGATTATTTATGAATTTAAGTCTTTTTTTCCTTTTTTTGTATTACAAAAGGAGGGGAAAAAACCTCAAATACTAGAGGGCACAGACCGGTAGCATTTCATTCCTAGTAAGTCATGCTCTAGCCAACTCTTCAAAAATTTAGAGATCTACGTAATTTCATATATTTCAAAGAGGATGCAAGCTAATCTATAACGAAATTTGGTTCTCGACAAATATAATCAATTTAGATATATAAGCTTAATTATTATTGCCATTGAGTACTTTACTTATTATATTAGAACTTTTTTTTTGGTAATCCGGAACATTTACTCAGTGGGATCATCACCCATTCAGGCCAGCCCGATTCACCAAGCAGCTAAATTTGGAAGAAACTAGCCACCAACTCACTAGCTAGAGTTTCCCACCTTATTTCGAACTTTTGAAGTGGCTAGGGTGTATGCAGTGCTGAAACTGTTAAGGTGTTGTATGAATCCAAGATTCAAATTTGCGATCTCGCTGCAGTACACCAAGTGACTTACCAACCTTTCTATCTGTGATGGATTATTATATTAGAACTTTACCAACAAAAATAAAGGTGAATCCTAATTAAATGTTTAACTTGATTATATGCTTTTCTCTTTTATAGGGAGGCTATGAGAGAAATGCTTATAAATTTGAGCTTGTTGGGGGTGTCAATCCAAAGTCCCACATTGGAAAAGCCAAGAGACAATTGAGTAGTATATAAGCATCCATACCCACTCTATAGTATGAGGGCTTTTGGAGAGTAACCCAAAAATAAAATCGTGCTGGCTTGGCCCAAAGCGAACAATATCATACTATTGGGAGTGGATGGTGCGGGCTTGGGGGGTCCAACAATTGGTTCAGAGCCCGGTAATGGAGCCCGCGGGTAATCCGTCTTCAGTGTGCCTTGTGTCGAAAGTCTTTCTGATATTGTGGTGGTCAGGCGACGTGTCCCGTGGGTGAATAACGGCTGTACAAGATGATTAAGACGGATTGGTGTATGGATTATCGCTCAAGGGGAGGCCATGTGATGTGTTGTCCGTGATGTGTGGTCCTTGGCTTGAACAGAACTTTAATAATTGATCGATAGATTTTTGAGTAAAGAGAAAGGAAGTTGTATCTTAAGTATGAATAACTGAAGACTTGAATTTGATAAAAATAACTGAGTTACAGCATGATGATATAAATACAAATGAAATAGAAAAGTAGTTCTAAAAAAATATGCTGAAAATCTGGTAACAACCCATCAAAAAAAAAACTAATTAAACTCCTAAAATAAAGGAGACTTATTCAAAATCATTAACAGAAAAACTAAGTGGCAGCAATCTTAACACGTGATCTTAACACTCCTCCTTGTTTAGATGCTGCAAACTCCAAGCTTTTTCCTAAAATCTTCAAACTTGCTAAGTGGCAGAGGTTTGGTAAGAACATCTGCAATTTGATCTTCAGATTTGCAGTAACAAAGAGTCACATCACCACTCTTTTGAACTTCTCGAATAAAGAATAACTTGATGTTGAAATGCTTAGTCTTTCCATGAAAAACTGGATTATTGGAGATCGCAATAGCAGCTTGGTTATCAACTAGTATCTCAATGCTTTGTTTTTGCTCCAAGTTTAGATCAACGAGAATTTTTCTTAACCAGAGATCTTGATTAACTGCAGCTGTTGCAGCTATAAATTCTGCCTCAGCAGTGGATTGAGCTACAGTTTCCTGCTTCCTTGAGCTCCAAGAGAACATGTCTGATCCAAGGCAGAAACAGTAACCAGATGTACTCTTCATGTCATCAATTGAGCCACCCCAATCACTGTCTGAGAAACCAATTAGCTTCATTTCTTTGTGCTTTAAAAACCTCACTCCATAATTCCAGGTCCCCTTACTGTATCTGATAACTCTTTTTGCAGCTCTCATGGGAGTCTCATTGGGACAATGCATGAATCTAGAGAGAATACTTATAGCATTTAAGATGTCAGGTCTGGTTGCTGTTAAATACATCAGACAACCTACCAAACTCCTGAACTCAGCTTCAATAACTTTGGCAGAATCGTCATCTTTGATTAGCTTCTCTCTTTCATAGGAGTATTCATTACTTTGCAATCTTCCATCTGAAATTTCTTAAGTATCTCCTTTGCATACTTTCTTTGACATATGAACACTTCATCTTGGCTTTGTTTGATCTCAATGCTAAGGAAATATGACATCAGACCAAGGTCTGTCATTTCGAAGACCTTTTTCATCTCCAGTTTGAACTGGTTAATTTGCTCAAGATTGCTTCCTGTAATTAATAAGTCATCTACATAAAGAGAAATGACTAAGGTATTTGTACCTTCATGCTTGATATACAGTGTGAGCTCAGATTGACTTTTCTGAAAACCAAGACCCACTAAATGATCATCAATTTTACTGTACCATGCTCGCGGAGCCTGTTTTAGGCCGTATAACGCCCTTTTCAGCAAGTAGACTTTATCTTCATTACCTCTGCTTACAAAGCCTTTAGGTTGCTCGACAAAAATTTCTTCCTGCAAGACTCCATTTAATAATACAGATTTAACATCTAACTAGAACACTTTCCAACTCTTTTGAGCAGCAAGGGCAAGCAACAGTCTTACTGTGTCAAGCCTGGCAACAGGTGCAAATGTTTCTGAATAGTCAACTCCGAAGACTTGTGCATATCCCTTCACACAAGTCTTGCTTTGAATTTGTTAACTGAACCATCGGGATTTAGTTTTGTTCTGAACACCCATCTTACTCCAATTATCGTTCTATTTAGAGGTCGATCAACCAACTCCCAGGTTTTGTTTTTCTCGATCATTGAAAGCTTCTCCTGCATTGCAGCCATCCAATGTTGACTGCGTTTTGCATCATGGAACCCTGCAGGCTCACAAACAGCTACATTACACCTTTGATAAATATCAGATAGCAACCTTGTACCTCTGACAGGTGCATCATCAGCTAAACCATCTTGCCCTTCATCTTCAGGTTCTTCTAACATGCTACCAATGATTGAATTGTTTGGTGCAATAGAAATCTGGTTCACCTTGGTCAAGTCTTCCCAATTCCATTACTCATTTTCAACAAAATGAACATTTCGGCTCACAATAACACGACCAGTGTGTGGTTGAAAAACTCTGTAAGCTTTGGATATAGTGCTATACCCGACAAAGATGCCGGCTTCTTCCTTGTTGTCAAGCTTATCACGCTTGACCTATGGAATGTAAGTGAAACAAAGGTAGCCAAACACTCTAAGGAACTTTAAAGAAGGTTTGTAACCATACTAAGCTTCAAATGGTGTCAGATCCTTCACAGCGTTTGTTGAAATCCGATTTTGTAAGTACACAGCGGTGTTTGCTGCTTCTCCCCAAAAGCATTTTGGAAGATTCTTCTCATGAAGCATGCATCTTGTCATATCCATTATGAATCTGTTCCTCCTTTCACTGACTCCATTCTGTTGAGGAGAGTAAGGTGCTGTCAATTGATGTTCAATTCCAGCCTCTTCACAAAACCTGTTAAAAGTTTCTGAAGTGTACTCCTTGCCATTATCAGACCTTATAGTCTGAATCAAGCATCCATTTTCATTCTCAACTCTGGCTTTGAATTTCCAAAATATACCAGCAACTTCTAACTTTTGCTTTAACAAGAAAATCCAACACATTCTTGTTAGATCATCAATAAAAATAATGTAATAGAGATTACCATTTAATGATGGTGTTCGTTGCGGACCACAAAGATCAGTATGAACCAGCTGCAGATTTTTCGAGGCTCTACATGCTTGTTTAGGAAAGGGCTGCCTATGTTGCTTCCCAAAATTACAAGCACGACAAAGAGGCATGTCATCATCAATGTCTGTGAGTCCTTCAACTAGCTTCTTTGACTGCATCTGAAGCAATCCTCGATGATGAAAGTGCCCAAGTCTTTTGTGCCAAATTTCAGTGGCACTAGCTCTGGATTTAAAGTCCATTTGCTCTTTCTCCATTGGATTTAGAGCAAAGCTTTTTCCTTTCATTTTGACATTGAACAAGTCTTTGCCACTTGCATCTCTGATCAAGCACTGCTTATTCTCAAACAACACTTTATAGCCTTTATCGAGTAACTGACCAACACTTAAGAGATTTTGATCAATTTTAGGTACAAATAAAACATTTGAAATAAACTTTGTACCTTCATAGCTTGTTATAGCTACAATGCCTTTTCCCTTGACTTCCAAATGTTCACCATTTCCAATCCTCACTCTCTTGACTTCAGTGTTTCTTAATTCCTCGAAGAGCTCCTTGTCATATGTCATATGATTTGTGCACCCACTGTCAATCAACCAGCTCTCACTTGATTCTCTGTCTGAGAAACAAGTGACCACGAACAATTGATCTTCTTCTTCTTGATCAGCTACCTGTGCATCTACTTCTTGCACCTGACCTTTGACTTTGCAGATCACAGCTTCATGTCCAAGTTGATTGCATTTGGAGCATTTGGCGTCAGGTCTCTTCCAACACTTGTATGGTGGATGACTTTTCTTCTCACAATGGCAGCAAGGTGGGTAGGATTTCTTGGCACCTCCTCCTTTTCTCTTTTGATAATTGCTAGATGAATCTCCACTCGTCGACTGGTTTTTGAAATTTTTCTTCTTTTTATACCTGTTGTTGTCTTGATGCTTGACTGGTAAGGCACCTTCAATCACCCCTTCTTGCCTCATAGACCTTCTTTGCTCTTATGCTTGTAAAGCATTCAGGAGCTCTGCAAGAGAGATCTTTGACAGGTCTTTGGTGTTCTCCAGAGTAGTAATGGTGGCTTCAAACTTCTCTGGAACAGTGACCAGCAACTTTTCAACAATCCTGGAGTCATTTAACTCAGAACCAAGTAATCTCACCTTGTTGGCAATGCTGAGAAGTTTGTCAGAGTACTCTTTCACTGACTCAGACTTCTTCATTTTCTGCAGCTCAAAATCCCTAATCAAGTTCAGGACTTTCATTCCATGAATCCTCTCATCTCCTGCATATTCAGCCTTGAGGTAATCCCAGATTTCCTTTGATGTTTTGAGGGACATTATTCGTGTGAAAATCATTTGAGATACAGCTGCAAATAGGCAAGCTTTTGCCTTTGATTTTCTTGTCTTCTTTTCCTTCTGTGCTTTGATTTGTGCCACAGTAGGATTTGCTGGAAGTGGAGAGACCTCGTAATCCTCTTTTACTGCTTCCCAAAGATCCAAAGCCTCCAGGTAAGTCTCCATACGAACTGCCCACATTTGATAGTTGTCTCCATCGAAGACTGGTGGTGCAGCAACTGAAAAACTTGATTCTCCTTCCATTTTAACATCACAGATCCCTTAAGAAGACTGCTCTGATACTAATTTGTTAGTGAATTGAACAGAACTTTACTAATTGATCGAGAGATTTTTGAGTAAAGAGAAAAGAAGTTGTATCTTAAGTATGAATAACTGAAGACTTGAAATTGATAAAAATAATTGAGTTACAGCATGATGATATAAATACAAATGAAATAGAAAAGTAATTCTAAAAAATATGCTAAAAATCTGGTAACAACCCATCAAATAAAAAAAACTAATTAAACTCCTAAAATAAAGGAGACTTATTTAAAATCATTAACAGAAAAACTAAGTGGCAGCAATCTTAACACGTGATCTTAACAGAGCTAAACAAGATTAAGCGAATTTTTTAGCATTTCCATAATCAGATTGGTAGATATTATATATAAGTCAATTAATTAATTAATAATTCACTTGTTTTTATTCATTCAAGTGAACTAATTTGGTAAAAAACAAATAGAATATAATTTTAAAAATAATTTATCAATATTTAATGGTAAAACCAAATTATAAAAAAAATAAAATCGGATTATAGATAATTGCTTGTTCAATTACGATCTTATTGAAAAAATTAATATATTGAATTGTGTCATGCCTATTTCATTAATGACATCATAAAAATATTGTTAATTGTAGGAAATATTATATGCAATGTGTATCTAACTTGTATGCACAGACAGCCACGTTCTGAACTTTTAGCCATCATAGATAAAAGATATCTTTATATAAAAATTTTAGTGTTTCTATGAATATGGAGTGACCCGCATGATTATGGTGTATCATTAAAATACATGCACGTTTTTTTTTTTCAAAAAAAAAAAGAATTACTCATAGGAGAATTTAAGAAATGCATGAATTCCAATTTTTTTTTTCTCTAAGAATGAAATAAACTAATTAATTTTTTGGTGCCTCAATTTCAAAAGCATAGCATGCTTTTGGCCCTTGGGGCACCACCGAGTTCATCAGTGGATCGATCGTATTGTGGTTTTACGATTGTTATTTTGTTTGATTATTAATCATTTTATTATTATACTAGGAAAGAGTCCTCATGTTACTTTAGAATGTCTATATATTTTTTTTATATTTTTATTGTTGTTATTTTTTTAGATATTTAATATGAATTTTTTTATATTAAAAGAAATTTTTATCTTATTAGTTGGACAATAAAAAATAAAGAATTAATGTAAAATTATTAATAAAAATGTTATATAAAATTATTAATTGTCATGTTCACTATAGAAATAAATGGACAAAAAAAAAAAGCCTAAGCCATTTTATAGAGTAATCTAATATAAATAAGAATATATTTTATATTTTATATGAAAAATATTATAACATAAACGAAAAATCACAAACATAAAAGAAAAATGTTCAAACTATTTCATAGAATAATCTAATATAAATAAAGGTATATTTGATATTTCACATAAAAATACTACATGAACAGAAAATCTTGCTTCAGTTTTAAATTATAGAATATATTTTATTTTATTAAGGCTTAATTATAAATTAAAAGAAAATCTAAACTTTTTTACAATATTATTATTAATTTTTATTTTTATTAATAAATTATTTAAAATGATAAACGACAATGATGCCTTATTGTATGAAAATATTTTATTATTATAATTTATTTGATCATTTAATTAATAAAAATCAAAGTTAATAATAAAATTGAAAAAAAATAGGCTTTTTGTCATTATTTCCTATGTTAAATTATATTTTTATTTTGTGCGAGTATATGCGTGTGTGCGCGCGTGCGCGTGTGTGTTTGGCCTAAGTTGGAGATGTTTGAATCGGCCTCGTGTTTGTATGAAAGTTATAAGGGAAATTTATAAAACTAACCATTTTGAATATGTTATAAGGGAAATTTACAAATATTTGTATCATTTTGAATATGTTATAACCATTTTGAATATGTTATAAGGGAAATTTACAAATATTTATATCATTTTGAATATGTTATAACCATTTTGTATGAAAGTTATAAGGGAAATTTACAAATATTTGTATCATTTTGAATATGTTAATAGATGGCATATTTTAAGTATACGTTTAATATCTTTAAATCAAAATTTTAATCTATTTTGATGTATTTGAGTGAAAACATAAATTAATTAAAGTAATTAAAATAAAAAAAATACAACAAATAATACACATGAAATATCAGGTGAAAAAGTAAAAAACTCAATTACAATTTTATTTAATTTATATAATGTTAAAAAATTATATATGAATTTTTTTGAGAAAGAAAAAAAATAATGGTTTATTTTGCCATAATATTAGTATAATTAATAATTTTATAAACAAATTATAATATTTGTTTTATTTTCTTAATATTAAAATATTCATTAGATTCAAATGATAATGATTATTATTTTTTTAATATTATTTTTTGATAATTCTAAACATTAATTTTAAAAATATACATGCTTTCCTACATATAAATTAGTTAATTTATTTTATTTTTCTAAATTAAATTATTATTTTAACTTAATTTAAAATATATTTTAAAATCAACTTAGGTATCATGCTCTTCTTGAAAATTTATGAAATCTTATTACTTTATTTTTTTGTTTTCTCAATAAAAAAATATTTGTAATTTGATTATTATTAAATTTAAAAATAATAAAAATTTACAAGCTAAACATTTGATAACAGTTGAGGTCCACTCAAATAAATCTTCCTGCATCTTACTTTTATAAAAAAAAAAAAAAAAAGTGTAACCAAAAAACTACCATAAAAATTTAATTCTTTTTGTGCTTACCGTAAAAATATAAAGTTGATAAAGGTAAATATGTAAAAAAAATAACCAACCGTAAAAATATAATTTGGAATAAAAATATAATATTTTGCATAATTTTCTTAAGTTATAAACAAAACCTAAGCCGGATTAAAATATTAGTTGGAATTCTAAAGCCCAGAGCCCAATTATATGACTCGATTAAATCTCTCTTATGACTTCAGTGGAATATGATTATAAATTTTATTAGGTTGCTTTAAAAATACTCTAAAAATAAAAATATTTCAAAAAAATAATTATTTTTCTTTTTTATTTAAAAAATTGCATTTTTTCAATTTTTAATTTTAAAAATATCTCTTTTAAAATATATATATTTTTATTTATTTTTAATATATTAAGAATATAATCTATTTTCAAAGATATAGTTTGGCATATCAAATATATATTAAAAAAATACTATATTTAAAAAAAAATTAGAAGTGTTTTATATAATATAATATACTCAAATTATCCATAGAATTTTTTATATTCAAATTACATATAGTATTTAACAGTTTCTACATAAAACTCATTAACTTTATTAAATTATATGCTTTATAAGTTTAAATTTCATATATAAATTCTAACAATTTTGATAGCAACAAACTCAATTCTATAAATTTTCTATATAAATTTCCAATAAATTCTTGGGCCTCCCATATCCCACATAAAAAAAAGTATGTATTTAAATAATATATTGCTTAGTATATCATACTAAAATTATTATAATTTTATTATAAAATATATTTAATTACTATTTCATATGTATGCTTGTTCTTGTGTATTGAATGGCCAAGCCACGTTGAATATTTTGGGGGGGGGGGGGGGGAACAATTCTATTTTGAAAAAAAATTATATATTTATTAAAATTTTATAACTATCTATTTATTCACCCTTTAAAATTTTAAATTGTCTATCTATCTTTTAATTTTTGCAAAAAGTAAAAAAAATTAACAAATTATTTTTTTCTAAGAAAATATGTTTTTCTTTTAAAAAATTGACAAAAAATAAAACTATTCAAATGTATAAAAAAATTATGGTAATAGACAAACTTTTCTATCAAATTAGATTGAACTCATTTAATAAATTAAAAAATTAAGGATAAATTAAAAACAATATTTGAATCTTATTTTTTTAAAGTCATTTTTCCTTTCTTTTTAATTTCTTTGCTTTGCTTAGATTTTTATTTTATTATTTTTACTTTTAATATTATGTGATGATTTTTATTTCAATTATTTCTTAAAAATATATATTTATGATTCAATGCTTAATTTCTTCTTTTTATTCTATTTTTTTTATGAATTATCACATAAATTTAGACGTTTATATACATATATTAATATTTTTTATTAATTTAATTTTTTGACAAATAAAAATAATTTATTGATAGATTAATAAATTTATAAAATGATAGTTGTATGAAAAATACAATGAGCATTGAAATAAAAATAAAGAGGGATAATTAAAGAGCAAAGTCACAATTAATTTTAAGAAAAATTATGTTCTCCTTCTTTAAAGACTCTAGCTTCACCCTTGTGTGTATTATTTCTTAAAAGAAAAACTTAATTCTATAAAATTAAAAACTTCAAACTTCATATAAATTTTGGATTTGTTAAACTTTTACGTTAAGACTACCCTACAAACAAAATAAATAAATGGATTAAATGTGGAAAATTTCATATCTAACAAATTAACATAATTAAAAGAATAAATTAATATAGAAATTGACTCTTTAATTTTAATAACCAGTTTTTAAGGCTAATACTTTTAAATCTATATTAAATTTAACCCGAGCCCAAATATTGAAAAGAAAATTTGACAATTTTAATTGTGAATTTAAATATATATATATATATATATAATTTAGTCAAACCAAGCAATAAAAAAAATTAAGAAGTACTAAAAGAAAGCCAAATAAAGCTTTTAGATATAATAAAATAATAACATGAAATAAGCTAGATGATGAATGCCGAGGCTGAAACCATTGAACCATATCGCATATGCAATTCGAATTATCTCAAAAAATTAAAACATCTTAAAAGATTGATTAAGAACTGAATCAAAATAATAAAATAAGCTATACACCAGCGGAGGCTGGCTCTTTCTTTCAATATCTTTCACCAAATTTGCGATGAGTTTGTAGTTAGAAAAATTCAAGTTGAAATCTCTCACTTCTTACACCATTAAAAAGAAATAAGAAAATCAATAAGATCAGAGATGGATAGACAAAGTGATAATAATTTATGGTAGATTGTTAAATATGACAGATTCCGATAAATCAGTGAGCAAAGTGAAATAAATTGGAAAAAAAAAGGAGCCAAAAAAGGAAAGAATATGGAATCTGAATAAACTTGCATGAAAGGATTAGGGAAGGAATCATCTAAATCAACTTTGCCTCTAAAGCCTTCTTAGAATACCACTAAATTCTAAAATGATCGGTTTTTTTTTTTTTTTGTTTCATCATCTCTCCCTCTACACGTAATCTTCACCTCTTTGCTTTATATTTAAGGTCTATTAATTTCAATCTTACAACCTAACAAACATATTGAAATGGCTAATCTTAATTATGTTCTTTTACCTCTTCTTGTTATTATGCTTATTATTTCATCAGGTAAATCTCTTCTAAACCATTTTTTTTTGTTTATTTTGTTTTGTTTTTGTGAATAATAAGCCGAAGTACAATGGGTTGCATGGTGGAGAAGTTATTTCAATTTCTTTATTTATTGAATTTTAACTGAAACTTCAATTTATTTTTTAAATTATTATTATTTTTTAATATTGGTACGAACAAGGAAAATCGATCCTAAGCATGTTCTCTAATAAAATGTGCACTTGAGGTTAGAGTGTACTTTGGTGGCTAATTTTATAGCATTGAAAATGATTATGATATATTATTAAATCGAAATTTATTGGCAACAATCAGTGGCGGAGCCAGGATCTGTGAGAGGGGGGGGGGGGGGGCTGAAAGCTGAGGGATCTGAGCTGGTGAGGGGCTGAAGGGGGGGCTGAGGGTGGCTGGGGCTGAGGGGCTGAGGGAGCTGAAGAGTCCGACGATTTGCATGTCCGGCGGCCGGCAGGGGAGGTCGTCAGCCCCCACACGACCCCACCTGCCTCCGCCCCCGGCAACAATACTCTATTTTCAAAATATATTTACTAATTAAACTTTTGATAAATATAATAGAATTTTCATTCTTTAAAGGGTAATTTATCTTTTTAGCCATCTGGATTTATAAAGTTTAACAGTAACTAATTTTGATTTTATGTTTTCTTGGATTTCTTTTTAATGTTTCTTGCAAATTGGCAGAGGTAAAAGAAGCCGAATGTGTACGAATTTTTACAATAATAAACTATTGCAAAGAAACAATATGGCCAGGAATAACTCCAGGTGACAACTTCAATGGTGGTGGATTTGCACTAAAATCAGGCCAATCCATAGTGTTTGATGCGCCAGTGGGTTGGTCTGGTCGAATATGGGGTCGAACAGGTTGTAATTTCGACAAAAGCGGCAAGGGATCATGTCAAACAGGGGCATGTGGCACATCTCTGAAGTGTAAATCTTCAGGTGTAACTCCTGTTTCACTAGCTGAATTTACCTTGGCAACGGTGGATTTTTATGATGTTAGCCTTGTAGATGGGTTTAATTTGCCATTATCTGTTACTCCAATTAATGGCACTGGAAATTGTAGCATTGCTGGTTGTGTCTCCGATTTGAGGTCTAGTTGTCCGTCGGAGCTCACAGTGAAGACAAACGGAAAAGTGACAGCTTGCCGGAGTGCTTGCGATGTGTTTAATACAGATGAGTATTGTTGCAGAGGAGTTTATGGAAATCCAGTGGTGTGTCAACCAACATATTATTCAAAGAAATTTAAGGAGGCTTGCCCAACTGCTTATAGTTATGCATATGATGATCCCACTAGCATTTTTACTTGCTCTGGCACTGACTATGTCGTCACTTTTTGTCCATCTTCTAGGTGAGTCTACTTAAGGTCACTTTTCCGTTTTATAATTATCTTCTGATCATTCTTTTTTTACCATACATGCATAAAGTTTTAAACGTTAAGCTTTTAATTTACCGATGATTATGAATTAAAGATAATTTTCTCTTCACTTTTCCTATCAGTTTTTTTCTCTATTCCTATAGAGTTTTCCTTTCTTTTTCTGCCCGAAATCTAAGGTTGATGCTGACCTTTTGACCATTGACTGCCTTAAATATTTTAATCTCCTTCCTTCTCTCTTTATTTTTGCTTTTTCCCTGATTTGGTTTTTAATGGGGATTTCTTGAAGCCATGATTGTTAGGAGGATGTCTCTTTCCCTCCTCAGTCTTTTGTTCGCCCAGGCTTTTTAGGCGATTATGGCTATTTTTGTTATGCTCAAAGCTTTTCAATCTATTAACCTTCTTTTCTGCGTTCGCTGGGTTTTCACCCCTCTAATAGGCTTCTGTTCTTTAAGCCTTTTACTTGTTAAGGAGGCTACCTCTTTAGTCTCCTATGGCTGAAAGCGGTTTTCTATTATACAGTTTAATGAAAAATTGTTTCCCTTTTGGAAATCCTTTATCAAGCCTACATAATCTTACACAGTTTGTCTATTAGAGATGATTTAGGGACTTCTCTATGTCACCTATCTAAAGTTGATGATTGATCCCCTTCTCCAATTGCGATTCTTCTTAGGATCGTCAATCATTTTGTTAGATACTCCTTGTATGATTTGGGGATTATTTTTACGGTTTTCTTGGTAGATTGGTATGCTTTGTAAAGTTTTTGTGTCTCTGTCGATCCCCATTCCAATTTAGACTTGTATTTTCATATTTATTTAATGAAGTTCTTTTTCTTAGGCAAAAAAAAATCCATGATTTATCACCCCAAAAAATGTTACTCAATTTTATTTTATTAGTTAAAGATGAGAGTAAAAACTTTTAATTCCAAAAATAAATGGTTTTATGCAAAAAAAAAGTGTAAATAATTATTAATATATATATGATAAATTTAAAATCGCAATGATTTATTTTTTTAAATAAATTCAAATAAAGAAAAATAATTTTTTTAATATCTTTAAAGAAGCGACATCGTATCCATTGTTAAAATTATTATATTTGAACTTAATTTAATTATACAAGGTTTTTTAGTAACAGTACTTAGTATAACATGTTATTTGGATTTTGATGTGTTTTAATTTAGACTTATTATGGTTATATAGATATATTCTAAAGAAACAAATATTATTTATTTGTTATTAACAATTTCAGGAGGCAACAAGTTTGCACATACCATAATCACAAGCTTATTTGCGGTGGATCTCGAGGACTAAAATCACTGATTGGAAGCTGGTGGATTCTCATGCTTGCATTGCCACTAATGGTTAATCTATGCATTATCTAGTTAGTATTTAACTTAATTAAGATCACATACCTTTTGTTTGTTTTTTTATTTTTTGGGGGGATTAATTATAGATTTGGCTCTATTCTTTTGATAATTAACTAAGCTTGCCCGAGGCTTACGAAAGGAGATCCTTTTCTTTACGGTATAAAGGTCCCAAAAAGTGGCAAATTGTAAATATAAATTGGTTCATTCTATATTGTTTTTCTTCTGTTCAAGGGCAAGAATCAATTGCAGTTACTTATCCAAATGTGATCTTCTTTCAATCTTAACATATTCTTTTTTTTTTCTTATTCTGTTTTTAATTACTTGGGTTACATTTATTCCTATCACATTGTATTTTTTATTCTTGCTTTTGGTATCATTCGAAATAAGTAATTCACTATTAATTAATTTTAACTTGATAATATCGAAATTGTATAAAAATAATGCATATAAAATTATTTACTAGAAAATATATTTATAAAAAATTAATGCATAAAAAATTTAACATAAAAAAATTTTAAAATTAATCCATACAAAATTATATAAAAATATCATAAAAAGCAAAAATATTTTTTAAAAGTATTTATTTATTTTAACTTTCAACTTTAAAAATATCAACTTCTAAGAAATATACATGTAGTATATTTTCAATTAATTTAAAAATATATATATTATTTGAAAATTTTAAGAATTCATAAGTTATTTAAATAAAAATAGAAAAATGCATATAATAAAATTTCCCAAAAATGAAAACGGGTCTGAAATATCAAGTAAGCTGAGCCCAATGGCCTTAGTTGCTAAAAAAAAATTAAAATAATTTTTTTAATGAAAAATAAATTTTTATTAATAAATTAAAAATATAACTGCAAAGTACAAATAAAATTATAAAATATATAAAATATATTCTATTCAAATAATGAATAATGATAATATGTTATAAATAATTTAATTTTCAGCGAGATAATTCTATTTATTTTTTGTTATCTTTTATATGAAAAGAAAATCTTCATTTGCGAATGATAAATAATTCATTTAAAAAGAACAAATAATTATTAGAGAATGATAAATAATTTTTATTAGAAGAGGCATATAATTTTTGAATAAAGAATGATAAAATTTTATAATAAAAATTTTAAAAATATTTAAATTTATTCTAACTAATAAATGAATAGAAAAATAAAATATAAACACTAAATTTTAAATTTATATTAATTTAAAAATTATTTGAGAATAAATTAAATAAAATTATATAAAATTATAAAAATTAAATAATAAATTAAAAAGAAAGATGAATGGAAATACATCTATCAATGAATTGATGGCAATTTTATTTTTAAACTAAAATAAATCATGAGAATTTAGAGAAAAGAAAAAGAGGTTACGATTTAGAATAATTTGAAAGTATTTTAAAAAATAAAATTATTTCAAAAAATAATTTTCTTTTAAAATTAAAAAAATCTTTTGAAAATACATATTTTATTTGGATTAAAAATATATATATTTAATATATTTTTTTAACAAAAAAAAATATTTAATATATTAAAAACATGAAATAAGAATACATTAATATAGATTTAATTATGTTAATGATAATATCAATATTCCCATAATCAATTCTCCCAATGTAATATTAAAAAAAGATAATATCAAAATAATGGAATATCTAAAAAAATTAATAAAAGTGACACGTAATTCGGAAAAAAAAAAGGTATTTGTACATAAAAGTTCGAACTATTGACAGAAAACGAAAATTCTGTAGTGTCAGTCCGAATAGAAAATGGCGAGCGCTGGTGGTGGTGGCGGAGGAAAGGTTTCGTTTAAAGTGACCCTCACCTCCGATCCAAGGCTACCTTTCAAAGTGTACGAATAATCTCCTATCTTATTCTATTTAATTTTAGCTTTCTGAATAGGTTTATCTTTTTAATTATGGATAATTGGGTTTGGGTTGTGTTTATTTGGAAATTCAGGTTTAACGTACCGGAAGCGGCCCCTTTCACCGCTGTTTTGAAATTCGCAGCTGAGGAATTCAAAGTCCCTCCCCAAACTAGCGCTATCATCACCAACGGTATTCCATTTTTTTTTTCTGAAAGCATTTGATAATTTAGGGTTTCACGCATTGATTTTATCTTTTTTTTTTCAAATTTTTTGCATGGTCTTCAGAAAGGAGATAAATTTTAAGATTCTGAGGAAGTTCTTAAAAACTGTTGAGATAAATTTTCTTTCTTTTTAATATTTTGGTGAACCAGAGTCCAAATTTGTGCATGTAGGAAATAATTGGGCATGTGTTGTATTTTGGATTGGAAATGCGTTGATGCATAAACACCGAAATGAGGCACCAAATGGATTGCTTATGCTCTCGTTGATCACCTCTCATTCTGAAAGTTGGATTATTTTGCGCTTGAATTTTCTCTAGGCTGTAATTGCTATTTGTTGGCATCGACTTATTCACTTTTCCTATTCCCGTTGGAAATTGATTTGGCATTTGCTTCGTCCTCACCTATATACAACAGAAAAATCCTATAAAATAACTCACCTTTTCAATTTTTTTTATCTAGTCTGTGATGGAAGCCTGGCTTTCTGGTATGTGATAAAAGCGATCTCTTTCCTCTCAGTTGACAGTTGACTCTTATTTAATGGCCGCCTTGGTACCTTGACATTCAACTTTTTATTGGTTTCAGTTCTTTCACTGGCTTTTGATTTAATAAATATCTTCTCTTTCCTCCTTTACTAGAGGAAGTTGTCTTGTACTGCCCTGTAGCTATAAGAGTATAACATGACTAAAAGCTTTTATCGCCTTTTGAGTATTAGATAATAGTGTCGGTTTCTTTTTCTTTTTGCATAAAGCTTGAATTTTTAAACTTATGAAGGATTCCTTCATGGTATTTTCTACTTAGCTAATTGCCTGCAAAACTAGTGCATTGGCATTGCAAATGATAATTGGGGAACCACTAAAATGAATTAATGGTATTAATTTATAGAAAGAAATGGGGAAGTGAGAAACCAGCAATTTGGTGTTATAAATGAACTAATTGCATTTATATCTGTGATGATTAATTTCCTTGTTTCAACCATTGAAATGTAGCTTAAGTGGCTTAAACCCTAGTATCTACTCTTCATTTGACTAACCTAGTTTTTTTAATATTCTACAAAATATGGTTCTTCAACACTTCAGTCTATCCTATATCTTTGTTTTTTCTTACATCAAAACTGTTGCGTTGGCATTCAGATGGAGTAGGAATCAATCCTCAACAAAGTGCAGGTACATCAATGTATTTCCTTTATCAATAAACTTTATGATTTCATTTAATTTGATGTTCCTGATTCTAATAAGCCCATCTATGGAGGCACTCTGCTTAACACTACTATATGTAAAAACTAAGAACAAACGACCACCACCCTGAAAGTAGGGTCATTTTATAAGTTATAGTGCCAAGAGCACTAGCTTAATTTGATGAATCGATGATTACACCTGCATAAGAAGGAGAGAGTGCAATTTCGCATATGTTTCCTCTCAATCAAATTGCAGTTACATATCTGTTTCATCAATCTGCACCTTGCATCTGGATCACAGTTGAAATTAAGATTTTCGTTGCCAACCCGTGGAAGATGCTGTCAAATTAGAGTGTTCCTTGTGATATTTTTGCGTATTTGTAAAACTAAGATTATTTTTTAATCCTGATTTTTGAATCTTCCCGAGGAAAGTATGAAACAATAAGTGCATTTAATGGTACATCAATGTGGTTATTATCCAGGGTGAGCCTTGACCCGACTGGAAAAGTTGTACCTTTGATGGTCCTTAGCTCACAGATTTGAGGTGTGAAAATAGCCTCGTTGCAAGAATGCAAGGGAAAGGCTGCATGTTATAATGCCAATCTTCCCTCTACCCCTGCACTAGCTGGGGAGCTGGGTGAGCCCCCTTTGTTCTTTATGTTAAAAATTTGTTTGAGGTTCTATACGACGAATTTATTCTTTGTTTGGAAAAATAAAAACACCTTATAACTTGTCCATGTTGATATACTATCTCCAAGCTATTGGAAATATTTTATGCTTCTACTGAAGTTTTTTTGCATTGTCCATTTTGTTTGGAGATTTTTTCTCATGATTTTCACTGGTTCAGGCAATGTCTTCCTTAAACATGGTTCGGAACTGCGCTTGATCCCCCGCGATAGAGTTGGAGCTACCAAGTAAACAAAGCAACTTTTTGTCAGACCATATACTGACTGGCTTACGTTTCTAGTTAATCTAAGATATATTTTCTGCTGTACTTTAGTTTAAACTGGGAAGGTAATAAGAGTTTCCTCTTGAGAATTATACTGTTGATCTGAATACAACAAGATGTGCGAAATTCACATCAAACTCATGTAATAAAGAAAGCTGCCAATGCCTATCCTGTCTTCCCTATATGTTACTCCATTCAAGCTTTTGAGGCAGTGATATGATTTGTGGGCTGGGCTTTGATTTAAGATTTTCTTTTAGGCCAACCAACTTGGTAGTTGGTGCATGAAATTTTCTTGAGCTTTTGATAAAAATATAAGAAAAATTAAAAATAATTTTAAATTTATCGTATTTATAAATTTTTTATTAAAATATTAAAATTTATAAAATATTTATTAAAATATTAAATTTTTATTAATTTATTGTGAGTTTATAATGAGCTTACTATGAATTTATAAATTTTATATATTTTATATGGTTTATAATAAAATGATTAAAAAAATCTATGATAAAAAAAATAAAATTGTTTGAATGAGTGTTATTTTTTTAAATTTCTTTTGTAACTTGTGAAAGACCTCGTGGTTATTGGAAGACTGGTGGCCGATGGATATAATTTTAGATCATTTCAGAGCGATATATTACCTATGTTCTGATAAAGAAGGCAGGCAAAGAAATTCGTCATCTTTTTTCTCAATTGGGGTCTCAATAATTTACTAATTTTGGTTAGAAACTATAATGTAGGCTTATTCATAAATTTCAGGTGCCCTGATGCAAGGTTTTCATTTAACATCCGATATGGTTTCATCATCAATGCATCATATTATTGGTTTTGTGTGTAGAAGCCATTTCTAGCCATGGCGGTTTCAACTGTAATTAATTCCGACCCCAATCTGTGTTTTAAAATGTGAAAACACTGTGCGTAATTTCAATTGAGTTGAGTTCATGTACTAACCTACCCACCATTGGTTGATGAAGAATACAGGAGCTGTGAAAATGAAAGGTGGCCAAGAACTTTCGTAAAAGGTGCGGTACTCACAGTACAGGTGTCTTTTTCCTGTTCTTTTTGAACCTAAAAGTGCGTTACCCTCGTAAATTTTAAGAGAGACTGTTCAAAGTGGAGAGTGTCTGTGCCAATCCCTTCCAAATTTCAACCTATGGCCATGCCATATAACAAGCCATTACAGTATAATTTTTCATTTAGTTTTAGTAAGAAATTGAGAAATAAACGGCATAACACCATTATATTTTTTTTATTAACATTAAATCTTTAAATAATATTAAAAATATTTCCAAAATTTTCCTTAAAAGAAAATCAGTCATAGCCTAATTGCTAATTTGTTTTTGTTAGGGGGTGCCCTAATAATGAAGGGTGGATGGGCCCAGAAGAGCAATTGTGTAAAGTGGGTAGAAGGAAGAGGAAGAGGAAGCGACAAAAGCATTTAGAATGGCATCTAAAATTAGGGCCGAAATTGAATATATATGAGTACGAAAGAACTGGACGCATCACTTTCAATGTTCTATAAATGTCTCCTAATAAGACGAATAGGCCACAGGGCCACTGATATTTCTTTTCTTATTCTAGATACTTATTTTTTGTATTCGGATCTAATTATTGCAGTTCCCAAAGTGGAGACACGAGTCACCGTTATCTCCTAGTACACCACCGCAGTCCAGATGCCCTTGTAAAGGGCAGACAAGTTAAGTGCTGCTACGATACACTTCTTTGAATGTCCAAGTTAAATGTATGGTATATATACATATATTGTTAAAAAATGCTTGATATTGCATTTATATCTAAATATATGAAGTCATCATACATATGATTTCAACTTTCAATCTTTAATTTTTTTTTTAATTATTTGATGTTAACATAAGAAATATGTTGGAGCAAGTTAATGAAGGTTTTCCTTTTTTTATAAACTTTTGTTTATTTTTTATGCCTTTCAATGCATTTTTTTTTATATAAAATGGCGATTTTTTTTTAATGATTGTACACTACGCAATCTACATTAATTTCATTTTTTATGATAATAAAAAGCACAAAATTCATATCAAAATTAAAAAATCTGTAAAATAAAAAATATATATTTCTTTTACAGTACGAATTTTTCTTTTTTCTAGCAACTGTAGTCTAATTTAAGAAAAAATCAAATTACTATACCAGTTAACAAGAAAAAAAAAATTCTACTTGTTAACCAAATTAATTTTTAGAATAGTTGGATGTAGAATGAGTAAATTTGTTTTTTTATTCACATGAGGGAAGGATTCTACTAAATATGGTCCATTACCAAATTTACATAAATAGTAATAAATAAGATCGAACATGCTAATCTCACCTTATTAATTTTTTTTTTACAAAAAAATCAGTAACAATTGATACTGTCAGGGACTAAAATCAAGACGACTCCATCATTTATTTTATGTAAAATAAATATAAAAACTATCTAATTAACTTAATATAGAAATCACTGTTGGCAACTCCAATATGATTGACTGAGTCATTAGAGTGATAAAGAATATCCCATTTTTTATGAAGAAATAAAAATGATTATGCTCATTCAAATATCTAAGAGATATGACTGTTTTAAAAAATTTCTAAAGAGTTACAACTTCTTCTACATATGATAGTCTAGTTAATAAAGAAAATATCAGTAGTTGTGAATTGAATTCCGTTTTTATTTAGTTCTTAGCCGTAGGTCTATATATATTTCTTTCCTCATTTGTTGTAATGTATTGTTGAATTCATTCAATAAAATATTCATTAAAGAAAAAATCTCCTCTAAACTCTATTTTTTCTCTTGGTATCAGAGCTTAGAGCGTTCCTCTTTTTCTTTCACCGCCATGACTTCCCTATCTCTGAATGTTGGTAACTTTGTTATCCTAAAACTCACCCCAACCAACTACCCATTGTGGAGAGAATAAGTATTGGGATTAGCTAAGAGTCAAGACCTGGTTCATCATCTTACCAGTGAAACTCCCATTCCACCCAAATCTACTCCACCAAATTCAGATACTGCAAACATAGAAATCTCATCAACACCAACTAAAGAATTTGTTACATGGCAAAAGTCAGATCGCCTTCTCAGGGGTTGGATCATTGGAACTCTCTTTGAAGAAGCACTTGGACTTGTCATCGGATTAGACACAGCAATTGCAGTATGGACTACACTCAAAGAAGCCTACGCACAGAACTCTCAGGAGCGAGAGTTCACACTTCGACAACAATTGACCTATTTGCGCAAAGATGAAAACAACACTGTCACAGAACATATACAAACCTTCAAAGGGTTATGCGATAATCTTGCTGCCATTGGTAAACCTATTCATGATCAAGAGAAAGTATTTTTTCTTCTCACAAGCCTTGGACCACAATATGAAACATTCACCACAATAATGTTGAAACCTCCAAGACCAACCTATACTGAACTAATTTCACAATTACAAAGCCTGGATCACCGCAGGAACTGGTTCTCAAATTAATCTGCTGGTTCACTCTCCTCTCTCACTCCACATATAGCCTTCTATGGACAACAACGACAGCAGAACTCCACACCTAGGAATCAAACTAGATTCTTCACTTCTACAGGTTGTGGTTTCCAAGCACAACAATCTCGCAGTCAGTCACAAGGCCATCTAAACACACAGCAACGCAAACCATCACCACCTGGAGAACGCCGAATGGCTGCTGAAGAAAGAGAGCTATATCGTGATGCAATCTGTCAATACTGTGACAAACAAGGTCGCATTGCAAAAATATGTTGGTGGTTACCAAAGAAAGCAACACCGAATAACAAACTTCCACAAGCACTTGCAACACTCACACTTGACAATTCTATCATTGACACATAATGGACTTCAGATACCGGAGCTTCAAATCATATGACTGGACAACCAGGTATGTTACACAGTATTCATAAATATAGTGGAACTGACTCTATCATCATTGGAGATGAATCCTTTTTACCAATAACTGCTAATGGTAATTCTTCCATTGAATAAGATTGTAACAGTCTACTACTTAATGAAGTTCTTTTAGTACCAACACTTAAGAAAAATTTACTTTCTGTTAGTCAGCCTACGTCTCAATTTCCTGTTAATTATGAATTCTCTAATACTAATTTTTATGTAAAGGCACGGAACACAGGTCGTCCTTTACTAACAAGGAAATGAAAAGGTAACCTATATGTCTTGTCCAACGGACCAGAAGCATATTTTTCTTGTCGATTCAAATCTGGCACTACTGACATCTGGCATCAACGCTTAGGTCATCCGCAATTTTTTGCAATTTAGTTGTTAAAGAATAAAGGACTTATTGAAGTTGTAGGATCTTCAAAGGCAGATCATTTATGTGATAGTTGTCAATTAGGCAAATTAAGTAAACTTCCATTTGGTCTTGCTAAACACTCTAGTTCTGATGTTTTTGATAAGATACATTGTGATCTGTGGGTTCCTGCTCTTGATTTATCTATTGGTAAATTTTGGTTCTATGCATGTTTGGCATATGATTTCTCAAAGTATACTTGGATTATTCATTTAAAAAATAAATCTGATTTTTTTGTTGCTTATTTAGCCTTTGAAAAATATGTTGAACGTCGATTCAATAAGCAGATTAAAATTTTTCACTCCGATGGAGGGGGAGAATTTGTTAATTCTCGATTATCATCTCATTTTCTTGCCACATGAATTGTTCACCAAATCTCCTGTCCTTATACACCAAAACAAACAGGTATGGTTGAGCGACGACACCGTATTATACGAGAACTAGGTATGACAATGTTATTTCATAGTCATGCTCCATTATTTTTGTGGTTAAAAGCTTTTTCCACTGCCGTTTTTCAAATTAATCGCCTATCTTCACCCGCACTTCACTCTGAAATGCTATACTTCAGGTTGCATGGAACTCATCCTGATTACACCTCGCTTTGAGTGTTTGGTTCTAAATGTTTTCCATACACATGGGATATAAAGAATACGAAGTTTGATCCTAAATCTGCTTTGTGTGTTTTTATAGGATACAGTGAGAAACACAAAGGATATAAGTGCTTTCATCCTCCTAGTCGCAAGTTCATTATTTCTCGATATGTTATTTTTGATGAATCTGTTTTTTCATTTAAACCACCTAACTCATCTATTTCGGTCGCTCACATACATCATATTTTTGACTCCTGGCTGACTTCCCGTACTGATACTGAATCACTTTTTCAGGAGCCTTCCTCGCTACCTCACTCCCACATTCCGTACCAACGATTGAGACAACTCTTCCACAAGATAATTCCATATAGCCCTCAAATCCCTCTTTTGATGAATCTATGTCAACCAGTAATACACTCACTCTTTCGCCTGACTCTCATGAATCTTTACCACTTGGTGACACAATGATCACATCAATAGTACCTATGATGCCTGACTCTAAGTCTCCTGTTATAGCCTCCGAACCACAATCAAGTTTTGCACCTGTCCATCATCCTATGGCTACTCGGTCTCAACATGGGATTTTCAAATCCAATCCTAAATATGCCTTAACTGTTGTCACCTCTAGAATTATACCTCATGAACCTAAAATGATTAAAGCAGCTCTCTCTCACTTGGGCAGGAAAACTGCAATGCTTGATGAACTTGCTGCTCTTCATCAAAATAACACATGGCGACTAGCTCTCCGATCTTCCAACATGAATGTGATTGGTTTAAAATGGATTTTTAAGACTAAACTTTGACCAAATGGTACCTTGGATAGACTCAAAGCTCGGTTAGTCACAAAAGGCTATAATCAAATCGATGGCCTTGATTATACAGAGACATTCTCTATTGTCATTCGCCCAGGTACAATTCGTCTAACTTTAACTGTTGCTCTTGTCAAGCATTGGCGAATTCGATAATTGGATGTCAAAAATGCATTCTTACATGGTTATATCGTTGAAAATATTTACATGGAACAACCTCAGGTATGGCTGATTCTCACTTTTCGAATCATGTTTGTAAACTTCAGCGTGCTTTATATGGGCTTAAACAGGCACCCCGTGCATGGTTTGATCGACTGAGTACTTTTCTTCTTTCTTGTTGTTTCTTTTGTAATATTGCTGACCCTTCTCTTTTTGTTTGACACTCTACTCAGGGTGTTCTTGTTTTACTTTTATACGTTGATGATATGCTTCTTACAGGATCTTCTTCCGCACTTGTGACTTCTTTTATTTAAACATTAAGTCGTGAATTCTTTATGAAGGATCTTGGGTCAGTTCATCATTTTCTTGGAGTTAAAATCTCTCCTACGACTGAAGGACTGCATCTTTCTCAATCACACTATGCTTTCACCATTCTAAAGCGGTTTAACATGCTAGACTGTAAACCTATGTCTACTCCTCTCGATGTCAAGCTCCAATCTCCTGCACTGTCGGTTTCTCTTGCGGATCCTAGTCTCTTTCGTAGTATTGTTGGCACTCTTCAATATCTCACCCTCACGCGTCCAGACTTATCCTACAGTATTAATTATATCTCTCAATTCATGCATGCTCCTACAGTTGCTTATCTGAAGTTAGTTCGTCGCATCCTTCGATACCTCAAAGGCACGATTTCTACTGGTCTACATCTCACCTCCAACATTACTCTCACATTGTTTGTTTTTTTTGATGTTGATTGGGCAAGCTGTCCCACAACAAGACGCTCTACCACTAGCTACTGCACATTTTTCGACTCCAATATCATTTCATGGTGTGCTAAGAAGCAACATACTATCTCTCGCTCTAGTACAGAAGCAGAATATCGGGCTATGGCTAATACTGCAGCTGAGCTTACCTGGCTTACTTATATTCTCAAATATCTCCACATTTCTCTTTCTTTAGCACCGACTCTTTATTGTGACAATATCAATGCTCTATACATGACAATAAATCCCGTTTTCCATGCATGTAGTAAACATATCTAATTGGACTACCATTTTGTTCGTGAACGCGTTGCTTTTGGGCAACTTGTCACTAAACATATTTCTTCGCCCAACCAAGTTGTTGATCTCTTTACTAAGTTTGTTCCAAAAGCTACGCTTACTCACTTTAGCTCCAAACTGTGCCTCCAGCCTCGGATCAGTTTGCGGGAGGATATTGGCAACTCTGATATGATTAATTGAGTCATTAGGAGTGATAATGAATATCCCACTTTCTACGGAAAAATAAAGATGAGCTCATTCATAATATCCAAGAAATATGGCTGGTTTCAAGGAATCCTAAAGAGTTACAACTTCTCCTATATATAGTAGTCTAGTTAATAAAAGTAATATCAGTAGTTATGAATTGAATTATGTTTTTATTTAGTTCTTAGCCGTATGTCTATATATATTTCTTTCTTACTTGTTGCAATGTGTTGTTGAATTCATTCAATAAAATATTCATTAAAAAAATCTCCTCTAAACTCTATTTTTTTCCCTATCATTACTAATAGTTTTAAGAGATTTTTAATATTACAATAAAAAAAGTGAAATTGGTCATAAATTTATTATTTAGAAAAAAATATACTTTCTTCTAAATTATATCTCAGCACATACCTATAAATTTAGGATAGAACTTGCTCTTAAATTACATCTGAATTTGAAGATTACAACTTATGTATATTTCTAAAATTATTTTGTAAAAAAAAAATTATATAAAAGCAAAATTGTAGCTGGAAGTTTTATTATTATTATTAATATATAAATATATATTAATATTGTCTTCTTCCGATAATGATATGTATAGCGCACGATACGGCCACTACAAACGCTGATAAGTGATAACAGCCTTTATCAAAAACAGTTTTTTCATCAATTTATTAATAAGAAATATTATCTTAATGTTATTAAATAAATATATAAATTTAATTAATATTAATAACTTGAAAATTTAATATTAATAAGTTAAATATTTAATTTAATAAATATACTACACTTAGTTTTGAAATTTATATTGCATTAAATAAGTTAGCGAGAGATATAATATATAAATTATATTTTACTAAAAAATATTATATTACTGTATTTAAAATATATAATAAAATATTAAAAAAATATTAATTTATTTTATTAAAATATAATTTTATAAAAAAAATTTAAGTAATAATTAAACTATCATTATAATTTCTATTTCTTATTTTATCATATTTTAAATTGAAAGTACGATTATTTTTTATCATGTGAATCTCTTAATTTAATTTTTTGGTAAAATAATTTTTTTATTTTTTTAAATAAAATATTTTATTAACTGTTTAGTAAAATTTAATAGGCTTAATATTTAATTTTATATAAATTATTTATAAATAAATATATTATTATTAGTTAAATATAATTATGTAATTAATTTTTTTAAAATTTTTATGGAACTAAACGTAATAATAATTAGACACAATCACACAAATACGCTCCTAGCGTCAAACAACAATCCTTAACGGAGGGGTAGATAAGTAAATAAATGGCCATTCGCCGGTCAAAATTGAAATTTTATTTTTTGAGAAGTGGCCATTAGACCGTCAAAATTGAAATTAGATAATTAGCTTGGGATCCAGTGAAAGGGGGACAAGAGAGTGACGAGCGGATGTCTCGGAGAGATTTCGGCTATATTTTGTGTCGTTTTTTGGGATTTTATTTTATTTTATTTTTATTAAATTTCTCTGACGTGATTATATTTGCAACACTCTGGCTTTCTTCATTTCTTATTTGACCATCTTAATTCTTATCGTTTCAGACTGATGTAGTATTTCATATTGTCGTACTCTTTCTTTTGCTTCATTAATTAATGAATATTTAATATTCAATTTCCATTTTTTAAGTGAATAAGTTAAAAAAATAAAGAATTTATTCAGTTATCCAAATATTGTTTAAACGCTAAATAAAAAATAAATTTAAAAATCAAACATATAATTTTTGCAAGAAAATTTTTTAAAAAATTAATTTATCTAAAATAGCCAACACTAATAAAATTATGAAACAATCAATCACATAATCAATAAATACATGTTTAAAGACATCCACATTTTGAAAAAAATAAAAAAAAAATCCGGATAACATGAGGCAAAGTGCATATATTTTCATTCTTCAGTTTGCCACATGTTATGACTAAGATATCTTTATATAATTCATGTTTGTAATGTTTCCTTAGCAAAATGGTAGCTATGATGTCTAGTCCAATGTCTTATCACCAACTTTTAATTTTCTATAATCTAATATTACATCATGCTGTTTCAATTTTATTATTATTTAATATTTTAATATTTTAAATTAAATTTATTATTTAGTATATAATTAATATTTTTATAATATTTATTTAGAAAATTTAAATCAGAATGTGATTGTAATTATCCTATTTAATATTATAAAAATTATATTTATTTATAGTGTTCAAATATAACTATAATATTTTATTATATATTAATAATAATTAGTTATATATATAAATAATAAATTTATAATTACTGTACTATTATTCTCTTATACATAATACTATTTTACTTTTAAAATCACAATATTATTTTTTAACTATTAAAATATTATTTAATTAGTGTGTATATAGTATATCATATTTTTTATATTTTTATTTTATTTTTAATATTTTTTCTATATTTTGTTTATTCTATTTTTTTGTTTGCTTATTTTTGGTTGATTATCTTATTTATAATTATTACGAAACATATTGTCATTCTTTTTCTTATAGTTTTTCTTCACTCTCTTTCTTACTTTTTCTCCGTAGTCAGTTTTATATTTATATGATTATTTTTTAAATAATTTGTGTGGTTTGATTTTGATTTTTTTGTTATTAGATTTTTTTATTTGTTAGATATTTTTTTTGGGTTGATTTGTGTTATTTAGTTATTGTTATATTATTTTTTTTGTTTTTGTACTGTTTTGGGTTTTTTTGTTATTTTTTAATATATTTTTAGCTTCTTTTTTAGTTTTTTATTTAATTTTGAATAAACTATAATTATATTTTAATTTATGTTTTAAATTTCTATAATTTAATTTTTTTATTAAGGTTTTCTTGTAATTTAAGTTAATATTAATTTTAATTTTAATTTTTTAGGTTTATTATTTTTTATGTTTTATTTTTTTAATTGCTATTATTTAAATTTTATTTAAATTTAATTTATAATTTTTATAATGTAATTTTTATTTTATTTTCTTAAATTTATTTAAAATTTGAAATTAGTATATATTTTGAATAAAAATACCCACAGTGTTGTGCACGACTTTTTTCTAGTTTTATTTTATTTTATATGACAAAAAAATCAATTATTTTTAGCACAAAATAGAGAAATTCATTAAAAATTTGATGTTTTTAAATTTTGATAAAATTTAAATTTAAATTATATGAAATCTAAACAACATATTTAAATACGAATTCCTTTTTTCTAGTTCATGTGTTAAAATTTTTAAAATCATTTAAAATTATATTCCTAATAATAAAAACATTAAAAATTAAAAAGAAAAATTATTTTAAATTTTCTAGTTATTCAAATTTTTTAATAATTGTACTCCATTCATTTCATTTCAAGTGTCGTATAAATTTTTTTTTTATTTCACTTCAAGTATTACTTTTAAAAATTCAATAAAGTATTAATTAAAAAATTTCAATATTACCCCGATTTAAATATTTATATTAATAAATGAGAAAAATAATTAATGAAGGATAATAAATAAAGTAAAAAAAATATAGAAAAAGTATTTAAGTAAATTATAATAAAATTTTTATGAAATTTATAATGGCTAATAATTTTTTTTGTATGTGTACACCATTTTTATATGATATTTTAAATGAAATGGAAAGAATATGAATTTTTCATTTGGTTTGTTGAAAAATTAATTTGCCTATTTTTTTAATTTGTAACTCATCAATTTAATTAGGATGAATAATTATTAATTGCATTGTTGTTTTGTGTTTAGTTACTATCTTAATTAATAAATAATTGGCACTTTAAAATTTTTGCATAATAATTAAGAAAATTATATAATAATCCACTTTATACAACTACTTTACTAAATTACTATTCTCCTAAATTTATTACTTATTTCATTTAATAGTAATTTTTTAATAATTAAAATAAATATATAAAATAACCTTAATTTTTGTAAGATGATAATTATTTGAGAATAAAATTTATCACTATAGAATATGAATGAGCAAAAAAATTAGTTCAATCCGAATCGAACAATGATCCGATCAAACAAATTGACTAGATCGACTCAACCCAATCTGATAAGTCGATTTTAACTTAAAAAATAGAAAAACCGACCACCTTCGTTCTATTATATATATAATAATATATAGACTATATATATATTATATACTATAATAATAGTAATATATAATTATATATTATATATACTAATATATATTGATCTAATAATGTATATAATTAAAAATGAAAATGTTTCAATAAAAAAAAAGAAATTAAAATTTGAATTTTTTTGTTTAGACAAACAGATCATATCAACTACCCAACCCCAAAACCAAAAGAAAGAACCTTAGCCGTCCCTTTCAAAAATTTTCCTCCGCTCTTCTTCTTCTTCTTCTTCCCTCTTCATGTGGCTTCATTTGCTGTCAGTGGTGACAATGAAGGACAATGCTTCATCTCTCCCTTTGCTCGAGTCGACAGATCTGCAAAAATATGAGTGAATTAATTGCTTGTTACTTGTTGTGACTGATTATGAAAAAGAATCCATTTTTTGCTGATAAGTGATAATAGCCGAATCAAGTCTCACTTGATCTGAGTGTGTGCAGTGCATGCATTCGAGATTTTGCTTGTCTTGGATGGTTATGATAATAAGTTCCTGAAATTTTTTTTTTTTGCTTGATTAAATTAGCTTTTGTCTTAATAGCATAAAAATTTTATTGAAATCATGAGAGTAAAAAAATCTTACAAGAAGATACTGAGATTGTAAAAAATTACAGAAGCTTAAATAAATTTCCTAAAACAAAAGGAGACAATAAAACAAGCTTAAATTATGGAATGTAACACTAATATTTTCTTAGAAATGTCAGATTTATATTTGATTAATAATATATACAATAATAAGCTTGTATTATATTAAATGAAATTAAAAGTGGGCACAATCACAAATGCATAGTGTTGGTAGAGAAATAATATAAATGACAGATTTTTTTTTTCTCCAACATGACCAATAATCTGACCATTAGTTGGTCGATTTTGCTACATTTTTTTTAATTCAATGGTCGATTTTGGTGGATAACATATCTATCCTGATCGATAATAGTTAAATTGTCAAGATTAAAAATTGATCAATTCGATCATTGTTTATTCATATTTTAAAGTGATAATTATTTACAAACAAAAGAAATATATATTTATTAAATATGTTAAAATAATTGTGATTATCAATAATTTTAGTATAATTTACGTTTTTTTAAGTATTGGATTGTTTAAATATGCGAATTGGCTATAATTTAAATTATTATGAACTTTTTTAAAAAAATTACATTTTAATTTTTTTTAATAAATCACATTTTAAAAGTTAGTTGTTTGAAATAGGAAAATCCAAATCTATATAAATTCATATTAGAATTTCATATTTTGAATATGGATTTATCAAGTCTATCTTGGTCAATTAGTATCCAAACATCATACTTGAGTTCATTTAAATTTTTTCAATTTTTAAATTTTACAATTTTTTTCTTTGATTTTTTTTCGTTTAACATGATTATTTTTTTAATTTTAAATTTTAAATTTAATATTTTCTATTAAAAATATGGTATTTTTGAGTCCTGTCACCCAACTGAATCTTTAAATTTTCCCACACTAAAAAAATTAAGGAAATTCCACCAAAATTTAATTATGAGACTAAATTAATAGTATTATTTGACCAAAATTCAGGCCCTCAGACAGCATTTCCCATTTAAAGATTTCACAAGGAAAAAGGCAGAGCTGCGATGTGACTTGTGAATTCCAAAATATTTTCTATGCCTTTAAAAAGCGTTGCCAAACCGAAACACGTGGAGGTCCATTAAAAAAAATCTAGACAACGGCAGTGGCGCGTGGGGTATAAACGGAGCCCGAGGCGACGCACCTGCTGACGGACTGTTTCTGATTGCCGATTTAACCACTCTGGCGTCTGCCAAGCGACAGCTCCAATGGTCCATTGTTCCTTTTTTTTTTTTGTCAATCAATGCTCCATTGTTCTCATTGTTGTTACTTTATTGCATAATCCCAGTTTAATATTTTTAATTTTATTATGATTTATTAGTCAAAACTGTAATTGTGATTCGTCCAAAAAAAAAAAGGGTGGAAAAACTGTGATTATGATCGGCTTGGCTCGAGTTGGACGCTTCCTCCTTCCAGTAATCCCTTCTCTTAGTATATGACATCTAAAATTTGACAAAAAAAAAATCCCTCAATTTTAAAATCTAATAGTAGCATGTCATATAGCAACTGATTTTTTTTAAAAAAAATATTAACAGGCAAATTTATTTTTATATTATCAATTAATATTTAAATTTAGAAGTCAAACGTAAAACAAATGAATCTTAAAACTAAATTATAAAGAAATTAAATGTGAATAAACTATTTTTTAAAAATAAAAATTAAAATCCTGAAACTATCTAGAAAAATAAAGACCTCATGGGTTACAGCTTTATCAGCAAATAAAACCACTAAACGTGGGTAAATGCCAATTATGATTTATGAGTCTATGTAGACTTCTGGTTGTTGCATAACCAAATTGGCTATAGTATTAGCTCCTTTATTATTATTATTATTATTATTATTATTATTATTATTAGCTCCTTTATTATTTTCGTAATTATGTCAATTTCAGATTTATTTTATCTTTTATCAATTAACAAATAACGTACCTTATTATTGAATGAGATTGATAGATAATAATTATAAATATTTATTGATTATTTTAAAGCTAAATTGTCTCTATGGTCAATTATTTTATTATCTTGTCATTCATATATTAAATCAGTTTTTTATTATTTTTGTCAACTTAATTTTAATTTAATATAAATTGAAAAAAATAATAATGCTATCTTGCATAAATGATCATACTACGAATTCACTGTTTTAAAATCACATTTAACCTTATGGTAGTTAAAATATATAATTGTAGTTGAAACATATATTTACATGTAATCATAATTTGACTAGTGTGGTCCATAAATAAAAAAAAATATTATTTTTATAGTTATTTTTTGATATATTATTTTTGCATACACTAAAATCAATCGTTAGTTTATTAGGATTATATTTATTAGTTTTATTAAATGTAAAAGCATCAAATATATATTTAATTTTTGCATTAAACTTTGTGATTGATGCAATATTTACTTTAATTATATTTTTTCTCTCCATTTATATTATTGTGATTTTTCTCTTAAATAAAGACGAATTTTTGATACATTATACGTGTAGAAAACCTTCAATTTTTAAGAGATTTAGTTTGATTATTTAAAAAAAAACGATTTATTTGGCAGAAATACTTCTTTTCTGACAAATTGAAATTTGTTTAAATATAAATTTTTTAATTTATTTAATCTATTAGTATCTCTTGCAATAGAGATATATGATGAATTTTAAGCTCAATTTTTTTAAAAAACATTATTCATATATTTTTTTATAATATTAATTCCCAGAATTACACTATAAATAATATTTTATTCATCACTAGCTCCTTCATAAAGTAATAATTAATTAATTCACACCAAAAAAGGTAATAATTAATTAACAGTCAGAAGTTCTAACCCAATTCTTAGGATTTGTTAACCAAAAAACTGGTTTTTATTTAAACACCTTAATTGTTAATTATTAGTTTTAATAAAATTTTAATTATCATATTATTATTTCCAATAAATTGTAGAAAACTGAGATAAATACAATTACTCAATCAAGTAATTAAACTTTAATGATTTATCAAACTGTAATATGGTGATTAGAAATGTATATTATTTTTATTTAGATCTTAAATTTAAATTTTAAATGTCTTTTTTTCCACATAAAATTATTAAAAAAATAATTAATTATTCAAAAATAAATGAAAGCTGTAAAAAAATAGAAAAAAAATATTAGATTTAACTAATTCAAGTAACATATCCAAAAATGGATTAACTACTAAAGGTAGTATTGTCAATACTACTAGAAAAAGGTCCTGCAAGCATCACCAACATATACCAACGGAAAAAAGTCTTGCCTAATATTATATGTGTTTTTATTCAATATATATATTAATTTCAAAGTTCAAATATTTGTAAGTAAATAAAATAAAAATTTAAATTATAAAAAAATTATAAAATTAAGTATAAATAAAATTTAAATAACAATTACAAAATTAAATCTAAATAAAATTACATAAACATAAAATAAAATAAAATAATATAATATAAAATTAAAAATAAAAGCTAATTAAATAAGAAATCTAAATAAAAATTACAATAAAATAATTAATATAACTAAAATTAAAATAAAACTCTAACAAAAAATTAAATAATTATTTACTATTTCTTCTTTATCTTAATTATTGAAGCTCTTTATTATTAATAAAAAAAGGATAAATAATTATGAAGTCTCTAAGATTTTATATATTACACTAGTCAGTTTATATATTTTTAAAATATAAATTTTATATTCCTCTGTTTTTAAAATTAAACCGTTTAGTATTTCTTAATATTTTCATCTTAAAAATATTAGTCAACTACTTTAATATTATAAAATAATTAATTTGTCATTCATTTATATATATATATATATTTTGTTATTTATTAAGTTTATTTTATTTTAATTTTATTTTATATATAAATCGTCTGCAAAATAATAAAAAATATTATTCGTATTATTTAAAATTATTTTTTTAGTAATATCTATAAAATTAAAATAAATAATATATATAAATTATTTGCTAAATAATAAAAAATATTATTCGTATTATTTAAAATTAATTTTTAATAATATATATAAAATTAAAATAAATTATTTATAAAAAATATAAATAAAATTTAAAATAAGCATGACTTAACAAATAATAAAAAATATATATATATATATATAAAATGATAAATAAATTATTTTATAATATTAAAGTAGTTGACTAATATTTTTAGGATAAAAATATTAATAAAATGACTAAATAGTTTAATTTTTAAAAATAAAAAGATGTAAAAATTAGATTTTAAAAATATAAAAACTAATTAGTGTAATATATAAAATTTTAAAAATTTTATAATTATTTAGCCTAAAAAATATTTATCATTTTCTTTAAAATTTTGTTTTCATAATTATATATATTTTTTATTCATTTTAAAATTATAAGCTATTTATAAATTTATGTAGTCTATTTTTTATTTAGTGTGGCCTATCGAGACAGAGGAGTATTTTATTTTATTTTTTCAATAGGAAAGTCCGCACTCTCTTCCATTGCCATTACTATTAGCTTCGAGCCAGCCAAGCCTCGAGAATAAAAAAATTCTTCTGAAAACGAAACTAGAAAAGCAACAACCGCGACGCCATCCCCGCCGTAAAAAAGCAAAACCCATCTTTTTCACTCTTTTTCTGATCGCTAGCAAACAATAAACGCTATTTTCTCTTTCTTTCTCTTTTTTCTACAAGCAGAGAGAGTTATTGTTACTGTTTTCCCTGTATTTGCATGGCCATAAACACTGCTACTGTGATGAAAGCTAAGACGGCCCACAATGTTAACTCCAATAATGGCTGCGCCAGTGACGGCAGTGCCGACAGTAATTCTCCCAGTCCACCGCCGTCGCCCCGCCGTAACCACCTTACTACTGCTATTCCTCAATGCCGTCGCCGCCTACGTTCTAAAGTTCAGTCTCATTTTCGCCGGGAAAATCTTACTGCCGGGATCTTTCTCCGATGGGACTTCCGGTACTTGCTGGTCTTGCCTCTGTTGTACATTTTTGGTTTGATTACGTGTGTGGGGCCTTTCTCGGCCTTTTTGCTTCAGCCTAGTCTTCCGGGTGCGGTGTATCGGAGCCATGAGTTGTTTGCGAAGCTCTGGCCTGATATTTCTACTGATAATTCTACTGCAATTAAGGTTTCTCTTTTTTCTTTATTCTTAATTTTTACTAATTTTTACTGTTATTTTTAGTCTTATTATTTTTTTTATTTTTTTTTCTGTTGTGTCGTTGAGAAAGTGGAAAAATAAAAGGTTTAGGAAGACAAAAAATAGTTCATGGCCGTTGAATTATTATTAAATTGGAATGAAGGAAAAAGATTTGAAGTTAAGAAAATTGAAAATTGCGATTATTCCTAATGGAACTCAATCAAATAACTTTTTTAGGATCAAATGATTTTTCTGAGAACTTTTGTATTTATTTTCTTTTATCGGTTTTTGTTTTTAATTTTTTTATAATGCCTGGAGGTGCTTTTTTATTGCTGTTGCACTCTTGTTCTTGAAGTTAAGCTAAATAGGCTTGTTAATTTTGATCATGAGTAGTTGGATTACTTGATTTTTTAAAGGGAGATGTCTAAGTGTACACATGAATTAAGCTTCTTTTCTATGGAAGAGTAAGTGAATTACTATGTAATTTCTGCAAAAGGGAGGGCCAGCCCGGGATGAATTCAATATTTTTTTTGTGGAACCATTTTCCCTATTAAATTATAACGGGCACACGTGCCATTTCTGGTTACAGTTATCCTCTATATGGAAATTCAAAAGGAGGTTGAAAGTGCCGAGACCTTGTCCGACTTCAACTGCTAGGCAACATTTTGCTGCAAATAATGAAGGTAGGTAAATTAATTCTGAGATGGCTTTTCTAGTGTACGGGCACAGTGCTTGAATTTCTCTTATGGGCAAACTTTTGACCCGGGAAATGGGAATCTGGGAAGTATATGTTTTTGTTCTTTAGGCATAGGAAGCAACAAGGTTCTAAACCCAATGATAGGTAAGAATAAATAGGAAAAACAGGCATATTCTTTTTGGTCTCTCTTACATATCTTAAGCTTGGGGCGTTATAAGTAACCTCCCTCATCCAGCTGCACTTTGTTGGTTATGATGCACGACCAGAATAACATTTGGTTGTTTATCCATGCCTGAGGAAAAAATTAGATTAAGTAAATTATAGCTCATGTTTTGCCCATTGAATTGCAGAGCCAGCAGGCCCTAATGGTTACTTGATTGTGGAGGCAAATGGTGGTCTTAACCAACAGCGCTCTGCGGTATGCTATTGCTTTGCTATCGATTTACTATAAGTTCCTATTTGCTTTGTCAGTAGCGGGGCCATAGAAAATTTCGTAAGAATAACAAAAAAATTTATAAGAGCAAGTGTATATTAGTAATGAATTAATTAGTTGTGGAACATACTAAATATAGATGCGAGAGAACCAATATATAAATCATATTTGGATTTTGCAGTACTTCATTAATATTTCTTTATATATAATAAAAAAAGATCATTTACAGTCTGGATCACAAAAAAAAGAGCATTTGTAATTATCATGTTGATTGACAAAAGAGTGTTGTTTTTAGGTGACGAGAAAGACATGGGAGAGGGGCCATGCGACAAAATTTAAGGCTGCCATATAAAATTTTCAATGCTAATCTTTAGGAAATTAAGGGGCCATGGTCTTCCATCCTCCCCTGGTTCTGTCATCGCATAGTAGCGTGACGTTATGATATCCACATGTTTGTTCAATATCTGCTTCTTTCTTATTCCTGATGTTTTATGTCTTTCTACAGATTTGCAATGCTGTTGCTTTAGCTGGACTTTTGAATGCAGTACTAGTCATCCCTCGCTTTGAATTCAACCGTGTTTGGAGGGATCCAAGGTGAGACCAAGTTATTTAGGTTTACAGTGTCTTGTTTGGGCAATTTATTTTATCACAAACCTTGCAACTCAAATTTTAAGACTGTTCTTATTTGAAGGGGTTAAGGTATGTTTTGATCAGGAAGCAGTCACATGCGCATGCACATGCCCATAAGCACTTACTTTAAGACCTCATTGAACTTTTACTGGAATGAGACCAATAGTTGCAGGTTCCATGACTTTGCTAGGCTTGGTGCTTTGCTTTTTTTCTCAACATTGTGTCTATAAGAGCCACAAACTCAAAATTACTTGCCAAGCATACCTCCTGCGATTGCAGAGACATAATCAAAATTTTGATATTATCATCTTAATTTCATTGTATTTGAGATAGACCGGGACTTGCCATAACAATCATTGATCCTGAATGCCATTACTCATTCAATATATGTGCCTACTAGAATATGGGTGCTATAATTTTGATTCTACTCATTTAACGTCAATTGCACTGTCCAAATGCATTTAGTGGTGGGACCATGTTGGGAGTAGAGGATGCTGTGGCCTCCCAAGTCCCAGTAACTGCACACTCACTTATGTGCTAAAGCACATTATGGCCCTTCCAAATGTCATTCACATATGTATTTTATCTCATTCAGTATTTGCTCCAAGATAAAAAAGATCCTCTTTAGCTCATAAATCTTATATGATTTCTAATTAATTATAGAATTTTCAGCTTGAAATGCATTCGGTGAATTTTCAAGACTTAACTAAAAAGAATTTTAATTGCATTTGTTGATTTGGTAAATAAGTCAGTTTTTTGATGAATTATATTTTAATGTTGTCCAAACAAAAATGACATAATTCTGAACTATAAAATTTGAAATTGATATTCTTTAAATATTTTTATATAATTGGGGAATTTTTTTTATCAAATAGAGTTTTTTATTTTTTAATTTTTTTGTAGTGAATAGTAGACTTAATTAATGAATAATGAATGAGTGGTTTGATATTGTTTTCAATAATTTATAATAAATCTTAGCTTTTAAGATCAATCATGTTTTACATGTACCCAACACATTATCTTTATAATTCTAAATGAACTTCCCACCCTATATGTCTGGCACCAGCGTTGAATATATTAACATGTATATGTAATATATAAGCAGTCCAGCAAATCAATTTTGCTGAAACTATTATCTTTGGTTCACATTTGGTACCCAACAACTAGATACTGTGTGTATCTGTAACCTAACCTTGCAAGAAATGCAGTTTCTGAAGTGAAATCTTGAAGAGATTTTGAGTTTGACCTGAGCTGGAAAATGAGAACTATTCACATTAAATCAGCTAGTATTGTAATTCATATGTTTTACAGTGAGTTCGGAGACCTATATGATACAGATCATTTCAGAGCCACTCTTGAGGGTTATGTGAAAGTTGTTAAAGAGCTACCTGATGAATTGATGGAAAGATATTACTACAACATTTCTAATATTACAACCATCCGTGTCCAAGCTTGGGCACCTGCTAAGTATTACCTGGGAGAAGTTTATCCTCTCCTTAAGGAACAAGGGTATGTGCAGGAGTTTTTTTTTTTTTTTTGTAATTTCAATTTTCCATGTGAATTAAAATCCTTGTGAAAAAAATCAATTATGTAAGCAAATTGAGTCTAGAAAGCACGCAAATACTTTAGGATTGTCAATCTTTAACTTGCTATTCTGTTTACTGATATAGTGATATCTTAATTAGTTTCTAATAGCTATATTAACCGACCTAAAATCTGTAGAAATAAATTTCCAGTTGTTTCTAATTTGTTTTCTCTGAAAGCAGGGTTATCCGCATTGCTCCATTTGCCAATAGATTGGCAATGAGCATCCCATCTGATATTCAATTGTTAAGGTGCATTGCAAATTATAAAGCTCTGAGGTTCTCTTCTCCTATATCAACACTTGCGCATAAACTAGTAAATCGAATGATTGAGAAGAGCTCAAGAACTGGTGGAAAATATGTCTCCATCCATCTCCGTTTTGAGGAGGTACTAATTATATAACGTGTTGGCTTTTAAATAATTTATATTCTTTGTGTTCAATGTTTTCAGTGTTCAATATGAACTTAAGATATCTCTCGCAACCTTCAGGATATGGTTGCCTTCTCATGCTGTGTGTATGATGGAGGAGATGCTGAAAAGCTCAAAATGGATTCAATTAGAGAAACAGAGTGGAAGCAGAAATTCAAAAGAAAAGACCGCGTCATTTTACCTGGTCTCAACCGTATTGATGGAAAATGTCCTCTAACCCCTTTGGAGGTATCTCATATGTTCATCTATTCTCTTGCTTTTTGAACCCTTGGCTTTTTTATTTGAGCATTTTGTAACGGCTTTGCTATTGTGCTTTGCTTACAGCTTCAACAGAAATTTCTGTTCTTTTTGACTTTTCTCAATAGTATCATTTAGACATCAGTGATTTATTTCAAGCTGCTGCTAGGCATTATAGGAGCACCAAATAGTCACATTGTTTGAGGCCGTGGGAAAGAGTATAATGACTTGGGGTTCAGTGGCCAATTCAACCCAACCTCATTTGCATTTCTTTTACTATTTTTCTGATGCATCATGCTTATTGCCATGTGCAAATTGAAACAAGATTTTAAACACCATGTTAAATGTGCCAACAAAGACAGTAATAATTTTAATGCTGTGCATACTATATATGGATAAATATTCTGTGTGCAATCTAGTACATTTTATATTTTTTTTCTCTCAATTCCCCTGTTGATTTTCATGCATGCCATCTAATTTGGCAAAAAATAAGAAAACTCTTGTTGAATGATGTTTTTAATGTCAGCGTAGGTTGGGATGATGCTACGTGGTATGGGATTTGATAACAACACATCAATTTATTTAGCCTCGGGGAAAATTTACAAGGCAGAAAAACATTTAGCTCCTTTGTTGCAGATGTTTCCCCTTCTTTACTCCAAGGAGTCCCTTGCAACCCCAGATGAACTTGCTCCTTTTGAGGTTAGTTACTAGCAGTAATCTTGTGATGTAATGGTGAGACAGTCATGTCTTTTAGTCTTTCCCCTTTCTGCATGTTGACTAGGTTTTGCGATCAGATGCCATAGTTGAAAACTATATGTCTGGAGCATATGCCACTTGATGGCTAGTCCAGATAAGGCCTTTTGCCCCTGTAGAGCCATCAACTTGCATTCTCTCCCAAAAGTAGACTTCTTAAAACTCATCAGGGAGTCAGTAATCAGGTAAGCAAGAGCCAGTAAGCTACCATAAAAATTGATTATGGCATAAAAAACTGAAATGCATGTTAGACCAGTGATTTGACCATTAGAAAATAGACCAAATGTTATATTTTGAATTTATTTTTGTGAAACAAGTAGATTCATATTAGACTTTTGCAATTTTCAGAGATTAACTGAATCAAGTTAATTAGTGAACATGCATAGACTGGCTGGTTTATTTTGGTTTTGTTTTTTCCTTCAAATTGCTCATCTGAATGAACAGATAAAAAAAATGACTATAATTTCCAGAATTCAGTTTATATAAAATTGCTTAAAATTTTCTCTCCGTTGGTAGGGCTATTCTTCAAGGTTGGCTTCTTTGGATTACACTGTGTGCTTGTTTAGTGAAGTCTTTGTTACAACCCAGGGAGGAAACTTCCCACATTTTCTGATGGGTCATCGAAGATTCCTTTTTGATGGGCATGCAAAGACCATTAGGCCTGATAAACGCAAGCTTGTTGTTCTCATGGAGGATATGGAAATTAGGTATCTTACCGTACAATGCATTATTCTTCTTTGTTAATTTACTGTTATTTGTGGGAATATATGTATGCCAGAATGTGAAAATTTTGGACTTGGAGATCTTCAGCAGTTAGTGAATGATTTTCTGACTTCTATTGGAGAGTGTCCCTCCTCTTTCCTTTTTTTTTTTCAAAAAAAAAGTATGCAGATTTGATTTGATTAACTAGCACCTTCTGATATAATTTAGTTTTGTATGATGGGCATGGTCATAAGAGCAAGCTAAAAGCTGGAGTTTAGAAATTTGAGGCAATTGTATCTTGGACTTTGCCCTTGCAAGGGAGAGCTTTAGGATTTTGGTAAAGGGCCAATATAAACAATATTGTGCAAGTCATTGATGAAACAATATCTATTTTTGATCTGCAGTTGGAAGACCTTCAAGGATCAAATGGGAGCAATGCTTACAGAAAATGATCGTAAAGGAGTGATGGTACCCAGAGTCAAAAAAATCAACAGAAAAACTTCCATTTATACATACCCATTGCCAGAATGTGGGTGTCTCCTATCACAGAACTCTTCACTTAAATTAACACAAACAGAAAACATGCTTGATTCGCTACTCGAGTCTGCAAGATAACTGACAAGTTTCCTTGCCACGTCAGTTTTTCTCCCTTACAGACATCAATCATGCAGTTATAGCATTGTGCAGCTTGGTTTTTATCTCTTCAGTGGTTGTTCCTCTCGTGTTGCATTGCTAAAACCTCACATGCTAAAGCAGATGAGAATTGCAGATACCATTGAGAGATTCAAGAATTCCGATTTTGATGATCCAAGGAATTTGTCACTGATGGTGTTGGTTAAGCCTCTACAAAGGATTGGTTAATTTTCTTTGTATCTATTTTAATTTCAGATTGGCTGCAAAGGGCAATTGTTGTTTGGTGTGAACTGTATTAGATTTTCAGTGTTCAGGCATTAAGTTGGAGGTTGACGTGATAGCTCCGATCAAGTGGGGTACAGGATTACTGTCTTTTCTACCCTCCTACACAGATATTTCTAGGTACAGGTGTTTAATTTTTTTTCCCTTGACATGTTTAATGTAATTATATTAAGACATGAGCATTATCGAAATTTACTCCTTTTTACTACAGTGAAAAAAGAAATTCCTTTCCACAGTATCAATGTTTCTGGAATAAAATTATTTATTTGCCTGTAGTGTCTTGCGGTGAAGAATTTTTGCGTCATTGTGGTTCATAGTCAAATAAAGTGTAAAGACAAGAAAATTGTAAGAAGGGGGAAAAGAAAAATGCTTGAAGGTTTTCTACTTTTGTACGATTTCATTTTTACTTGTACTCGAGAACAACATATGCACTAAACGACAGGTTGTTTAGTTTTGAGATATGAGCCTACCGTTTAGTAGGAGCGTCTCTGTTCTGGAGCGTTATTAATAGAAATCACGACGTTCTGTCTTTCATGTGTAAATGACCAAAACGATGCGACGTCGTAGTTTCATTAAAAATTAACGGAGTTTAAAATTTGTCGTTAAAAGGAGATACAGACTACAAATTTTTTGTGCAAGAACGATATATTCGATTTTATCATTCATATGCTACTGATTTATGATTAAAATTGAACGGAGAATGGAGAAGCCGGCGATCCATCGATTTGGATTGAATTCATTGCAAATTAAAATTTAAAGCTTGTGGGAATTTCTGATGATTGTATTTATTTTATTGGTTCCCTTCAAGAGCTAATTGGAAATGGACTTGAAGCATATCGTGACAGCTATACGCCATTGTGGGCGAGTTCAAGCGCTCAAACATGGCCAATCATTTCACTCTCGTCTGATAAAAACTGGGTATTCTCATAATGTATATATAGCGAGCAGTTTGATATCAATGTATGTAGATTGCTCCTCTATAGAAGATGCACGCAACGGATTCGATGAAATGCCTCATAAAAATATTATTACTTGGACCACAATGGTCTCTGCGTATACCAGCGGTGGAAAACCTCGTAAAGCTATAAGCCTATACATCCAGATGTTAGATACTAAAGCCGAGAAGCCCAATGGATTCATGTATTCTGTGGTTATGAAAGCGTGTGGTCTTGTGGGTGATGTTGGACTAGGTAAAGTGATTCACATGAGAATTTATAGAGAGAATTTAAGTAACGACATTGTCTTAATGAATACCCTTTTGGATATGTATGTTAAATGTGGCAGATTGGATGAAGCAAGGAAAGTTTTTTATGGGACTTTTCTGGCTGCAAATTCTACTACTTGGAATACGATCATTTCAGGGTATTGTAAGGAAGGGTTAATGGAGGAGGCAGTGCACCTGTTTAATCGAATGCCAAATCCAAATGCTGTTTCTTGGAACAGCATTATTGCCGGTTTTGTGGATGATAGGAGTTCGTGTGCGTTGGAGTTTGTCTGTAAGATGCACCATGAAGGGTTTAAACTTGATGATTTCACGTTTCCATGTGCTCTTAAATCGTGCAGTTATGTTGGTTTCTTAGCTATGGGCGAACAGATTCACTGTCACGTTATAAGTTCAGGTTTCTCATCTAGCTGCTTCACCATGTCAGCCCTGATTGATATGTATTCAAATTGCAATAGGTTAAATGAAGCAATTAAACTATTTGACCATCATTCCAACGGTTCAGTGTCTGAAAACTTCGCACTTTGGAATTCTATGCTTTCTGGTTATGTGGTCAACGAGCAAAATTGGGCAGCTCTCAATACGCTTTTCAAAATCTATCTTTCTGGTGCTTGCATGGATTCTTACACTTTCAGCAGTGCATTGAAGGTCTGTATTAACTTGCTTAATTTAAAACTTGGGATTCAAATGCATGGTTTGGTGGTTGTCAACGGGTATGAGTTGGATTATGTTGTTGGAAGTGTTCTTATTGATCTCTATGCAAGACTCGGAAACATTAAGGATGCTTTTATTCTATTTCACAGGCTTACAAGGAAAGATATTATAGCTTGGTCTAGTTTAATCATGGGTTGTGCCAAGATGGGATTAAACGCGTTAGCTTTTACATTGTTCAGAAATATGGTTAATTTGGATCTTGAAGTTGACCAATATGTCATTTCTAATGTTCTGAAAGTTTGTTCAACTTTGGCATCTCTTACAAGGGGCAAACAGGTTCACGCTTTATGTATTAAGAATGGATATGAAACAGAAGGTGTTACTGTCACAGCTCTCATCGACATGTACTCAAAATGTGGTGAAATTGAGGATGGCATAACTTTGTTTGATTCCATTGCTGATAGGGATATTGTGTGTTGGACAGGGATCATTGTGGGGTGTGGCCAGAATGGAAGAGCAAATGAAGCTGTTGAATTTTACCGAAAGATGGTAGAGATAGGGTTAAAGCCAAATGAAGTCACTTTTCTAGGTGTCCTTGCTGCCTGCAGACATACTGGTTTCACTGAAGAGGCATGGAACATATTTAAATCCATGAAATTTGATTATGGACTTGAACCTAAGATGGAACATTATTACTGCATGATTGATCTTCTTGGTCAAGCTGGAAATTTCAAGGAGGCAGAGAAATTGATTTCTGAGATGCCATTTGATCCTGATAAAACCATATGGATCTCCTTGCTGGGGGCATGTAGAATTCATGGGAATAGAGAACTGGTTAGTACCATTGAAAAGAAACTTCTTGCTACCTCCCCAGATGATCCTTCAGTACATGTTATGCTTTCAAATGCTTATGGAACATTAGGAATGTGGGATAATCTGAGCAAAGTGAGGGCAGCTGCTAAAAAATTGGGCATAAAAGAAGCTGGAAAAAGCTGGGTTGAGATTTCAACTTAAGATACAGGATTTAGTCTATCCCTGGCCAAAATGAGCCTTATATCTAAAGTTGAAATTAAGTGGTTAGAAATTCTTGTTGATATTTACCTATTAATGACTGCTTGCCTTGGATGTGAACCTGAAGAATGATACCTTGCAGTAAACAACTGGACCAAGTTGCTGAAAACCAGAGGATGCGAAGACATAATATCATATAGTGGATGACAGTCAGAATGTCTCCTAAATGCTTCTAAACAAGTTACATTTTCAGTTTACAGGTATGCTGAATTGTATGTCTTGATGGCCCCTTAAGGATAGTTATATATTTTCCTGCTTGTGTCCCTGATATTGGAATATGCTGATCTTTCTCTATGTACTTTCAAGTTTTTCTTTTTCCCATGATTTCTTCATTTTGACATATTTTCACCAATCTGTGGTGCATCAGGTTGACTGTTCCAACTTACTAATAAATTTCATTAGACAAATAACGTAGGAGCAACTAGATGAAGGGACAAGGAAGAACAGCAACTTGTCTGTGGCAATTATGTTCATATAAGCAAGTTGTACGATTTGCTTTGATGCAGGAGACCAGGAAGATGCAAAGAAAGGAATAAAATTTCTACATTTTGTTCAATTTTTGATAGCTTTTAGCAGGTCATTTCTCTATGCAAGTGAGTTTTAGGCAATATTGTTGGTTACAGATTGCAGTACTTATACAAGATTTGACCAGTCGATCTTTCTTGTTTTTATAAATTATAGGGAAAGAATGGATGGAAGGGTTCAGAGAACACAAAATTGGAAGAAACTAGTAAACCTTAGAAGCATCCATCGACTCCAAGTTTGAGCTCTCCCTCAATTTAATGACTATTTTGCTGCGCCATATTTTTCTTTTTTCTTTTTTTTAACAACATTTGGAGTTGCTTTGTAATAGGGATTGGTGGTAAAACACACAAATAGATGCAATCATGATTTGTTGCATATGTGAAAAGTGTCCATAATGTATATTGAAATTTCATTAGTGTTAAACAAGAATGTGTGCCTTCCAAAGGTCTCAAGTTTATCCTCCTCACACTACTTGCACGCCTTTGGATTTGCAGATGCTTACCTACTTGACAACCTTGAACTGGATCTCTATATCTCCTTTATTTAAAAATTTTTGAGATTGATATAATGCACAATAATCTATTCATAACTATACTGTGTTAACAAATTAAAAATGTAATAAATTAATAAGAATTGAAATCATGATGACCTTTATGAGTTTCATTTAATTAAAAACATCCTGTGTGACTTGCACCTTCATTAGATTTTTTTTTTTCTCTTTGCTCATTTTATTATTTTCATTGTGTTTGAAAACCTAAATTTGGTAAGTTAATATGACTCATTTGCAAAAATGGGAACGGTTAATCATGCTTATGTGCATGTATGAACAAGCATATTAGGTCACGAGCATGCTGAATAAAATTCTTTGTTTGGAAGTTAACATGTCCCTACTCTTAATATATTCAATAATCATTGTTTTGTACAGGCTTGCAAAATTAGAGGAGAAAGGATAGGATGGTCCCAATATTTACCCTGGTCCAGCCATTTGGACCTAACAGACATGAGCGAGCAACTGCAACATGGGTGGGTTCCAGCTGATGACCCAGATTAGTGAGTGAGACCCACTAGACTATTTGTTTCTGTAGATGCAGAGCTTCTATCCCTTGGCTTGGAAGGCTTCATTCCATGCTCGTAACAATTGTCTGTCTTAAAGACGTATTTTTTTTTTCTTTTTCAGTTTTCTCATGCTACGTTGCTTTCTTTTTCAATCATTTCAATCTCTGTCTCTATCTGCTACTTCTACATGATAGATCGTGCTGTGTTTCCTCTTTTAAGTGGTACAATCCTCTCTTTTCATCTTTTCAATGACTCTAAAAGCAAACGCACCGCAAAAAAAAAAAAAAGCTACTGCCAACCTGCATGCAAAAGTTCCTCTTGGACCATCTATTTGGTTCCATTGAGAACAACGGAACAAAATGTGACTAATCTCAGGTGTTTTCTTGAGCAAAAACATTGCATACACAGTGGAGTTATGGACTTAGTTGACTAGATTATAATTTTGTAGTTTTCCACCTTTTCTAGCATAAACTAGTGGAGTATGTGGTATGACATATACCCACAAAAAAAAAAGGTAGTAAAAAAATGATATTTTCAGTTTTTGACCTTTTCTGGAGTATGTGGTATGACATCCAATGACAGGTGAAGGGTTTGTAATTAAGATAATTTGTCTGATTTAGGACCATTGTGAGTATCAAGCTATTAGATTTCTTGAATCCCGTCAATGTGAAATAGATGTTACAACTTGATTGGCAACTAATCTATTAGTGGATTAGCTCCCCAAGAATGAGAAATTTACTATTGATTCCCATTTCCAAAATCTTTCCATAGCCAGAGATTGGCACTTTATTAAGCCCATGCTTGGATGCTTAGCCTTATCTGATCGGAAATCAAGAAAATTCGAAATGATGAGGTAATGAGTACAAAACAAGGGTCAATAATTATTAATAAATCTACCATAGAAATGCAACACAAATCAAGAACCCATGCGCAACCCCAAATGCAGACTACAAAACAAAACAAAGTTAGCTATAACTAATTCATAGAAGCTTCTTCTGATACTGAGTAACTCTCTAGTGAAGCTGTTAGGTGGCATTAAGTTTATTTTACTACCAATTCTGCCAGTCCACCTCTCCCAGTAATTCATTAGGACACTGACACGTCAACTCATTAAGAAAATGGACCATTTAGAATATCATTTTGTGGGCTACATAGATTTTTCTTTTGTATATAATATATATAGCCAATCTCCTCTCCCTTTCTTTTGTTTTTAACTACATGACAGAATATATGAAGTGAAGATTTAATATTATTGGTGGTAAAAAAAATTGAACAAAGGAAAAAAATCACTGTCAAAGACAATGATTCTTGTGTTTTGTACAAAACCATATAATTTATATGTCTATATATATAATAATAAAAGAAATATTGTTATTTTTGGGGACATTTATAAGTGGTTTATAGTTAATTATATGGAGAGAGTAGTTAAATAGAAGGTTTTAAATCTTAAAAGTTCTTTTCTAAAGTCAATACTCAATAATATCTAATTTGGTCGGCTAAAATTAAAATTCGAGTTTAAGCCTGAATATTGATGGTCGAAATTTTAATTTACTAATATTATATTTTTGCCTGTGTTAGGCTAATATTTGTAATGTAAGTTGCATGTATTGATGATGGAAATAATATTATTTTTTTTGTCTGTAGTATAATATGTTTAATGTAACTTGTATATAATATCCCTTGAAAAAAATTATAAAAAAATTAAAGTATGAAGTCTTAAAAAAATAATAAAAACCCTTTTCTAAGAAAACAAAAATTTATTACTACGATGGTACGTACGATACAGCACATACAGCCAATGTACAATTAATGCCATGTATGGGATACCAAAAGAGCTGCACCCCATCAATTTATTGTTAATTGTTTTGTTTTCTTACAATTCCCAACTGTAATTTTTGTAAACTTGCAAGATTTATCCATTTAATTGTGGATCTTCGCATAAAACCGAATGAATACATAACATTATATCAAACATCTGAGATTTTGCTAGACAAAGACACAAAGCAACCAAACAAAATAGGTTAAGTAGTCACAAAGTACAGACGTAATACCTTAGACCTTATAAAGCAGTCCCGTTTCTGAGATTTTTAGGGCCCTAGGCGAATAATGAGAAAGAGGGCCCTAACATTGGGACCAACATCAATGAACAATACAAGTCTTTCGGATTTTTGGTAGAAGACAAGTCGGAGAGGCTCTAAGGAATATGAAATGATATTTTGGCAGAAGAAAAAAGAAATAAAATTAACCCAGGATTTTATTTTATTTTTTGGCTGCTGTTGTGCTATTTAATGCAGGATTTTTTTTTTGGGATTTTCGGCCCCTATTCTGAACTTTCTAGCATGGGCCCTAGGCGGTCGCACTTAGTGCCTACCCTCAGGGTCGGGCCTGTTACAAGGAAAGGTCTAAAACCCTCTATAGATAACAACAAAACAGGGCAAAATAGCCTTAGGATTAAACACATACAACTCATCCAAATTTGAGTAAACCCCTACAGCACCAGCTACTGAGTCATATTCCTCCGTATTACCTTCCATGTTCTTCTTAACTCTCCCAGCTATTACTCTACAAACCAGCATTGCCCTTTTATCGTTGTTGCCATTACCTTCCTCAAAGATTGCAGTTTTATCATGTGCTTTACCACTTGTTGCTGTAGTCAGAATCCCATTTTTATTGACACTTCCATTTGTTGATTCTTTAAACCCGTTCTTTATTATGCTACATACATTGCAATTTGGAATTGAATTGCACAAATTGGATGATCCATTTAGGCCTAGTGAACAGGCAAAGCTTGTGCAGTGAAATCTGAGTAGTTCGTTTCCATCTGCTATGCATCTTGGGTGTTTCTTTGACAGCATGTTGGCTTTGGCTTTAATGGAGTCTCTGTACTCTTCAAATTTGGAGATGGTTCTTTGAGTGTTGTGGACCTTGAGGATTCTGTCTATTTGGCAAACGGGTCCTTCTTTCTTTAGCCAGCTTGATTGGAATATGATTTCTACTATGTTCTTGCTTGTGTCCTCTGGACCCAGTTCAGATACTGTGAAGTTTGATTCCAAAAACAGGGGGGTTAAAGGATTTCGAATTGGCAATTTTGCATTTTGGATTTGATATGTGTAGTGGGCATCGAAATAAGTAGCCAAAAAGTACAAAATTTCAATCCAAATGTAACTAAAATTTGGAAATTAACTAACCTATATTTCCTCCAACAAACAAAATTATGAAGTAAAATGTTAAAGAGGAGAAAAACATTGAAGGAAATAGTGAATTTACCTGCGTGTCTAACAGCTTGATGAAGCTCCAGATTTTCAGCTTTAACAAAGATCTCACCACATTCAGGACAAGGACAAATGCTACTTCTCAAAGAAGGATCTCTGGTAAATCCAAGAACAGGGTCCACCATTCTACACTCATAGCAGCCAGAGAATCTCCTAAATGGCATTCCTTTAAAAGGCCCAACATTGCTAATGGAGGAATTAGAAGATACAGAATGTGAAGAATTAGTAAAGGAAAGAACTCCATTGATTTCATTTAAAGGAGCTTTCATGGATCTACTTGAGGAATCGTTATTGTTACTAGTTAATAAACCCAATGAAACCCTTTTTCTTTGAAGTTCAGGGAAGGCTATTTCAGGCCTCTGCATGACCTTTGTATTGCTGCACAGTGAGCCCGAGCACTTAATTTTCTTGCATTTCTTGCTGGTTTCTTCCAAGGGCGCCTGTTCTTGATTAATTTTTTTGCATTTCTTGATGGTTTCTTCCAAGGGCGCCTGTTCTTGATTAATTTTCTTGCATTTCTTGCTAGTTTCCTCCAAAACCTGTTCTTGATTGATTTTCTTGCATTTGTTGCCGGTTTCTTCCAAGTCTTGTTCTTGATTATTATGATGTTTTTTCTCCTTCTTGCTGTGTTGCTGTTCTAGCTTTGGATGTTGTTTTTGTAGTTCTTTGCGGGTAAAAAGGCTTCTTACAGCTAACCATGAAGGTGGTTTTTCTGATTTTTGAGGTTGGTGGTTCTGGTTCTGATTCTGGTTCTGGTTGATTTCTTTGATGGATTTTCTTGGTGTTTTAGGCTTAGGTTTAGCCATTGGACAGTGAACTAGAAAGCTTGAAACTTGAGCAAAAGAAATGATAGATAGCCAATTTTTCTCTCACATGCTCTAACTAACCTTTCTCTCTCACCTGCTCTAACAAAACAACTGGGGTTGTGACGGCTAGAAGTTGCAGGGAAGCTTTGTTTTTGTAGGAGTTTTTATCTGGATTTGAGAGTCATGATTCTGTACTAGCAATAGGAAAATTTTTACATAAATTTGATTTATATCTTTATTTATAGAATAAATTAATTATAAATTATAATTTAAATTATAATATTTTAAAAATAATTTAAATTATTTTTTAAAATTATGATTTATAGTTAGTTTAGTCTATGAGTGAAGTTACAGATCAAGTCTATCTAATAATTTTTAATTAGTAATATTTATAAATTTTAATTAATAAATTAAATTAATTTATAATCCTGCAGTGTAGAAAGCATTATTCAATGTTTCATGATGGGAATCTAACCGTTCAATCAGAGGAGAGATACTTAGACAGTAGCTGAAGAAATCAATATGGGTCCCCCTCCGCTGATTAAATTACTGAGTGACCTGTTATGGAATACGACTGTATTCTATCATATTCGTTTAATTTATTTTATATATACAACTAAAATTAAATTTATATTTTTAAAAAAATTTAAATTCAGTTAGATGATTGGATTAAAATTAATTTTTTTAATTGAACTCAAATTTAATATATATATATATTATACATATATATTTATAAATTATAATATATATTACATAATTTGATTTGGCCAATTCGATATATAAATTTTTATATATAATTATATATATATTAATATATGTATTTTTATATTTTTTTATTTAATCCAAACGAAATCGATTCGATCTGACTCGATAATATTAAAATAAAATAATAAATTTAAATATTAAATATTAACTCATTTGAAATTAAAACCGGACCAAATTCAAAATTACTTTAGTTGAAATTTTAAAAAATTAAACGTTTTCGGTTTAATTTTTTTTAGTTAAATTAAAAAATTACTCTAATTTGATCGAACTTTACCTGTATACACCTCTAACGCTGCCTATAGAATTGCTTAAATAGTGTCACACTTTTTATTTTATTTTCAATTACGTCACTTTTTCTTTATACTAATGAAAAAATGATGTTAATATATATCTAACAATCTCTTATTAATTAATTTATATGGCCAATCATGTTTTCATTTTATAATTACTGATGTTAATTACTTTGCTTTTCCTATTTTATAAATTGCTTTGCTGATTACTTTTTTCCCTTTTAATGATATGCTAATTACTGCTAGAAGTATTTTTTTTAAACTGTAATTACTACTAGTAACAGAGAGGCTAATGGGTTAAGGTGAATAATGAAGTAGCCCTATGCTTTATTATTAGCATCCCAAGGTGGATTTTTGGGCTTAAGTGCCATTCATCACTAGGAAGTTGCATATTAATTACACCATTCTGGCTCTTCTTATGGGGAAAAGCTGCATGATTCCTTTTGCCACCCCACCCATATGCTTTGGAACATTGCTTTTTTACTTTAATATTTATATTAACTTAATTAAATCTCCCATTTTACTATCAAATTTAATGGACTGTCAACCCTTGCTTTTTATAGTTTTTACCTTTATTCTTTTTTTTAACTAACGTTCAAGTTTCAATTAAATTTGAACTTATAAAAATATTTAAATTTAAAATTTTATAGTTTTACATTATTAAAGTATCATACCCTTTTAACTATAAAAAAGATTAGCTCTACTAACCTCATGATCAAGCCATCACATTCAAATATGAAGTTAGAAAATGTAGATTAAAGCAATTTGTTGTTGAAATGGGCAGACACTCTTTAGTATTCATATCATAAGCTTTTTGTTTTGTTGCTTTTTTTTTGGAAATTACAAGTACAGTATGCTTTTTATTTTTTTTCATATTATTCTTTCATGTACTACTTTTAATTAAAAGGCTAATATACTTGATTTTAATAAGATTTAAGTATTTATGAATTATATTAAAATAATAATAATAATGATAAAAAAAACGAAAACCAAGTAAAGTCTCTATTTGAATTTTGAGTAAGCACTTGAATTTTGCACTTTCAAAACTAAAAACAGAACATTTACATATGGTGGGTGCACTTGGAAGCAGAAGTAGTGGAGTCTGAACTTGCACCAATAGTTGCCTACTTGCCTAGAGAACATTGAAATTTATGAAGCATTCTTCGAGGTTTTTCAAGCTATCATACGATAATAATTAAATCTTAATTCTCTCATTTTTTTTAAAAAAGTAAACCCTGATTTTATTACCACTTGTCACTTCCCATGCCCATTATTTATGCAAATTGAAGTTTGTATATTGAATTCATTTTCTTTTCAGTGCAAATTAAATTTAAGTCTTTTATAAGATTTTTGTATAAATATTTTTTTATTTAATATGAAGCTTAAAATTTTAATGAAACCATAAAATTAGAATTTATGTTAGTATCACATAGTTATTTATGGAGTTTGTTATAAATGATATAATTAATATTTTGTTAGTTTTGAGTTTTATTTATAGGTATATTAAATAATATTATTATAATTCAATTTAAATATACCGTTTATATCCAATTAGTTCCTGAATACTCTAATCAATAAATAATAAGCATTCTGTAGTAATGACATGTTAATTGTTATAATAAAACAAGTAATTATAAATTTTTAATTGGTGTAACTAATTATTGAAAGTTTTAAGGTTATCATCATTTATACTTTTTATAATGTTATATTTATAATTTAAATTTATAATAATTTTTGCATGGATACACTCAAAAATTGAGTTGAGCGAGTGTATATACACTTGAGCAAATTAAAATTAAATAAAAAATTTTAATAAAAAATTTTTATTTAATTTTAATTGGCCGAATGTATATACAGTTAATTTATAATAGAATGAATTTCTCTTGTAGATCTATGAGTTCAATTATCATGGCTCGGCTTTATCATAAAGAATGAAGACTGGTATTAGCCTCTTGTATTCTTTTAAAATATAAATGTAGGACCTTCTTCCTCAAAAAAACTGGACCTCCTCTCCCAATAATTATTACTTCAATCACAGCATTGTAATAATGATATTCTCACTCAAATTATTACGTTTCCCTTCCTCCAATATCATTCATTCTTATTTCACTCTTCTTCTTCTTCTTTTTTTGTAGGACATTATGTTGGGGTTTTCAATTTTTTTACCAGTAATTTATGAATAGGCTTTCTTTAAGAGGTGTTAGGATAATTGTTTCTTAGGTCTTGAATCTCCCATTTTGGTGGAATTTATTTTTATTCATATTAAATTATAAAAGTTAGGATATTTGATCTCTTTAATTACTACATCGATCTATAATGTATATAATATTTCTTAAAAAAAAATTTTAGTATAATAATTGTAGTGATTACCTTCTCTAGTAATCTACCAAAAAAATGGGTGAAAGACAGGAAAAAAAAACTATTATAAGTCAATTAAATTTAAAATTGCAAATGAAAAAATTAAATTGAATTCGAAATAATGAGGTCGAATAATTTTTAAATTATATGCATATAAGGTTACGCATAAAATTATTTAGGCTAATGCATCAAATTAATCTCAAAAAGAATTTTCAGTTTAAATTGAAATATAGGTTTTGAGAGTTTTTACTAAATCAACCTTTTTTTTTTATTAATTGGATAAAAAAATTTAAAATTTGGATAAACCCTCGATAGGTTGAAGCGATTAAGAATTCCAAATAAATTCCGTCATCACTCGTATTAAATTCATGTAAAATGTATCTGAAATTTTAAAAAAATGTGTATTTGTTTGCATCAACTAACTTCTTCTTTTATCCAATGACTTTTAATTTGTTAAATGTATACTAATAACAAGAACAACCTCAAATTAATAAGGAAAAATGATAACTTTCACAATATTTTTAAAAATTTTTATTTTTATACGAGAGATATTTTAGTAATTTTATTATGAATTTATAATAAATTTATAATAAACTCATTATAAATTAAGTAAATTTTATAAACTATTAATAAATTTATTATAAATTTATAATAAACTCATTAAAAATTTAGTATTTTAATAAATAATTTATAAATATGATAAATTTAGATTTTTTTTAATTTTTCTTGTATTTTTATTAAATACCCGAAAAAATCAGAAATTTCTATTGTGTCAGCCCAGTCTCTGTATGATTGTAAGCCCAAATACTGAACCCAGAAGACCCAGTTAAAAGTTTTGTGGACTGATTTATCATTTGAGCCCAACTCTAGCCCACGACCTCTGCCACATTTCTCGGAGATCGCCAATGAGCCATTTCAAATCTCACTGGCTCTCTCGCTCTCTCCCGCCCGGTCTCCCCCAATCCCCATTAGCGCATATGGCGATTGGCACTGACCAGTAATTAGTAAACAATAATTCGATTTCAAATCTCAGTCACTTCTCCATGGAATCCGCCTGAAACGCTAAAATTTCCGCCAGGTTATCTATTATCTTATAGTGTTTTCGTCTTTATCACCTAAAATTGGACCTTTCTTATTCGGAAATGCCGTTGAAATCCGGCTATGGACGGGGAGGCTAACCTTCCAGTCCCAGCTGTTCCTCCACAGAAGAATCTAGTCCGTCCGGTCATCAACGCTGACACAACTTCGTCCTCTTCATCGTCTTTCTCTTCCTCTTCTCCGCCGGACTTTCTCCGGCATGTTCAAGCTGCTTTCAAGCGCCACCGCCCCCTCAGTACTCCTCCTTCTTCTTTATTTGTTTTTTCTAGAATATAAGTTCGTGCGTATATGAAATTGTCTTTAACATTTTTTTTTATTTTTTATTTATCTTATCCGTTCTTTTAAGTTCGGAAGTTTGGGTTTTATTAAAACTGGTACGCGTCTCCTATCGATTGCTGGAGAGTGAAATTGAGGGTTCTTGATCTTTGCAGTGATATTTTTTGGTTAGATGTGTTAAAGTTAGTGTATTTATGGGGTTATCTGCTTAATTATCGACTCATACTGTGAATTTAACTGAATTTTTGTTGCATTTTCGTTAATTCTGTCAATTGAGCAGGTTAAGCTTTGATTGTGCTGAATTATTGGGATAAAAAATTTTATATATTGCATCTAGTTGATCTTTTCCATTTGGGAATGCAGACAAATGTATGCATTATTTATATGATAAAACATAGGAAATGCCAAACTTCTATAAAATGTTATAACGGTAGATAAACATAATTCAAGTACCTCAAGTACTGAGCTTGTTGATGTTCACTACCTGAGTTCTTGGTGCGTTTGTTTTAGGTAGCATGCAGACAAATAGTATAAGGCCTAGACGTATATTGGTTCCACAATGTGAAACATCTAAAACTGCAGCTTCTGATGTGGGTCCTAAGATTGGCGTGAAGAAGTTTCAAGATGTTATTCCATCAAGTCAGGGTCATGCCACAAAAGATACAATTATACAAACTAAGAATCCAGTAACTGCTGCTAGGGAAACTCAAGAAGATGCATCAATTACTTTTCCTTCCATTTCAGGCACCATCACCAAGACCTTTGATGAGAGTTTTAACCCTTCCAATGCACAAAGAGATCAATCCAAATACATTATTGATTGCAAAGAGAATAACCCCATGCCCTTGTCTCATGTAGAAACTCATAATGCTGATGGGAAGAGAAAGGTCCAGTTCTCGATGGCAAATAATGCTACTTCCCAGGGTAATGTATTTCTTTTTTTGTTTCGAGTTTCTTTTTTTTTTTCAATTTCAGCTGTTCTGTATGTTTCATTTTGCCACATTCTCAGTTTTTTGTCTTTTTCAGTAAAAGTTTCTGAATTCTTGCTGATGGGAAATATTTCTTGAATTTGTCACTATTCTTTGGATATATTTTTTTTCCTTTGCTTCCAACATGCAGGGGCCGATGATCAAATGGCCACTGGATTAGAGAACTTATGTTCTTATATGGATTCACTTACATTGACAGAAATGGAGTGGGATGCGAGCAATCAAGTAGAGGTACTAACTGCGGTCAATAATGACTCAAAGAATCAGAGTTTTCATAACATGGAATCTGATATCAATTTGAAGACTGATGGCTCTGTGTCTGTATTGGCAAGAAGAACAATGGCAGTTCAGGACCAACTGCATCAATTTAGAAACTTTTTAAGCCAACCTGCTACCCAATCTTCAATTGTTGGCCCATCATGTGCAACCACAACATCTGTCCATTCTACTTCAGCACCAATGCTTAACTCAACAACCTATTGCCCTTGTTCACATCAACAAAGTTCTATTCCTGTGGCAGTTGAACCACTGGGAGATTTTAATGTAAATTCTCAGCATAGGAGTCAAAGAACTATGGAGCAGTTACCTTATCCTTCACCAAAGGACACAAATATGATGCTAATAGACCAGACGGCCAATGCATTTCAAGCTGCTACATCTACTATTGATCCCCAAATCAAGGAGCATCACCCGTCTAGAGAGAGCCAGGGGATTCTCACAAAGGGAAATGATGGCGAGAAAAATCCTTCTGATGTTGGCAACAACCCAACTAAAGAGAAGGGATTGGCAAATGATGTTACGAATGTACAACCTTTGGATCCATTACCTAAAAATGCATCTTTAGATGTGAAGTTGGAGCCTTCTAAACTAGAAAGGCAAGAAAAGGTTGCAACTAGTAAAGGTGCATCAGTGCCTCGTAAAAAGAGCTATGACCCTGACTTGTTCTTTAAAGTTAATGGCAAGCTCTATCAAAGGCTTGGTAAGATAGGTAGTGGAGGAAGTAGTGAGGTCCACAAAGTGATTTTGTCAGACTGTACAATCTATGCACTCAAGAAAATCAAGCTCAAGGGTCGTGATTATGCCACTGCATATGGTTTTTGCCAGGAAATCGAGTACTTAAACAAATTGAAGGGGAAAAACAACATTATACAGTTAATAGACTATGAGGTACTCGCTTGTAACTGAAAATGCTTTTTGTGTTAATTTGGATAGAGATATTGTTTTGTGCCAAACATAATGCATATAGAATATTCCTATGCCATTTCTCCTATTATGCTTTGATTAGAAACTTGGGATACAGGCTTCTCAAATTTCAGTATGCTATGATGAAGAAGAGGATACCACTTGGAATACATAGATATGATGATCAGATTTGAGTTAAAACAGACCAATACTAACATCTGTGGGCAGTGAAATTTTGACAGCAAGACTTAAGATGGCCTGAATCAGCAGAAAATGACGAATTAAAAAGGATCTTGTGCAATCTAGTCTCTGATGAATTAATGAGTTAGGTGAATTTAAGAACATGACAACTGATTAGAGCCCAAACTGCACCTGGAGGAACATCAGATACTCTCAATGATGGCAACATAATCACTCAAGTAAACCTTGACATACAGATGAGGTTGCCATGAGTCACTGAGCAATCCTGATGGTATAGCTGGTTCAAAGGTTAATCTTGATCAAACGCCAACCTCTAGATCTTGACATCCTTTGGATGTACTCATCCTTGTTTGAATTAGAAAAAAGGCCACTTCTCATGGATTTGTCAAATCTTTTATCTATATGCATTTTGTTTGGATTTTAGTGTTGCTATTGATGAAAACAGGATTGATGTAAACTCCTGTAATCTAGAAACTAGAGTTGTTGTGGAGCTTGGTTATGAGTAGTAGAAATGTGATGCATTTGGTGGTTTGTTATTGGTAATACCACACCCTTGATTCTATTTTATCCATTTTTAAAAATAGGTAAGAGTTTCATTTGTTTGTTTAAAGTTCATCAAATGTGCTAACTATGAAAATAAGCAAAATATCTGAAGATGGACTGTTTAACATATTCATCAATAGCTGAGATGCCATGATGATTCGTTATGCCCCTTGCTCTATTTCTTTATCCATGTGTATATATGCACCTCCTCCTTGGGGTGGTAACATTAGTGCTTCAAGATACTCTTGCACAAGTAAAGCACCTCGTGTTGAAAAGGACATAAATTCCTACTTTTGACGAGCTACAGTTATTCCTGAAAATTCCATACTTTGAGGGCATGGCATCTGAAAGGCTTTACTATAGATCTATTTATCTGGTGTATCTCTAATACTTTCTTTTGTTATTAGGTGACAGATAAAAGTTTGCTCCGTGAAGTCATGAATGGATCGATGAGTAATAAAGATGCCCGAGTTAAGGATGATGGATATATATACATGGTCCTTGAATATGGGGAAATTGATTTGGCTCATATGCTGTCCCAGAAATGGAAGGAAATGGATAGCACTAATCAGACCATAGATGAGAATTGGCTCAGATTTTACTGGCAGGTCCTTGACTACACCTCACATCATGTCATAGTTGCTAATTATATTTACAATAATGCTCTTTAGTTGTTTTGCGGAAATTCTTTACTGGTTCATTCTGGTTAAAACTCTTGTTCAAATATTTGAGATTGTTGTCATTAATTATTGAACATTTGTGACAGTCTCACCAGTCGAGCAAAGTCAATTTGAACTTGGAAGGTGGCAACCTTTCTTTTCTCCCCAGTATACTAGTCTAATTAGTGGGATTTTTGACTGCATTAGTTGAATCAAATTCTTATATTTAATGTGTCCTGGATTCTTGTCATTTTGTCATTTTGAGCTTGGAAGGTGGCAACCTTTTTTTTTCCAGGATACTACTCTAATTAGTATATTGTTGACTGCATTAGTTGATTTCTTATGTTTAATGTGGCCTGGATTCTTGTCATTTTCATTTTCCTAATCTTAATGTTTCTTTCTTTTCCTGTAGTATTTGCTGATATCTAGGTATTTAGTCTGGGTAAAGAGAAATCTTTTCAATTCACTGATCGTGGCATCACTTTCATCATACAACACTAAATTTCGAATGACCTTAAGAATGTGTACAGTGAATTTTTTATGCTTCTGGTGTAGTGAATCTTGTTCATGTTTTTAAAAAACGAAAGATTGACTTTATTTCTTATAAAATATTTTGTAGCAAATACTTCAAGCTGTCAACACCATACATGAGGAGCGCATAGTACACTCTGACTTGAAGCCAGCTAATTTTCTTCTTGTAAAAGGTTTTCTAAAGTTGATTGATTTTGGCATTGCCAAAGCGATAATGAGTGATACAACCAACATCCAAAGGGATTCACAGGTAATGTTCACTTGTTCCCTTTTTCTCCCCAAGTTATCCTTTTCAGTTAGAAGTATGATTACATTTCTGGCTTACAACCCTCACTGGAGACTTGCTGGATCTTGCTATTAGCATATGCTATTACATTTCTGGTTTGTAACCCTCGCTGGTGACGAGCTGGATCTGGCTATTAGCTTATGCTACCTCTGTTTTCTATCTTATTTTCTGGAGGTAGTGCTCGATAAATCATATTTAAGTAGTACCATCAAACCGTTTAATGGCAGCTTCACTCTGGTTACTATGCATAATATATCTCATTGATATTTAATTCCATCTGCTGATTCCCAGTCTGAAATCTCAGAATACCAATACTCAATGCATTAGCTTTCAGCCTGCAGAAGTAATGTATTTTTTATTTGAGTTTTTTTTCCCTGCTCTTTGATCACAGAAATTTCTTAGATAAAACTGTCTAAAAGGTTATTGGAATTTGGTTATAGTTCTCCGTTATCAATTATGAGTATGGCTACTGTATCTGGCATTATTTGGAATCTGGATTTGTTACAATAGAACCTTGTACTGTTTTCTTCTCAACGTTATATATGTTAATTAATGTTGGATCTTAAATATTGGTGAAAAGTGATTATGCTGGTAAATGTGAGTTATATCAAGTGGTGTGGATTTTTTATCATGAAATTTTGTTCCTATTTTTTTGTTATAAACTTGTCAAACAAATCATTGAATCTGCTTCTTTAGTTTGTTGTTGATCAGAAATCTGGGACATAATGTCAACCACCAATTCTATATGCTATAATTTTGTGTTTATTCAGTATTTTGTCTCTGAGAAAGAGGTTTTCAGTCGTATTGTTTGCTTAGTTGCTTAAATTTTACTACTGCAGGTGGGTACTCTAAGCTACATGTCTCCTGAGGCATTCTTGTGCAATGAGAGCGACGCAAATGGAAATACCATTAAGTGTGGTCGGCCATCCGATATTTGGTCGCTTGGCTGCATCCTTTACCAAATGGTGTATGGGAGAACCCCCTTTGCTGAGTACAAAACTTTCTGGGCAAAGTTCAAGGTTATAACTGATCCAAACAGTGAAATAACTTATGGTCCAGTTTCCAATCCATGGCTTCTTGATCTGATGAAAAAATGTCTTGCATGGGATCGAAATGAAAGATGTAGAATTCCTCAACTACTTCAACACCCTTTTCTCGTTCCTCCAGTCCCTCCACAACCATCATTGCCTCAAGAGCAAGGCTGTAAGCTGCTTCAACTTGTTGCTGAAGCTTGTGCTGGTAATCAGGAAGCATCTAAGCTGTGCTGTGAGCTCCAGCAACTAGTCAAGGACCCAGTCATGCCTCCAACATCTCAATCATTAATATCACGAGAGCAACAATGCCAGTTGCTCTCCCAAATGTCTAAGCTTTGCTTACAACTAAGAGAAAGTTTATCAAAGTTGGAAAGAGTAGAGATGGATTCAGCTGTACAAATCAACCGTGCGAAGTTTCATTCTTAGATGAAATTATGAAAAATCATGTCCGATACTATTCGCATTTTGTTATATGTAATGATTTCTGTTGTCTTATTGTGTTAGAATATGAATGGTCCTTGATGTCCTCGTCTCCTTTTCTTTGAGCAATAAAAGATCAATTTCATTAATATAAAAAGGAAATACATTTTGCCAAGATAAGGCAGAAAACAAAGAACAGAAATTGAACCAACTTCTCCAAATTTTATTTTAAATTTTTTTAAATAGAATATAAAAAATTATATATATCCTATATAATAAATATTCAGCCCCCTAAAAATTTGTTTTTATTTCTCTCATAACGTGGGAATTTTTTTTATTAAAGATTAATGAGTAAGAGTCAATAAATTTGTAATTTTTTTATCTAGTATGGTTGCCAAAATAACAATTCTCTTGAGTTTATAAAGATGGAGTACTTTATACATATACATATATATATATATATATGAGAAATATTACAAAATAAAATTTTAATCTTTTTACAAAGATGAAATTCGAATTTAAAATCTTTTAATTCACAGATATCTGCTTTAACCATTGTCCATTCTTATTATAATTTTTTTCTTAATCTCAATCCAGCATTCTAAACCTCCATTCTTTCTCAATCCAACCAAATTCAAATAAAATTGTTAATACTCGAGGAGTAGTTTTTTTTTTTTTTTTTTGAAGCTTAGAGCAGTTTTGTTTAATAAATATGAAAGTTTGATCTATTTTTTTATTGAATTTAATTTTTGAAGTACAATAATCATATGTTTATTTATTATTTATTTTATTTTTTTCATGGGTTAATTACCAAAAAAATCATAAATTTTAGGATTTTTTTAATCATTTTTTTAAGTATCAAAACAGTACATGAACTATAAATTTTATTACAATTTTATCATATTTATTAAGAAAATCAATTTTATCAATAAAATTGCAGACGCCCTTTTTTTTATATCAAACATAAATTGCTAAGGTGGATAAAAAAAAGATTAATTACAAAATATAAAAAAAAAATGAGTCAACTATCCTTCCTCGAGTTGGAAAATATTGTTAGCATGTACAGTACTTTTTTAAAAATAATCCCCTAATTGATTGGTTGAGTACTTTTGCCAACGAATTTTGTTAGAATTGATTCACAAAATCAGTTAATTTATTTGAAATTACCACATGCAAGATTAGTTAATTAATTCTTTAATCTTTATAATCATGCAAGATATGAAATCTCTCTGTAGCATAGACACCTTCCCCTTAGTGATAATTATTTTATATTCTCCATTTTCAGGGAAAACAAAAACATTATTTTTAACACCTTAATAATTTAAAGCAAGTTGCAGAGGATTAATTAAAAAAATTAACAATTCAATAATTCACGAATCTTTATACAACGCCAAATATGAAATCTTTCTTTAGCATAGAAACCTTACCCACATTAATCATTTGATTTGGTTCTCTGTTTTTTCATGGAAAACAGAGACATTTTTTTCAACTCCATAACTTCAACTGTACAAGAAAAAAGAAGAAGAAGAAACTCTAAGAGATGATAATCAGTTCCAAGAATTCTTCTTAACACTTCCTAAAGAAAAAAAGTTCAATGGAATTATCTGATGATAAAGGAATCGGGATAAGTTCTTCCCCGCTTAAATGAATCTATGAGGAGTGATTAAGTAAAAATTCAGCAAATAACTAATCTATAATCTGTCTAAGATGCACAAAAATCATTCACATATAAACACAAGGATTTTTAACGTGGAAAACCCCTTCAATGTGAAGGATAAAAACCACGGGACCTCTCTTGGTCTAAGTAAAAGAGCTCTACTATCAAAGATCAATATTTCCAACAACTATAAGCTACTACAACAACCTTCAAGTAAAGTAGCAACACCAAATCAACCAAACATAAAAAATAAACAAGAGAATAGAGAAAAATACCCAAAATAACTACTGTTCATGTCAATGGATGAGCTCCGGTTGTTCAAATCTAATCTCCATCGTCCAGACTAAAGAACAATCAATTCTAAACGTGCTCATCAAAATTCAGCCAAATCCGACCACAAATGACCGTCCGATCGCCGGAGAAAGGCAAACTGGTCGCTGTTGCAGAACTACACTTGAACAGTAAACTTCGAGCTACAAATGCCAAAAATCCAACCGTCAAAAATAGATCTCCACCGTTCAGAATGAAGAACGATGAATTCTCTAACTTCTACCTAAATTTCAGCCTGATCGGAACACAGATGACAGTCCGATTGTCGGAAAAATAAGACTGCCCTGTTGAGAATTTCCTCTCTTTCTTTTCTCTCCCTTCTCTCTCTCTCTCTTCTCTCTTTTTGGTGGCTGATACAAAAATGACACACACACACTTATAATTTAATAACTTAATGTACTAAAATAAGTGGGCTCAATATATATATGGATTTTTCACGTGGGAGGGAACCCAAAAAACCTAACATTATCTTTATCTTTATCAAAAGCTTTTGGTGTTCAACTTTTGTGATTAAAGCTATCATTTCTTTTCAAAAACATTTTCAAGCTCATGATACTGATAATCCTTGCAACTCTTCCAAAATCAGGCACTACTTGGTTAAAAGCTGTTATTTGTTTGATCACAAATCGTAACCATTTGGCAATCCATGAGAATCCTTTGCTTAGTTCAAGTCCCCATGACCTTGTTCGTTATTTTGAATTCGATCTTTACTTGAAAAACCAGTCCCCTGATCTTGAATCTATTCCTGACCCAAGAATATTCAATACCCATTCACCATTTGAATCCTTGCCAATTTCTATTAAAGCTTCCAATTGCAAAATTGTTTAAGTTTGTAGGTACCCTTTGGACCAATTCATCACTTACTGGGAGTTTTCTAAAACACTTCCAGGCAACAAGGTGGGTAAAATTTCTCTGGAGGAAGCTTTTGAGTTGCATTGCAGGGGAATTCACAGCCTTGGACCATTTTGGGATCATGTGTTAGGGTATTGGAAAGCAAGTCTTGAGAATCCTGAAAAGATCTTATTCTTGAAATATGAAGATCTCAAAGAAGATATCATAATACACACCAAAAAATAGCTCAGTCCTCAGTTCCTGGATTTTCCATTTTCTGTGGAAGAAGAAAAACAGGGTGTTGTAGAAGAAATATCAAAGTTGTGTAGTTTGGAAAATATGAAAAGCTTGGAGGTGAACAAGAATGGTAAAAGACCTTCTGGAGCCCCAAACAACGCCTTCTTCAGGAAAGGCGAAGTTGGAGATTGGAGAAGTTATTTAAATCCCTTCATGGCAGAGCGTTTAGAAAAGCATGTTCACCAAAAACTGGAGGTTCTGGTCTAAGTTTCAATCAATCTTGGAAAATTCAGAAAGATGCCTAATATCTGATCCGGCTTAAATTTAATTTCCTCCATCTCTTTTTTTTTTCAGAGTTTATGTTATAATGTTGATGTTGCTTTAATTTCAGTTCTATTCTGAATAAGAGAAATTTATCTCAACCCACCTTTTCAGATTTTGAATTCAATTGTGTTTATTCTCGAGTGAAAAAAAAAAACTAGAAATCAATATCTAGTAAGGAAACCATAAAAAAGTAGAAATCAATATGCATTAAAGAAATCATCATACACTTCACAGACTATCAGTATTTTTAGTTAGTTAACAATCCCACATCGTCAAAGCGAAGGAAAAACATGCGGGGTGTTGTAGAAATCAGTATGCAATAAGGAAACAATACAATATAAATAAGCCGCACGCTATCAATATTGTTAGTTACTTATAAGTGCTAGTAAGGCAGAATTTAGAAACTTAAAATATAATCAAGAATGGAGGATTTTTCTCTGCCTGTTAGGTTTCGATTCTTGCCCCCTCTGATGAACAAATCATCAATTATTTTCTTCCACTTAAATTGAACGAACAAATGATTCCTTATGATCGTATTCTTGACTCTCAAGCGTTCGACTTGTATGGAGAGAGAGCCATGGAAGCTATTCGACAAAAATCTCAAAATAGAATTTCTATGTTTTCACCAAGTTGAAGAAGAGGAGTAACAATGGATCCATGGTTAAAAGAACTGCTGGTTTCGGAGCTTGGGATGTCCAAAATACTGAACTTGTTAAAGGTTCATCAAGGTCGGTCTATTGGGTTCAAGAAATTGTTAGTTATACTGAAAGCTTTTGCTCAACAAGCTAAAGGGAATGGACGTTGGATCATGGATGAGTTTTCTATTCATCCAAAAGACGAATATGTTATTTGCAGAGCCAGAAACAAAGATTTGGATAAAGAAAATAAAAAAACCACAACATGTCTAGAACTTGACCCTTTCAATTACAAGAATCTTCATGCAAGAAAGTGCAGCTCTGCAGAGGAAGAAAATCATCAGCAATCGCCTAAAAGGTTACGTGGTTCTGAGATAGAGCAAGACTCTGTAATCCAATGCCAAGAAACTGTGCAAAATTGCAGCAACGCTGCTGTGGAGTACAGGTGTACAACCCACTAACTATCATCATTGAAGAAAGCACATGTGAAGAAATGGGGTCAATATTTGATGAACTTGATGATTTTAGTAGTGTAGCAGACGACGGGGATTCAATCTTGAATGCTATCAATTTTGATGACCATAAAAATGGAAGCCTGGAGGATTATCAAAGCCATCCTTGAGAGACCCCAAAGCTTTGATGATGAAAGTTGCAAAACAAAGTTCAATTTTCAGGGATATATGCAATAGCTTCTGGTTTTCTATTTTGCAGCCCATTAATTCGTTGCTAATTCTTTATGTTTTTTAAGTTTAATATTTTAATATTGCTTTAACTCATTCTAAAAAGAATTTATACATTATATATATCATTGCATAATTTGGTGATGGCCTGTAACAGCTTTCTTTTCAAATAGCAGCCATTGTTTTCTTCTTCCTTCTTTTTTTGAGCAATATAGCAGCCATTGTTATTGAAAAAGCAAGCAATTGTGAAGTAATGGAGTCATGTTGATGCAGCAAAATAATGCAACCTAAATCTTGAATTTTACTTATTAAGCTTTGATAATAAAATGGATTGAGTATGCTATATATAATAAAAAATATCAATTATCTTATATTACAATTTAAATATGAGTTGAAAATAAATTTAAGTGCCTAAATTCTCAATTTTGATATAATTATATTGCATCTCTAATCTTGATTACATGCAAATGTTTTTTGGTTTCTTGATTTATACGACGTCCCTATTAGTAAAATTATTACATTTATCTCGTGTAAATATATTAATAAAATTATTAAATTATCTAAATATTATATAAAATTATTTTAAATATATTAAAATTTCCATCATTAACACATTAACATTAAATTTATTATATTCTCATTTTATTGACCAAATCGTTATAATAAGATTACGATTGTCCTAATAAAAAAAAGGATATAAACCACTCCGTTACATTTTTTCCACAAAAAACTTTCAATTAAAATTTTTTCAAAATTTTATTTTAATTAGGATTGAACTTTGAAGACACCGAAGTCTTCAAATTATCCATACAGCTTATTTCCTTTCTCTGAAGCTTATTGCCTTCTTCTTCATTGCAATCTCTTTGTTCAGCAACATCAAGCGGCGGCGGCTACCATGGGAGAGGCATCAGCCGCGAGGGTAGGGAAGCAACTGAATTTGTTTGCTTCTTTATCAGTTCTAATTCTGATGAAGATTCTAAGAACATCGGGTTAATGGGCGTGAATCGTGGGTCATTATTCTCAAATGGGTTTTTCAAAATTTTCGTACTGCATTTCCGGTACCGATTTCTAGGGCCTTTTATTTTACTTCTTGGTGAATCAAATTTTGCGTGGGCGGTGCCATTGAATTGCACTCCATTGATTCAAAACTCAACCCCATTGCCTTATTTTGGTCGGGTTGTCATTTGGGAACTTTGATTGCTTAGGTGTGGAGTCATACGTGATTGGCCATCATCGTCAACAGAACTTGTGAATGGAATTTGGTATTCAAAGATCAAGAATCAGTTTGGCACATGTACAATGTGATTTAGCAATTGATCAAGAATTGGTATCGATGAATTTTTTTTCTAGACTTTTGAACTGTACAATTATAGATTTGAATTCTACTGGGAGCTAATTAATGAAAAGAAAATGAAGAACTGGATTTAATTTGTTGTTTTTTCTTGATATTTTTGCAGAAATGACTAGCTTTTGGACGATGGTATTACTGGTAATAGATGAAACCCTTCAAATATAAACAAGGAGAAGCCATGGCAATTATTGGGTTGTGAAATTAGGATAGAGAACAGCAGCTTCTGATCAGCAATGTCATGAGTTCTAAACTAATTTAGCAAAATAACGTCAATCACGCAAGTTATCCAGTTCTGCCCCAAAATACTATCCTTTGCATTAACAGTCACCTACTCATGCATACATTTGCTGCATGAAAGGGGGGCTTTGGGAATTCAAAAAATAAATTACAAGGGCAACAAGTGTCATGATAAGGCCACAACGCGAACACATGAAAAATAACAAAACAGTACAAAGGCTGCTAATTCGACATTAAGTTAGTGAATCAAGACAAACTTGAATCTATTCAAAGTTGAATGAAAGGATAACATTAATCAGTAGATCTCTGTTTAGAAGAACAGATGAGATATCACTCACTTTCAAACACTGGAATGGTCAATTTACAATATGCAAGGGCTTCCTGCCACTCTCCTTCCTTCATCAAAGCCTATAAAAAAGGTACAAGATACTCATTTACTTAATTGTCAAAACTTAAATATCGTCTGACAGTTATTAGAGATCACTTGTCAAAAGATTATCAATTGTTTGCAGTGTTAAACTGTAAATAACATTCTTCAAAAAAAAAAAAACTATTAATAACATCAGTTTAATCATTCCCTGGCCGTTACCCCTCGTCCATCATAAGGAACTAAAATGGTGAAAAGAAAGATAGGAAAAGGTTAAAGAAAGCTAAAGTCGAGTTAACTCAAAATATTAACAAAAAGCAGACTAATAAGTATAAAATAAATTTTCTGTAATGAGCTTTACTTCTCCCCATAACATCATATAGTATTATTTTATGTTATATTCCTAAGTGCAGTTCCCAGGCCTAGCATTAGCAAGTTGGGTATTGTACAACAGTGCCTTGGAAATAATTTTTGCATTTATTTAATAATATAAATAAACAACCTCATATAGCATTTTTTGGTTCAACCTGAAAAAAAAAGGTATACATATATACATTTTGTTTAGGATTGAGCTCCATATTGCTCAAGAAAAAGCCGAGAAGAAAAGATAATAATGCATCTGGAAAACTACCTTGAGAAGTGCATTTCGAGTCTGCATCAAATAGATTGAAGTAGAGGCCAGCAATTCATTTTGGATAATTTTCTCAATCTTCATAAAAATAGAAAGGGCTTTTCGAATATCTATTTAGTGTCAAAGATCTCCACATCCCTATCAGATAACTACAGCTCCTTAAAATATCCAATTAGAAAAGGAAATTTTACTTGATATATATAGATCTCATAGCATAGCTAAAAAAAAAAGAGTTATATAATTACCTCAGCACCTTTGGGTACGTGTTGCACAGCACGAATGACAGCCAATTGTCCTTCAAATACCAAAACAGCATTTGGCAAGCAGCTACAACACCATAACCATTTAGTTCAACAAGAGCACAGGAAAGTTCCTAAACATATCAAGCAGATAAATCAATTACCTGTGATTAATGACAGCAATGATAGGATACGGCCCTTTTCCTAGAGGATTCAACTCACTGTCATGAATGGTAAGTGCATTACAAGCAAGCTGCATTAATTACAGTGAGAGAGATGGAATTTCAGACAAATCTACCTGAATTTCTATCCCCTAATGGAGTTACATCCTGCTAAATAATATATTGGATACAATTTTTTTTATTAATTTTTATAGACCTGTATTGCCTCCAGATCCAATGTGAAACATTCATCTGAACTCCATAAATAAGAACAGAAAAATGTAAACACAAGACAAATGACTAGCATATTTATCAAAATCTGGCTAGCTTTCAGGGGCGAAGCCAAATTTTTTAGTGAAGAGAGACAAAATAAAAATATCATATATATATATTTTTAATTTAAAGGGGGCAATTAAGTATTTTAAAAAATTTATATATATATATTTCAAAACATAAGGGGGCATCTGCCTTCTTCTAACATGAGTGGCTACGCCCCTGCTAGCTTTAGAACACCTCCAACAGGTTTACACCAGTAGTAAGACCAGGCTCCCATCAAATTCACAACGCTCTGCTTTCATGGAGAACTAAAAGTATTAGCCACAATCAGCAACTGAGAAAAGGAATGTTCCACCTGTTTTTTTTTTTCCTAATCCTACGCAAAACACATGAAAAAGATGTGTAGTGTTTAAGCAGTAGCCAATCATCTATTCTTCCTATCCAAAGGAAGACACTTGCAAGCATTCCTTGGGATTCTAAAAACAAAAAGAGGAGGCTCATTTAAGGAATCATATTGCGAAACGTGATAAAATTATCTACAATAAATTCATTTATAGTTTGTGTGGGAGCGACTCTATTTTAAAGTGGAGTCACTTAACTCCACTTTAGTATAGTAGAATATTAACTATTAAAATAGTTTAAAAAATTTAGGCCATTGATTAAATAAATGTTATTGTGAGATTAGATTCACAATATCATCACATAGGCAAATTGATAATATTGTTCCTAAAATAATACTTCATACTTAGCAAGTGATATTATTTATAATTTTTTTAAAATAATATAATGTTCATTTATGTAATTATCTTTATATCTTTTTTTTAATATTTTATATAATTTTTTTAAAAATTTAATATTGAATATAATAAAAAATTATATATATATAAATTAAAAAATATATATACATTAAATAAATTAATAATAATAATTAGTGAAAAGAATATGAAAGTCTTTTTAAAAAATATGATAAAAATTATTATTAAATAAATATATATGAGTTTATTTATAGGATTGCATCAAAACTCTTAATATTATTTTAAAAATTAATTTATTCTAAATTAACAATTAGAAAAAAAATCGTATAACCAATTTAATATATATTATCCTTTCAAAATTATATTATTTTCTTTAATTTATATAATTATTATTTGAATATGAGTTCAAATTTATAAAAAAAAATTCATATTTTTATGAAAGTATTTATTATTGCAAGTCAACTAGTGTCATAAATTGATTATCATATTTATATAAAATTTTGGTAGTTGAGTTGAATTAAATGAAAGAACAATTTCACAATTTTGTCTTTAATATATAATAATTTTTAATTTTAAAAAAATGGTAAAACTTGTAATTTTAATTGAAATGTAGGATTTATTTATATTTACTTGTGATATTCTCCATATAAACCATTAAAATAAATATGAGTTGTAACAAACAAAAATATATACAATATGTCATCTTATAGTTCTTCTCAAGTTCATTCAAAAAAATTTTATATTGATCAAATGGGTTAATAATATGTGCATATGAAAGAATTTATGATTGGAGAAACAAAGTGAAGCATTGCAACTACATTTAAGGTATGTATATTTATGCAATTAATTTTATAATTTAATGTATAAGATGATGTAAATTTTTTTAAAGCAAAAGATATTTTCACAAAATTTTAAAAATTTTATATAAATTCTGAAAATTTGAGTAACAATCATGTATTTTTGAATAACATTTCTGGAAGATCAGCTGGTGGTATTCTGTAAGATTCAATAGAATTTATATAATTTTGAATAATAATTTTGGTATTTTGACTAAATATTATAGTAGGTCAATTTATGATATTTTATTTATCAAATTTTAAAAATATTATCTAAAATATTAAGAGAGAGATTGCATGCGTACTTAAATAGATTTGTGCATAGACATATGTTTTCACAAGTTCAATTTGACACTATAGTTGCAAGAATTAGAGAGAGAATCTGAATTGGATCATTTATCTAGGTATGTATTATTAAGTTGTAAATGATAAAAATTAGATATATTGGTGTCATTTTAATACAAAATGCAGCTAACACCCTTCATATATTTATTGTAGGTATGGTACACCAATTTGCACACATCCATTATATCAACAAGAAATTTCAGTTGCAACCATGTACACTAGAGAATAGTTTACGGTATTTAAAGAACAACTAGACTAAGTGGTCGCCTATGAGAATTATTGCCAACATCGGTTAGAAGGAAGGCGACGAAAGCATTTTGTTATAAGATTTGATTCAAGAAATACAGTTTGAGAGGTGATATATGGTTCAGATGAAAAAAGCTTGCATTTTACCTGTCAATTGTTTGAATTTACTAGCTTTTCATGCCAACATATATTTTACGTGATTCTAGTATAGCGTTTCAAAACACTCCCAGTGTCATGTGTAGTGTTTTGATGGACAAAAGAGGCAAAATCATCCACTTGTAATAGTGTTTCAAATCCTAGCTTCCCACCAGACGCCAATCTAGCATACACTTTGGAATGTTGGCATCAATGTGTAGGACCTTGTTTTGTATTGCTTCTAGGAGTTAAAAAACTTTTTGCATTATTAGAGACGAAATAGGGTGGTTAACGGAATTAGTCATAAATGTCGAGGTCCCTCACAGTTCAGCTAATAAAGAAGAAGAATTCACTAACATAATTGATCTACTTGTACAATCCAAGCCAGGTAATAGCAGTGCAAGCAACAAGAGCAAATTGGTACAAAAATGCTCACTTTGTAAAACAACTGGACATAAAAGAGTTACATGTCCACAAAAATTTGATGCGTCACACCTTCATACATCGTCTTCAAGTTATGTGGATCACATAAATATAGAATCTTCAATCTTTGTAAGTTCACATTTTATTTATTACAAATGGCACATTCATCCTTCAAATATATTGTACTCTTGTTAAAGTAGCTATATTTTGTATTTTTTTTTTCAGGACGCACCTACTCATGCTACAGGAAGTCAGTCATTCATAGAACTTTTGAAGCATGTATTAACCAATATGAAAACTAGTAATTCACAATGACTAAATAGCTTTCCTACTGATATGACTAATTTTTCATAAAAAGACAACTAAAGTTTGATGAACGGTATTTCATGAAGACAAAATGTATTTTTCTGAAGTTATAATTTAACCATGGCATTTTGAAACTATATTGTGATGTAGTAAAAATCTAGTATTTGGTGCAGTTGTCGGAGTTTATAGAATTTTGAATTTTATCATATCTATTCACAACATGTATGTATATCTAAAATTTGAATGTTATATAAACCACTGGTAGCATTATTTACAACAACTGTCATTAAATATATAATTCCTGAATATAATAGCAAATCTATAAATATTCCCTGGCTTGACAATTAAAAAATACCAAACCTGGAAATGTATCAGAATCCATTTTTACAAAAAAAAAAATAGATTACTATATAAAATCATTCAGATTCCGCACTAAAATTCTGCCTCAGGTTAATATTGTAAAAGGATACCACTAACACCCTTTACAACCTCATAATATTATGTCCATTAACCAATATTTCCTATAACATATTATATCCATTCTAAATTATCATGTATAATTGAACTTGAAATTTTATATAAATCATCAGTAGCATTAATTACAACCATAAATTATATCTTCATAAGATATAATCGCTCATTGTAATATAATATTTATACATTTTTTTCACAATTGAAGAAGTAAAATTAACAAAAAGTAACAGTATCTATATTTACACCAAAAAATCATATTGCTACTTTACAAAATCATGCAGATTTCGTAATAAAGTTATGCATGTTCTTCAAAAATCATTCAAAATATAATACCTTATCGATGCAGCATCATCTGCCATATGTACCCAAAAAGAATCATTAGATGGACTATATACCACATAATATTATAAAAGTATATCACCAACACCCTTCACAATCTCATAAGATTTTTAATTGCGTTTGCCCCGTTTGGATTTGACATTCGGTCGGTTTGCTCGGCTTTATTTTAACATCATGGCTTATATGATAAGATGTTGTTGGTCTTAAAATACAATCCGATGCCATCAACAAGAAATGAGCCTTCCAATTATCGTTGTAATTATGTGTCAACATCTCTTACAAAATCTCATTTCAAGTTGCCTTAGTTTTTCGCATACCATATTTTTTATACATCTCACTTTGCTAAATTTTATCTTCTTGATATCCAAGCAACCTAATACTATACCTAAAAGCCGTGATACATACTCCTCTTATAATATCTTTTGCCCATGCACATTCAATGTACTAGAACTAACATCAAAACGACGCATTAATTCGACATCATCGCAATTCTACATCTCATAATGTTTATTTCTAGTAATCTTGCAAGCCTCATTCTCTTTATCACTTTCTTCTTTTCATCCCCAACTAATTTTTTAAAATGTATTAATCCAAGACATGATCTTGGATACCTTTAAAAAGAAAAATAAAAAAAAATCAACACATTATAACATACTAATCACAATTACATTAAGTAATTTATAATTTTCATAGCAAGAAATTTTAACATTTACCTTTTTGGACTTGCTATTCTTACCAATGGTAGTCCCTTCATTTACATTAACAACCATTTCAGCCTCGAGTACTTCGTTTGAAGAAACTGACCTACTTTTCATAACTAAATTGAAAAAAATATTTTTTTCATTTTTAATTTTACAAAATATTTTTGAAATACTAAATGATAAATTTAAAGAAAAGAAAATAAAATGATGCATATCATTCACAATTAAGAGAAGTTCAAAATTCAATTTAAAACATGTACATGAATATTTGTCAAATTACAATACCAAGAAGATGCAGCAAAATCATAAAATTATAACAGTATTAGAAAATTTTAGTAAATTACAGAGTTGCAATAGAAAATTATAGTAAATTAACTAGAAATTGCAAAATTACAGCTAAAATTTACAGAAAATTGCAGAAAAATATCCAAAATATTACAGATTTGCAACAAAAATCTGTAAAAAATTGCAGAATTACTGTAAAAATTTACAGAAAATTATAAAATCGCAGCAATGGATTTTTAATTTTGCCAAAAAATTTTAAATTTACCGTATTAAAAAAACTATATATATATGTATATCTTTTTCTCTATGTTTTTATTTTTTTGCAATTCTAAAATTGTGTTCCTAACAAATATATATAGTTAATATATGTTCTAAGTATTTGATTTAGCACAGTAAACTTCCAATATCATATATATTGGACTCACCAAATTAGCTTTTACAAATTATTGATTTGTATTTTTTCATGGCTAAATCACAAATATCGGACTCATTTATTTCAATTTGCAAGTTGATATGCAAAATATCCAAATAATTAAAGTATGTGAACTTATTGATAGTGTGCTTTTGCCGCGATTGGCTTCCCAAACCCAACACATTAAATATTCAGACCTTATAATACCCATATGCAATAAAATAGTAAAGGCATTAGGAATTGTGTTATAAAAGCAAAGTTGAAATGACTGAGCAAATGGGTCTAAGACTCTGTAATTCTAACAGTTTTGAATAACAATTATGTAATTTTGAATAACATTTCTGGTATGTCAGTTATAATGATATTTTATAAATTTCAGTAGACTTTCTGCAATTTCGAATGATAATTTTAGTAATTTAACTAAAAATTCTAATAGGCCAATTTCTTGTATTTTGTTTATTAAATTTTAGAAATATTACTTAAAATGTCAGAATTTTAACTAGAAATTTCAGAAAATAGATGCAAATTACGTAATTTTTAGTAGATATTCTGTAATTTTGAATAATAATTTTGGTAGTTTGACTAATAATTCTAGTACCTGAATTTCTAATATTTTTGTTATTCAAATAACAGAAATTCCACTCAAATTATCTAAATTTTAACTAGAACTTTCAGAAAATAAATATAAATTATGTAATTTGAAATAAATTTTCTGTAATTTTGAATGACAATTACTAGTATTTGACTAAAAATTTTAGTACGTCAAATTATGATATTTTATTTTGCAAATTTTAGAATTATTATTGAAATTATCAGAATAGCTACTTAAAATTACAGAAATTTAATATAAATTATATAAGTTTCCGTTAAAATTATGTAAAATTAAATGATCATTCTGGTAGTTTGATTAAAATTGTAGTAGGTCAAATTATAGTATTTTATTTCTCAAATTCTAGAAATTGCACTTTAATTATTACAATTTGAACTACAAGTTTCAGAAAGTTTTTAGTAAGTTTGACCAAAATTATAGTAGGTTAAATTCTAATATTTTATTTTTCAAATTTCATAATTTATAATTCAATTATTAGAATTTTAACTAAAAGTTTCAGAAAATAAATGTAAATTGTATAAGTTTCAGTAGACATTTTATAATTTTAAATGATCATTCTGCTAGTTTGACCAAAATTCTAGTAGATCAAATTCTGGTATTTCGTTTATCAAATTTTAAAAATTTTAATCAAATTAATAGTATTTTAATTAAAAGTTTCAGAAAATCATTGTACATTCTATAAGTTTTAGTAGGTTGTAATTATGAATGATTATTCAGGTAGTTTGATCAAAATTCTAGTGGAGTTAAGTTACTCTATTTCACCCTAGCACTATCCAAAAAAACTTAGAACAAAAATAAAGTAATTGTAAGCAAATATATCACTAAATTTATAACGATCAATTTGGAGGTGATTAAAGTACTTTCTTAAAGTAATTCTTTATTGCCTTATCCACTCAAACAAAATGGTTCATGCATGCAAGAAGAAAACTCAAATGTATTTTGATCATAATAAATCTAATTCTTTTTGAAGTTCTAGTGATCGAATTCATGCTATGATTATATTTTTAATAGGCAATAGCGGTATTAATATCCATTGACCCAAACTATAAATTGACTCACCTCAAATCCACAGACGACAGCAATGGTAAGAACTGTTATGAAGTGTGATGAATTTTCACTCCTTAGGGCTGAACAAACAATAAAAAACACAATAATTAAATACCCAACAAACAAAACTCAAAAAATATTAAAAGAAACAAATTTGAACAAAACTCCAATTCCGATTAATGGAGCCCCGACGATAGAGAGACAACAATGAGAAGAGGGTAGCGATGAGGAGAGACAATGATGGTGATGAGGAGAAATATAAACATCCAAAACAATAAAAAAAAATCTAATAGTTAGTTGATGTAGCTAAAATGTAGGTTAAATTTGACAAAATAACATTTAAAAGAAATGAAATCAAAAAATTAACTACATGGATTGGAACTACTGGTTACACGAGTTTGAAAACATAAATCAGTAGATATTGTCATCATCCCAATAAACAAAAACCTCCTTATTCAGCCTATCCAGCGAACAAAAATCCTTAAGAACTCTAATCTTTCTCTGTTGATGTCCTTGTTAACTCTCATAAATAACTAAGGAAGGTGCAGACAGAAATAAATAAATAATCAAAAGCATCGAAAAAGACTTTCAAAAATATGTGTTTATTAGTTTTAATGACGATTCCATTCCACTTTTATTTGTCTTTCATTAACTCTATATAACCAACAATACAACCAAAACAAACAATAAACTAATAAACCTAGTTTAAACATTAATAAACTTTGAAAAATCAAAGAAAGAGAGTAAAAGTAAAACATTTTGTTGATATTATTCAAGCTTGAGGCGTTAGGTATAGAGAGAGAGAGCTGTGCGATTTTCTAACAAATTTAAAAAAACTCTAAAATTTCTAACAACAAAACCTAAATGCAGATTAACAAAAACAAAAAGGAAATAAAGCTTACATGAAAATTCGATGAAACGACAAATCAATAGCTTTGATAATTTAATGAAAATGCTAGAAACAAATGAAATGCAAACCCAAATCAGTTGCTCTTTGATGAGTGGTGATGCATATCGAGACCCAATTGCAACTCAACAATTCGTTTTTCCCTAATGTAATCAACACATCCTCCCGTACAATAGATAATGAGTAAGTTAAAAGCAAAGGGAGAAACGAGAGCTTGAGCAATGAAGGCAAAAATGGAGAATAAAATGCAGAGATGTTGAACGTTAAGAGAAAACATTTTCTATTATATTATATAAAAACTAGGATGAATAGCTAAACAATAATATGAGTAAAAGCACTTACCTTATACTGTAGAAAAATCAAGACTTGCCGCCTTGTGTGCCAATTTGCAATTGCTTGGATTCAAGATTACAGTGCTCAGCCTCCTCTCTCTCCCTCACTAAACAAATTGCTCAACCTCCTCTTTCTCCCTTCCAAATCAGCTGCTCTTCAATGATGATGCATATAGAGACCCAATTGCAGATCAAATTAGAGAGATGGTCAAAGAGAGAGAGAGAGAGAGAGAAAGGGAAGGATGCAGGGTTGAGGGAGAAAGAAAGAAAAGGAAAAATTATATACCTTTGTCCGATGAGCAGTGATACAAGAACAGTGGCAAGAACTAGACACTTAACGGCGCGTTACAAATGGATGAGAATTAGGGTTTTAAAGCTTTTATACCATAGGATAATGATAATGTGTATCTAATCTTACAATAAACATTTTTAATATCAATGGTCCAAATATTTTCAATACATCTAACGACTCATAATCTTTTCTGCAGAAATGGAGTTAGGTGATTTCATTTTAAATGGAGTCACCGTAGCACTACCCTTCATTTACTAAAAGACCTTGCAGAAGTTCTCTATTATCTCTTCCGTGTTGACTTCAGGGCATTGAAGTATCCCCTTGACAATCTCAGCCTTCTGTGCATATAGGACAAGTTTCATCATGTTGCCAGACATGTCTTTAGGGTAGTAACGAAGAAGATTAAGTAGAACAGTCAACTTGTAAGGACATGTCTAATGGATTAAAACAAAATGCAACAAGGATACGAGCCACTATCGCCTCCACCTGATTATAGTTGTCGACAGTAGTAGTAGGTATGATCTGGCAGTAAAACAAACTAATAAATAATTAAATATTTAGGCATTACATATACTGGTATACTATTTATTCCAAGAGCAAAAGATGCGATTTGTAGGCTGTAGCCATTTCAATTTGTATCCTATTACACAACACAAAAAGCTCATTGAGATCTCAGAATGAAAAGGCATCCACAGAAAGCAAAATGAGAAAGAGAATCATAAAGAATTAAAATCCACCGCCATAGATGGTCCTACAATTGCAAAAGTAAGTGTCTGCTTGGAAATATTTGAACAGGAAATCGTATATCCATTAAAGCAATACAACTAGCATATCAAACCCAAATATTCTTGCAAAACCTGCTTTGAGCGCATTAATACCTAAACTCTGCTTTACGTATGTCAAGTGAATTTATTTTACCAAATTCATTCCCAGCATAAAGTAATTGTTTTGAAATCAAATGCAAAGGATAGATAGTAAGCTTACATGTTCTAAGAAAAAAAAAACAACGAACAAAACATTATAGCAATAAATGATGGGATGCAGAGGGACTTTTTCAGGATACATGTCTGGCACTTTTTGATTCTGAGTCATATAACTTATGAGAGCTTAGTCATATTTATAATGTCCCTCCCTCCCTGTCTCTTTCTCTCTCTTTCTCCTCTAATAAGCAAGCCACATGTGCTAGCATATAAATGTAGCCAAAGAGCCAAAATTATCTATCATTGTCTATGACCACAATACTGACTTTGGTAGGACCATTTCTATCAAGGCTCAAAAATTCAGAAATGTATATGTAGGACATTCTAGCAAGTGAAAAACCTCAAATAAATAGGAAAAAAATAAAAGGGCTTACCTTTTGATTCTGTAACTTCCTTCTAAGGTACACTTTCACCATCATGCGTATGGAAGGGGTAAAAATAGTTCGCAACTTCTCGTCCAAACTTTAAAGTGCATGGCATTCAAGTCGATGCATCCTCCAGTCCAACTTCTGAATTTTGTTAGAGCATATAATATTAGAAACAATATATTCCAAGAAAAATTTCAATTTTACTAGCTCCTACCATTTTGCCTCACTCATGAGATTTCTTTGTATTGAGAAACTATCAACGGTCATGAACATCCAAGAGATTGCAAGGCAATATGGTAGGAAATGTTTGTAATGGATCCAAATGCCATTCAGGAATGAAAAACATAACAGCATGAACAATTAAAGTTTTGTAACAGACCTTAAATTGAAACTCAGCCATTCCTATCCTTAACTTGGAATTAGCCAAGTTAATTGAAACTTAAAGGCAACCAAGATATGCTTTTAATAGGTTGAAAGCAATAACAATATGTGACAATCATTTGATTAAGAAAGATATGCAATTAAGCCACCTGTTTGTACCTGGCAAGTGCTCCCACAGTACCACACAACTTGGTATGCTGAACACTTTTTAAGATTGCTTGATTTGAAACATCTATGACAATTTGATTCAGAAGCATATCTCTTTGATACACAAACATAAGGCTATTCTGCTATGATCAATTCCCCTGGAATGATGAAGTAGAATGAGCTGCAAATCTCAATGTATGCTAGGATATGTCACATATCCCATATAGTTGTGCCACCAACCAATATCGGTCAGATACACCGATCAGCAAATAATAAATCATAATATACAAAGGACCCAAGCTATTTTGAAAAATTTAGCCTTCTTTTGAACTTATCCACCAAGAATGCACAATATGAACTTACTTGATAATGAAAACACACCTATCAGAAATTCCAAAACTGTTTCCAAATTGTACAGAGATGGTCTAAAATATGGCAGCAATGTCTACTGGCATTCCAACTTGCATCAACCAATCCGATTTCACATATTTACTCAAGCTTACCAGCTAAACAGTATGCTTCAATAATCTTATATCATTCAGTATTTTCAGCACATATGAGTAAGCTGCTTATTATTATTATTATTTTTTTGGCTCAATTGGTAAAGTAAACTACGTGAATACTCCACCATTTACTCCAACACCTTAACAGGATTAGAAGTCCAAAATCTCCCAGAAAATGAACACGGTTTCTCCATTTTATTGCTTATATTCTAATCCAAGCGCCAGGGTAAAAGTGAAAAATTTTCATTCCTCATGAATATTCTAATCCCGGCCAACAGATTTAGTTTGGTTTGATAAAACCAAAAGGCTGAATACGGTGCATGAAACCATGAAATAACAACAATATATGTAGAACTATTTATGCAAAGTGACACATCATATGCAGAGAGGTGCCTTAAACCCTAACGAAAGGAAAAGAAGTCAAAACATGGTTAAAATTTTCTCTTTTTCTCTTTTTCTCACATTTCTCTTCTTTTTCCTTTTTCCAACGAAGCAAACAGACACAAACATCCAAGTCAACATCTTTACAACAAAAACACTCCTCTTTACATTTTTTAAGCGAAGAAAAATAACGGGTTTCTTTTATTAGTTCCTTTTAGCTTACTTGTCCTCCGTGCTTTAACTACAAGAAGTAAAGAACCAACCCAAGTGATAAAGTTAGTATTTTAACATGGTAAAGCCAATCCCAAGTACATAATACACAGAAGTAACAAAAACAAAGACCTGTTAAAGAGAGAAACCTGGAGAGAAATTTTTAGTGGTGAAGAGGCAGCGACCTTTGATAGGGTCAGTAGAAACAGTTAAGCCTTTATCTTCAAGAAAACCTTTCAATTCCTCCATGAGAATGCACTCCAAAGAAGGGAAATGGTTTGGGTTTAGGATCGTAAGTGTGTAGAGGAAGCAAAGAGTGCACCATACGTTAACAGTGAGCAATCTAGCGTCACTTGCTTGTTGCCTTCTATCGGCATTGATGTTTTTAGGACAGCCCGATGTAATGAGTGTCCTGAGGGTTTGACATGTGTCCCTCGTTCCTGCCCATCCATAATATTTTGAAGGGCTAATAAAGACGAAAGCTCTAAATTTTTATTTTATTTTTTTTAATTTTCTCTAAAATTCTTAATTCCATTTTAATTTTTAAATTTAATTATGATTATGAACCAGTGAAAATAAAAATTATTAATATTTAAAATAATTCTTTACTCAACTGACATAAAGTAATATTTTTTTATTTTTTATTTATTCACTAATATTTATACATCATCTTCCATCGTTTATGTCACAGCATAACAATATAAGATATTTTTAGAAATAGTAAAATTACAATTGATTTTAACTTATGTGAATTTTCACTCTTATCTCTAAAGTTATTATAGAGTGTTTCAGTCTATGAATGATATTTTAGTTTTTATGTTATTAGTGGATTCGCTACCAACTATGTATAATTGTAATTACTTAAATAGTCTTTATTGTTCGAAACTTAATAGCAAAAACGATATTGTATAACCTTTTTTATAAAGAGTTTAATAGTCTTTTACCTATATTTTCTTGAGCCTTACTATATATAAAAGTTCAGAAAAATAGAGTGAATATTAGGCTGCAAAGTAAGTTAAAGAAAAAAAATATAAATATTGTAAATTTTTTATATTTATTATTATAAAAATTAGTATACAAAAAGTTTTTATAATTTATTATTATAAAGTATTCAAAGTTTTTATAATTTATTATTATAAAGTATTAAAAAAGTCAAGAAGTTAAAAATAGAAAAATAAAATTCAAATGCTCAATAATTTAATTGAATAATAAATAATTATAATGAAGGGAATTTTATCATTATAATTTAATTGAATTTTTTATTTCTGTGTGAGAATTTTAAAAGTTGAAATTTTTTTATTATAAATATAAACATTTATATGAAGAATTTTCAACTCAAAAAAATTATATATCCAATAGTAGTTAATTTGAATTAAAAGAAAATATTTGACTATTTACACCCAAAATTATTCACTTTTGGTGGTTAAGAAAAGTGGGAGGTGATTAAAAGAAAATGAGAAGTTAGCAAAAAATTGAATTTAAATCATGGGTATTAAAATGTATAGTGAGATAGTTATTTTGAAATATGAAACTTAATAGAAATTTTGGAATAAGTGGAGAAGAAGGTGGAAGTTATCGTAAAAATAATGTGTCACTCCCATGAAAAACATGTTTAAAATGAAAAAATAAAAAAGAGAAATTCAACAACCCTTGTGAACAACTAACACTTAGTCTAAAATAGACCAAATACAGCTTTCAACCATAGAAATAATTAGTGCAGAATTTTCAGTTCCACAATAAAAGTTTAAATTCCACAATAGCAATTTTTATCTTTTTTAATTAATTTAGTTTGTTAAATTCTTTAATTTTCTTAGACTTAGCCGTAGCTTTTTAATTCAATATGTTTCAAATCTAATGTTATAATATTGCTCTTATTTTAAAATTAGTGAATTCACTGCGACTATAACTTATTCTTCAGTCAAATAGAGTTTTTTTCACCGTTGTCATTTCACATATCAATTTTTCACATTTTTAATTAATTTATTTTTTAGCTATAGTATCTAAATGAACTTTACTAGAGAGAGTTTGGAGGCTTTAATTTTTTATTGATCATTTGAGAAATTTATACAATCACTTAATAGAAGTCAGATTAGGCGTAATTAGGTTGAGAATTTTATATTTTCTAGCATGCCCACAGTCCAAATGAAAGGACAAACAAATTTTTTCTCATCATTTTTTAGGGAAAACATTGACATTTTCTTTGCTCTTTTTTTTTTTTATATAGATAGTTACATTTTTTATGGGACAAATGAGAGATTTATAAATATATAAATTATTGTCATAATCAAATAATAAAATAATTGTTGCGTATTGTGTGAGCCGATGATTAGTGTATAAAAAAGGTAAAAAAGAAATAATAAATTTTAGGTTGTCATATAATCAGAGAAAAAAATATAAATTTACAGTTTATTATTATAAAAATTAGAATTGTAAAAATAAAAAATTAAAAAAGATAAAATTAGAATTAAAAAAATGAGAAATTTAAAAAAAATAAATAATTAAATATTTTTTATTGTCGTCTAGAAAATACTATCAATAAAGAAATTAATGATTGACAATTTTAAAGTTAAAAATATTTTATTATAAATATAGACATCTAAATAAAGAGTTTTCAACTCAAAAAATTACACATATAATAATAAGTTAGTTTGGATTGAAATAAACTATTTAAATTTTTATTTATTTTTTGCGATAGCAATGGTTCTAAAGCAATGTAGATAGTCTCTTTTCTTGGTAGAGCAATTGAGAGATATATATATATTGGACAAGTGATAAAAATTAATTCAACACAAGTGCTACATATATTAAGAGATTTTTTACAAAATTATAAAAAAAAAATAAAAATAACAAAGTTGATCATATTTTTAAAATATTTTAAAATTTATCAGAATTTGTGATTAATTTAAAATTTTATAATATTAATATAGTTTATTATGAATTATTATAAGTTTATTGTGAATTTATTATGAATTTATTATGAATATAGTTTACTCACACGATGTCTTCTATAATTTATTATAAGTTTATTATATATTTTATAAAATAATCAAAATACTTATGATAAAATATGAAAAATTTTACAAAATAATTTTCTCTTATTTAAAATCACTTAAGATGAATTCTATTAAAAAAGTTCTAAATGAATAAATTTACTGCTGTAATTCAATTCTCCCAAATATGAATCTTGGTCATTGCGGACCTGCATTGTATTGAAAAAGAGAATTGAATATTGAATACTCAATGGGAATATTGATTAAAAGAAATTTCAGCTTTCATTTTTATGTTTTGCATGGACTATTCACATAATGAGGGGTATTCATGAATTGGGTTTAGTCGGATTTAGAGTATTTTTTAATCTGACCGAACCAAATAGAAGAGGAAAAAAAATCTAAAATCAACCGATTTGTTAGTTAATTTCAATCGACTGATATAAAATTTAAATTTTGTTGATTTTTATGGGTGGACTCGGATTGGAAGATCAACAAATTGAATAAAAAAAAAATTCTCAAATCAGAACATTTTCCAAATCAAAACAAGAAAAAAACTAATCAGAAATATTTTTTATAAATATAATAAAATATGAAACTTATTTTTCAAAATTGAAACCCTAAAACTAAATTAAAAGGGATAAATGATGTAGATAAGAAAACAAATCAACAAATAAAAATCCTAAAACTAAAAATTACAATCAATTTATACAAACACAAATTACAATTACATCAAATAAAAAAAAACATGAAATAAAATCCAAAAATAAAACAAATAATCAAATACAACCCCGAAACTAAAAATCGAAGCAAAATTTTCACAAAACTCAACAAGAATGATAATAAATTTGAAAACTACCTAGAGCAATTAGATCGGTGGATATAAAGAAGAAATTTGTTAAATATAAGTATTTTTAAGTGATAACAATGCGAAATCAATGAAATATGATAGAAAAAAAAGAGAGAGAGAAATGAAGAGAGAGAGAGAGTTTGATGTTGAGAGAAAAATTTTTAAGAAAGAGAAAGTTTGAATGAAGCTGATGTAAGATTAAAGATAAAAATGAATATATATTCATCTTAAAAATCGTAGTTTTCTTTAAAAGAAAACGGCGCCCTTTTATATATTATATAATTATATAAGTTAGTCGGTTATAAGTTTTCTTTTATGTATCAAATTTTTTGGGCTGTTCATAAAAATATAAAAATAATTTTAAATTTATTATATTTATAAAATATTTATTAAAATATTAAAATTTAAAAAATATTTAATAAAATATCAAATTTTTATTAATTTACATTTATAAATTTTATACAATTTATAATAAATTTATAATATAATAATTAAAATATTTTTAATAAAAAAATAAAAATTTATAAAAATATGGTGAAGGGTATTATTTTTTTATTATTATTATTTTTTTAATGTAGTAGGCCCACCTTCTACCGATTTGTAGAAGAGAATTAACCGAACCTAGACTTACAGCTTCGAGTGGGTGAGTTCAGTCGGTTGCAATTATTTTGCACGCCTCTAGACATAACCATTCAACAAAAAATAGACAATCTTAGCTTTTATGAAACAATTTAATAGAAAATTGCTGTAATGATAATTTAGTATTTATGGCTAAAAGTTAAAATTACAATTTGAGCTTTCTTTTAGTTTTAGTGAAAAATAAATCGACAGGTCAAAATTATTATTTTTTGACACTTTTTGGCAAAACTCTAATGTTCAGACATTTGAAAATATATTTTTTCATTTATGATAACTTTTGATTGATTTTTATTTCCTTAAATAATTTTGATAGAAACATTGGATCAAGCCATTTTGATATTTTATTTACCTCATTGAATATGTTTTTTTATATATATATTTTTTCATTTTTTTAGCATTTTTTTATTTGAAATTAGGATTTCTAAAACTCCATGACATATAAATTGTACGCTTTAGGGAGAAAACGACAATTTCATGAATTTAACAAAATTTCAATTGAGAAACTTTCCTCTGTTGTCTATTTAACTGAATATTATTAGATTAAACATGTTAACGACAATCATATCTATTTGTTCTTAACTTCCATATTGTTTAACTAAGTTAACATAATTTTTTCAGAAACTCAAATAATTTTTGTTTGTTAATATTAAAATAAAATTTAAATAATTAGAATAGGTTGTATGAATTGTTTATGAGTTTTTCTTTATTTAACGAGTTTCATTCCCGAATAAAAAATAAATAATAGATTGCAATAGATATAAACAGCATAAAATTTTACAGTATATGATGATAATAAATTCAAATTAAATGCATATAAACATATAAATTATTTTAAAATATCATATATAATATAAAATGTATTTAAGATTATATAAAAAATAAAAGTTTCTATACAAAAAAAACCTTAAAAAGTAAAATTTTTTAAAAATATTCATTTTTTAGATATCCAATTTTCAATTTTTAATTTAACTATTTTAATTTTTTTTAAAAAAAATATAAAATAGTTAAAGAAATTAAAAATGACATCACATGATTTTCTAAAAAATAAATACTTTTTTTATTAATTACATCTGAAAAAAAAACACCTAGAGAACTCGAAACTGAAACCTAAACGGAACGGAAGCAACACACACTTCTGACCACCAAACTACATCTCGGTAATTTCTCCAATATAAACACTTTAATTAAACTATTTTTAGAAAACTAGCAGATGGCAAATGCCAACATTTTATGAGCCAAGCGTGACCTAAATGCACAACCATTTCTATTATTTGCTGAAAATGACTTCTGAATGCATGGCAAGTTTTCCACATAAAAGCCAGCCTCTCTTCTTCAAGGAATCGGAACTTAATGAGGCATTGATGTTGTTACTATTAACATGAATCTAAGAACTTAATAACGAGAGATGTAAAAAAAAAAAAAGGACTTCCAACCGATGAAGATCCGCATCTCATTGAAATTCTCGAGCATATCCAACAAATAGTCTATTGCAAAGTACGAGATCAATAAAAAAAAAATCTCCAGATTAACAAATAAATATAAATAAACAGAAATACAGACAAGTTGCCAGGGCATCAGTAGAAACATCCTATGGCACAGCTTTCAATCCTGCTGAAGTCAGCATAGCAGTGCAAATGAAATGGAAAAGGCCTAAACACTCTCTGAAACAGGCTGATAAAGGAATTTATCCAAAAAGAATTTTCCGAGAGATCTCGGAAAATCAATTCTTGAATGGTGATCTACTGAAATTTCATTTCCTTCTGTAGGGGTACTGCTGTGCAGCAGCACAGATGCAAGCATCATAGAAGAGATCGATATTAGGAATATACAATATGAATTTTGCTACTCGTCGTCTTTAGATGAAAGCTTGAAAGAAGCTTCAGCTCGTGCTTCCTCCAACTTCATTAAGAGCTCCTTCATAAAGGGCATATTTGTACCATGAGTAATTCGAAGTATATCCGCAGCCCTGGTCAGTGATTTGATAGCCTCCTCTGTCTCCCCAAGCAACCTGAGACAGCATAACAGCAGCAAATGTAATTCTAAAAGGGCCACAATAGCATCAGAAGGAACTGTTTTTTTCTTTTTTAAATGCATGAGAGATACCATATCCCAACACAAGTAACCATCTGAGTGTTCATAGAGAATCCACCAGATTTTATAAATCATTGTGCATAGAATAATAAGGAGTCGGAAAACAAGAACAATAGATAACATGGGATAGGAACACGGCACAAAATAAATTACTTCACAAGTTGAAGCAGCTCCAAATGATTAACAAAGAATTTATGATCGATCTATGATTATCTGCCCTTTATTCTTGGGGAATTTTACATATCTAGCTGTCCTAAGACAAGCACCATGGCCAGTTCACAGGGAAGATGGAATTCCAATATAAATCTATGCAATATGCAAAACAGTGTTTCTGCAATGTCAAGTTCCCAAATGTACAGTGGCAATTTCATTAAAAGCCACACCTGAACTGGGGCAAAAAGCAGTTTCTAGAAAAGCATCTGGAAGAACAATCAGCTAAAAGAATTAAAAATAACAAGAGTGCAGGTACATGAATAAATCTAGAAGGGGAGAAAAACCCTAACCACTCGAGTTTTCCACTGGCGTAATACTGTAATCCAAGCAAAGGATGAAATTCTGGATATACTTCTGCAATGAAACAATTTGCTAAGCTCAGTATATCAGCAGGAATAACAGTTTCAGCTTTACAACCAAAAGTTCAAAGACACAAATATATGGTTCAAACATATGAAGTACAATTGTGCAAGACATCAATTGAATTTGAAAGCACTATACAGCAGTTATAATGCAACCATGAAAAATGATTTCAAGACTGGAATAGAATTTTTTTTTCTTCCAAACTCGATTATTAAGGCCTCTACGAATATGCTTCTACAGCGGACTAAAATCTACTTCAATATGTTAGGGTAAATTACTATTTCATCCCTCCTTTTCGTCAAACTAGCTAAATAGTACCTGAGTTTTTATCTGTTAATGAATTAGTCATTCTTCAAAATTTTGGGTTTTTTACCATTAAAAACATGTGTAAAGACTAAAATGACCCTTGTTTGTAACTAAATTTTCCACCACCACATCTTTTTGCTAAGAGAATAAAAAAAAAAGTTGCAGAATAAATGGCTAGATGAAGGTGAGAATAACCGATTTGCTTAATTTTGTTTAGATTGGGGAAGAAGAAAAAGGAAAGAATCAAGAATTTGTTCATTTAATTTAAATTAGTCATAAATTTTCTCATTACTGAACAAGATTAACAAATCATGGAATTCAACAAAATACGTGAATTTGCAATCTCTATTAACTACTAACCAATGAACAAGCCCAGATACAAAATGGTAAATAAGATGGTGAACCTAATATTCAATTTTGTGCAAATCTATTCAAAAACAAATGGTGTTGCCTCTTTGTCTTGAGTTATTATGTGTTGCTTCCTTTCTTTTGCTCATGCAATTTATTTGTAGCAATAGGTAAGTAACAAAGTCACTCAACCCTCTTCCACTCATTATCACTATGTTTCTTCTTCTTCTTCCCTTTTTTTTCATCTTTCTCCTGTCTTTTTTCTTGTTTTATCATGAGCATGTAATTTTTTTTTTGGCAATTAAGGTTAAGATTTTATCTACGTTTTGACTGTCCTTTTTCAGTTTAATTAGGGATTAAACACAAAGAAAGGTAGAAGATTGAACACTAGCCATACTTGCCGCCTATGGATGATTTTAGCTTGGCATAATGATGGTGGCTGTGGTGAATGGCTAAAGGATGAAGACAAGGTCAAAATGGTCAATTAGGTTTATAAAGGGATATTTTGGGTATCAAAAGCTTATACACTTATTTTCTTAATTTTTTTAATATAATTTACCAAAATTTTGGATAAAAGGAGTAATTCATTTACAGAAATAAAAATTCGGACCACTGAATTAGTTTAGCAAAAAAAGGATGACTATGCTAATTTATTCAAACCTCAGGGACAGAATAGTAATTTACTCAATATGTTATTAGGCTATGTTTGGCACAATGTAAATAAATGTAATATAATATAATCAAATTAATTTTTAGCTCATTATTTTTGCAACAACGAACTTAAAATTTATTTGATCACATTATATTATATTCAATTATATAATATACCAAATATAGCGTTAAATACCTAAGAATAATTAGGGTAGGTTTCATGCATCTTGTACGCTACGAATAATTAGGGTAGGATTTCATGCATCTTGTATACATGAATTTCAGCATGGCATAATATACAGAAATGGTCAACATACTTTGATACACTGGAATGGTCAGTTTGCAATATGACAGAGCTTCTCTCCACTCTTCCATCTCCATCAACATCTGAAAAAGTCAAATAATTTTTATAAAAGATATAAATTAATATTTGGTGTATATTACTGTAAACATTGAACTCTACATCAATAAAATTTAAGTGTAAGAAAAAAATTATTAAAAAAGAAAAAAAAAATCAGTGCTACCTTTAGAAGTTTTTCCCGAGTTTGCATCAAGCTAATTGAAAAGGGATGGCACTGTTTCATTTGAAGTTTCTCAATTGTCTTATACATAAAAATAGCTTCCTGCAGATCTTTGCTCAGTTAAGGAACAACATTTTAGTTTAATTTTTACAAATTTCAATGGATGCTGTTCTTACAAGATAGACTTCCAAAAGATCCCTTTGTTGGGTGGAAGAAGAAAGAAACAAACCTGTGTGATCAAATGGTCAAAGAGATCAATGGTTCTCAATGCAAACAGAAAAGGATACTGCCAGAAGACACAGACATGGAAGCCTTATCTGAAATTGCCCGTGTTTCAGCTGCAATCTTTTTTACCTCATCCTTAGACCTAAGTAGGCCACAATGTTGGCACACAAATCCTTTGTCATCTGCAAATTTAAAAAAGAAATTGAAAAAACTATATGGACTGTCCAATTGACCTGTCTGCAGGCTAATCACATACCAGAATCACGAAACAAGAAACCATTGCATCTGCTATCTTCACATATGTAACCTTCAAGAATTCCACTTTCTCGAACATCATCTTCTTGGCCCTTCAAAGGAATATAATCATTTTTAACCAGCAACAAATATACACATGCAACTACATGCATATTAGTGCATGTTCAGAGGCCCTTCTTGTTAGTCTCATTATAAAGCTTGCAAAAATCAAGTGAATTTAATATACTCTTTGGAAACACTAGGGCCTAAAAAAATTATGCTTAAAATTATCAGTTTCTGTTAATGTCAGCATTAAGAAGAATCACTTTACACTGCAGAAGATGGCTAAGTGACAATGAGCCTAACTACAAGGAAGTATACTTCACATGAACATGGATCAATTGGAGTAGCACTATTAGACTAGCATGCAACAAAAGAGAGATTTTATTAAATTTCACAGCAAAATACCACTTTATTGCACTGGGGACATTTGCAAGTAAAAAAATACTGTTGTTTGAGAGATTTTTGTCGTGTCATGGTGCTTCCAGCGGTTTCTATGTAACTTATCACCACCTAAAACAAACCAAACAAATTACATATAGAATTGATATAGTGACAAGGATATTAAAAGTTCATCTTCAGCTAATTTGCAAAACATAATGATCAAGAAAAGACATATGCTTACCTCAGCACCTTTCGGTATATGCTGTACAGCACGTACCACAGCCAGCCTTCCCTCAAATACCAGAACAGCATTGGGCAAGCAACTGTAGCACCAGAAACTTGAGCAAACAAACCAACAACAAAAGCAAACAATCACATTCAACATTCTACTAATGCAGTTACCTGTGGTTAATAATTGAAACAACAGGATATAGTCCAGTGCCCAGGGGTCTCAGTTCACTATCGCAAATGGTATGGGCATTGCAAGAAAGCTGTATTTGAATATTGAGAAATCAGATTCCAGAATAACTTATTGAGAAATGCCTCATGCAACAAAGACAATCACATATCATCAAACTGAAAATTGATCAATAATGGGAATGGAAGGCTGCAATCACATATCAACCACTCAAGATTCCAATGTTAGGTTGCAATCCCCCTTTGCTCAAGAGACTCTTAACAGAGGGGGACATCAAACTACTATAATGCAGCTTCATGTAAAACACTTGAGCCTACTCCAAGCATCTTTTATCTACCAAAAACATAACAGATGTACTTGAGTGAGAGAATTGAAGTTGCTTTAATTTACAGTGAATAGCTACAATGAACAGTTAAGATATAATCTAAAATAAGTTGGGCACCTTGGAAAAGTTCTCTGCAATCTCTTTTATGTTAATATCATGCCACTGAAGAATCAGGTTAACAAGGTTGGCCATTTGTGCATATAACAACAATTGCTTCTCATCAATGTCTTTCATGTCTTTACCAAATTTAAGGTAAATCAGAACAAATCAATTTGTGGAATTCAAATACTGGTGTAAAGAAATACATCAAGCAAATCTAATCAACATACAAGTTAGAAAGGATACGAGACACCAAAGCCTCCACCAAATTATAATTTTCTGTTGCAGTAGCAGAGATAGTCTGCATCAAAAAGAATCAAGCATATCAAGACTTCACATGAATACCGAAAGCTGATTGAATTACCAGCCAGTAAAAAAGTTATCACAATCAAAAAAAGGGAAAAAGAAGGAACATATAGGATAACTAATAGCACGGAAAACACTAAATTACCTTCTCATTTTGTAATTTTCTTTTAAGGTAAAGCTTCACCATTAAACGTATAGATGGTGTAACACACTTCCGTTTATCCTTTTCAAGCTTAGAAAGTGCATCACACTCAAGACGATGCAACTTCCATTCCAACTTCTGAAAAATTATACACAATCCCTTCTTTGAAAAAATGAGGAAAAAAGATGCATTTTTTTTTCTTTTTTCTTTTTTTGCCTAGAACAAAAATTTGGACGCAAAAGACTAATAAGCGAAGCCAATAAGTCTAATACACACAGAAACATGAGAAAAGAAAGCAAATGAGAAAAGAAAACCCAGGAATATAATCCACACCTGGCATTTACTTCCGCAGTACCAAACAAATTGGCAAGCAGAGCACTTCTTGAGGTTACCTGAAGCGAAACATCCATCACACGATTCATTTGAAGAGTTGTTTGGTACACAGACGTAAGGTTCTTGGCTTAGAATTACTTCTCCTGAAATGTAAAAAGAAAATAAAAATTAAGTCAATTTTTACTTCAACATAAGAAATTTGAATCATAAATCAGCTAAGAAAGACCTGGATAGAAATTCTTGCTGCTGAAGAGACTCCGTCCTTTCTCTGGTAGATAACAAACAGCTAAACCCCAATCTTGAAGAACACTCTGCGACTCCTCCATGAACACGCACGCGCATACACTCTTCTACCTCCAGAATGTTCAAAATCTCCACTGTTCTAGAGCACCAAAATTTTAACAAGCTAGGGTGCTAGGCCTTTGATATAATTTATATCACCAACAAGTTCATATAAACCAAATGGCAAATAAGACATATGACGTGTCTTATACTTTAAATGTACGGTTAAACCATCTGTGAAAATAAATTTTCAAGCACCGCTGTGCCAATAACTCATATTGGCTCCTCCGTCGTACTAAAAGAGTAAAAACATTTTCCTCGGCGGTTCGTGTGGCTCATGCCCCTCTGCAGTTTCGTGCGATTTACTTCTTCTCGTTATCTACACAAACGGAGCTTCACCCTGTATCGACCAGTAGCTGCAATGGAGGGCGGCGGCTCCGGCTCGAGTTATACGCTGGTATTATCTGGACAATCATCATTAGAGAAAGAAATAGCTCAATCTCTGAAGAAAACTGAGGCTCTTAAACTTCCTAATAATACTGAAGTTTCCATACTCTTAGAATCGGAGATTGCTAAGCCTGATAAAGAAGAGTGTTTCGATGTAGAGTTATTCTTTAATTCTCTGTCCACTACTCGATTCGGTAGGTTTCTTATTTGGTCTCCGAGATTAACGTCCACTCACGACGTCGTTTCACAGTAAGCGTCACTGAATTGAAATCTTTTCTTTACCGTATTTTTGTACGTGAGTAATTGAATGTTCTATAATTTTTTTGGTTTTTGACAGCAATTTCTGTGAGCTTCCAATTGGTGCAGTCTGTGTAGTTGATGTGCAATATAAAGGACGAGGTAATTATAATTTTTTCAAATGGTTTATGATTTGGCGGTTTTACTTGTTTTTATATTTAGTTGATTGATTGTTCAGGACGGTCCAAGAATGTTTGGGAGTCTCCGTTAGGTTGCTTGTTGTTTTCATTTACTGTTCAAATGGAGGATGGACGAGTTGTGCCTTTGTTGCAATATGTGGTGTCTCTTGCTGTTACAGAAGCAATCAAAGATGTTTGTCACAAAAGTGTAAGTAGTTTCCAGTAATGAAGTGCTATTTGCTTAGCATACAGAAAGAATATATGAAACGCATGGCTGTTTTTTAAATTGATATAAGTTGCAACCTTTTATATCCATTTTGGTGCCTAGGGAGGAGAATGACTTAAATAGTGGATTTGGTCAAGTTGTGTTTGGAGCATTTGGTCTTAGAGATTGAGGTTGTGGGAACTCACTAGAGCAATCAATGGGCATGAATTAAAGGCCTTAAAGGGCAATATCATATCACACAAATTGACTGTTCAATAATATTCTGCGATCCGTGATTTACAAAAAACTAATGGAATGTTTGTGATCTTCATAAACTTAGCCTCTAATTAGAATTTCATTGGAATATAGTCTACTAAAGTTTTAAGATACTTTAAGGTATGGGTTGGGACTTAGGATTGATGCAAAAGCACAACATGGAAATTATTTCAGATTATTTTTTTGACAGTGGGTAAAAGATGAAGTCCTGTTTTTTGCTTTTGGCAACTTGGAATATTGATGTTGTGCATGATAATTTATTTTGATTATTTCTGTTCAATGTATGAATTGGTAAGACATTGATATGCTATTTTTGTACTAACATCTATTTCAGGGCTTACCAATTATCGATGTTAAAATAAAATGGCCAAATGATCTTTACTTGAATGGCCTTAAAGTTGGTGGTGTCCTATGCACATCAACATATAAGTCAAAGAAGTTCAATGTTAGTGCTGGTAAAGAGATTATATTTCCTGTTGTTCATAGCATCTATGCTTCTAAAAACCTTACTAGCTGTTGATAGTCCAAATTTTATTATGCACAAAAACTGGATCTAAATTCTTGTCCATGGTGGAAATAATGCATCATTCATTCTTCTTGCAGGTATAGGTTTGAATGTCAATAATGATAAACCAACAACATGCTTGAATGCAGCAATAAGAGAATTTTCTACTGTTGCTTACCAATTAAGAAGAGAAGACATCCTTGCAGCTTTTTTTAACAAGTTTGAAAATCTCTATGATCTTTTTATAAAGCAAGGTGAATCTGTGTTCTAAACTTTCACAAATTCAATTCCATTATTGAATGGCGTCATTTCTACATTCTAGTGATTAGGTATTTGGTGGATATATTACCTGACTATGCAGTCCGATTCTTTCACCATTTTCATGTATGTTTGATATGACGTGGCTTTATAATACTACTATGTAGCGGCAATTAACTGAATTTACTTAAAATAAGGTAAAGTTTGCCTCAGATTTGTTATTTTTATAGTTTTGTGGAGAAAGAAGATAGAATAAATTATTTTCCTGTCATCTTCTTAACTTTATGAAAGAAAGAGAAACAAGGTTATGGCAAATAAAATCTGGAAGTTATTGTAGTTCCATTGCCATATGATATCAGATATTATATGGCTAGATAGACTGGAGTGACTGTTTCTTTAGTCAAACTAGTTGAACTTCTTTGCACAAGCTTGGGTGCTTGCTCTTCAGAATTTTTAATTGTGCATGATTTCCTAATAGCCCTTTCTAGCCATCAAATAAATTACAATTTTTCTCCATTTATAAAAATATCCATATCCCATTAGAAAACCACCTTAGTCCTGCATTACTTAACCTGTCAAACGGGATAAGGTTTTCCATGTTGTGCCAGACATGGCCCCAGGAATCCTAAATCATCAATCTGAAAGATTAGTTGAAAATATCAACAAAACGTATTTCCTGTGCCTGCATCATAAAAAGCTTTGGAAATTGCAAATTGTTTAGTTCAGTGATATATTTTTTATTTTTTTTCCCAAGTACAAACCTATGTGTGAAAATGCCATATTTACTATTTACTTTCAGGATTCCAAACTCTTGAGGAGCTGTACTATAGAACATGGCTACACAGGTGCGATGTGCATTTTCTTTTATCAATCTTCACCATTTGCACATGTAATTTTACCATTAACATGCATGCATAGAGTTTCTCATAGCATCATTTTCTTCCATTAAAAGATTATGTTCATGCAAGTTGTGAAGAAGAGAAATCTTGAAAGAAGTTTTGGTCTCTGCTGGATCAAATATATTGAAGGTCCATAATGAACATGTTCACATCTTGGTTTTTATAACTTTTCACCCAGCTTGTTGCTGTACTATCCTATAAACAAGTGAACCTAGAAAACATCATAGAAGCTATATGGAAATAGGTTTCATTTACATATTTAACATACACTGGATGTGATTTATTTTGTTGAAATCATAGATTATGTGCTAATTTCTCATAGGCATTAATCCCCATTTTGTTTGGTATACTTTCACCATGTCCTTCAAATGGAAAGTAAAGCATGCGAGTCATCGTTGAGGGCTAGCAGTTTGTTTCTTTTTCATTATACCAATTCCATCAACTATTATCAATTGGCTATTTTCTAATGTCTATCCTTTCATGGATAACTGAAGTTCTAATTGTTGTTTTTTGTGTATATTACTGTTCATACATTTCCATTCACGTATTTATTACACCTCCACTTTGGAAAAACCCCCTTGTTAGGGTAGAAGGCTAGATGACTGCTCAACTTTCTATGCCATAAGTGTGGCAGAATAACACATTAAGTCATAATAGACTATGGGCAACATGTTGTAAAAAACATTCCCAGAACTTATTCTGCTAATATTTAGTTGTAAGGTCTTTTCTTCCTTCATTCTGTTTTGGCTAGGATGTTCCCGAACATGCAAGGTGTTTTGTCAGAAGACTGATATTTACCATCTTGAAGCAGTAATATATTCTTGAATTGTTGAACTCTTGAATGTCGTTAAAATGAATGTTTAACATGTGTAATGTGTTTATCATTTTTTAGAAGCATGTTGTGATTCTGTTTTGACATGTGCACGTAGTGGGCAGAGAGTTATCGTGCAAGAAAAAAAGGGAGATCAAATAGTGGATAATGCAGTAACTATTCAGGTATAGCCAATTGATATCAATTTGGATATGCATGACATAAGCAGCTCAGCTAAACCTTGCCCTAAACTGGTTGGAGTTGGCTTTATGGATCCTTTTCCCCCAATTTCCCCAGTTTGGGACTGAATATGCATGCACATGACACTAGATTGCTGTATGTTCCGTTCTAATGTAGATTGTAGGCACAATGTTCTATTTTTCTTATATACTGGAAATCTTGTTTTTTTATGTTGGTTTTTTTTGAGATTTTTTTACTATTATTTTGTAAAACAAAAATTATAAAGAATTCATAGTTTTCTGCCGAAATAAATAAGCTGTAGAAATTTTTGTCTAATTCAGTTTAGAATTCATGTTGTGTCACTAAAACTGTGTTTCCTTCTTTTTGAACAATTATTGTAAGCCTCAATTGTCTTTTTTTATGCATGAATATCCTCAATTCAATGGAGAAATAAATAAACATGTCTTTATTTTGTAAAAATAATGTAATATCCAGCACTGATTCAGGTGCCATTTCATTTCATATGGGTGCTAAGTAAATGGGAGTATTATGCTGCTGGTGCTGGAACTTGAAATACTGTGTTTTTTTGTATTTATTCTGCATTTTATTTTCAGGGCTTGACATCTTCAGGGTATTTATTAGCATTTGGCGAAGACAATCAAATGTGCGAGCTTCATCCTGATGGCAATAGGTAGAGCATTAATATCTAATTGAAAAATATAAGTTGCATTTTCCCAATTGCATATGGAAAAGGAATGTGACTTTTGCAGTATTGAACTATGCATAAAAGTATTTACCCAATAAAATTCTAGCAAATTAGGTTGTGCTTGTATGTTTTCTTCATTTCACTAAGATGCCACATTGAATTTTGAGAGGCAATATGCCAAACAAAAAACATTCCTGAATTCTATGAAGGATGACGTCAATTTCATTGTTACCTTGGGAATAGAAAAGGTTTGTATGGATTCCTCAATTTTGGGTTAGACAGGAATAACTAGGACCACAAGTTAGTGCAAAAGCTCTCATTATCTGAAGTAAATTGCTGCCATACAAAAGTCATCCTTTTAGGGCCAGAAGTCGTTCTACTACTTTCCTGTAAGAGTCTCAAAACGTCTAAGAGGAACACGATTGGACAAATGAATTGCGTACAACTGATACTTGTTCAATTCTACACCATACAATTCATAAAGTACACCTTGCAAGATGCGTTATGGGGCTGTAGTCGGATTCCTTTGCTTTCCCTTTAACTTCTGTCAGGGGTTTTTATGTCTCTTAGCTACTCGGTAATAAGCCATTGGAACTGAGTAATATTAATCTGCAATATGTCTTCAGCTTTTTTACTAGTACCATGAGTAACTTCTCAAAGGCCTTTATTGCTCAGCAAGTAGCACAAAAAACTAGTTTCTCTGACACATCTTATTGATATTTGTTGTCTTCAAAAAGGGACCTCCACTGGCAGCCTGACCGATTGCAATATCTGGTATTTGTTGTACTTTTTATAGATCCATTATCCTTGGAATCACAATTCACTTCCATAGTTTCAACCATCCTTGAGCTCATCCATTCTAGTTTATTATTATATGTATTGGTACATGTGAAAGAATTTTTGTTGAAATTACAAGATTAGAGGTGAGAAGTGTAGGAAGCACTAGGCTAACGTATCTCAAGTAAACCTTTTAAAAATACCTTAAAAGGCATATGCAATAATAGTACCTTTTAAGACCTTCAGAAACTCTTCAATTTTCCAACTCATCTTTGAAAATTTCTTTGGTTGCTTGCTTATTATTAACAAGAACTCGGTTCCATAGTTTTTCCTGGTTTTGCCAAGAATGATAGTGATCAATAACCCCCAGCATAATGCCTCGCTGATTTTGTTAAATGTTACGGTGTAAAGGTCTTTGTTGACAGCATTGCAGGATATATTCTTGGAGGCCTATTTTTGTAAATTGATTCTGATCTGTCCCTTCAGAATTCCTTTCTTGAGAAACACCAAAAATAAGTTCTCTGCGTTTTGCATTTTCATTTTTCCTTCTTTTCTGTAAACCCAAAAGGAAGATTTTTATGGGATGAGGCTAGGGATTTTGGAAGGTTGCGCAGGGGGAGACTTCTAAGCTTTTCTTCTTTTATTTTAAAGGGCAGTCTGGTGCACGAATGCTCCCGCAATTAGTGGGGTTCGGGAAAGGATCGGACCCATTGAGTCTTTGTACGCGGCCTTCCCTTGCAATTAATTGCAAGAGGCCGTTTCCACGACTCGAACCCGTGACCTCAGGTCAGCGCCAAGGCTCTTCTTTTATTTTACTGGTCTTTTTTTTTTGTTTGGATAATGAAATTTCAGTACTGGGAATGACAAAGGCATCAAAATTCAGAACAATACTCCTAATCATTTGGAAAAGTTATGGTGTTTCTTTTCTTGTAGATTTTTTTTTTTAAAAACCAAAAACTGTTTTTAGTTTTTGTTTTATATTTTTTAAAAAGTATGTTTTATATTTCTGAAAACTATATATCATAATTATTAAAATTTTAATTATTAAAAAATAAAGAAATAAAAAATTTTAAAAAAATAAGGTTAAATATTAATTTTTTCAGTGAAAAAAGAATTTTATTGATATAAAATGTCTTATAGATAAATAAGTGTTTTATCAAATACACAATGTTTTCTCAAAACTAAAACTCTTAAAATCATATTTTAATAAAAACAAAAACAAAAGGCTAAAACTAAAACTAAAAAACAAAAATCATTCCAAATCCTCCTTTAGTTAGTCAGGGGAAAAAAAATTCTACATTCTAGTGTGCTAACAAGTTGGCTGCTCTATTAGCATTTCCTCTAACATGACTGATGTCATTTAGAGGTTGTATAAATTTCTTCAAAACGGCAGATGGAATGCATACTTGCTCATGATTCGTATATCAAAATTTTCTCTAAGGCTATTCAATTTGATTTTGCAATATCCGTTACCTTTTTACCTGAGTGTATGTGTTCACGTGGACAGATATAATAGGTGCACATTTATGCATGTGTTTATATCCCGTGGCAAATTCAAAATTTATCCTCTGATAAGATTTGGCGATCTTTTATCTTTTAAATCGTTTTGACTAGTCAACATTGCTTCTGTCTGTTGTGTCTTGGTGCAGCTATATGTGGAAATATATCATTGATCTCTTCTATTTTCTTTTTCCTTTTCTTAAAGAATTTATAGTGGACCCATATGCATTAGTAAGTGTCATAACTTCACTAAACCCAATGCTTTAGTCTTGCCACATGGCTTGCAATATTAATATATGAAGCTCAGGAAGGTTATTGGCATCTTCCTTGGAGCTTTCAGATATTTTCTGGTCCTCAACCAACCAACAATCAGAACTCTATTCTTGTTGTTTGCATCCTTGAGCTGTTATGCTACCTTAATTATCACATGCCTGTATAAATTAGCAAATTATTTCCATATGATTTTGCATTTGGACGTATGGTTCTACTTAGTGTTTCTTATCCTGATTGTTATCTTAATAGAAGTCGTAACAATGTTGTTTCTCACGTGGTTATCCAGTTTTGACTTCTTCAAAGGACTGGTCAGAAGGAAACTTGAATGAAGAAGATTCCTCAGCACCTTCAACAGAAGGCAACATGAACTGTCCTGTTGGAACATGTGCAAAATAGAGGATGTTTTATGAACTTCACTCTGTCTTTGGTTTTAATACTTATTTGTTAGTTTAATTAATTATGTATGTTTCATTTTCAAAGTTGATTTTTAAAAGATGAGATCTGGAGCTCTTATATAAATCTATCATTTTTTCCTGTTTATAATCATTATTCCTTCTTTAGCTAATTATGTCAGATTTTGTAATTATATGACTCTTGTATAACATATAGTACTGTTGCAAACTAAAATTGCATCTACTTTTTTATTTTAAAATCATAAATATATTACTTTGTGGGAATTGAGTCAAGACCTATCAATTAATCAATCATTCGTTGGAAATTTGGTCTGTTCTTTGACAGCTATGAAATGATTCACAAAATAAGTAGTTCTATAATTGATTTGGGTACAATGGCAATGTCATTATACTTTTGCAAGGGGCATCATTGAAAGTTGCGTTTTACCTTATTTGGTGTAGCTGGCTCCATTGACCCCCCATAGTGAACAGTTGTCAAAAGAGCGTTGTTTAAGGGATCGTCATTGTTCTCTTGCCTTTTATTACTGTGGATTGGTTGAAACGTTCAGGGTAGAGATTCTTTTTTTCCAAGGCCGATCACTGAAGATATCTTGACTACGGGGCAGTCTAAATCACTGGTATGTTTCTATAATTGTGGGGCTTTTGTCCCTTTTTTCTTTCACTTTCCTCTCTCTGCATTTTTGTGTACCATGACTGACTGACTGTATGTTATGTGGTTAGAAGGAAAAGAAAAAGAAAAAGACTCCCCACCCTACTCATAAACCCTAGTCTCTATATAGGAAAAAAAGGTTCTAACTTTAACATATGTAATATATTATTAGACTGGCCAGACCTGTTACAAGGGTCCAGCTTGCAAATATTGCCGCCTTCATAACTTGGAAGTATATATTAGGTTGTATAAAAACTGCTAAAGGGGAAGAGAAAAGTTCATATGCTATATTTATTTGTCATTTATTAAAGCTTTTTAGGTTCCTTTTCCAAGTTTAGGGTCCCCTAGTATAGTATGCCAAACACATTAACTTGCAGCTTTTGTCCGCCTTTGGCTTTTCTTGCATGAGCCTTGTTTATTTGCCCACACGTTAGAGATATCAATAGCATACTCTCTAAGACATGTTTAGCATTACTCCTTGTATAATAACTATTGAAAAGAAATACTATGTTGAAAATTATTTAAAAAATTTTACTGAGAATTTTACATTTTCTTATCATAGAAATATTGAAATATCATTTAGTGGCATCTAAAGAAAAAGAACTACTTCAATCTCAAAACAAATTTTATTTTTACAGGAGATGTACGTGTATCTCCAATTCCATTAGGGACATCCATATCCAAATATAAGCACTTTACTGTTTCAATTGGTCTAATATAAGGACGAAATATAGAAGTTAGATCGAAAAAATAATGTGTTTAGGGAATATATTGGTTAGCATATCACAATAAAATTATCATGGTTTTATGGGGGGTGTATTCAATCATTATTTCTTGTGTGTTTATGTTCTTATATGTCATTCCTTAAAAAAATATACACATATATATATATATAGAAGTTATATCTTATAAAGGTTTTTATTAATGTTTTCCATCGCTTGCTCCTAGTGGTAGATATAATTTCTGAAGTATTCACTTAGTTTAAAAAATGATTCCCATATCCTTGTTACTTCTTGTTGTAGAAGCATAATCTAAACATAAAGAAATGGGAAAAGGATATGATTGGTGATGAGGAAATTTATATTTAAAAAAAAAATGGAAAGAAAAAGGAGGTTGAGGAATTCACATTGGAAGAATGTACATGAAGAGAGCATAATGATGATCATCTCTTAAGAGGAAATAGAAGAAGAAAGGAATAATATTAAGATCAGTCAAAGACAAATCCTTTGCATAATCACATGGCCAGCAGGCATGGTGGACCTTAGTTGGATTTGAGAAAGATAGATGGAATCAACACGATAATGAGGTTAATATTTGTGATATTATCATAACAGGAAACAGATAATAAAAGCTATTATTACCATTAGCTACAATGAAATAGAATCTTAGCAAATTTTTATTCACTTAAAGACAATAAAATGTACAAATTCTATTCTTTTGTATTTATATATGTTTTATAGTGTATTTGATTGTACCATAATGTCAAAAAAAAATTTACTATATAATTCTGTTTTACTAATAACATCATTTTATTGGCTAAAAATGCATGTAAATAA